>CM036767.1:38002222-38602222 GCA_020796225.1 Arion vulgaris
ACAAATTAAAAAACAAACAAATGGACGACCAAAAACAAACGTTTCTAATGAAAATCTGGGAATAAAACGAATAACGAAATAAATGTAACACAAAAACACACATAAAAACTAGAAATAGAACAGAAGAGAAACAATGAAAAATCTAGTAAATATATAACTTGAATACATGCAACATATACCCATATAGATTACAAGACATAGGAAGAGAAAGTACTAAGAATCATAAGAATGTAATACGTTGAACCCACGTGGTCGCAAGGTACCATACAAAGAAATCAATCGATTCTCCAGAGCAAATCGACTACGATCATCCGAGGAACATGATCGGATGGCTGTGACCTGGACATCGTGAGCTCCTAAATGGCCAGAATCATTGAACTGGGTGGCTACAGGGATCACAGAGCATTGGCGTATGTCGCTCAAGTGTTGGGCTAATCGGTCACTGAGTCGCTTGCCTGTCTCACCGATATAAGCCTTGTTACACCGCTTACAGATGATGGCATAGATAAGATTACGGGACTGGCATGTGAAACCATCGTCAATAAGAAACGTGGCTAAAGGAAAGATACAGTACGTGTCTGTATCACATAAGCACACGTGTTGCAACGCCGATGGCCACACTGAACAGTGCCAAAACGAGTCTGGATATTGGACTTAAGGCGACTGTGTACCAACATATCCTTAAGACTTCTGTCCCGTCTGTAAGCCACGAAAGGATAGTTGGGGAAGACAGAACAGGTCTCAGGATCTGACTTAAGGATAGACAGATGACGGAATAAAACATTTTTCACAAGTGAACTATAGGGGTGGAAAGTTAAGATAAGTTTTACTCTGTCAGAGTTAGTGGTCCTATGCTGGCTGGTGAGGGCCTGCTGGCGAGTGATTTTCTGAACTCGATGCATAGCCCAGACAAGCACCCTCTCCGGGTATAGGGGCTTGCGAAAGAAATCAAGCATCTCGCGAGCTCTCTCAAGAAAATCATCGTCCTCGCTACAAAGGCGACGAAGGCGCAAGAGCTGCGAGAATGGCAAAGAGTCACGACAAGTCCGGGGATGGGAAGAAGTATAAAGGAGAAAACTATGTGCATCAGTAGGCTTGTAATATACTGATGTAGTGATAGTGGATATGCGTATGGAGATAGTAATGTCAAGAAAGTTGACACAAGTAGTGGAGATGTGAGAAGTAAAACGAATAGAAGGGTTGAAAACATTAATGAAATTAATGAAGCGTGACAAATCGGCTTCAGGCATATCAGTAATGTCAATACAGTCATCAATGTATCTGTGATAGACAGACGGAAGGGGGCCATCATATGTAGTCCATTCTAGGTGTTCAAGATAACCCATGAATAGACAAGCATAACTAGGTCCCATTTTAGTACCCATGGCAACCCCACTGATCTGCTCAAAGAATTGGTCATTAAATTGAAAGGAGTTAAGAGTGAGAACTAGTTCCACAAGACGAAGGAGAGCAGAAGTTGACACAAGTGGATTAGTTCTCCTATTGAGAAAGAACTGAAGAGCTTTAAGGCCGTCAGGATGAGGTATAGAAGTGTACAATGAGCACACATCAAGGAGGAAGAGACGGTAGGTTCTCTCGGTAGCAACTCAACGGAAGAAAAGACAGACAAAGCGTGGTTCGTATCTTTCAAAAATGACGGGACTGTGATGACTATGGGATTAAAGATACTATCAAGGAATTCGGAGATGTGTTCCGTAGGGCAAGAGCAAGCAGAAACGATAGGCCTACCGGGATTGTGGAGTTTATGAATTTTGGGTAGCATATAAAAGGTGGGTTTACCCAAACAGCTATCGATCACACAGAGTGATGATGCACTAGTAGGAAGGTCGTTCGTGGTAATTAAGTTCTTAATGACTTCACGAACCTTATTATTATTAGACAGAGTGACATCAGTAGGGCTGGTTTTATAAAACTGAGTGTCACGCAGTTGGTTCTGACCTTCCTGAAGGTAAACATCTTTGCTCCAGACGACTATAACTCCGCCTTTGTCGGCGGGTTTGATAACAATGTCATCACGTCGACGGAGGGGTGATAGAGCACGAAACTCCGACGGTGACATGTTAGACTGCCATAGGCGTTTGGGGTGGAGCAGTCCAATATCATGTATAGTATTCTTGATGTAGAGATCAAGAGAGTTAGAGGCACCAGGTTTGGGTGTCCAGTCATGTTTACGAGTAGAAAACTTAGAAAACATACTCGTGTCAGGACATTGGTCAGTGTCAACTTGGTTCTGAAAGTGCAATTTCAATCGCAAGCCACGGTGAAAACGATTCACATCTTGAAGAGTTTGGTAGAGGTCAATGGTGATCGGAGAGGAACAAACTTAAGACCCTTACTTAAAACAGATCTCTCGTTGTCGGGTAATGGAAGGTCTAGAGGAATACAAACCACCTGTGTGGGAGGAGAAGGCCGTAGTGGACAATTGGAAGGAGTGGTAAAGGTACAGGGCGAAGAAGGTTAAGTTTCTGTTGGTGATGAGTGCAAAGAAATTTATACAGTTGTCTGTTAAGAACATCGATAATGAAACGAATAAGGGAGCAAAGGAGCATATTGTTAGAAGTGAGAAGTCGTAACGCTGAAGAAGTTGGGACTGGGAGGAGTCTAAGTCAGACAGAAGATGTGTATGATTAGCAGCAATGCAACGCATACGCTGTAGAGCACACGACACACTAAATATGCAAAGAGATTGATTAATCAACATCGAACTGGCGAGTTGGGCCACTGAAGACTGCTGGATTTATTCGTGTTTACTCCCAGATTTTCATTAGAAACGTTTGTTTTTGGTCGTCCATTTGTTTCTTTTAAATTTGTCACTCCTGTTGTTCGTTTGCTTGATAAAGGCCTTGTTGGTCGAAACGTTGCTGTATTGTGTCATTGTTTTTGTAATTTATAAAACTGCAGTACTTTGTGGTTACGTGTTTTACTCATTTCTCTAAAGTCACTTCATTTTTCGTGTTGTCTTTCTCTTGCTCTGTATTCATTGTAAATGTGTTATCTTGCTCACTATAGTAAACTATATCAAGGCATTCTTGTCAGGTTTACTAACAATTTAATCTGTTATTATTTTATCAATTCAATGTGTGGTTTCATTCGTAATGGGTTTTTTATATTTTTTTATTTCTAATGTTATTTCTCAATGTTACTCATGCAGCTTTTATAAGACTTGTAATCTCTGTTGTTATAATTTTCTGTTCATTAACTGCTGTCACCGACCATGCGTGACATAATGTCTGTTATAATTTTCTGCTCAATAACTGATGTGACCGACCATCTGAAACATAATTTCGGCCAAAAGATAGTTCATATGAGATTTGCTTTCACATCGCCCTTGTGATGTCGGAGCTAGCAAGGAGAGCAAAGAATAGTAACACTGCGACCTACAAGGCATGTCGTGAGAGGCGACTGGTGTAGAGGCCTAGGGAAGTTACCCTAATAAATAAAAAGCGTCGCACAAATTGGATGTGCTGGTCTACTTATAGGCGCATGGTTACAACATGATGTCGGTGACAATGTGCTAATTTGTCTTGACTTGTAAAAGTGCGAACAAATCTACAAATTTTCCAAATTGTTGCTGACGCATCAGATTTACTTGTGACATGAGGATGTGTGCACAACAATGAGGACGTATGACAACGCTAATTGAAAGATATTATCTACGAAGCAGACAAGATATAAATATCTATAAATATCTTCTTATCCAGACGTTCTGGGAAAAAACAGCATTCGAAAAAAGAAGAGGAAGAGGAAGCTCACGTTGATAGATTTGTTAATCTATATTCTATCGATATATTAACTGGGTGGAGGTACTGGTACAGACAATTATCAGAGAAATCAACTCCCTTTTTGTCCCTGGACACGCAGGAGTTAGGGGTAATAAACGAGCTGATAGATTGGCTGGCTTGGCTACAATATCAGAGGGAGCTACCATGGATCGAGATAACATTCTTCACGCACTGAGAGAGTCTTTCTGAACAGAGGAGTTTCAGAGCTGTGAATCCCACTCGCTGACCAGATTGAGAGAGATGGGTGTCAATATGGTACAGCCCGAAAAGAACGTCATACTCAATATGCAAAGAGATTGATTAATCAACATCGAACTGGTGTGTTGGGTCGCTGGGCGCTGCTGGATTTGCTGAGGCTGAGATCGGAGCACCTATGGAATGTCCGGAGTACTATGATGATAGTCCTCATCTAACTAATAACAGATATATAAGAATCAGTTGAATTTAATTGTATATATGTTTGTTCCCATTGTTTCAAGATATCTGGACATCCTAAGGACTTGAAATTTGGCAAGATGGTAGATTTCATAGATGGGAATATGTAAAAATTAGAAAACCGGACTATTAGTTCGTCTCTATATCTAGATTTCAACTTAACGAAATAGTCATGAAAACTTAAATACCGAAAAGTTCTAGACATGTTTTTATGTGCCGGTGATGATGAAATCAGATGTTACGCTAATATTGATGCTATTTATTGATATATCAACAGGTATGCCAAATGGATTAGACGATGCAGGAGAGCCGCGTTCAATTCACAGGAAGGGCCATGAATTTTTTTAAGCACATCTCACGCTCGGGCCAAACATTATTTTTGAAAAAAAATTTTTTACACATCAATGTTTATAATCTGAATAAATCCAATTTATCAATTGTTATATAAGCCGATTTTGAGGGAACGGTTTATGTTTCTTTAATATGCTCAGTCTCGCACATTTTGGGACTGAAATTTTTTCGGAAATAATACAATTTCGTAGATCTATCGAAACTAATGAAGTTAGAGATATGCGGTTGGAGAATGATAAGGAAAACAAAATGAAGGTCAGAAACATGGAGACAGACAAAGGATGAAAGCTTAGTTATTAGCCTTGACTACAAGCGTCGGAGGAGTGTTAAGGCGATGGATGAGGTGGATAAAGAGGAACGACTTGGAAGATCAGAGGAATAGGATAATAAATGTAACAGTGGGTACAACTGATAGTCTAACATTTGTTTGGTCTCTACTCTTCACGCCTAAAATTATATTGATGTATGGGGTCAACGGCGAATAGGGACAACGCAACGCCAGGATTAATGAGTTGACGCTAATCAAGATCCTACCCCACCTCCACGTGGCATCCCTGGTAACAAACAACCGATCTTGTCTGGCTGAGAGGGAAGGGATCGAGGGAGAGCTACTCTGGTTCAAGTAGTGATGCAGACGCAGTCATGTCCTGTGAGATCTGCTCGCAACACAGATGAACAGAATATCTGACTGTTGAATCCGAAAGCCTCTCCCGGCCGATGTCCGATGAAAAGTTTCTCAAATAGTTGCTGAAACATAAGTAACAGTAGTGTACGAGTCGTCTGTGAACGAATCCCAACTCCCCGGAGTAAATGGCTGCAAATAACTTGCCAGCTGTGGGACAAGAATCAATGAGAACGATACCTAACAAATCAATAGTCTCGGCAAGTGTCTCTGAAAACGCTGTAACGTATCGTGTCGACACACGGGAAGATTGCGGTAAACTCCGGATCAAAGGCTTAGCGCAGATACATTTACTGGGTAAGGTTGGCCAATCGCAAATTCTAAAGTTGCGTTTCAGTGCCTAACGAAACTGCCCTCCCTCGGACAACCAGGCAAGGTACTGTTGTATTAACAACTAACATCCCCGGAAGAACTGAGGTGTGGGGATGGTGTCGAGCGCAAGATTTCAGTTGCGTTGCTAGCGCCGATTGAAACGACTCTCTAAAATATATGTGCGCGGCCCCAGTCCAATGTTTCCTGAGGCCATGGAAAATGCAGAGTAGACACTGCAAATTGCCAAGTGCCGACACGCGCCTCGAAAAGGCTGAGAATGTTCCTTTTCCTGAATAAACTCAATGTGGTCAGAAAAGTAAGACCGACATTGTACAGATTTGACAGGCTGTTCAACCCCGAACAGTGAAGAAGGCTGACACTTTTCACGGTGTGTTGCACGAATAAGATGCCGTCCCAGGACAAATTTATGTGCTCCAAAAAAAGACTGAGAAATGTTCCTAATCCGGAACATAGTCCGAAAGGCTGGCTGCACAGCTCTTCGACGTAGATCATAGAGCCCAAATTTACGGCAAAAAGATGATCGCAAAGGCGTAAACTCAAGCCAAAATATACGACCCAGGATCGTTCTAGGCAAGCTACCCTAGTAAAAAATTCTGGCTGAAACCGGATGTGCCGGCTTAGTCACCACAGGCGTATAATTGCATATCGTAAACAAACGTTCTTGTCAAAGATCAATTATATATCACAATAAGAATAATAAAATTGGTCGTGAAGAACGAGCTCAAAACACTTCTATATTGTTGTATCTGCACAAATCTACGAGATTGTCTTCCGTGTAAAAAAGTGTGTGCTATCTAATAATGTCAATTCTTCGTACTTGCCAGGGGTGCTGATTCAGACATACGCCCAATGTCATTGATAAAATTATCTGCACTATATTGTTTCTGTCTACAGCCAACTCTAGATAACTAGGCCAGACAACTGGCTGGGGGTTACCTGACCTAAATCAGAAAAGGGGGCCGGAAAATATAGACGTTTGATAGAAGCTTTTTTGGCAATTTTACTCAATTCTGTGAGTCTGTGGTTATTTATTGGTGAAAAATATTCATAATATTGATATTCCTTATTGTTAAACTTAACTTGTTGCATAATATAACTTCGAGTTAGCATTTTGTGTTGATTTTAAAATGAATTCGTCTATATACACCAATACTGGAATGCGAGGTCACGTGGTGTAGTTGGGGTCTGATTTCCCATAATTCTTACCTGAGTCCGAAGGCCCATAAGTTTATAGTTGGCTCTGGCCTGTCCTTCTCTAACAACACCTGTATCAGCCAGGTGAATTGCTCACTCGCTACATTGCATGACCACATGGCCTGATACAAAATCAAAAGTTAGGTGGTCCACTGGATGTGTTTAAAGCGTCAAGCTATCTCTGTCTCGTAAAAAAAAAACCATAATTTTCTGGAACATATACATTGAGTAATTCAGCATGCATGCAGGTGTGAACTCTTGCGTACTCAACTAAGTCAAAGTCATTGTTGCCTCTATCAATGTTCATCTTCATTTGCTGACACTTGTCTATTGGTGACAAGGGATGTTTAAGTTTATACAATGAACCTGTAAAGGTGCGCATTTATTTTTTTTCTGTTCTCTTTTCCAGGTGTGATCTTAAAGATTCAGAATACTAAAAGCATGCATATTCCCAGTGGCAACGTATGGGTGTTAAGCATGGACATTTAATAGAGCAGTGAAAAAAGATATGTGCTTTTGAATATAAGTGTTACAGAAGAGTCCTTCGTATATCACAGACAGAGAAGAGAACAAATAGATCTATCAAGAAAGAACTCAAAATCAAAGAAAACTGGCTGATGCTACAAATAAGAAAGAGAAAATTGAGATATTTTGGACATATAAAAAGACATGAAGGGCTGGAGAAGACCATCATGGAAGAAGGCATACCGGCAAAGAGAAGAAGAGGACGACCACGGAGAAGATGGATTCATGATATAACTGATTGTTTGAACATGACGGCTGCAGAGGCAGGACATCTGGCCTATGAGAGAGAGAAATTCCGGAGGACTGTTGGTGTGGCAATGTTCTGCTCAGGACAAGCTATTTGATGATGATGATGATCTTAAAGATCTGAAACTGTATCTCTAGATGTCATTTAAAGATATCTTTCTTTATCAGGACAGGAACAATATGCACATTTCTCAGTCTTGGAAAAGTTGAAATATTGATTAAGTTGAAAATAGTTTTAAAGTTTTAAAGCCGAAGAATTGACTTCATTGCACCGGGTTTTACCCCATATGACTCGGTCCCTTTTCATAGAAGAGGCACGCCATTTACCATGAATTTTGCACAAAGTACGAACTCCGTAGCTCTGGCAACAACACTAGAAAACTGTGGAAAAAACACACTCGTAATCAAAACGACTCCAGATTCGAACTCACGAGTTAAGGAACGCAATACAACGACTTTACTACTTAGCCACAGAGATCTCCAAATATTTCAACACTGTTATTGTTAACCTTATCGCGCAGGTAGAACTATGTTACCTGGGATAGGTAGCCGCTTCTGTTTTGTTGATGTTAAAAAACATTTGTTTTCCCCATTTGAATTAGGCTTTGCCGGGAGCATTTATTACAGTCATATTAGTTTTACTGTCACTCCTAGTGTCTTCTAGGACTTGTAGCTAATAATGTCATGTTAAGTCAAACTAACACATCGATTACCAAACTTTTTCAGCCCACTTTGCACAACATAAACTTTGTAACGCCCCCCTCCACATTATAAGTTTGCCAACGCCCCCCACCTCACATATATACATGCTTTATTTTCTCTTGACATAGAAAATTGATATATATATATTTGTATGACATGATCAATTTTCAAATGATTATATGCATGAAATAGAACATTGATTTAAAAAATGGATCGTGTAAGACTGGCATAAGGTGAATTAATATGCAGAATTCAAATTTTAAAGGATTATTCAATCGCAAAATCACGAAAATAATTTATTTTAATATATGTATTAATTTCTTCTTTAAGAAGCCACCGAACCATAATCGCCTGAACACCCTCCAAATTTTTCTGAACCCACTATCGCCCCCCTAGAACACTCCAGCGCCCACTGGGGGCGGTACCGCCCACTTTGGGAAACGCTGGACTAACAGATATGTTTGACTGCGTAATAGGTGGGGTGTGAGCCCTAGGGAAAACATGTCCAGGTTGGGTCTACATCCTGAAAGATTGACAAATTAGTTGCTTCAGAAAACTTCTTTAACTCTATTTTTGTCCTGTTTCTGTCCACGTAGCCCCAACAGGGAGGATGTTTTTCTTGAAATCTCCAGCAAGTATTTCTTTCTTTATGATACTATTTCTTACGTTGTTTTGACTGGTTGCTTGAGTGGGAGTATATACATTATTAGTAACAAATCCTTGCTAAATGGTCTTTCGTTTCAAACGTTTGCATCCTGAACTGTCGTTACTGTCTGTAATACCGCTTTTGTGGCGGTGCAGGACAGGAGGGACTTGCACCTGTGGAATTTATTGGCCGCAAGGCTAGTGTATTCGCCACAAAACTGTTCAGGTTTGGATGTTTTCTTTTTGCCCGCGACAGAAAAAAGACTCCTTGGCCTTACTGGGGTTGAACCAGGTCTCCTGCATAGAAACCGCGCTCTAATCCATTCGACCATTCGCTCCATGCGTTTACTTCCTTATTAGTTGTAAAAAGCTATTCCTCTTTCCCGTTGCTGTCCTGTCATAGTTTTTGGTGTTTTTTCCGATCCAGAAGCACTTGAGCTGTTCAGCTCTTCAGCTCGGTGCCATGGACATCGTAACCCTTCGGTTCGGTGCCACGAACACCATAATCTGAGAATCTGTGGCTTTTTCTGCCATCCCGCGGAATTGAACCCGCACACACAGAGGGATAGTCACCCGTAGTTCAACGCGCTACGAACACGCTGGGCAGACGGACATTTCCTGTCATAGTTAAAGAATCGTAGTCATCTCGAACTGAATAGTTCACAAACATGAAGCGGGTTTACATCACCGCTTAGATTCTTGAGAAACGAAACCTGGCCGGAAAATATCGATGAGAAGCTGTACGGAGGGTCCCTAATAACAACAGCAGAATTCATGTGAGAATCTGGTACATCAGTCTAAGCGGTGATCGCGAGATAGAGAAAGAGAGATTTCAGAGCTTTATCGAATGCAAAAACAACTGTGTCGCCTCAGATTCTCATGGGAACAAATAATGAATTCCACGTACAAGGACTGTTTGAAAAGTAATGCCTCGAATGACATAACTTTGTCCTTAGCGTTCAGAAACAATTAACTTGTTCGACGTTGGCGTGTGTGTGTAGAACTAGATAGTGACTACGTTGAAAAATAATGACACCTAACGTAAAGGGCATCCTAAGCTTTCAGAAAATATATGTTTCATATGTCAACATCAAGATACGTATCCTTTATAGGACGTTGCTCTCTTCGCAGCGCATCTGAAATTCACTCTGTCTCTAGACAGTTCACCCACTTCGTCGATGGTCATATTCATGGTTTCTTTAATATCTTGTAGCCATCTTCTTCTTGGTCTGCCTCTGCGTCCTGGGACCCTGTCCTCTAGTATTATTCTTTCCAAGCCATCGTGACGCTTGATGGGATCAAAGTATGTAATTTTTCTGTATAGTATATTGTTTATCAGCCAATTCTCTTTAACATTTAGTTCTTTCAGGACATCAGTGTCCTTTCTTTTTCTGTCCATGGTATTCATATGTACATTTAAAGGGTTTTAAAGCCGAAGGATTGACTTCATTGCACCGGGTTTTACCCATCTGGCTCGGTCCCTCTCAGCAGAAATGGCACGCCACCTGCCGAGAGTATTGCACAAAGCACGAACTCCGTAGCTCCGGCAACAATCCTAGGGGTCTCTGGGAAAAACTGCACTCGTGAACAGAACGGCGCGGTCTGGATTCGAACCCACGACCTTCGACTCACAAGGCAAAGGGCTTATGTATATTATTGAAGTTATAGTCTTGTAGGACTTACTTTTCAAACCACCCTTGTAGTTCACTTTGTAACGTACAGTAAACATGTAATATAAAATCTGGCAGGATATGATGTAATCTATTTTTAGAGTTTCTCTCTCTCTCTACCTTTAAAACCCGGATTGGGGCATAGGCCCTCAACCAACTCATGTCAAGTCTTCCTATCTCTAGTTATCTCCTGCAGCTCCCTCCAGCTCTTCTTTATATTGTTGATCTCTGCCTCCAAATCTCGTCTACGTATATTTCTCGACCTCCCCTTCTTTCGCTGTCCCTGCGTGTTCCAGTAAATGACCCTTCTTGTTATATTCCCCTCAGGTTTTCGCAAATTGTGTCTTATCCAGCGTCAGTGTCTTTTTTAACCTTTTGTCCACTGTAATGTCTTGTTCTCTCCATGAAGACACTCCTAACGATAATAATTCAACTTGAGAACTGTTTAGAACAAACTTGAACTGTTCCATATTCAAGGAAAGGTGGGTTGATTAAGTTCGTTCGTAATGGTCTTGGTACAAACTTCCGTAATCAGTGCCGATAGACGCGTAGAAGTATAAGAATGTCGTCAAATGTTCTTAAGTTGCTCTACATAGACATTTCTTACAATCATGTGCGTATGAACAAGAACTGAGATGAACAAAAGAAAAGAGCAACCGATAGTGAGACCAGATTTTATAGAGTCACTGTAAAGTGAACCTGTGACCAGTCTCTTCTGTTTGTTATTTATGACACATCAATCAATCAGTTTTTGTTAGTTAGAAGATTTCAAGACAGCGATTCTATGATCGCATACAAGACCTGCATATCAAGGAGCATTGGCTCATAAATAACATCATGTCCTGGCAGATTCAATATTTTGGCCACATTAAACGCCCGAATGGTCTGTAGAGAAAAGTAAAGGAAGACGAGGTTCCTGGAAAACGAGGCAGGGGACGACCAAGACGTAGTTGGCAGCAGGAAATCAAAGAAACCTTGAACATGACGCTAGAAGAGACCGGAGAACTTGCAAGAGACAGAGAGCTTTTTCGGACGGGATGTGATGAATGCGCTACAAACACGCCGGGCAGGCGGGCAAAGACGGATTTAACATTATTTTCATCACATCTCGTTTAAAAACTCTCGTTCTCTAGCAAGTTTTTAGTTTCTCTTTAATCGTTATATTCAAACATTCTCTAATGTCCTGTTGCCATCGTTGCCTTGATAGTATCCTGTCTCTCTTCCATGAATCATACCTTTCATTATTGATCTTTCTAAAGACTGTGACCTCCAAACATTACCAAAATATCTTATTTTCCGGGACATAATATTGATTATGATTCAATGTTCCTTGTTCAAAACCACGATACTGAGAAACAAGCGGATAACAGTGTGATAGCAAAGAAGAAAATGTTCCTTGTTCGTGTCTTCTAGGATGTCTAGTATTTTTATCTGGCTTTTACAGGATGAACTAATAATTGTTCTACAGTCCTTTTTTTATATTTGTTTTCGTTTCAGAAGCACTTGAGCTGAAAGCTCTTCAGCTCGGTGTCATGGACATCGTAACCCTTCGGCTCGGTGCCACGAACACCGTAAATCTGGGGAACCTGTAGCTTTTCTGCCAGTTTGCGGAGTTGAACCCGCACTTACATAGGACTAGTCACCCGTAGTCCAACGCGCTACGAACACGCTGGGCACTCGAGCTACAGTACTCTTCAAAGAATCGATTTTTTTTTTTTTTCTTCGATCTTCATTGTTCATTTGAGGATCATCTTGATCACACATCAGACATGTCCATAATTGCTACAATCTCCTCCCAAGCTGGTATTTCAGTGTGTTTAGGCTAACAACTCCCGTTCTGTGTTGGTTGATGTATCTATTTGGTTTTCTCTCATGGTTTTCCCGTCTTACCGCACCTATCTGTATGTACAACTTGCGTAACCGAGATAGAGAATATCTTTATCTTCTTCGTTGAAATCTTCAGAAAGTACGCTTTCTCTTAGAGCGTTGATGATGTCGCTTTTGTCCAGAGAAAACCATTTCTCGATTGTAGCATTGCCCGCTAGTACATCCGCTCTCTCATTGCCCTTCACCTAAGTATGGCCTGTCTATTTTCTTTTATATATCCATGTTTTGCCTTTCGGCATCAGGCACCTGGACCGAACTTCCTTATGCGCTTTGTACAAGGTGGAATTTAGTGCCTCGGATATTCCATCTATCCATCGTTTACGTGATTGTCTTCTGGGTCTGTTGCCGTTGTATCTGAGTGCTAGTGCTCTTTGTGTGAGACTGTCTTGTGGCAACCTTGATGCGTGTCCGATCCATTTGACCTGCAGTTTTTTAATATATTTTAGCTCCAGCAAGGATCGCACTTTTTTCTGATTTTTATCTCTTCTTGCTAGATTTAGAATTCGTCGTAAATACTTCATCTCTGTCGTGTGGATTCTTCTTTCTCATGTGTTGTATGATAATGATAGCATAGAGTTGACCACAATTGCTTCTACTATGGTGCATAATGTCACCTCCTTATGTTGCTACAAAATAATTCATATTATCAGATATTGTACTTGTGTGTCCTTGCTCATGTTATGCTACAGTTTCTTCATATTGTAAGCGTCTGTAGCTCAAGCGGTAGTGAGCTCGATCACAAACCCAAGCGTACCTGGTTCAAACCCCACGGTGGGTAAGTTTGTAACAAATTCGTTTCCGTGGAATTTTTACAAAAGGTAGAAATAGATCTCGCCTTTCAGAAAACAATGACAAACTACTGAACGTATAAGTGGTGCTAGAAAATCAACGACTCGTTTACTGTGGTTGATGGCTACGTCCTATAAAGGATATACTACGATTTTCATGCTTCAAATTAAGTACTCTCTGAATTGTTATCGCCAGTCTCCATCTGATTTCTTTTGTTCAATTTCCGTTACTGGTTACGAAAATTAATTTCCTTAGCTTTTCCAGATCTTATGATTGGTTTTTACTTCACTTCACATTTCTAGACCCTAGTGTGCAGGAGGTAGGAGGTGCTATTCCTTTCCTCGAGTGTGGAACGTCGAGTCACCCGGAAGTTGTCGGGGCTTGCAAGAGAAGCAAAGAATAATAACACTGCGATCTACAAGGCATGTCGTAAGAAGTGATTGAGTTAGGGATCTAGGGAAGCTACCTTAGTAAATAAAAAGCGTCACAGAAATCGGATGTGCTGGCCTACTTATACGCGAATAACTAGCACAATGTTAATCGCTCTTAGGCTCAGATCACATAGAAATCACAAAGAGTGGTTAACAAGTGGTCGATATGAAGCGGTCGAAGAAAAAGAAGAAGAAACGTCAAATGTGGGATTTAACGCACGACCCTCTTGTATCGACGTCGACTTGCGAACAAGTAACCGATACCTGATCTATAAATCGATACAATGCTCTGACTCACCAACATCAAGACTATTTTATACAGATCAAAGGTTCTGAGTGCTCTAAATTATCTCAACAAATTATGGATCATAAAAAAATTGCGCTAGAATAAAAAGAAACTTTCACATCGAATTCTCTAACTTATCACATCAATCAGCCATTCCGTTCAATCCTTCGAAGAAAAAATGTGCCGGCACCGGATAGCACATCACGTTCAATCTCTTTTGACTGTGAAACTTCATTTCATCGGTAATTACTTCTAAAGTATGCTCCAATAACCGATTTTAAAAATCGAACATTTAACCCCCATAAAACTGAGATCGGAATTACTGAACCGAAATTCGGAAACGCAGCATCGTAGATGGAAATATAACAGCACTAAGTACAATAATTCTGTCTTCTTAATAAATCACAATGACAAATCGATGTGACTATGTTACAGAGAAAGTAGGATACAAAAGGAAGCAGAAGTAGAACAAATAAAAGAAGAAGCTGAAGGAAAAGAAGAGACAAGAAGAAGAAATAGAAGAAGAAATAAAAGAAGAAATAGAAGAAGAAATAGAAGAAGAAATAGAAGAAGAAATAGAAGAAGAAATAGAAGAAGAAATAGAAGAAGAAATAGAAGACTAGAAATAAGAAGAAATAGAAGAAGAAATAAGAAGAAATAGAAGAATGAAATAGAAGAAGAAATAGAAGAAGAAATAGAAGAAGAAATAGAAGAAATAGAAGAAGAAATAGAAGAAGAAAATAGAAGAAGATAGAAGAAGAAATAGAAGAGAAAAGATGAAGAAGTATGATGATAAGAAGAAAAAAAGAAGAATTTGAATGTGAAGTATTTCTTTTTCCTCAAATCTGTTTTGTTTCATAATGTAAGGATAAGAAGATATTTCTGAACTGCTTTTGTGTGCTCTTCATAAGTAGTGTATTTCACTGCCTCTGTTATTTGATTTCACCTTTTACGTAGACTGCCTTTTGCTTTGTAACCACTATGTCGGAGTAGCTTTGATCTTTGAGGTGCTCTGTCTGTTGGTAATCTGCTTATGGGGCTGTATTTAATTTGCTGTTTCTTGATGAAGTTTAGTACTGATGTTGTACCCACTTTTTCCTGATGTCTTCATTTCTCAACCTGTCTCTTCTTGTTACCCCAGCATTCTGCGTAGACACTTCATCTCTGTTGTGACTAGTTTTCTTCTATCATTTGATGTCAGCGTCCAGGTTTAGCACTGGTAGCGTAATGTAGAGAGAAAGGTTGTGTTTAACAATGCTCTTTTAATGTTCATTGTGACATGTTTAAATTTCAGAATTAATGCCAATTGTTCTATGACTTGATTTGCTATGTTCGATTTCGTGTGTTATTCTTTCATTTTTGAAAAATGCATCCTAGGTATGTGAAGCCATTGATTTGTTTTAAGTTGATATTTGTCCGGTGATATATTGTTTTAAGAAGAAAATAAGTAAGAAGGTGGCGAAAAAAAACAAAGGAGGAGAAAGAAGATGAAAGAGAAGAAGAAGATAAGGGAAATAAAGAAATAGAAGATGAAAACAAAAAAAAAAGGAAAAAGAGGTGAAGAAGAAGAAAAAAGGAGAAATAGAAGGTGAAGGAATGAGTAAAGAAGAAATAGAAGGTAAGAAGGAGAAAAGAAGAAATAGAAGGTGAAGAAGAGAAAAAGAAGAATAGAAGGTGAAGAAGGAGAAAAGAAGAAATAGAAGATGAAACAGAAAAGAAGAAATGAAGATGTAGACGAGTAAAAGAAGAAATAGAAGATGAGAACTAGAGAAGAAATAGAAGATGAAGAAGGAGAAAAGAAGAAATAGAAGATGAAGAAGGAGAAAAGAAGAAATAGAAGATGAAGAAGGAGAAAAAAGAAATAGAAGATGAAGAAGGAGAAAAAGAAAAATAGAAGATGAAGAAGGAGAAAAGAAGAAATAGAAGATAAGAAGGAGAAAAGAAGAAATAGAAGGTGAAGAAGGAGAAAAAGAAGAAATAGAAGGTGAAGAAGGAGAAAAAGAAGAAATAGAAGGTGAAGAAGGAGAAAAGAGAGAAATAGAAGATGAAACAGAAAAAGAAGAAATAGAAGATGTAGAACGAGTAAAAGAAGAAATAGAAGATGTAGAACTAGAAAAAGAAGAAATAGAAGATGAAGAAGGAGAAAAAGAAGAAATAGAAGAAAGAGAAAAAGAAATAGAAGATGAAGAAGGAGAAATAGAAGATAAGAAGGTGAAGAAGGAGAAAAAGATATGGAATTGAAGAAGAAAAAACAGAAGAAAAGAAGGTGAAGAAGGAAACAATACAAGAAAATGATAAAAAAAAGGAGAAGAAGGTAGATACAATGGAGGAAAAGAAGAACAAGACAAAAAAGGAGAAGAAGGAGAAGAAGAAGAAGGAGAAAAATATTGGGGAAAAAAGGAAAAAACAAAACAAAAATGGGAAAGAATAAAAAGAAGAGTAGAAGAAGGTAGAAAAAATGGAGAAGAAGAAGAAGACGAAAAGAAGAAGAAAACTGTCATGTATACTTGTCATGTTATTTTGTTTGGAAATGTGTTGGTTGCAATCACCTTCCAACGATTTAACAACAACGTTGTGTGCTGAAGGTCATGTGTGAAACATATGTGGGAATACATAAAACAAAACTAAAAAAAAAACTACTGGAATTACGAAATTAACGGAATTTTAAAAAAATAAGAAAATAGAGAATGTCATATGGCTGCAAAGACGTGTGACGTGTGGGAGATTTGTGTTTATTTAAGCGAAATAATCTGATTTGCATAAATGTAAAAGAAGAGCTGCATGTCAGGTAACGTGTTAGAATATTGAATCATACAACTGGAAATAAATATGGATTATTTCAAATGAGATTTTGGAAAATGGAACACCGGATATTGATTGACGAAGAATGACGCAGACGAGAGAGAATGAATGATGGTGGGATTGATGGCAATGAAAATAGAGGGTATTTGAAATATCATCATAATTAAATTAAGTAGCTTGTCCCTTCCGGAACTTGATCCCATGACAGCAGTCTTGACAAAATTTGATCTGTGTAAGTTGGCCGGCGTCAGCAGCAGTCACTCTCAGATCGTCATTAACATCTTGCACATATCGTCTTCTAGGCCTTCCTCTCATTCTTCTTCCAAGTACCATTACCTTCAAAATTATCTTCTCTATCCCTCATGTCGTTTAATGTGTCCGAAATACAGGGACATTCAAGATAATTGCAGCCCCATTGACAATTCGAAACTTGCCAAGTACAAATTGATTTGTGTTTATTTACTATTTAAACCGGTTCTGACTAGCTACTAGGTTCTGACTAGGTACGTCACATTTGTTCATCGCCCCTTCCCGCACTACTTCTTCTTCTTCTTCTTTGCATTCGTTCTTTATGACCAATTTTAATCACTCTTTGTGATATTATTTGATCTTTGCCAAGAGCGTGTATACGTTGCACATTGGTTTGATTGGCCCCTAAACGCATAGACTTCTACACGCTTAGGACACATGCATCAGATTTCAGCCAAACCTCCTTAGTCGCCTCTTACAACATGCGTGGCAGGTAACAGTGGTTCTATTCTTTACACCCCAAATTTGGGCCCCGGTAACCACTCGGGCGTCCGCACTACAATTACACACCACTCATACAACCTTGACCTATACTACGTCATAACTGAACCTTCCATTTCCATACTTATATGCCAGATTAGCTCCATTCACGGGCTGCAATTATCTTGAACACCCTGTATTTAATTTTGTCTTGATGTTATGCTCTTTAATAGTCAACTCTCTTTAATATCAAGCTGTTGCAGAACAGAAGTATTTGAAATACATAAATAACTCCTGTCATACTGTATTATATGTTACATAGGGTCTGCAAATAATTTGTCCATACCGCTCGGTCTTGGGTAACTCGCTCAATCTCTTCCATGGAATTGAGTCCGATATTTCTTGCCTCTCTCAGCAAACTTGGTCGCAGGGTTTCCCTAGAGCGTCCTCTCTTTCTTGAACCCTTTGCCTCCCACTTCAATGCCTGTTTTGGTATTCTTTGATCATTTCTCCTCAAGGTATGTCCAACATATCTCCATCTTCTCCTTCTCATAACAGTTGTTACTAGTTGTTGACCAGACATTTCTCTGATAACATCACTTCTCCTGAATTCGTTTCATTTTATATTTATTTGAAAAATATTTATAGCTGTGTTTATCTTTTCAGACGGTGACTTGATAGGTGTATAACTGTGACATGTGAAATGCGATGCCTACGAGAAGTTATCAACAACACTAGAAAAGACAGAGTCACACAAAAATGTAATTACATTTTTACCAATAAATCAATCAATTAATCTATTCACTGAACGTGATCAGACTCCCGAATCAGGTTGTATTCAGTCATATTATATAAGACTTATATTCGTTTCTCTTCGCTTTTATACTAAGAATTTGTTTTAATTTACTTTAGTACCCGTGTGGTGCCAAAACTCGCAAGGGAAGCAAAGAATAGTACCACTGAGACCTACAAGACATGTTGTAAGAGGCGACTGATGTAGGATCTAGGAAGCTACCCTAGTAAATAAAAAACATCGCAGAAATCGGATGTGCTGGCCTATTTGTAAGCGCTTAACTGTCACAACGTACACTTGGTCTT
Organism: Arion vulgaris; assembly: GCA_020796225.1. NCBI lineage: Eukaryota > Metazoa > Mollusca > Gastropoda > Stylommatophora > Arionidae > Arion > Arion vulgaris. The sequence goes on from CM036767.1 coordinate 38,020,831, forward strand.
AGGCTCAGATCACATACAAATCACACAGAGTGGTTAACATGTGGTTGATATGGAGCGTTTGAGTGAAGAGGTTTATTTTAGTATTTCGCTTGTGTATATGTACAAAGTTATTCTTATGTGTACATGTACGTATCTCTGTGTATTAATTTGTACTTGTACGTATATGTGTGTTTTTCTGTGTACGCATTCACACATGTTTAGTTTTAGTTTAGTTTAGTCGTCGGATCATCATCACTGCACGCCGAACCAATTAGTCCACAAGTGCTCTGATCTCCTCAGCAGTATGTCTTTTACCGTTCAGCAACTAACAACACAGGTTATAGTATAGTTTAGTCGACGGATCATCAGCACTGCACGTCGAATCAATTAGTCTATAAGTGCTCCGATCCTCCTCCGTATGTCTCTCAGAGTGTAGCGACTAACGACACCGGTACTTTGTTGGTTTACTATTTTTCTTTGGCTACCAGCATAGTATTCTTGTCTAGCTACACCACACTTGACTTGAATTTTTTGCAGTCTTGTTAGTGATATTGATTCACCACTATTACTTGAATTATTTAAACTTTCATATATGTATGCACATCTAAAGGATATAAATGCAAAGGATTGACATCATTGCACCGAGTGTTCTCATATGGTTCCGTCCCTCTAGGCCAGAAATGGCACGCCTACTGCGTGTTGCCCAAAGCACGAACTCCGTAGCTCCAGCAACTTTAATGGAATCTTCTAATAAATTTCACATATTCCTCGGTCCGGATTCAAATCTACAACTTTTATACCGCCAGGCAAACGTCTTAACCTAGTTCTCCTTGAGACTCAACTTGCCTTAGACGGTATGAAGTACCTGTCATTTCACACTTCAATATCCTAGTGTACAGGAGTTAGGAGGATCGATTCATTTCCTCACATGTGGAGCCTCAAGGGTGTACCTCTAGTACACACGTATGTACATATATCTGTGTAATTATATGCACGTCTACTTGTTTTTTTTATTTTAAGAAAATTTAAACGTGAAGCAGCACAAGAGGGAACAAACAGATTACGACACGTACAAAACAAAGAAAATATAAACGTGAAGCAACACAAGAGAGTACAAACAGATTTTTTTTTTCCGATCCAGAAGCACTTGAGCTTTTCAGCTCTTCGGCTCGGTGCCATGGACATCGTAACCCTTCGGTTCGGTGCCACGAACACCGTAAATCTGGGAAATCTGTGATTTTTCTGCCATCCCACGGAATTGAACCCGCACACACAGAGGATAGTCACCCGTAGTCCAACGCGCTACGAACACGCTGGGCAGACGGGCATACAAACAGATTAAGACACGTACAAAAGAAAGAAAACAAAACAAGAAGCAACACAAGAAGGAACAAACAGATTACGACGCGTACAAAACAAATAAAATTATTGTAGTAGCATTTCTTGAAGGTGACTTCTACCTGTCAATGCATGTCAGCAAATTCGGAAAAGTTAGGCTTCTTAAATCTAACACTTATAGTCAATCGTTTTGTATTTAGTTATAGAAGAGAGTCTGGCTTAATGGATTAGAGCGCTGCTCCCATGCGGAGGGAGGGGGGAAGAGGGCGTGTTCAATCCAAGGTAAGATCAAGTATTTTTTTCTATCAGGGCATAAAAGAAAATTATAACCTGAACAATTTCGCGGCGGTTGAACTAGCCGTGCTGTCATTAAATTCCTCAGGTTCTCGTCCCCTTTCCTAGACTGCCCTAAAACGCGGCACTACAAGCTGAGGACCTATGCCTCCTAGGGAGCGAAAGGTAGAAGGAGAAGACAGGCTGTAACGACAGTTATGTAACGGCTCACAAACAGTGTTCTGGCTAAGATTAATATATACCTCACAAGCTGTTTTAATAGAGCAGCTGTAGCGTAGTTGTTAGTGAACTCGCTCCGCAAGGCTGGTGGTCTGGGTTCAGCTCCCACAATGTGCGTGGAATTTTTCCCGACCACGACGGTTCTCAGGTCGACCAAGCCTCAACTGGGTACCAGACATGCTCTGGGAAAGTAAAGGCGCCGGCGTGATGCTGACCACATCACCCATCGTGTGCCGACGGTCAATGAAAATACAGGCCTAACACTGTATTGACCACGAGGTATGAAAGGGTTCCTTCACAAGCTGTGTGCTAGCAATTTTACTGCTTAGATCACACCCGTATGTTTCTGGAGCTCGCAAGGGGAGCAAAGAATAGTAATACTGCGACCTACAAGGCATGTCGAAGAGGCGACTAAAGAAGGGTCTAGGGACGCTAAACTGGTAAATAAAAAGCGTCGCAGAAATCAGATGTGTTGGCCTGCTTGTAGGCGCATAACTAACACAAAGTACAATCGCTCTTAATTAGGCTCAGATCACATACAAACCACAATAAGTGGTTTAACAGGTGGTCGATACGTTCGAAGAAAAATAAAGATGTATAGATCAGAATGTTGGAGATTGACAGAAAGATGTATAGATCAGAATGTTGGAGAATGACAGAAAGATGTATAGATCAGAATGTTGGAGAATGACAGAAAGATTTATAGATCAGAATGTTGCAGAATGACAGAAAGATGTATAGATCAGAAAGTTGGATAATGGCAGAAAGATGTATAGATCAGAATGTTGGAGAATGACAGAAAGATGTATAGATCAGAATGTTGGAGAATGACAGAAAGATTTATAGATCAGAATGTTGCAGAATGACAGAAAGATGTATAGATCAGAAAGTTGGATAATGGCAGAAAGATGTATAGATCAGAATGTTGGAGAATGACAGAAAGATGTATAGATCAGAATGTTGGAGAATGACAGAAAGATGTATAGATCAGAATGTTGGAGAATGACAGAAAGATGTATAGATCAGAATGTTGGAGAATGACAGAAAGATGTATAGATCAGAATGTTGGAGAATGACAGAAAGATGTATAGATCAGAATGTTGGAGAATGACAGAAAGATGTATAGATCAGAATGTTGGAGAATGACAGAAAGGAGAAACACCTAAGAACGAAATAAGGTAGTTTTACAGAGTACAAAAAACGAGGTCAAGCGACGTTTCAACCAAAAGGTCTTTATCAAGCACATGATACAGAACAAACAGAATGGAGATTGTCTTCCATTGAACCAGACATCACTAATACAGTAAGCCGGTAAATACCTAATCATCATCAAACTATTAGAAAATGAACAACGTTATTTATAGTCGATAGAGTAAATAATAACAGTGAGTAGGATCGAATATTTCCGACATATCAAACGACATGAGTGCTTAGTTCAGATTATTCTTGAGGGAATGCTGCCTGGAAGAAGAATGAGAGGACGACCTAGAAGACGATGGGTGCGGAGATGTCATTGACGATCTGAGAATGACTGCTGCTGATGCCGGCAAACTTGCACAGAATAGAGAGATTTTCATGACTGCTGTCATGGTAGCCAAGTTCCAGAAGGCACACGCTACTTGATGATGGTTTATATGAGGTTCAAAGATTTTTTTTCAACAAGGCTCCACGACGTAGAAATGACGTTAAGAAAAGTAAGAAATGACGTTGTAGAAGTGACGTGAGTAGATAAGAAAATGGAGAACACATGACGTAGAAATGACGTCAGTAGATAAGAAAAGTGAGAACCCGTGACGTAGAAATGACGTTAGAAGATAAGAAAAGAGTGAAACGTTTCCATAGAGAAACTGGAAACTTTGCAGCAACATAAATACATTAAAACCACAATTATATTTACTTCTTCTTCTTCGGTTTCAACTCCCAGCGGAGCACAGGTCTTCAACAAACTTCTTCCAGTCCTTCCTCTCTCGTGCCATCACTTCCAATTCTTTCCACGCCTTGTCCATCCTTTTAATATCCATCTCCAGCTCTCTTCTCAAGATATTTATAGACGTTCCCCTAGTCTACTTTCCTTGAGAGTTCCAAAACAGTGCCTGTCTTGCAATGCTTGTGGTCTGCCTTCTCAATGTGTGTCCTATCCAACGCCAGCGTCTCTTCCTTAGCTCTTTCTCCGCTGGTATATGTTTAGTTCTTTCTCTGCTGGTATATGTTTAGTTCTTTCTCTGCTGGTATTGTTTAGTCTCTTCTCCGCTGGTATATGTTAGTTCTTTCTCTGCTGGTATATGTTTAGTTCTTTCTCTGCTGGTATATGTCTAGTTCTTTCTCTGCTGGTATATGTTTAGTTCTTTCTCTGCTGGTATATGTTTAGTTCTTTCTCTGCTGGTATATGTTTAGTTCTTTCTCTGCTGGTATATGTTTAGTTCTTTCTCTGCTGGTATATGTTTAGTTCTTTCTCTGCTGGTATATGTTAGTTCTTTTCTCTGGATATGTTTTTCCCTTTCTCTGTATTCGTATATCTTTCTACCATGTAATCTTTATTTTTTCCACGTAAACAATATTGTTTACTATTCAACCACAATGGTAGTAGTAGAACTTGGTGATGGGCGCGGGTAGTATTTAAAAAAACTATTAGGTTGCTGAGTGTATACACACAATTCACACAATACAACAGCAAAGTTGCGGCGCAGTATTACGTGTATAGTAAGCTAAAGCATGTTGGTGCTCACGGACACATTTTCATTGATGAGATTTGTGGTCAGTGTTACTTCTTCAGTTTTTCATTGTTTATGTTTACCACATTTATATCCTGTTGTTTACTATTTAGTGAAACACGTAAAAACAAAGTAAGCTAGGGTCGAATATTTTGTAAATACAAATATTTTAAATACAAAGGTGTGTTTAATCAGCGAGCCACAGGAATCATCAGTATACATACTCTTCTATATCTGTTGGGGAGACTGAGCACCTATGGGTCTGCCCGGAGTGCAATGACGTCAGTTTAGTAACCAATAACCAAATCAATAACCAATAGTCAAAACAAAGTACTTTAGTTTTACAAAATACAAAAATAATAAAAATACACTGCAACGTTTCTACCAAAATGCCGTTATCAAGCAAAGGTGTCAAAAGAGGTGAAGAATTTCACCTTTCACACAACATACAACATGCAAATTCAAAGAACAAGTTCCTAACGGCTAACAAAATGAAAATATGTCACTAAAGAGTTCATTACTCTTTACCATGTAACTTGTCCTTTGTAGAATGTTAGCCTCTTTATAACCCACGTATTGTACACTTGAATGCACTATGGTTTGTATCATAACAATATTTTGGAAAAAAAACAAAATGTCCGGTCGCTTTTTTAGTCCTTAGGATATAAAGGGCCTATCATTTCATACTTCTATATCCTAGAACGAAAATCCAGTCCTTCGAAACGAAATGCTACAGAAAGATCCTACGAATACCATGGACAGAAAAAGAAAGAACACTGATGTCCTGAAAGAACTTAATGTTAAAGAGAATTGGCTGATAAATAACATACTATACAGAAAAATTACATACTTTGATCACACCAAGCGTCACGATGGCCTGGAAAGAACAATATTAGAACGCAGGGTCCCAGGACGCAGAGGCAGACCAAGAAGAAGATGGCTACAAGATATTAAAGAAACCATGAACATGACCATCGACGAAGTGGGTGAACTGGCAAGAGACAGAGTGAATTTCAGATGTGCTGCAAAGAAAGCAACGTCCTATAAAGGATACGCACCTTGATGTTGATGATGTCCTAGTGTACAGGAGCTAGGAGGGTCGATTCATTTCCCACTGTGAACCCTAATGTGTGATTGAACTCACAACCCTCTTGTGTCAGAGTCGATAGGAGAACACTTACGTATTACGCTGATCCTTCCCACTAAAATACTGTACAGCACACCTGTATATGAACTTTGTGAAATCAGCAATTATGGTAAACATATCTACCACAAACATACCAGATCTCTTGGTCTCTATCAAGTTTACATACCTCCTCCAACGTCATGCTTAATGTTTTTCAATATCCTGTGCCACCGTCGTCGTCGTCGTTGTTTAATAAGTAGTTGATGAACGTGTGCGAGAAGGCGTGATGTAGAGTGATCAAGCTGACTGCCTCTGCCACCATATCGGGGTGTCAGCAAATGGTTATAGCTGACATTATAGTCTCCCGCATAGAGTGTGCCCCAAGAGTGTGCCCACAGAGTGTGCCCACATAGAGTGTCCGCATAAGTGTGCCCACATAATTGCCATAGAGTATGTCCCATAGGTGTGCCCAAAGTGTGCCCACATAGAGTGTGCCCCATAGAGTGTCCATAGAGTGTGCCCACAGAGTATCCAAGAGTGTGCCCACATGAGTGTGCCCACAAAGTGTGCCCACAAGTGTGCCGCATAAGTGTACCACACATAAGCTTGGCCATCAGTAGAGTACCTCCTAGACGTCTGCCAACAATATCTGTGCACCGTCTACGTCGTGTTGTTTATAGTAGTTTTGCCTAAGTGTGCCGAAGAGAGTCCGTGATGTAGAGTGTCCAGCTAGAGTGTGCCCATAGAGTGTGCCGCAAAGAGTTTGCTGACATAAGTTGCCCACATAGAGTGTGCCCACATAGAGTGTGCCCCATAGAGTGTGCCCACATAGAGTGTGCCCGCATAGAGTGTGTCCGCATAGAGTGTGCCCGCATCAACAGCTAGTTTGCAAGAGCTTGGATTGAACATTTCGCCCGTCATGTGGTGCCAGAGACGCAAGGAAGCAAATAATAGTAACAATGCTACCTACAAGGCATGTTGTAAGTGGAGCCTAAGGTATCCTAGTAAATAAAAAGCGTCGCAGGAATCGGATGTGCTGGCCTACTTGTAGGCGCATAACTGGCACAACGTACAATCGCTCTTAGGCTCAGATCACACACAGATCCCAAAGAGTTCTTTAACAATTGGTCGATATGTAGATTAAGAGGAAGAAGAAGGATTGAAGCTAGAGTGGCCAGAAAAGAGCAGCACAACCGGCGCATAAGTACGATCTTGAATAAACATCGAACTGGTGCAATAATTCGCTAAACGCTGCTATAGATATTGTGAAGGTGATCAGAGCACCGATGGACATTTCCGGAGTGCGATGAAGATATTCCAAACTTAAACTGAAACCGTCCCGCCTGCTCAGTGTGTTCCTAAGGCGTTGGATGACGGGTGACAAGTCCCCTGTGGGTGCCGCTCAATTCCTCGAGCTGGCAGAAAAGACACAGGTTCTCCAGATTTACGGTGTTCGTGGCACCGAACCGAAGGGTTACGATGTCCATGGCACCGAGCCGAAGAGCTGAAAGCTCAAGTGCTTCTGGATCGGAAAAAAACTGAAATCGAACGCAGAAGGCGAAGCCTTATAAAAACCTTTTGAATGAAACGCCTATGAATATGTTGTTGTGTTTTGTAAAACTATATTTCTTGTGTCTACATAGCATGTGACACCTAGTTTGAATGAAACGCCTATGAATATGTTGTGTTTTGTAAAACTATATTTCTTGTGTCTACATAGCATGTGACACCTAGTTTGAATGAAACGCCTATGAATATGTTGTTGTGTTTTGTAAAACTATATTTCTTGTGTCTACATAGCATGTGACACCTAGTTTGAATGAAACGCCTATGAATATGTTGTTGTGTTTTGTAAAACTATATTTCTTGTGTCTACATAGCATGTGACACCTAGTTTGAATGAAACGCCTATGAATATGTTGTTGTGTTTTGTAAAACTATATTTCTTGTGTCTACATAGCATGTGACACCTAGTTTGAATGAAACGCCTATGAATATGTTGTTGTGTTTTGTAAAACTATATTTCTTGTGTCTACATAGCATGTGACACCTAGTTTGAATGAAACGCCTATGAATATGTTGTTGTGTTTTGTAAAACTATATTTCTTGTGTCTACATAGCATGTGACACCTAGTTTGAATGAAACGCCTATGAATATGTTGTTGTGTTTTGTAAAACTATATTTCTTGTGTCTACATAGCATGTGACACCTAGTTTGAATGAAACGCCTATGAATATGTTGTTGTGTTTTGTAAAACTATATTTCTTGTGTCTACATAGCATGTGACACCTAGTTTGAATGAAACGTCTATGAATATGTTGTTGTGTTTTGTAAAACTATATTTCTTGTGTCTACATAGCATGTGACACCTAGTTTGAATGAAACGTCTATGAATATGTTGTTGTGTTTTGTAAAACTATATTTCTTGTGTCTACATAGCATGTGACACCTAGTTTTATTGCAGTCTTTTCTTGATCGATATAAATTTCCAAATTTATCAACAATCGATTTATTAACTACTTGTTTGACTAGAGTGTGCTGTCAATAAGAAGCACCCGCGCTATTTTAAGAACATGAATTTACAAAAACTAATTTTTTTTGTCTGCAACTTTGCACAGTGTTTTGCACCAGTCTTCTCATAAAGTACTTTACTGTCCTTTTTGTTTACATTTTCCTAGTCTAGTGGTTCTCAACAGGGAAGAGCACTTCTCTAGTGAAGCGTTAGACAGTAAAAGTGGAAGCGGGAAACGTTAAAAGTGTCGAGAAATATCAGTTTTGTAAAGTTTTTATACTAACATGTTTTTCCAATGAAAATACGTTTTATCATTTTTTTTTTCCGATCCAGAAGCACTTGAGCTTTCAGCTCTTCGACTCGGTGCCAAGGACATCGTAACCCTTCAGTTCGGTGCCACAAACACCGTGAATCTGGGGAACCTGTGACTTTTCTGCCAGCCCGAGGAATTGAACCCGCACTCACAGAGGGCTAGTCACCCGTCGTCCAACGCGCTACGAACACGCTGGGCAGGCGGTCGACGTTTTATCATTAAAACTATCAATTCAATATTTCTTGAAAATTCAAAAAGGGCAAAAGGCGAAAGTTTCCTTCATTGCACCTCATCATCATTAATCCTCTCCGCTCCTCATGGAGCATAGGTCCTCAACAGTTGTTCGCCACTCTTCTCGGTCTCTGGCTGTTATTTTTATGGTCTCCCAGGTCAATTGAGCACTCTTCAGTTCCTCAGTAAGACCTCGTCTCCAAGTCTGCTTAGGGCGTCCTCTTTTTCGTTTTCCCTGCGGGTTCCACTCGAGCACCTGTCTAGTGACACTCGACTGTATCTTCCGCAAGGTATGGCCTATCCATCGCCATCTTCTCCTCTTGACCTGTGTCATCATAGGTTCCTGCCCTGTTCTTTTCCACAGATCCGTGTTTGTAACTCTATCATACCATTTCAATCTGAGAATCCGCCGCAAACATCCGTTGACAAAGGTCTGGATCTTATTTGTATTTGCCCTAGTGACTCGCCAAGTTTCCGAGCCATACAGCAACACCGACTTCACATTTGAGCTGAAAATCCTGAGCTTTGTTTTCATGGAGATGGCAGCGGACTTCCACACCATGTGCAGGATCGCAAAGGCCTGTCGGGCCTTCCTAATCCTAGCCTTAATGTCCTCAACGCGCTACGAACACGCTGGGCAGGCGGGCGACGTTTTATCATTAAAACTATCAATTCAATATTTCTTGAAAATTCAAAAAGGAGCAAAAGGCGAAAAGTTTCCTTCATTGCACCTGCTTTTCCCATATGCCTCCGTCCATGTCGGCGGAAATAGCATGCATTTTACAAAGCACGCGCAACGTAGCTCCGGTAACAATACCAGGGATTTCATGAAAAAAGTTGTGCATGCGTCTCGGTCCGGATTCGAACTGACAACGTTCAGTACGACAGGCAAACTATTTAACAACTTCGACATTGAGACCACAAAAACATATTTTCTTTTTTATCCAAGAAGAAGATCATTGATTTTGACTCGTGTTGACATTTTTCTTTTCAATGTTTACATATCTCAGTACCAATTTGAGACATCTATTCAATCCACAGTAAGGTCCAAAGATTTTTTCTGTCGGGGGCATAACAGAAAAATACTAACCTGAACGGTTTCGCGGCGACTGCTCTAGTCATGCGGCCATTAATTTCCTCAGTATCTCGTCCCCCCGTCCTACACCGCCCTAACGAGCGGTACTACAGACAGTAACGACCGTTTAATTTTACTGTGTTTAGACTTTTTAAAACTGTTGTTACTGCACGTAGTGCCGCTTTTTGGGGCGGTGTAGGACAGGTCGGACGTGAGCGGGAAGAATTTAATGGCTGCATGGCTAGTGCAGTCGATGCTGTTCAGGTTAGGATTTTTCATTGATACCCACAATATAAAGAAATTCTCGGCCTTATCGTGAATTGACCACGGGTCTCCCGCATTGGGAGCAGCGCTCTAATCCATTCTTCCAGACGCTCTTGTGTTTTAACTAAAGTGATCCGTCTGCCCAGCGTGTTCGTAGCGCGTTGGACTACGGGTGATTATCCCTCTGTGTGTGCGGGTTCAATTCCGCGCGATGGCAGAAAAAGCCAAAGATTTCCCAGATTTACGATGTTCTTAGCACCGAACCGAAGGGTTACGATGTCCGTGGCACCGAGCTGAAGAGCTGAAAAGCTCAAGTGCTTCTGGATCGGGAAAAAAAAACTAAAGTGCTGTTATAACGCTTATAGCGAGAAACTTTTTTTAACAAATTGATGGGGGAGGGGTGGGGGGAGGAGGAAAAGGGGTTCGTGAGAATCTTGCATCATTTTCAATGGTGGTGCCAGCTAAAATAAGTTGAGAATCACAGACTTATTCATAGCGAGAAGTTAGATATTTAAAGAACTCTTTTAATAATAACTCTTTTTTTTTTTTTTTTAAATTTAGAACTCAATAACCTCAGAAGTTTCGCAGTTTTACGCATTTGTGTCTGTTGGTGGAAGGTCACACTGGCCTGGTAATAAAAATGAGCAAGAGTGGTGACAGATGTCACATGTCACTCTATGTCAAGGATTACAACAGAGCTATACTTTCAATGTACTTCATTGGATTTAATTAAATATTCTGTCCAATTTCTGTCGTCTGTGTTTTGTAGTTGTGTCTGTTGTAAAATTTATTGTATGGATCGGAATGCTGGAGAATAATATCTTCTTCTGCATTCTCACTAGAATAGGATTTCGGATTCTCTAATAAAGGCAGCCATCTCGCCCTCTAGATTGGATTTGATCCAAGTAGCCTGTCTCAGATTATCAGCCACGCTACAGTTTGTCTTGGACAGGCTTAAAAGGAGTGTCTCAGATGGCGGACCTCTCTATTATTCTTCTCAAAGCGTCTGCAATTATCGGGCAGCTCAGTTTGTCTGAGCTGATATAATTCATACTCATTTTGGGAAAACTTATTGCTTCCTGTTTGTGCCGACCTCTTCCCGCAGTAAGTTTTGGCCACCCTCGTGATGGTAGGTCTGACATTCTTACTGCGTGGCTAAATCTCCGAGGCAGTTTGGAGACCGTAGAATCCGTTATCCCATTCATCATGTGAGGGTCGTTGCACCATGTTATGCGCCTTACGGCCTGGTGCACCCGTTTTCTGCAAGCATTTGTTTTGGGTTAGCATTGCCTAGAGGACACATGCATCCGATTTCAGCCAAACCTCCTTAGTCACCTCTTACGACATGTGTGGCAGGTAACAGTGGTTCTATTCTTAACACCCCAAATTTGGGCCCGGCAACCACTCGGGCGGAGAATGATACAACACTGTATGTCCAATCTTTCTCATCATCCTCATTAAATAGCTTGGCCCGAGCAGTACTTTACCACCTTAACAACCCTTTTGGGAATGTCTCTCTCTCCTATATGTCAGATGTTCCGCCTCTGCAGTCATCATCATGAAATATCTTGTCCTAAACAGAACTTGCAATTAACAGTCCTTCGAATTTCTTTCTCTCTCTCTCTCTCTCTCTCTCTCTCTCTCTCATATGACAGATGTCCCGACTCTGCAGCGCTAATGCTCAAACCACCATTAACATCCCGAATCCATCTTCTCCATGGTCTTCCTCTTCTCCTCTCTGCCAGGATGCCTCCTTCCATGATGGTCTTCTCCAGCCCTTCGTATCTCTTTATATGTCCAATCTTTCTACCTTCCATAAAACTTGTCTTCGAAAGATCTTACACCTGTTCATGCCAAAATTTATTTAGAACCAAGAATGCTTACACCAAGATGATATGATAATCAGAGGCGGCTCGTCATTAAGGGCCAGTGGGGCCTAGCCCCACCAATAATCGAAAGGGGAAAACTTCCCGGAATAGACAAATAATAGTAAATACTCCAAAACCATGATTTTTCCGAAAATGTGTGTCTGGCCCCACCAAGAAAAAGGACTACGAGCCGCCACTGATGATAATTATAATTCAACAGAGATGTTGGACGCTGGAGATTGATTGAACATGTAATAGGTATTAAGACTAACTTTGTCATGGAACGGGTCTCTGGGGCGTATAGGTTTAGTGTTCGTCTCTCGTGTCAAACGTAACAGGTTCGCTCCCTCGTGGAGCCATCAGAATATTTTTCCAGAAATCGCTGATCTCAGTGTAGGTGAGATCGAGTTCCTAGTCCAATCGGAGACGGACGATAAAACCTAGGTCTCGTGTTCAATATGAGCACTAAAAGGGCAGGCTGGAAAGCCGCTGCCCGGGTAAAATTCATAAGAAAAGATTAAAATTTAAATTCCTACAAAAATATCTACAAAATAACATTGCGGATCATCGCCGGTGCTACGGAGTTTGTGCACTGCAGCTGCGATCTTCGTGCATAAGAAAGGGATCGGAGCACACATGGTTACTCATCGTAGTGCAATAATGATGTTCCTATCATCAATCAATCAGTAAAAGTCTGTCATGAAAACATCACTGAGATGGATACCAGAGGGTAAACGAAAACGCAGGGATACTAAACGCTATGGAGAAGAACAGTCCAACAAGAACTGAAAGAAATGAATAACTGCTGGAACACAACACAGAGGACGGTCAACAACAGAGAAGAATGACGTCAATGTGATGCTGCTTTAAGTGCAAAGGGCGTCGTCAGGTTAGAGAGAGAGAGAGAGAGAGATGGAGAGAGAGAGATAATGTCTTGTATTCGGTTAAGCAGATTTCTCCAAATGTTCCTTCTTCCGTAAATAAACTACTCGACTTAATACTGCTATTGTTTTTGGTAACATATATTAAGCTGGGCATAACCGATCCCTCCTTAATGTTTCAGATTTTCTGACGTAGTTCCCGCAGTGTCACTCGATTAAGGAGTGTGATTAACCAGGGAGTCATGAGAACCATCAGTATAGTGTATATAATATTATTATTATTATTATTATAGTCCTATTAAGTCTCAGGGATTCAGAGATTTCTGTGGCGTAGAGATAACGTACTTGCATCTGGCTCGCTCCAAAGGTACTAAGATCGTTCCCTGCATGGAACGATCAAGATACTTTTCCAGATACCGCTTACCTCAATGTAGGTGAGATCGTGCTCCTAGTCATATAGGAGACGGTCGATAAAACGTAGATCTCTTGTTCAAGTTAGCCAGTAAAAGAACTCTAGTTTTAAAAAATCGATAAGAATTGGTAAGGTAAAAATTCATTAAAAACATTAAAATTAGAATTCAACAAGTCACTATCTTCAAAATTGCATCGGTGTCCTTTGTCGGTGCTACGGAGTGCATGCGCTATCGCTGAGATCTTCCTGCGTAAGAAAGAGATCGGAACACACAGTTATTCACTGACGTTCAATAGTATCAATCAATCACTCAATCATTCAATCAATCGTATGAGGATTGGGGAAGCTAGTTTATTACTACATTAGATGAGAACAAGGAGATTTTTGCAAGATTGATTGATTGATTGATTGATTGATAGGACCATGATCATTGCACTTCGGTGAGTAACCATGTGAGCTCCGATATCTTTCTTACACAGGAAGATGTCAGCGGCAGTGCACAAACTCTTAGCACCGGCGAAGATCCTGGATGTAATGTTGAAGATAGTAAAGATATTTTTGCAGGAATTTTATTTATTTATCTTTCCTAATGAATTTTGTCCTGGTGGCTTTCCAGTTTCTGTAAGAGCCCTAGGTTTCTTTGTTTTTGTAGGAACCCTAGGAAAACAGCGAAGCAATGAATATAATCAGTAAATAGAGAATGTACAAGTATTAGGAGTTTCAAAAAAAAAAAAATTACCAAACACAGGATTCGAACCACTTACCTTATTTATTACCGCACCCATTCCTATTAGAATGACGAACGTTCTAACGAACAAAACCAGCCAACCATTACACGTCTATTTCTATGTTAAAATATACGTCTTCTTGCGTAACACCCATTCTCGAGAAATTTCATAATCTTCCCAGGCAGAAAACGTCGTACCTTAAAGTTGACAATGTGACCTGATTTGTAAACAATCAAATATATCACCGATGATAGTTGATCCTGTGTGAAGTTTATTATGTCAACTGAGCATTTAATGAAATATCGAAGATGAACTGCGGAATTTATTGTTTTTCTTCTGGCAAATTACGTAAACAAAGTACTGTAGTTTTATAAAGTCAAAAACAATAACAATACAACCTACGTTTCGACCAAAAGGTCTTTATCAGTAAAGATACCCAAGTGAAGAATTCATCGTTTATAGTCATACAACATATAAAAAATATCGTTGCTGTATGTAGTAAAACACTAATCACAAAGTACTGTAGTTTTCAACTTAAAAAGCAATTTGAATATACAGACAACATTTCGACCAACAAGGCCTTTATCAACAAACGAACAACATGGATGACAATTTAAAACAAATGGACGACCAAAACAAACGTTTCTAATGAAAATCTGGAAATAAAAGGAACTCTGGGTAAAACTCAATAGTTTACTGCAGTCTCTATATTATACTGTATGGCAGTACCATTTTATAGGGCAATGTAGCATATGTGAGACTAAGCATGAAATTTAATTGGACGCATGGCTAGTGCAGTCATGCAGAAGCTGTTCATGTTAGAATTTTTTTTATCCCACAACAGAAAAAACTCCTTGACTTATTGATTGAATTCGGGTTCTCCATGACATGGAGCGTTCTAACTCTATTCGACCAGATTGCTCTAACATTGAATAAAAGGGGTTTTTGCCAAGGATTGACTTCATTGCACCGGTTTACCCTTATATGTCTCAGTCACTCTCAGCGGAAATGGCAGCCACCTGCCGAGTATTACACAAAGCAGAACTCCGTAGCTCCAGCAACAATCTTAGGGTCTCTGGAAAAAACTGCACTCGTGAACAGAACGGCGAGGTCAGGATTCGAACCCACGACCTTCGACTCGCAAGGCAAAGGGCTTAATCACTAGCACAGGACCCCAACATATAGAATACGACAATAAATCCATTACGACCTACAATTTCTTTATTTTGTGTTCCTTGCTTGATAAAGACATTTTGTCAGAAAGTTTTGTGATATTTATTGTTATTGTTTTTTGTAAAATACAGTACTTTTTATTAAGTGTTTCTCCATTGTTACATAATTTTACAGTAGTCTTTCCTTATATTGATAATTGTGTATTTTTGTGTTTCTCCATTGTTACATAATTTTACAGTAATCTTTCCTTATATTGATAATTGTGTATTTTTGTGTTTCTCCATTGTTACATAATTTTACAGTAGTCTTTCCTTATATTGATAATTGTGTATTTTTGTGTTTCTCCATTGTTACATAATTTTACAGTAGTCTTTCCTTATATTGATAATTGTGTATTTTTGTGTTTCTCCATTGTTACATAATTTTACAGTAGTCTTTCCTTATATTGATAATTGTGTATTTTTGTGTTTCTCCATTAGTACATAATTTTACAGTAGTCTTTCCTTATATTGATAATTGTGTATTTTTGTGTTTCTCCATTGTTACATAATTTTACAGTAGTCTTTCCTTATATTGATAATTGTGTATTTTTGTGTTTCTCCATTGTTACATAATTTTACAGTAGTCTTTCCTTATATTGATAATTGTGTATTTTTGTGTTTCTCCATTGTTACATAATTTTACAGTAGTCTTTCCTTATATTGATAATTGTGTATTTTTGTGTTTCTCCATTGTTACATAATTTTACAGTAGTCTTTCCTTATATTGATAATTGTGTATTTTTGTGTTTCTCCATTGTTACATAATTTTACAGTAGTCTTTCCTTATATTGATAATTGTGTATTTTTGTGTTTCTCCATTAGTACATAATTTTACAGTAGTCTTTCCTTATATTGATAATTGTGTATTTTTGTGTTTCTCCATTGTTACATAATTTTACAGTAGTCTTTCCTTATATTGATAATTGTGTATTTTTGTGTTTCTCCATTGTTACATAATTTTACAGTAATCTTTCCTTATATTGATAATTGTGTATTTTTGTGTTTCTCCATTGTTACATAATTTTACAGTAGTCTTTCCTTATATTGATAATTGTGTATTTTTGTGTTTCTCCATTAGTACATAATTTTACAGTAGTCTTTCCTTATATTGATAATTGTGTATTTTTGGCGAATATTTCACAAAATTTTAATCCTAAAATAATAGACGTCCATCGCCATCGATGACGACAACAGTGTCCGACGAGTGTGGCTGCACCTCTCTGGTGTATGCGGAGGTGATTGTAAGTCAATCCTCGAACACAATCCCTATCACAGGTGGGGCATACATGTTCGAGACTAGACATGGGAGGGTTGCGTGTTTTGTCTATTCACGCAGCTCGCTTTCTCTGCTCCTCAACGGTACGAAGATTGTAAATTATTCGAGTTCGTCTTATATTGTTGTTATCGTGTCATATTTGGCGATCTTGTGCAAGAGATTCCCAGCATGTGGTGTCTACATCAAGGCATTTTAGAGACTCTTTGAGAATGTATTAAAAGCATTTTTTTCTGTCCACCAACTGATCATCTGCACCCCTTCAAGCTCCCTATTTATCAACTGTTTTGGGATGCGTTTATCTCTTCTGTACGAATACTGTCCAACGTTTGTATACATTGGGGCGCCTCTGACTGATGGTAGTGTGGGCGCCTTGTGATAATTGCACTATTACTACTACTATTAATAATAATAACAAAAGTAATGTTAATATAACTGAGAAGCGACGCCTTCTGCGGTAAAAAAGCAAAGAATAGTGTTAGGAGGCAGCAGAATGGTTACAAAATAAAACAAGATTGCAAATGTGTAACGATTCTGTTTATGAAATTGCTACGAAAAAAACCCTGACAAATAGTGTTTTCTGGAGATATTACTAACGTTCAAGTAGATAGAGCATCGTAGAGAGCCATAAATGTATGACAAGGACGCCATGGCGCCCGTAACACCTCGTTGGAAGCTCTATTCTATACTTTGTTAAACGTCTATGTACTAACAATAATTTACTTACTGGTTGTTTGATTGATTGATTGATTGATTGATTGATTGATTGATTGATTGATTGATTGATAAAACCATCATCATTGCACTTCGGTGATTAACCATGTGTGCTCCGATCTCTTTCTGACACATGAAGATCTCAGCTGCAATGCACAAACTCCGTAGCACAAACGAGGGTCACGATGTAATTTACTTACTAATATGAACAAATGGGCCGTGGGAGACTCTGGAAGAGAAGTTTACAGACACATGGTCAACCTAAATAACAATAACAGCACCAACCACCTACAAGGAGAGATCAGAGCACCATTTTTCAACCACGAACTCAACATTCACTAATTACATGAACAGAATTCAACATCAATTTAATCCACAGTAGTAGCAGCACCATGCACATGATCTTGAAACCGGTGACTACCACCTCTTTAGATTCCAAGCGTTGGATGATGTCAGAAAGAACCTTCTTTCACCAATACTGGATAAATGCAACAAAGTATCAACTTATAAACATGTGAAGTTACCACTATAACTGTTTGGAAGAAGGTTGTTAGAAAATAAATGGATGGAGCTGACATTCAGAGCAACCACATAGAGTTTGGTAGCAGACTTGACGTTCAACTAAATCAATAGACACTTTGGCGGAGATCCAAGCCAAAATATACGGAGTTAAACGCATCATTAAAGAGAAATGTTCACGCGAAGGAAAGGAAAGTGTTTAACTGTCAGCAAGACAGACTCGAACATTTCCTTAGGCCGAAAACTTCGGTTTCGGATGCGCCCGTCCTACACAAGTAGGGGCTTAACAGGGGCGCAACGTTCTAACCGTTCTTGACAAAGACTGTTTATATATCACTATAAGAATGACAAAATGGTCGCGAAGAACGATCGAAACAAACAAAAAGCGAAAGCAATTCACGTCAACAGCTTGATTGCAAGAGCGTGGATCAGTGGCGGCTCGTCATTAAGAGCCACTGGGGCCGGGTCCCACCAAAATAATGTGTAACGTGTATTTATTATTTTATAAATTAAAACACAACAACAGAAAAGCATGATTTTTCCGAAAATTGTTGTCTGGCCCCACTAACAAAAATGATCATGATCCGCCACTGGCATGGATTTAACATTGTAGTGTCAAAAATGAGCAACACAACATACATATGAGTAGGCTCATCAATCAACATCAAACTGTTATGATTAGTTGCTGGACGTTGTTGTAAATCGAGACACCTATGGACATGTACGGAATGCAATGAAGGTATTCTAAACAAACGAATACCTCTATCATCTGTGCTTTGGTATTTCCGTAGTAGACAGGGCAATATTGGTTCTTAAATATTGGTTCAGGGCGAAATGAATGGTTCTTAAAACGAAGTTTCTACTGCTGCCTTGTAGTTTGATTGGGGACAATCAAAGTCTAGCGGAGTAAACCGTACACAAAACTAGACCGTAGGAAAACCAGATAGTCCAGAAAAAGACAGGTTTTCTGGGCAGATGACGCTCATCATCCCGGAAGGATAGGTCGTCTAAGGTCGGTACCTAAAGAAAACAGCAACCTGCTGCCTTGTAGGTTGGCTGGGACAGCAAAAGGCTAACGGAGAGCGAACCCAGTAAACGCTTGTTGAAATCGGACACATCACCGATGGATAAGCACTAGAGCTCCAAATGGTACTGAACATTGTGACGTAAAATTGTGTTCTTGGCAAAGGCTGTGTATATATATATATATATATCACAATGAGAATGATAAACATGGCCGAAATAAGAACGATCGAGAGAGAGAGAGAGAGAGAGAGAGGGATAAAACGAAGTTGTCCGCTACAGCAAATTGAGACGCCTATTCACCCAGCATTAATCGACCTCGATCGACCCTCGGGGGGATGATCAACCTCTTTCTTTTCAATTATATCGACCTTTTCATGATAATGTAGAACAATTTGAATATCAGTACTATTGTCGATATTTACTACTTTGTAAATCTTTCTAGTCAATACTAATTACTTTGTAGAACTATTGTAGATCGATATATACTAAAATAAAAAAGGGTTTTAAAACCGAAGGATTGACTTCATTGCACCGGATTTTACCAAATATGGCTCGGTCCCTCTCCGCAGAAATGGCACGCCACCGCCATACGCCACAGAAAGTATTGCACGAACTCCGTAGCTCCAGCAACAATCCTAGGGTCTCTGGAAAAACTGCACTCGTGAACAGAACGGAGCGGTCCGGATTCGAACCCACGACCTTCGACTCGCAAGGCAAAGGGCTTAACCACTCAGTCACAGAGACCCCATATATGCTAAAATAATTTGTCATAAAAGTCTATACCTTCAAATTATTGATTGATTGATTGATTGATTGATGGATGGATGGATGGATGGATGGATTGATTGATTGATTGATTGATTGATTGATTGATTGATTGATTGATTGATTGATATGTTCATTATCACTGTACTTCGTTGAAGTGACATATGTGCTCTGATCTCTCCGAACACGCGACCCTAGCATTTTGTCGTCAGTCTCCGATAGAGCCTAGAAACTGACTTTACCCGCTTCCGAGTAGCCTGATCGAAAAATTATAACCAACCTCTATCAGAAGACTTGTATTCAATTTCGGCAAGGCCAGGAATTTTGTTCCTTTTGCATGAAACGAAAATCCTAATGAACAGATCGCGAGTGCACTAGCTATGCACCTTAAATTTCTTGAACTTCACAGCCGTTTAAAACTACTTAGCGGACAAATCTAAAACCGGAAGCTGCAGTTGTACAACAAACGTAATAGAGAGCAACAAACCAACAATTTATGACCACTTTCGTCACTCGGAAAGCAAACACACTCAACGAATTAGATATAAAAATGATACAAGTGGTTTCAACTGCTGAAGGATAGAGATAAAGTGGTTACGTCTTCTAATAAGAGAATAAGAATTCACTAAATAGTCCACTTCTTTGAATGCAAATGCTACGGAAGAATACTTAGAATATCATGGACAGAGAACAGAACAAACGCTTCTGTTCTGCTACAGCTTGATATTAGAGAGAGTTTTGGGGTGACCCGTTGCAGTAAAGTTGGAACCGTACTTATGAATATGAATGAATTAAAGAGAGTTGACTATTACAAAGCATAAAAACAAGGAAAATTAAATATTTCGGACACATCAAATGACATGAGTGCCTGGAGAAAATAGTTTGGAAAGAATGGGCCTGGAAGAAGAACGAGATGAATACCTAGAAGACGATGGGGGCAAGATACCATTGACGATCTGAGAATGACTGCTGCTGACGCCGGTCACTTGCACAGATCAGTTTTTCAGGACTGCTGTCATGGGAGCCATGTTCCGGAAGCGACAAGCTACTTGATGATGATGAAATAGTTCGTATACAGAGACAACATTGAATATATAGACAAATTCAGACGAAATGAAGAAGGAATACATCGCAATTGATAGGTTCTGTTATTTGCATACGTTATTTTGATGTGTCAAAGGTTATTGTACAGACGATTCTTCTTCTTCTTCTTTGCGTTTGGTTTCGTATATTCGTCTAAACCATGATATGGATTGCCTCAATGAAGTGTACTTCAGTTGAAGTTCTTCGTGAGCTCCCAATAGCTTTCTGTAAGCTTCTTCATGAGGCCATGTTTCGTTTCGTTGGTGTATATATGATGGGCATGACTGCAAGATGTGTTCTGGAGTCTGTGTTTATGTCTGGCATGCACACTGTGCAGTCTAAGTAGGCTTTATTCTGTGCATGTGGCGGTTGAGCCTGCAGTGACCTGTTCTTAGGCGAAGATTGTTGTATGCTGTTTTCTGTTTAGTCTGCTGATGGGATCTTGTGGGTGTTTGCAGTGGGTTTGTTGCATCCTTAACTCTTTGTGTTTTCTCCTGATATGTGTCTTGATTTTTGGTAGTGACACCCGCCTGTGTGGTGCCGGGACCCGCAAGGGAAGCAAAGAATAGTACCACTGCGATCTACAATGCATGTCGTAAGAGGCGACTGATGTAGGCCCTAGGAAGCTACCCTAGTAAATAAAAAGCAGAGCAGAAATCGGATGTGCTGGTTTCTTGTAGGTGCATAACTGGCACAGCGTACAGTCGCTCTTAGGCTCAGATCACATACAAATCACACAAGTGGTTGACAAGTGGTCGATATGGAGCGTTCAAAGAAGAAGAAGGTAGTGACACTGGGTGTTGTGTTGTACCAGTTTTGTTCCTTCCTTAACCAGTCTGTCTGCTATCTCATTTCCACAGTGAGCTGGTATCCACTGGAGAATAATTTTTTTTTTCGATCCAGAAGCACTTGAGCTTTCAGCTCTTCGGCTCGGTGCCATGGACATCGCAACCTTCGGTTCGGTGCCACGAACACCGCAAATATGTAGAACCTGTTTCTTTTTCTGCCAGCCCGCGGAATTGAACCCGCACTCACAGAGGGCTTGTCACATCGTCGTCCAACTCGCTATAAACACTCTGGGCAGGCGTTGGAATAATTTGGTTAAAAAACCTTGAGTTTGTTTCATTTTCAGTTTGGAATATCTTCATTGGACTCAGAACAAGTACATTGGTGCTCCGATCTCCTTCGCAATATCTCCAACAGCGTCCAGCTACTGACTGTACCAGTTCGATGTTGATTGATGAGCCTACTCATATATCTAATGTGCTGGTGCTGTTATTTTCTGGCCATTCCAATGTACAATCCCAGATCTTGCAATCTAACAGTTGACCTGGATAGGTTTAAATGACAATCTATTTTGCCGCCACTCTATGAGGGCGTTCAAACTGCCATCTCTATCCATTTGGTGGGCCCGTCTGCCCAGCGTGTTCGTAGCGCGTTGGACTACGGGTGACTATCCCTCTGTGTGTGCAGGTTCAATTCCGCGGGATGGCAGAAAAAGCCACAGATTCCCCAGATTTACGGTGTTCGTGGCACCGAACCGAAGGGTTACGATGTCCATGGTACCGAGCCGAAGAGCTGAAAAGCTCAAGTGCTTCTGGATCGGGGGAGGGGGAAGGAAATCCATTTGGTGGCCCTCTGATATGGTGGCAGAGTCAACCAGAAAGTCAACCTTGAGTTTGTAACTATAACATGTCAATTGTTATATTTTGGGTAGTGTTATTAACCATAACATTTCATGTGTATGTTATGATTATTATTTTACTTCATTTCTCAACCCTTTCCTTATCTTATCTTATCTTATTTGCCGTGAAGCGCCGTGGGGAAAGTTAATTTTCTATCTTGTGCCAGTCGTGTTGCACTTGACGTTGTCAGTCCATGCTTTAGCAGGGACTCTGAGATGTTATCTCTCCATCGTGTTCTTGGCCTGTCTCGTGTTCTGCGCCCTGAGTGTCCATTATTGTAGACAAGGTTTGGAAAGAAGGACTGCTGAAGAAACTGAGAAATAGTAGAATAAAGGGTAGGATGTACAGATGGATAAAAGCATACTTACATAACAGAAAAGCCAGAGTGCATCTAGATGGACTCAAGAGTAAAAAAAGTTCTACTGCGTCATGGCGTCCCTCAAGGAGGAGTATTGTCCCCCACACTCTTCTTGATTTTCATCAACGACCTGGTTGCTGAGTTACCACAGGGAGTAAAAGTTGCAATGTACGCTGATGATCTGGTAATATGGTGCACAAATGAGTATGCAACAGTGGCCACCAAATTGATACAAAGAGCTGTAGATGCCTTAACCTCATGGGCAAACAGATGGTGTGTCAGCATTAACACAGATAAGTGCAGCACTACACTCTTTATTCTCTCTCCCAAACAAAAAGCTGGCACCATTAAAATAAATGGAGAACTGCTAAGAGAAGACAAGCAACCCACCTATCTCGGAGTTACATTCGATGATAGACTGACGTGGAAGCAGCACATCAACAAAGCAGCAGCAAAGGCCAGGAGGAAGTTAGCCATCCTGAGAAAATTAAGTGGAACCACATGGGGCGCCAGTCAAAAATACTTAAAAATATTTATCAGCAGGGCATACGACCACACCTGGAATATGGGTCAGCTGCATGGTGTCCAGCATCAAATACCACATTAGGAGAACTGGATAAGGTGCAAAACCAGGCGCTTCGTGTCATCACAGGAGCAATGAAAACAACACCAATAGTGGAGATGGAAAGAGTGGGGGAATACAAGCACTGAGAGAACGCAGAGACACAAAAGTGATGACCCAGGCAGAAAAGTTTCTGAGTATGCCAAGCCACCCAATGGAAAACAGATTCAAAAATCTAGCATTGGGGAGGCTGAAAAGAAGCAGCTTTATTCACCAGGCCAAAAGACTGAATAGGCAAACTTCAGACCTACCAAAAGTTGGCATTCCCTAAAGTCTGTGCCAGAGCAAACCCTTGGAGAGAGGAGACTGAACCAGAAGTATGTATCCAGACAGAAGTGAAAGGAATATTCGACAAGGATGAGCAGAACAGCATACAACGCAAGACAGTCACTCTCAGTTTACTTGATGAAGAATACCCACATGACCTCTGGGTCCGGGTATACACGGATGGGTCAGCAGAAAATGCAGTGAAGAATGGAGGAGCAGGAGTGTACATAGAATACCCAAACAACACTAGAGATGCGATTAAAGTGCCAACGGGGAAATTCTGTCACAACTATGATGCAGAAATTCAGGCCATCAAGGTGGCAACTGAAAAACTGTTGAATACCAGACCCGATCCTCAACCTGTTGTATTTTTGACTGATGCAAAATCAGCACTCCAAGCACTTCAGTCCAGAAAATTGCCAGGTCTACAGACCCTACTGTCTAAATTGTCCAAGCATCGCAGGGTTGTCTTGCAGTGGATACCCTCTCACTGTGGAATACCAGGAAATGAAACAGCAGACCGATTGGCCAAGGAAGGTGCTGCAGGAGAGCAGCCGGATGTGCCAGTTACCTACCACCAAAAGAAAAGGATGATTAAATCAATGAGAAAGCCACAAATACCAACACAAGACGATTACTATAATATGAGCAGATTGGAACAAGTTGTGATTCTGCGCCTTAGAACAGGACACAATCGGCTCCGCAGCCACATGTATACAAAATTCAAGATTGGCAATTCAGCCATGTGTACATGTGGACAGGCAAACCAGACTGCAGAGCACATACTTCAAGACTGCCCCAAATATGATACACTGAGGCAAACTCACTGGCCTAACGAAACAACACTCGACATAAAACTACACGGACCTCTGTGTGAGCTACAAAAGACAGTGAAGTTCATACAAGAGACAACATTGAATATATAGACATATTTCAAGCGAACGAAAGGAAGGAAGGAAGGATATATCTAATGTGCTGGTGCTGTTATTTTCTGGCCATTCCAATGTACAATCCCAGATCTTGCAATCTAACAGTTGACCTGGATAGGTATACATGAAAATCTATTTTGCGGCCACTCTATGAGGGCGTTCAAACTGCCATCTCTATCCATTTGGTGGGCCCGTCTGCCCAGCGTGTTCGTAGCGCGTTGGACTACGGGTGACTATCCCTCTATGTGTGCGGGTTCAATTCCGCGGGATGGCAGAAAAAGCCACAGATTCCCCAGATTTACGGTGTTCGTGGCACCGAACCGAAGGGTTACGATGTCCATGGTACCGAGCCGAAGAGCTGAAAAGCTCAGTGCTTCTGGATCGGGGAGGAAATCCATTTGGTGGCCCTCTGATATGGTGGCAGAGTCAACCAGAAAGTCAACCTTGAGTTTGTAACTATAACATGTCAATTGTTATATTTTGGGTAGTGTTATTAACCATAACATTTCATGTGTATGTTATGATTATTATTTTACTTCATTTCTCAACCCTTTCCTTATCTTATCTTATCTTATTTGCCGTGAAGCGCCGTGGGGAAAGTTAATTTTCTATCTTGTGCCAGTCGTGTTGCGCTTGACGTTGTCAGTCCATGCTTTCGCAGGACTCTGAGATGTTATCTCTCCATCGTGTTCTTGGCCTGTCTCGTGTTCTGCGCCCTGAGTGTCGATTATTGTAGACACGTGATGGTAGACCCTTTCCTGTGTAGCTATTATTATGCTCTTCTTGTACTGTTGTACGTTACATGGGGCCTACATTGTGGGTCAGCACGGTTATGCTGGAGGATAGCGGAGTAAACCTTGACTGCAGTTCCTGAGCAAGGGATCCTAAGTTGATGGTTATGTGTGTATTCCATTACATATTCTGGCATCTCATGCAAACTCTGCTTGATTCCAAACGTGTGGACTTGTGTCTTTCCTTTGGATGAAACAGTAGGGTAGACATTGGCTTTGTGTAAAATTGGCAAGGTACATTCTCCATATTTAGCTGTCTAAGCTAAGCATAAATGGAGAGGGCACTTCATTCTTGCTTTCGGTTTGGACTTTTGTGACTTGAGGATGAACTGAAAAGCAAAAGATAGACAAGCGAAAACACAGAAGTTGTCACAGTAAAACACTTGCCAATTGTCTACTTACTTGTCTACTTTATTGTTTATTCTTTACTTGTCTGTAAAGACGAAAAATGTCATATATTTAGGACATGCAAGCAATGTCTACATTCCTCTCTGTCCTGGACAATTCACTTAATCTCTTACATGTTATTGAATCCGATATTTCTTGCCGCTCTCAGTTAACTTCGTTTCAGAGTTTCCTTATGAAGTCCCACTTTGGTATTCTTTGCTCATTTCTTCACGGAGTACATTCAACATATCTCCATCTTCTCCTTCTTATAACAGTTGTTGCCCGTCTGCCCAGCGTGTACGTAGCTCGTTGGACTACGGGTGACTATCCCTCTGTGTGTGCGGGTTCAATTCCGCGGGATGGCAGAAAAAGCCACAGATTCCCCAGATTTACGGTGTTCGTGGCACCGAACCGAAGGGTTATGATGTCCATGGAACCGAGTCGAAGAGCTGAAAAGCTCAAGTGTTTCTGGATCGGGAAAAAAAAATAACAGTTGTTACTAATGATTGACTAGACATCTCTCTGATTTCATCATTTCTCCAGAATTTGTCCCATTTTATGTTCATTTTTTTCGCAGACATTTATTTACAAATTCTTTCAACTTGACCTCCATATTTTTAGATATATTTTTCCAACTCTCGCTGACGTATTTTAGGATTGATACAACATTGAAATTGAAAACTCATAATTTGGTTATAAGATCTATATAACTTAAAGTTCCATATTTTATTCTAACTATTAAAAGCTGATGCAGCTTTGAAAATTTGTAGCATACTTTTTTATCTTTTTTTTTAGTATCTTAATGCAGTTTAATTGCTACACAAACAGGTGAACTGCTCTGTTATTTTGATCATTTTAGATTCTAGAGAGATACCTGAATTACTTGTCATGTGTGTCTTCATTAGAGTGCAAATATATACATAATGTGAAACATAAAAAAGAAAAAAGTTAGTTGTGCAAAGTACAGCAACAGACTAAAGAGACGTTTCGGCCACAAGATCTTTATCAGGCAACATGTCATAAATACATTAATTACCATTACGGTAAGGATAGTAAAATAATTAAGCCATTACCTTGCAGTAGTGGAGACGCTTGCGTGACTCAATGATACAGTGGGCTACGACGGCGGGAACTTATACTCCTGGCAGGGTCACCGAAGATGGACAGGTCACTAAGGAAGGACCAGACTAAATGTGACTTCCTGGTGTTCCAGCTTGTGGGTTTGGGCTTGGGACTAACAGAGTTTGGTTATTGGTTACTTAACTGACGTCATTGCACTCCGGGCAGACCCATAGGTGCTCAGTCTCCCCAACAGATATCGAAGAGTATGCATACTGATGGTTCCCGTGGCTCGCTGATTAAACACACCTCTCACTCTGCCTCTCAGGCATCCAGTTCTACCTGCACAACGGGTACTAACAGAGTTTACGTTACGGAAACAGCAACAAAGAACGGAAGACGCAGCCTTATGCGTCAGGGGCGTCACATGCTAGAAAGAGAGAGATGGTAAAATAAAATATCATGCATACCAATACCAATACATAAGTCTTCTTCTTCTTCCTTTCTCTAATCCTGCTTTGCCTGAGAGCGTCAGGATAGGAATAGATTTATAGAGCTGACTCATTTGTTCGCTTCAAACATTGTGTATTTCACTATCTCTGTAGAAGATGGATTCAGGATGTAACTGATGGTCTGAACATGACGGCTGCAGAGGCAGGACATCTTGCCTATGATAGAGAGAGAGAGAAGTTCAGGAGGACAGTTGAGGTGGCAAAGTTCTGCTCAGGACAAGCTATTTGATGATGATGACTATCTCTATAATTTCTAATGTCCACCATTTTCATGGTCGACCTTCTACCTTGTATCCCCCTCCTCCCTTTCTGTCCGATAAAGAAATATAATCAAATGGAAAAAAATACAAAAAGAACATTGAAAAATAAATGAGGCGAAACAACATTGATTTATTTATTTATTATTTGATAAAGCCATCATTATTGCACTTCGGTAATTTACCATGTGTGTTCCGATCTCTTTCTTACGCAGGAAGATCTCAGCGGCAGTGCACTAACTCCTTAGCACCGACGAGAGTCCCCGATGTAATTGTGAAGATGGTAAAAATATTTTGTAGGAATTTTTATTTTTTCTAATTTTCAAATGAATTTTGCTCGGGTAGTTCACCGACTCTTTATAACCTGCTCTTCTCGAGTTTGAGCTGCCAAGCTCTTTTTACGTGCTCAACTTCAACAAGGGGCCCTACGTTTTATCGTCTATCTCTGATAGGACTAGGAACTCGATCTCACTTACACTGAGATCAGGATCTGGGAAAAACCACGATGGCTCCACGAGGGATTGAGCCGAGCACTGTTGGATTGAGAGGCTAGCATCTAACCTCTACGCCACGAAAGAAATATATGTTCAGCAGTTTGAGAAATAAAAACTGAATTCTCAATCCTGTTTTCCTAACTCTCCTAGATTCGAACATACGTCGTTCGTGTTTCAATGCAATATTTATTTCAACGTTTCCTCATTAACTGAGCTACAGGAAGAAATGGGAATAAAGTAAATAGAACTGGAAGAAATGGTAAATGATGACTCATAGAAGTAAAAAATGTATTCTTCTTCTTCCAACGCTTTATATTGACCACTTGTTAAATCACTGTTTATAATCTGTATGTTATCTGAGCCTAAGAGCGATTGTATTTTGTGCAAGTTACGCGTCTAAAAAAAGGCCAGTACATCCGATTTCTGCGATGCTTTTTATTTACTAGGGTAGCTTCCTATGTCATACATCAGTCGCCTCTTACGACATGCCTTGTAGGTCGCAGTGGTACTATTCTTTGCTTCCCTTGTGGGTCCCGGCACCACACAGGTGTAAAGAGTATGGAGTTGAGATTGGAGTTGCCAGAAAGGAACAGCACAACATGTATATAACTAGACTCATCATGAATAGGCATATCAACATCGAACTGATACGGTTAACCGCTGGAATCTGTTGGAGATATTGCAAATTAGATGGGAGCAAATATACACATCTCTGGAGTGTAAAGAAGAAATTCCAAACTGAAACTGAATACGGAAAACGTCAAGTAAATCTCTAATTTACTCGTCGGATCATCATCACTGCACGTCGAACCAATTAGTTCATCAGTGCTCCGATCACCCCCTCAGTATGTCCCTCAGCGTGTCCCTCAGCGTGTCCGCGTACTAACGATCCTATTTTTGTTGATTTACTATTCTTCTTTGTCTACGTACCAGCATTATGATCTTGTCTATCTACACCACATTTGACATGAAATTC
Source organism: Arion vulgaris (assembly GCA_020796225.1). NCBI lineage: Eukaryota > Metazoa > Mollusca > Gastropoda > Stylommatophora > Arionidae > Arion > Arion vulgaris. The sequence goes on from CM036767.1 coordinate 38,049,714, forward strand.
TTGCAGTCTGGTTAGTGTTGTAGATTCACCACTATTACTGGAATCATGTACACGACCTCTCTCCCTTATGGAATTGATAATATCAGCCTGGTACATTGCTCGCCCGCATTGTACCGCAGCCATACTTGAAAGCCTATCGGCACGTTCACTCCCCCTTACACTTACCTGCATTCCCTGGCACAAAAATAAAACTGATTTTTGTCAGCTTAGACCTCCCCAGAGACTCCATCCAATGTCTCCTAGCCCATCCTGTTTCAATCTTCCTGAGCATACTCATTGAGTCACTCAGAAAACATACATGGATAAAAGTCTGTGATTCCAGCCAGACCTTCGCTTTAGTTACTGCCATCATTTCCATAGTGAGATTCCTCGTAGTCACGACAAAACCACCACTGTCGTCCTTCACAAAATCCCCTCCGACCTGAGCAGTGAAAGCCCAGAGCTCCGACATGTCGAATCACCGAACCATCCTTATCAGTGATTATAAAATTCTCAGATTGAGTTCTCAGAAATTAATGCCTGAACTTCTACCTTCACGACGTGTGTTGTCTTGTCTGCATTCTTTATCAAGTTTCTCTTTATGTGACAACAGTGGTGCTAACTGCCCCAGTACCTGGTTATCTTTTGTGCATCGATTGATGATTTATAAACTGAAAATGAGTAAAATATCAAGTAAATCTAAAAAAAAAGCTAAATATGTTCTAGCCCCTTGCTACAGATAGTTTGAGAACCACCGTTGCTTTGTGTGAAGTTTCAGAGTGGGGAGTATACTTCCGTCTCTACGTTCATTGTTGTATCTTACCCCACTTTCTTAATCATCGGAAGTTGCGGTAGGAAAACACTGAACGCACAATAAGTATAGACGGAAGTAGGAAGAAGGTAAAACGTGTGCAAGGTTGTGCATCATATTCTATTTTTAGAAGGATTCACACATCTCTAGCTGTATCAACACGTGAATTTTGAACTATTGAACCCTTTTTACTGCATCTACGCACCCAAAATAAGATAAGTAGATCTACAATGACTCAAAGCGGTGACTAGGATAAAGTGTACCCGCTATAGAAAGCCCTTTCTATATATATTGCGTAAGAGTTGTTATATTTTTATCAACGGAGAGAAAATAGATCATGTGAACAGTTTTGTAATATAAAAGAGGCAGTCATCATTTTTCGGGCATGTGATGAGGAAAGGAGGTTTAGAACACATTGTGACAACCGGTAAAATCAAGGGTAGACGAGAGGAAGATAGGGAGATAACATTTTGGATAGCCTGACTTCATAGTACGGTAGAGCGTCAACATCTGAGATGATAGAAAACACCAAAGATAGAGATTTGTGGAGATTCATGATCGCCTACACCAGCCGGCAAGGCACCTGATGATGATGATGAACAGTTTTGAATATTTCGATTCACTGCTAACAACAGATGGAAATAGGATGAAGGTCATTAAAAGAAGAACAAACATGGCTTTACAAAAAATTTAACACATAAAAACAGTATGGAATGGAACTGATAAGAAAACAAAGATTAGAATACGAGTTAGTTTGTTTGGTCCTTTCGTGCCAAAGTCGGCGCATAGGGCAGAGGTTTTAGATCTCCATGTGATGCGGTTCTTTGCTAGCAGTTGCAGATCTTGTATGTTTTTACATCCCAATAGTTTACTTTCTTGTTGGATGGTTCTTCGAAGAGTGGTCTTTGGTTTTCCACGTTATATGCATACTAAAAGCATGCATATTGCCAGTGGTAACGTATGGGTGTGAAGCATGGACATTTAACAAGGCAGTGGATAAAACACGTATATGCTTTTGTATATAAGTGTTATAGAAGAGTCCTCCATATATCTTGGACAGAGAAGAGAACAAATAGATCTATCCAGAAAGAACTCATAATTAAAGAAAAATGACTGATGTTGCAAATATGAATAAGGAAATTAAAGTATTTTAGACATATAAAAAGACATGAAGTTCTGGAAAAGGCTCGTGAAAGGAGGCATCCCGGCAAAGAGGAGAAGAGGAAGACCACGGAGAAGATGGATGTAGGATGTAGCTAATAGTTTGAGCATGACGACTGCAGAGACAGGACATCTGGCCTATGAGAGAGAGAGAAACTCCGAAGGACTGTTAAGATGACAAAGTTCTGCCCAGGACAAGCTATTTGATGATGCTGATTTCTCTGAGGTATTTTGAGTAAATAAAAAGCATCGCAGAAATCGCTTGTGCTGGCTTACTTGTAGGCACATAACTGACACAACATACAATCGCTCTTAGGTTCAGATCACATACAATTCACAAAGAGTGGTTAATAAGTGAAGCGTTGGAAGAAAAATATATTATTTATATATCTCCTTCTATTGGTGCATAGGTCAGCACATCCGATTTCTTGCCACGCTTTTTATTTACTAGAGTAGCTTTCCCTAGAACTGAGGGACTGGTGAGACGGATGGGCTTACCACTTGTACGTCATCTTACTCAAGTAGGAGGATCGGCGTCTGAAAAGTATAGACCTTCGTTAATGTTTAGATTTGTATTCCTTTACATATAAATATATAATAATGATATTTTATTTGGTAAAAATAAACAAATAAATCATGTATTTCTTAATTTCTTATCCACCGACACGTCGCCACTACGGGAAAGTGCAGATATGCACGTAAGCGAATATTTTCAATCGTTAAATTGGATTGTTGATTTTGAGTACGTGCAATTTACATGTGACCTAGTTTTGAACGCCTTTATCTAGGTTATAATTATACTTTGTAAATCTCGTCTGCATGTTCTTTTATTTTTAGTTTCCATGATTGTGCCGCTCTCTGCAGGTATGCACTTGGTGCGCGTGGAAAGATATGTTTAATAAACAAAATAGTAAACTAAACAAATTTTGCCAGCGTGAGAGAAGATGATCGAGGGTTTAACAATGCAGATACGAAGGGCAAGCTCTTCTGACATTGTTAACCCCTCGTGTGTCGATATGCGAATACGCACGTACTTTGCTGTGTTCGTAATATATGATTGTCTCGCTTTCTCTCTTTCTCTCTCTCTCTCTCTCACTTTGTTTGTCTGGCTTGTATGGCTATCTCTCTCTCGCTCTCTCTCTCTCCTTTACTCTTTGTCTGTCTCGTCTGTTGTCTCTCCTCTCCCTCTCTCTGTTTGTACTCGTTATGGCTATTTTTTTCCTTTATCTGTTCATTTGACTTGTTCGTCTATCTTTATATCTATCTATCTATCTATCTATCATCTATCTATCTATCTATCTATCTATCTATCTATCTGTCTATCTATCTATCTATCTATTTCTGTCTTCTGTCTTTATCTGTCTATCTGTCTGTCTGTCTATGTGTCTGTCTGTCTATCTATCTATATATCAATATATCTATATATCTATTATTTTGTCTATCTATCTTCTATATATCTATCTATATGTCTCTGTCTATTCTATCTATCTATCTATCTATACTATATATCTATCTATCTGTCTTCGTCGTCTATCTATCTATCTATTATCTATATTCTATCTATCTGTCTATCTTCTATCTATCTATCTATATATCTATCTATCGGGTCTTCTATCTATCTATATATCTATCTATTATCTGTCTATCTGTCTGTCTGTCTGTCTTCTATCTATCTATCTATCTGTCTTTCTGTCTGTCTGTCTATCAATCTATATATTTATCTATATATTTATCTATCTATCTATATATCGATATATATATCTAGTTATATATCTGTCTATCTATCTATATATCTATCTAGCTATCTCTCTCTATATATATATATATATTGATCTATACATTATCTATCTATTTATCTCTCTATTGATCTATCTATTGATATATCTATATATATATATATATGATATTTAGCTACTATCTATCTATACATGTATCTATTTATCTATATATACATATATATATCTATATATCTAGTTATTGATCTATCTATCGATTGATCTATCGATCTATTTATCTATCTATTGATCTATCTATTGATCTATCTATTGATCTATCTTTTGATCTATCTATCTAGTTAGAGATAGATCATCTAGTTATCGATTTATCTATCTATCTGTGGTAGGGTGAATAATATAACAAATACTATAACTTCTTTCGTCTGGTAGAAACCTGTATTTGACATACTTATACAAAAATACATTATTTATTGCCGATATTGTACCTACATTGTTTTTCTCTGTCCTCCGGCTTTTTCTTACTGTCGTCTGTTACCTACGTCATATCTAACTCCCTTATCTGATGCTTTTACGTGCACGAATTTTGTGGTTGCACACCAACGTGCACTACTACACTATATTATGTCATGTCGCGGTATTGTTATTGCCGTTTTCTGTCGTTGTCCTGATCCTATCAGATATCAGCTTCTGATTTAATTATCGCCCTCGACAATCAACGCCATCAAAAACTATCCCTAGGAGGGATGATAACTTGGTTTGTCAGTTCACTTAACAGGATAACAGCGACTTGATGTGTTGGATGGAAGGGGAAAATGGGACATGATCGCCACACGTCATGAGACACGGTCCACTCTCGAGCATGCTGAAATTCTGACAAAGATACGAGTGAGATGTATTATCCATCCCTATCTCGTGAGGTGTACCGATACAGAAAGTATGACCGTTGATGTCGTCTTAGAACGTCCTGGCAGTTTCTACTGCTGTCATCAACTAAATATATGGATTGTGCGTTATGTTCTGGGAACATATCGTTGTTAAAATAACGAGGCCAGAATATGTTAAATACAAAAACAATGAAACAAATCGTGGAAACAAACTATTACCTAACCTGGTAATTAATGAAATAACTAAAAGGTATTGGCAAGTAATATGGTAATGACATCATTATTAGTGAAATAACAAGGATTGTCATGGGCTCGCTCGTGTAGATGTAACCATTTCTGAGACTTTTGGAATAGATAAATTATCTATTCGTCGAATAGATAAATATTAAGTCTGATTCTGGGTCCAGAGAACTCCACATGTCTTTGGACATGGACCGTGAAACCTGTGGGGGGACTGAGGTAAAATGTTCAGGATGATCGTAAACTCGACAAAAATGTGTCTGAATCAATGAGTGAGCACTGGAGTTGCCAAATACCATGAAAATGCTAACAACATCATATATACAGAACAAAATGTATGCTTGAACTTTGTTTCTTTTTTTTTCTTTCCCTTCTTTTTTTTTTTTTTTTAAAGCATTTTCTGGAATTCTGTTTATTTTGACATTATTGACATGAAATAAATCTTGCAATGAACTATGATTCCATTTTGTCTTTCATCTTCAAAGTCCAGTAGCCAACTCAATAGTACACTAGACGTGGGGTGGGTCATCTACATGGTATTGTTATTGAACGTTACTGCTGTATCAATATAAGTTCAGGGCTGCACAATGTTTCACAACACCGCAATCTCGACCAAAACGTTAAATGATTCGTAGGAACATTCTAAATGATACTGTCCACTTTGATGAGTTCCTACGCTAGGCCTTATCATGATATCTTTCAACGTTACATCTAGATACATTTGAACAGGAACTCTTCTGGAGAATGGTTGATACATGGGAATCTTATATATACCGTTTCATTTACAAAACAGATCAGTTGTTGCGCAGTTGACAGTAGCAAAGGAATGTATATGCCAGTTGAAAATGAATACCTATATATACCGTTTAATTTCCAAATTAGGTCAGTTACAGATGGATCCGATCTCTTGTTAGCATAAAGTCCAACTCTTGCATGAAAGGAGCACCGTCAAGTAGTATTATGTTCATTGAAATCTCGTGCCTGCGAAAAGTTACCAACAACACAAGAAAAGACAGAATCACTAACATCAGCATAAGAAAGAAAGTTGGCACAAAACAGTGCTTGAATTACATAGATAAACAAAGAATGAAGTGGTTTGGCCACTTAATAAGAATGCATCCAAACTCCACAGTATACAGAGTCTTCTACAACAGAACATCGGAAAGAAGGCAAGAGGAAGACCACAGAAAAGATGGTTAGATGGTGTAACAGAATCCTGTGAAAGAGCAAAGATAACAATCACACAAGCCACCAGAACAGCCCAAGACAAAAACAGAAAACCACGACACTGGGCAACAACCCGGTAGTAGTGTGACGACAAAAGAAGAAGAAGAAGAAATCTCGTGGGGGGTTACTCCATACACCCACTCTCACTGTGTTGCGGAATGATTCTGCAAATTCTTGACATAAATCCGTAGACAATAGGATTAAGACATGAGGAGTTGATGTACGCCATTAGCCATAGAGCTTGTCTCATACGCTTAAAGTGGCCCTGATTGAGATAATGAATAACTTGAAATGCCCCTATCACGTTGTTTAGCATTATAGGCCGCCAACAGATGGCAAGGACAGCAACAACAAACACCAGCCCCTTCACAACATGTTTCCTTGTGTAGTCTTCGTTCACATAACACGACGATTTGCTAAATATTGGTATAAATCTTAGTAAAAAAAGCATATCCTTGTGAGTTTTGAGAATAAGAGGATGCTCGATGTGGCAGTGCTCTGCCCTTGAGGTTGAGAGTTGGTACTTGACTTGCCACACTCTTCTGCATATGCCCGTGTAGACATACACCATAAGGCTCAACGCAGGGCGATGGCAACAATAAACATAAAGATACTGTAAATCCTGACTAATGTAGGTGAGTTCCAGTCTTCTACACACCAATATCCTCTCCGAACCTCTTCAATCAAACGATGTCGATATGGTTTCTTTTCAACAACAGCAGACTGAGATACTCCACTTTTAGTTTTTTGAATTGCTTGAGACTAATAGTCTCAAGGCATTGGATTTTGATTGGCAACTAGAACTTCTACGGGGATCAGGTTGAGTTGTAAATCCTAGCTTTAGGCAGTTGTCGTATTTCACGTTTACCAGGTAGAATTTCACTTAAATAAGATACATTTTCATAATCTTGCTGTTCTAATACTTCTGTACTCAGATCATCCATATTTGAGCTATGGTCACTACTTTCCACATTCCTACCGTTATCAACTACATACATCTGATGTCCTTTCAACTTCTTTTTGACTGGTTGTTTTCGTTGTTTGGCGCTGCTTGAAAGCAGATACTTTCCAGTTTCTTACATTTTGAAGGTTTGATTTTGCTAGTAACATGGGCATTGAGACAATTTTCACTAATCTGGTTTGAAATATCAAAATTTTTGTTCAATTGTTCCTTTTTGTCCTCATTGTGTTCTTTGTCCAATATTGCTAGCTTCACTAACAGTCACGTTGCTAACACTGTTCAACGGATACTGAAAATTGTCATTAGCAGAATCATACTTTTCAGTGACTACAGTATCAAATATGTTATCACTTTGTTTGAAGGCTGGCTCCGTCCCATCAATGGACTCGAGCAATTTGTCATTAATCTGAGATTGGCCTGTGATGCATTCTGATACTGGTGGTGAAGTGGTAATACTACTGGATGATGCATATTCAACTTTGTCCACTAGACATATTGCTGAATCAGCATTGTCAATGTTGGTGCGACTATCAACAGTCAATTTCATTTCAGCTGTAGTGATTGTGTGTCCTTCAGGAGCATTATTGGTCCTGTCTTGCTCCTGTGTACAGACCACATCTGAGGATGCATCTTTAGAACTGTTAAATATGTTTTTATTTTCTGTGACATCAATTGCAGTCGATTCTGTTGAAAAATGATGTGAGGAAATTGGACTTTCACTGGCCAAAGAGGAGGGCAGTGCAAGGAAAATCAAAGGCGCATCTCCGCCATACAAATTTGACTTTTCTTGTGTCCGCTTTACTGGTTTGGTTATTTTCTCATTAGAAGTTACATGAGATGTAAACTGTAACTGGGCATTTTCAGACAAGGATGTGGCATTACTATCATTGAGAACATCTTGGGAATGAGGCTGATCTTTGGTCAATATGACTTGTACAGGTGATAATCATTAGCTGGCTTATTAGCATATGTTGACTTCTTTGACGTGTTCATAAGTTGGTGAAGTTGTTGTGAGATGTTATTATGTGATGAATTTACAGCTGACATCTGTGAGTAGATATCAGGTTGAATAAAAGCCATGCTACTAGACTGTAATGAAAAGTGAATTTTAGGGATACTTCTATTGTCAAATGATGCGGTTGACTTTGTGTTCCCTTTCAACATTGACAACTGTTCCTGTCCTGTATTTTGTACAGCACGTGATACATCTTGTGGCAAACAATGCCTTAATGATTCCTGCGGTTCAGACATATGAAATCCCATAGCAGCAGCTGATGGGAGTAAAGACAACATATGGGACCATGCAGAACGTTCATGTGAGACGGAGAGATGCTCTGGGTGATCCCTGTTTAAAGGTCGAAACCAGCAAAACTGGGCAAGGTGTCCCAGTTTGCCGCAATGTGAACACCCAGAACGAGGTAATTGGTTCGGTGACCAGGCTTCATATACTCGGGGATCCGCTGTTCTGATAGCGTTGTTGTTGTTCACATTCCGTATCAGATTTGAGAATCCGGACTTGCTGCTGCAAGGCATTTAGTTGCTGTTGGTTTTCCGATCCAGATAATGGATTGGTCTCCCAACGGATCGCCGCATCCCTAATCTGCAGAAATGAGACGTCAGGTTCGTTGAGTACTCTCTCAGATAACAATTTAGAAGACAATTTATCTTGTAATTTCGAAATAAAATGGTCAGGTAAAATTGTTTCTTCAAGTGCGTGCAGTCCCTCCCTCTCCTGAGCCAAGGTGGCTCGGTGATACAAATCAGATAGGCGGTGTGAAAAGACTCTGGTTGATTCGTGTACATTTTGTTTAGTAGCGTTTAGTAAGTACGGTCAGTAGGGAATATGCGGGTTCTTTGTCCCCGTATTCTTGTATTAGCTTTTGCAACAGCCTCATCATCATCATCATTAATCCTCTCCGCTCCTCGTGGAGCATAGGGCCTCAACAGTTGTTCGCCACTCTTCTCGGTCTCTGGCTGTTCTTTTTATGTTCTCCCAGGTCAATTGAGCACTCTTCAGCTCCTCAGTAAGACCTCGTCTCCAAGTCTGCTTAGGGCGTCCTCTTTTTCGTTTTCCCTGCGGGTTCCACTCGAGCACCTGTCTAGTGACACTCGACTGTGTCTTCCGCAAGGTATGGCCTATCCATCGCCATCTTCTCCTCTTGACCTGTGTCATCATAGGTTCCTGACCTGTTCTTATCCACAGATCCGTGTTTGTAACTCTATCATACCATCTCAATCTGAGAATCCGCCGCAAACATCCGTTGACAAATGTCTGGATCTTATTTTTTGCAACAGCCTGTTGCTTGGGGAGCATTTTTTCAGCAAATGGAAGAATAACTAATGAAATTCAACACAGATGCAACAAAGCAAATCAAATGATAGGGCAAATGGCGCCAATTTTAAGATGCAAACACGTCACCATGAACACAAAAAGAGCAATGTTCAACACAATCTTTCTCCCCACATTATGTTACCAGTGCCAAACCTGGACGCTGACAACAAACGATAGAAGAAAACTAGTCACAACAGAGATGAAGTGTCTACGCAGAATGATGGGTGTAACAAGAAGAGACCGGTTGAGAAATGAAGACATCAGGAAAAAGTGGGTACAACATCAGTACTAGACTTCATCAAGAAACAACAAATTAAATGGTTCGGCCACGTAAGCAGATTACCATCAGACAGTGCACCCAAAGAGCAATGCTGCTCCGATACAATGGGTACAAAGCAAAAGGCCGGCCACGCAAAAGATGGACCTCAGAGATAACAGAGGCGACGAAAGAGACTATCTACGAAGCGCATACTAGGGCCCGTTTTAGAAATCTCTTCCTGACCTGACGCTGTGAGGCATACAGGATTCGAGAGAAAAGAGAAGAAGAAGGAGTCTTTTTCTAACCGCATATGAATGCTTAACTCGCTTTTTATGTCAGCGGTTACGTGATCCATGATGGATAGTATTTTATCCTCTGCGTCCATGAGGTTGTACCTCCATACATTTTGAACCTGTTGGGCGAATTCATCAACAGTGGCTCCATGGGCCCCTCCAAAAACATGTATCATACCTTCATTATTGCGTACTGGACAGCCCGGTGGATGGTGGTGTGTTTGGGGTATATCGTCCTGTACGGTACGTGACGTTTTGGCGCCGCCGTTTTGGCGGCCGCCGTTTTGGAGCGACCGTTTTGGCGTAGGACCTTTTGGCGCAGGACGTTTTGGCGCAGGACGTTTTGGCGCACAGATTCCTCAATAAATTTCAATAACCTTAATATTATTTTAATTTTGAGTGTACATGTATATTAACTCTAATGAAACAATATATTTATACATCAGCGTTTATTGGAACAAATGCCAGGTGTCTGAATTATATCATCAGCCGTTTCATTTGAGATGATCGAGAATTGACACGCTGACCGACTGAGTGTCACATCTTGTCCATCGCAAATGTCAGAAATCCTGCCCCTTCCAAATGTTAATAGCTTGACCCGTTTACCCGTAAAGTGACCTAAACCGGTATTTGCCGCTTCTGCCTAATCACACGTGCGCTTTTAGTCTATAAAAGTGTAAGAATGTTCTAGACTCAATCTCAAAATAAGTAGAATTAGATAAATTGATCACATACTATTATTATAATTCTGTGAACCCATTAAAATGGAAAATGTTCCGTCAAAGCGTGGCAAAGAAAAGTTGAATCACGAAGGATACTTTTATGTGTTCGATAAGTTCAGTGCAGACAATTCCAAGAAGTTCTGGCGACCTTCATCTAAACCAATCCACGTCAACTACTAGATTGCGAGAACTGGGTTTGAAGATTGGTGTGGCAAGAAAAGAACGGTACAACAGGTATACGAGTAGGCTCATCAATCAAAATAGAACTGGTACGGTCAGTTGCTGGACGCTGATGGAGATATTGCGAAGGAGATCGGAGCACCTATGGACATGTCCGGAGTGCAATGAAGATATTCCAAACTGAAACTGAGAGGAATTGCGCATAATTTTTGGATGGATTAAAAACACGGACTTTCGGAAAACTTATTAAAGGTAAAATATTGAACAAGATTCGTTAAACTTTATTCAAGTTTTATAAGTTGATTATTTGCATTGGCTAAAAGTAAACCATTTAACAGTATTCGTTAAACGTTTTTTAATTGATATATTTTGCATTGGATTGGATTTATTAAAAATTTATAATTTATTGAAAACATTTATTTATAAACGTTAAGTTAAATATGAAGTTATTTTTAAATGGCGCCAAAACGGCTCTGCGCCAAAAATCAAGCGCCAAAATGGTCCCAAAACGGCGGCGCCAAAAAGTCCTGCTTCGCGTCCTGTATGGTTCTCGTACCTGGGGCACTGGTGGCCGCATTCTCAAATGCTTCCTCCATTATGTTGTAGTTTGGGTCCTATTTTCCTCTACCTGGGGGTTTATTATGGTTTGAAGATTGCTCTTCTTGTAGGTTATTGTCGTAGATGGCTACCTGCCGGTATCATTGTTATAGTTATACAATGATCGAGACATAGCCGATGATGTTAACCACTTTGAACACGATGGTAATAAGACAAACTCTTTCCTTGTAGATTAAATCATGGTTTTATTGATAGTCTTCTTTTCTGGACAATAAATCAAAACACGTCCTTTCAGGTCTCATGTTTATATCGTTCTTGTATCGTTGCTACGCCGTCACTACTCCTTGGTTTTATTACGTCAGGTCTCGTCTAGTATTGTCACTCTGCTTATAATGAACATATGCAGATTTAGTGTGCAAATACTCTGTCAAATGATAAAATATATAAAGTACACACTAAAGCTAACTGTCTGGTCTGCCAGCTACCACCTGGGGCTGAGGGACTGGCTGCATGCCTTCTACAATTATATTCGAACGAATGTTTTTATTGTAACTATATGTAAGGCCATATTGTAACTGGATAGAATGCAGTCGTAAAGAAAATAAGATTGCAACTAAGAGTGACATCCGACGTAGTGAATACATGACAGCATAAAGTATTACATATGTATTATGAAATACTGAACAAACCGTGCTCAATTCTGGTCCAAAATACAGTGTGCAAGATCTATTTTTGGAGTTCTGACACCATTATGTGGTAGGGTGAATAATATAAGAAATACTAAAACTTCTTTCGTCTGGTAGTAACCTGTATTTGACATACTTATACAAAAATACATTATTTATTACGGATATTGTACCTACATTGTCTTTCTCTGTCCTCCGGCTTTTCCTTACTGTCGTCTGTTACCTACGTCATATCTAACTCCCTTATCTGATGCTTTTACGTGCACGAATTGTGTGCGTTGCACACCAACGCCTGCACTACTACACTATATTATGTCGTGTCGCGGTATTGTCATTGCCTGTTCTTCTGTCGTTGTCCTGATCCTATCAGATATCTATATATATAAGAATACAACATGAGAATTAACATCGACATAACAGAAGTAATGACATTCGCCAGAAAGGAAAACACTACCAACATCTCCATCGATAATCACCTACTAAATCAAATAAAAGATTTCATATACCTGGGGAGCATTTTTTCAGCAAACGGAAGAATAACTAATGAAATTCAACACAGATGCAACAAAGCAAATCAAATGATAGGGCAAATGGCGCCAATTTTAAGATGCAAACACGTCACGATGAACACAAAAGAGAAAGTTCAACACAATCTTTCTCCCCACATTATGTTACCAGTGCCAAACCTGGACGATGACAACAAACAATAGAAGAAAACTAGTCACAACAGAGATGAAGTGTCTACGCAGAATGATGGGTGTAACAAGAAGAATCGGTTGAGAAATGAAGACATCAGGAAAAAGTGGGTACAACATCAGTACTAGACTTCATCAAGAAACAACAAATTAAATGGTTCGGCCACGTAAGCAGATTACCATCAGACAGTGCACCTAAAGATCAATGCTGCTCCGATACAAGGGTACAAAGCAAAAATCCGGCCACGCAAAGATGGACTCAGAGATAACAGAGGCGACGAAAGAGACTATTTACAAAGCGCATACTAGGGCCCGTTTTAGAAATCTCTTCCTGACCTGACGCTCTGAGGCAAACAGGTTGAAAGAAAGAAAGAGAATATGTATATATATACTGATCTATCATATAGCCTCCTCAAGTGGTTACCGGCCCAAATTTGGGATGTAAAGAATAGAACCACTGTTACTGCCACGCATGTCGTAAGAGGCGACTAAGGAGGTTTGGCTGAAATCGGATGCACATGTCCTAAACGTGAGAAGTCTATGCGTTTAGGGGCCTACCACACCAATGTGCAACGTATACACGTTCTTGGCAAAGATCAAACTTATCACAAAGAGTGAATAAAATTGATCGTAAAGAACGAACGCAAAGAAGAGGAAGAAATCTATATAGCCTCTTCCCCCTCCGAAACTCTACAGAGCAAGCTAGTGCTGGTATTCGACATTGTCACTCTTCTCAAATGCCTAGCCATCTTAGTCTTCTACTGCTTGGCATCCCCATGATATGTTACAAGTTTGCACGTTACAATGATGATGCTCGTCCATTACAGGTGATGCTGAGCACCATTTTCATTCAAGAGAATGTAGTTGCATTCTGTTGTCTGTGTCGTAGATGACTAGTGAGCAAGATGCTGGCTTGAAATGACCACGTAACAGTACTTCAGAGTTGGTTATCTTGTCGTACCACCAGATGTTTTAAAGTTTTAAGCCAAGGTTTACTTCATTGCACCGGGTTTTACCCATGACCAGTCCCTCTTCGCAGAAATGGCACGCCACCTGCCGAGAGTATTGCACAACTCGTCAGCTCCAGCAAAATCCTAGGTGTCTCTGGAAAAAAACTGCACTGTGAACAGAACGGCGCTGTCAGATTCGAACCACGACCTTCGACTCACAAGGCAAGGGCTTAACCACTTAGCCACAGAGACTCCCAGATGTTCATAATCTTGCAGAGACAGCGAATGTAAAGATATTAATTGTCCTCTCATGCCTTGAGTAAGCTGTCCATGTTTCTGAGCCATATAGTAAAGAGCAAATTAAACAGGCTCGATATATTTGAATCTTCGTCTACAGTGTTAGCATAATAAAATAGTACATACGGTCGATAAGATACCATCTGTATTAATACCAATATTTAATAATGAGACCTACAACAGGTGCAAAATAACGGCAGTGAGTGAAATAGAAGATTTACTTTTTTTCGAATTTAACCTTTCTTGGTTAAATTCCAACCAACCACCAATAACAACATACAATAAAAAGAGATCGGGTACTAGAGCTAAAAGATATGGAACTGCAAATTATATAGTATTAAAACTAAATTACAAATTTTCAATTCAAATGTTGTATCAATCCTAACATATGCCAGCGAGAGTTGGAAAATGACTAAAGATATAGAAAGCAAGTTGAATGCATTTGAAAATAGATGTCTGCGAAAAATAATGAATATAAAATGGAACGAATTCAGGAGAAGTGATGAAATCAGAGACATGTCTGGTCAACCACTAGTGACAACTGTTATAAGAAAGAGAAGATGGAGATATGTTGCACACCTTGAGGAGAAATGATCAACAAATATCAAAGCAGGCATTGAAGTGGGATGCAAAGGGTTCAAGAAAGAGAGTTAGACCTAAGGAGACCCTGAAACGAATTTTGCTGAGAGAGGCAAGAGGTTTTGGTCTCAGTTCCATAGATGAGATTGAGCGAGTTGCCTAGGATAGAGTGGTATGGAGAAGTTACATGCAGGCCCTATGTAACGTATAACGGTACGAGAGGAATTATTATTATTATTACTAGAGCTAAGGGAAGACCAAGAAAAGATGGATAGACAATATCAAGACCACATTACATAAGCATGGATATAACACAACAATGGCGACTCATCTGGCCCTAGAACGCAAATTAAAGCTCTTATCCCTACGCTTAACGACAAGAGTGGACAGCCAACTACATCTTCCACTTGGGAATAGACAGTAGAGAATAGACAGACCTTTCTTGGTATGCCTCCTTCCATGATGGTCGTCTCCATTCCCTTCCTGATGCTACAAATAAGAAAGAGAAAATTGAGGTATTTTGGACATATAAAACGACATGAAAGGTTGGTGAAGACCATCGTTGAAGGAGGCGAAGATTTCTCAATAGGAGAAGAGGAAGACCACGGAGAAGATGGATTCAGGATGTAACTGATGGTTTGAATATGACGGTTGCAGAGGCGGGACATCTGAACTGTGAGAGAGAGAAATTCCGAAGGATTGCTAGGGTGGTTAAGTTCTGCTGAAGACAAGCTATTTGATAATGATGATAATGTTCACAGTTTAATTATTAGAGATCTTACAGTACTACACTAACATTCTGGAGTAGTATACCTGGTTGAGTTAGTGAATGGCTTACAGTATTAAACTTGGATATGTAATAATGTACCCAGTCCCTGAAGTATTAGAGGGTTTACGGTACTAAACGTGAAGCATTCTGGGTTAGTGTACCAAGCTAAATATAGTTCTACCATATGTATGTCGATATGTCGATCTCGTTTCTGCAGTACCTACCACCTTTAGCGTATAACATTTCTGGTATCTAAACGGAACGCCATCATTAACACTTGCAATATGCAGTGTATACCTTCTCAAGTGAATACCAGCAATAATGTTTGCCATCTCTAGTACATACCAGCAGTGCATAATATCAGTAGTATGTACCAGCAGATGTACATAGCATATTTAGGGCATACCATCTCTACTACATACCATCTCTAGTACATACCATCTCTACTACATACCATCTCTAGTACATACCAGCTCTAGTACATACCATCTCTACCACATACCATCTCTACTACATACCATCTCTGGTACATACCATCTCTAGTACATACCATCTCTAGTACATACCATCTCTACTACATACCATCTCTAGTACATACCATCTATACTACATACCATCTCTAGTACATACCATCTCTAGTACATACCATCTCTAGTACATCCCATCTCTACTACATCCCATCTCTACTACATACCATCTCTACTACATACCATCTCTAGTACATACCATCTCTACTACATACCATCTCTAGTACATACCATCTCTAGTACATACCATCTCTAGTACATCCCATCTCTACTACATACCATCTCTACTACATACCATCTCTACTACATACCATCTCTAGTACATACCATCTCTAGTACATACCATCTCTACTACATACCATCTCTAGTACATACCATCTCTACTACATACCATCTCTACTACATACCATCTCTAGTACATACCATCTCTAGTACATACCATCTCTACTACATACCATCTCTAGTACATACCATCTCTAGTACATACCATCTCTAGTACATACCATCTCTAGTACATACCATCTCTACTACATACCATCTCTACTACATACCATCTCTAGTACATACCATCTCTACTACATACCATCTCTACTACATACCATCTCTACTACATACCATCTCTACTACATACCATCTCTAGTACATACCATCTCTACTACATACCATCTCTAGTACATACCATCTCTACTACATACCATCTCTACTACATACCATCTCTACTACATACCATCTCTGGTACATACCATCTCTAGTACATACCATCTCTACTACATACCATCTCTACTACATACCATCTCTACTACATACCATCTCTAGTACATCCCATCTCTACTACATACCATCTCTAGTACATCCCATCTCTACTACATACCATCTCTACTACATACCATCTCTACTACATACCATCTCTACTACATACCATCTCTACTACATACCATCTCTAGTACATACCATCTCTAGTACATACCATCTCTACTACATACCATCTCTAGTACATACCATCTCTAGTACATACCATCTCTAGTACATACCATCTCTACTACATACCATCTCTACTACATACCATCTCTAGTACATACCATCTCTACTACATACCATCTCTACTACATACCATCTCTAGTACATACCATCTCTACTACATACCATCTCTAGTACATCCCATCTCTACTACATACCATCTCTACTACATACCATCTCTACTACATACCATCTCTAGTACATCCCATCTCTGGTACATACCATCTATACTACATACCATCTCTGGTACATACCATCTATACTACATACCATCTCTGGTACATACCATCTCTACTACATACCATCTCTACTACATACCATCTCTACTACATACCATCTCTACTACATCCCATCTCTACTACATCCCATCTCTAGTACATACCATCTATACTACATACCATCTCTGGTACATACCATCTCTACTACATCCCATCTCTAGTACATACCATCTATACTACATACCATCTCTACTACATACCATCTCTACTACATACCATCTCTACTACATACCATCTCTACTACATACCATCTCTAGTACATACCATCTATACTACATACCATCTCTGGTACATACCATCTCTACTACATACCATCTCTAGTACATACCATCTCTACTACATACCATCTCTACTACATACCATCTCTAGTACATACCATCTCTAGTACATCCCATCTCTACTACATACCATCTCTACTACATACCATCTCTACTACATACCATCTCTATTACATACCATCTCTACTACATACCATCTCTACTACATACCATCTCTAGTACATCCCATCTCTACTACATACCATCTCTACTACATACCATCTCTAGTACATACCATCTCTACTACATACCATCTCTACTACATACCATCTCTAGTACATACCATCTCTACTACATACCATCTCTACTACATACCATCTCTACCACATACCATCTCTACTACATACCATCTCTACTACATACCATCTCTGGTACATACCATCTCTACCACATACCATCTCTACTACATACCATCTCTACTACATACCATCTCTACTACATACCATCTCTACTACATACCATCTCTAGTACATACCATCTCTACTACATACCATCTCTAGTACATACTCTAAACATCTGTACTACTTACCATCTCTAGTACATACCATCTCTAGTACATACCATCTCTAGTACATACCACTCTGTACCTACCATCTCTACTACCTATCTCTAGTAATACCATCTCTTACATACCATCTCTAGTACATACCATCTCTACTACATACCATCTATACTACATACCATCTCTAGTACATACCATCTCTACTACATACCATCTCTATTACATACCATCTCTAGTACATACCATCTCTACTACATACCATCTCTAGTACATACCATCTCTACTACATACCATCTCTATTACATACCATCTCTACTACATACCATCTCTACTACATACCATCTCTAGTACATACCATCTCTAGTACATACCATCTCTTACATACATCTCTAGTACATACCATCTCTAGTCATCCATCTACTTAGACATACCATCTCTAGTACATACCATCTCTACTACATACCATCTCTAGTACATACCAGCTCTAGTACATACCATCTCTAGTACATCCCATCTCTATTACATACCATTTCTAGAACATACCATCTCTAGTACATACCATCTCTACCACATACCATCTCTACCACATACCATCTCTGGTACATACCATCTCTGGTACATACCATCTCTAGTACATACCACCTCTACTACATACCATCTCTAGTACATACCATCTCTGGTACATACCATCTCTAGTACATACCACCTCTACTACATACCATCTCTAGTACATACCATCTCTAGTACATACCATCTCTAGTACATACCACCTCTACTACATACCATCTCTACTACATACCATCTCTATTACATACCATCTCTAGTACATACCATCTCTACCACATACCATCTCTACTACATACCTTCTATACTACATACCATCTCTACTACATACTATCTCTAATACATACCATCTCTAGTACATACCACCTCTACTACATACCATCTCTGGTACATACTACCTCTACTACATACCATCTTTACTACCATATCACCGGCAATAGTGGGTCTCTCGGACGACGTAGTCAAACAGCTTATCTTGCTAGCTGAAAGTGCTTAGTTCGAGCCTGGATCGCGTCGTTCGTTTTATGTGCGTTTTCCCAAAGTTCCTGAAACCTTTCCCTCCGTAATTATGTTTAAGTCTGGAAGCATCTATATTGCAATCAGTGGAGGCTCATCATTAAGGGCCAGTGGGGCCGGACCCCATCAAAAATAATAAGTATCGTGTATTTATTGTTTTATAAATTAAAATATAACCGAACCCAAAACCATGATTTTCCGAACATTTGTGTCTGGCCCCACCAACAAAAATGAGCACGAGCCGCCACTGATTGCAATGTATACTGCATTAGCCAGTGAACTGACATTGTGTCATCTTAAAAGATATATGTGAGCCAGTATTTCGGCTTTGAAGGACGAAAGCGTTAAAACGTATGCAGCAGCTACGAAAATGCCTACTTTGTTTAATAATCTCAACAGGTGGCGTGCTTTTTCTGCGGAGAGAGACGGAATCATGAAGGATACCGTGTACACTGAAGTCGGTACTTCACCTTTACACATTCTTATCTTTAATTATCGACAGTTTCAACGTGTGTGTCTGCTGTATGTCTGTCTAGTTTATTTTTAACTTGTTCTAAATGCCCATTCGTTTGTATTATTTTTCTTTCTTCATATTATCATTCTGTCTGGATGCCGTTCTTTAGTTTGTCTATCGCATAGATTCTCAAACTTTTTCGGCCCACCGCCCACTTTGCACAACATAAACTTTGTAACGCCCCTCCACATTATAACAGTTTGCCAACGCCCCCTCCCACATGTATAAATGCTCTATTTTCTCTTTGACATAGAAAATTGATATATATTTCGCCCGAGTGGTTACCGGGGCCCAAATTTGGGGTGTAAAGAATAGAACCACTGTTACCTGTCATGCATGTCGAAAGAGGCGACTAAGGAGGTTTGGCTGAAATCTGATGCACATGTCCTAAACGTATAGAAGTCTGCGTTTAGGGGCCTACCAAACCAATGTGCAACGTATACACGTTCTTGGCAAAGATCAAACATATCACAAAGAGTGATTAAAATTGGTCGTAAAGAACGAACGCAAAGAAGAAGAAGAAGATATATATTTCTATATTTCATGATCAATTTTCAAATGATTAAATGCATGAAATAGAAACTTGATGAAAAAATGGATCGTGTAAGACGGGCATATAATAGATTAAAATACAGAATTCAAATTTTAAATGATTATTCAATCGCAAAATCACGAAAATAATTTATTTTCATATATTTATTTATAACTTCTTCTTTAAGGAGCCACCGACCCCTAATCGCCAGAACACCACCCAACTTCTTCTGAACCCACTATCGCCCCCTAAAACGCTTCAGCTCCCACTGGGGGCGGTACCGCCCACTTTGAGAAACGCTGGTCTATAGCTAAATCTGACATGTTTGTTCATTTACGTGTTTTGTTTGTCTAGTTTTCAAATCCACTTCCGATGTTGTTCTCTCTTTGTGTGGGTCTCTGTTGTGTAGATGTTACGTGCTCGCTTCTCGTTTCAAGGGTACTTGGTTCGCTCCCTCGTAGAGCTATCGAGATATTTTTCCTGAAAATTCTGATCTCAATGTAGGTCGAGTTCTTATTCTTATCGGAGACGGACGATAAAACGTAGGTATCGTGTTCAATTTGAGCACGTAAAAGAACTCTTGGATGTTCAAAATTGAGAAGAGCAGGCTGTAAAGCCGCTGCCTGGGCAAAATTCATTAGAAAAGATTAAAAATAACATTCCTACAATATATTTTTAACCATTTTCAAAAATTACATCGGGGACACTCGCCGGTGCTACGGAGTTCAAGCACTGTCAGTGAGATCGTACTGTGTAAATAAGAGATCGGAGCACGTATGGTTATTCACCAAAATGCAATGAGGATGTTCCTATCAATCAATCAATCAATCATTTTTCTTCTTATCTAGTTCAAGTACTTCTAAAGCCGGAGTAGGGCACGTCTGAACGGCGAGGGAAACTGGTGATAATGAAAGCAAGCCTTCACACAAAAAACATAGACGATATATATTAGACGCTATGGATATAAGCCTGAAGTGATAGCGGACGAACTGCCCGCGTGTTGCCGTAGCTCACAAGGGAAGCACAGAATAGTAACACTGATACCAAAAAGGCATGTCGTAAGAGGCGACTGAAGTAGGGGCCTAGGAAGCTACCCTAGTAAATAAAAAGCGTCGTTGAAATCGGAAGTGCTGGCCTACTTGTAGGCACATTACTGGCATAATGTGAAGTCGCTCTTAGACTCAGATCATACACAAACCACACAGAGTGGTTTAACAAGTGGGTCGATATGGAGCGTTCTAAGAAAAAGAAGAAGAAGAAGAAGAAGAAGAAGAAGAAGAAGAAGAAGAAGAGGTAGTGGATGGACGAGGGAAACAAAATCTAATTTAAATTACAGTGTCTGATTTCGCCTCTGTCTATCCGTCTGACCCCTTCTGGTGGTGGTATGTCTGCTATATTTTAAAATGCCTGCGTGCTTAGTGGCACAGAGTAATGATATTCCAGCCGATGCGCATATGTTATAAAAACAATGTGTTGGCGATCAGAGATGTGGAGGTTGAGGAGTGGGGAAGGAGTGTAAAGAGAGAAATCAAGAGCGAGCAGAAGCGGATCGTTGCTGATGACTTTCAGTAGGAACAATCCCTGTTAATCGAAAAAAGGTGTAAAGGCGTAGGATTGACTTTATTGCACAGGGTATCGATATATGACTTGTCCGTTCCATAGAAATGACAAGCCAGCTGACGAGAGTGTTGAACAAATTACTAACTCCTTAGATCCACCAACAGTCTTAGGGATCTCCTGGAAAAAAAATTGAGTAAACGGAACTCTTTTTCATGTCTTGATATATATCGGGGGGATATGGTGTTAGGTCCGTATTGTTTTTTATCGTCGGCACACGATGACTGATGTGGTCAACATCACGTCGGCCGCCTTTACTTCCCAGTTCTGTTCCTGGAACCCAGTTAAGGCTGGGTGAACCTGAGAGACGCTACGATGGGAAAATATTATTCCACTCCCACTGTGGAATTAAACCAGGATCATAATCTTAAGAAGCAAGTTGACTAACAACTCTACTACTGCGACTGAACAGGAAAAAAAATGCACATATGAAATGAACAACGCGATCCGCATTGTAACCCATAATCTTCAGAACGCAAAACGTCATAACCACTTGACTCAGTAAACTTCCTTATTGCATCTCGTCTGTAGGGTTAGACAATGGGTGCTGTAAGAAATAAGAATTGTTGTTCAAATCATCTACTCAACAAATAAACAATGTATAAGTATTAAGAGCTTCGAAAAATAAATAGACAAACACAGGATTCGAACCACTTACCCTGTGATTGTCTATTTGTTTTTTTTCGGAAGCTCTTAATACTTGTACATTGTTTATTTGTTGATCATATTCTTTGCTTCCGTTGCTTCCTCTGAGGTTCTTGCAAAAAAAAAAAAAAAAAAAAAAAAAACATTGTTCTCATCCTGTGTTTGGTAATTTGTTTTTTCAAGGAAGCCCCTAATACTTATTCAATGTCTGTTTACTGAACATATTCATTGGCTTCGGTACTTCCCCTGGGGCTCTTCAAACTCCTTATTCTCTTCTATTTGGGTCTGTGGCGAAGTGGTGAATGCGTTTATCTTGCGTTCTGAAGGTTTTAGGTTCGATCCCAGACCAACTGTTCTGTTCACATTATACGCATTTTTCTGAGATCTCTAGATTTGTAACTGGAGCAACTAATTTCGTGCTTTGTGCTATAAGCTTTAAGCTGGCGTGCATACTCTGCGGAGAGAAACCGCGTCATATAGGAAAACCAGACCCAATGAATTCAATTCTTCGCCTGTAGACCCTTGTCATTTCATCTTAGTTGGCACCAAACACAGAATAACGAGTAACTAAAGAAAACTGTCGTTACTATCTGTAATACCGCTTTTTAGGGCGGGGTAGGACAGAGGGAACGGAAGCCTGAGAAATTTAATGGCCGCATTGGTAATGCAGTCACCGTAAAACTTATTTTTTTTTGTATGCCTCGTCAGAAAAAATTCTTAGCCTAACAGTGGATTGAATACGGGTAACCCGTATGGGAGTCACGTTCTAATCTTTTCAGCCAGACGTTGCTCTAATTGATTGTTCAAAGAGAATCAGGATTATCAAGTAATCGTTCTTTGTGGCTAAGTGGTTACGGCGTTAGCTTTGCGTTCTGATGATACTGGTTTTGAATCCAAATTTTGTCGTCCTATTCCCTGTTGAATTTGTTTCCAGAGATCCCTAGTCTTATTTCTGGAACGGGTTGTTGTGTGCGCTTCATAAACATTGTATTTCGTCGCCTCTGTTATCTCTGGGTTCCACTTTTTTTAATGGAAAAAGAAATGAAATAAAAATAGAAAGGACGAAGAAGGAGAATGATAAAGAAAAAACGAAGAATGGAAAGTTGAACAGAAGAAAAGAGCTTAAAAGAAGAATCTCTCTCCCTTTCTCTCTCTCTCTCTCTCTCTCTCTCTCTCTCTTTCTCTCTACCTTTTTAACCCGGATTGTGGCATATGCCCTCAATCAACTCTTCCAAGTCTTCCTATCTCTAGCTATCTCCTGCAGCTCCCTCCAGCTATTCTTTATATTGTTGATCTCTGTCTCCAAATTCCATCTCCATGTATTTCTCGGTCTCCCCTTCTGTCGCTGTCCCTGCGGGTTCCAGCAAAGGACCCTTCTTGTTATATTCCCCTCCGGTTTTCGCAATGTGTCTTCTATCCAGCGCCATAATCTTTTTTTAGCCTCTTGGTTCACTGGAATCTGTCCTATTCTCTCCAAAAGTTCCTCATTTGTGACCCTATCATACCATCTCAGTCCCTCTATTCTGCACAGACACCAGTTGATAAATGTTTGCAATTTATGCGTTATTACTTTAGTCGTTCTCCATGTTTTTGACCCATACAGCAGAACTGCTTTAACATTTGAGTTAATGAACTTCCTCAGCTATCTGAAAAAGGCAGAAACTCACTTATAGTGGATTCCATCTCACTGTAGCATTGCAGGCAATGAGAGTGCCGATGTCTTAGCTAAGGAGGGCAGTGCCAAAGAGCAAATTTACCAACCTATGTCTTTTCAGAATGTCAAAATCCTTATACAGAGAAAATCTGCAGTAGACTGGAAGACAAACACTGAATATGATTATGGAAAAGACTTCCTCAAAGACCTAAGCAGAACAGACCAGGTCGTTATATTTCGACTACGTCCCGGACACTGTTGACTCAACAAACACTTATATAGACTAGGAATAAGTAAAACAGATCTCTGCCAGTGTAAGCAGGCGGAACAGACACCAGAGCATATCCTGCAAGACTGTCCTCTCCTGGGTGAGCTGAGAAGCAACATGTGGCCACACCCAGTCGACCTGAAAACTAAGCTTTGGGAAACCTGACAGACCTGAAGCTGACTGTTTGTGGTCCACAGTAAATTAAGCGCATGACCAGAGATCGCCGAAGAAGAAATATCAGAATTTCTGTTCTAGATTTGATTTCTTAAGACTTCCATATGTTTCCCAGTTCAATGAAAGCTCTCATGTTTTTGGTAGACATGAAGATATCTTACACAAGATAATAGTGTTATATTTATTCACACTGCGGCCGTCCGCTTGTTCAAAGTCAACTCTCAAAATGGCAGAGTCCCCCCACCTCCCTTTCCAATCACCCACTAGACAGCCGCCGACATCGACTACACTAACGCGTACACCACAGGTGATGTAAACCAGCGATACATATTTAATCGATATGCACTTTAATAAAAATACATCTCGTCTCCCCCTCTCAACCTGGACACACTGCACCATCACGTTATTCCTCCACCTCCACCCCCAACATCGTCTGCTCGTGCTCTCACCCTTCCCACTTTTCTCCAGTATTGCATCAGCACAAGTAGTTCATTGGTTGGATACGCTAAGTAAGGCGCTGGTTTTTAAAAGGGAACACTACCAACAGCTAGACCAGTCCACACAATTCATTCAAGGAATAGCTAACTAAACTACAAACATCTCACAACGTACTGAACAATAAATAATAACAGTATCACAAACAGAGGAACAGATATTAACTACAGCATTGTTTCAACCTGCAAGTGTTTAAACAATTGTCCAGTCAACCTGCATTTGAATAGTAAGTTGTTTTAATTTAATTTAGTTTGTTTTGTATTCATTTGTTTTTTTGTGTTTTAACATTCACTTCGATTTATGTAAATTAATTGCGTGTATATGTTAGTTAAACTTTTTAAATTACTATCTATATATATATATATTAGTTGCCTTTCAGACCTTGGATATGAAGTTCCTTTCAACTCACATTTCTAAACTGTAGTGTGCAGAAGGGAGGAGGATCAATTCCTTTCCTCATATGTGGAACACTATTGTGTCCGAGTGATACAACGAACGCTTACTCATTATTCGAATCCGTTTCACTAGCTTCAATTAGGTAGCAGAAAAACGCGGGAAATGATGGTGGCCGGCGTGATGTTGACACCATCGCACGCTTTATGTTTAAGAAAAATATTATTCTAATACAGTATTCGGCAATATACTTCATGGTATGAAATTGGGTTGCTTCACTTTATTTATTTTTAACATTAAATTGTATATTCATCTTCTTCTTTGCGATTGCTATTTTGATGATTATACCATTAGACTCGTTCTTATGATGAAGTCGGCTGTTGTCTGGAGCTCATCTCTGGTGTCATGTAGTTTTGATGATTATACCATTAGACTCGTTCTTATGATGAAGTCGGCTGTTGTCTGGAGCTCATCTCTGGTGTCATGTAGTTTTGATGATTATACCGTTAGACTCGTTCTTATGATGAAGTCGGCTGTTGTCTGGAGCTCATCTCTGGTGTCATGTAGTTTTGATGATTATACCATTAGACTCGTTCTTATGATGAAGTCGGCTGTTGTCTGGAGCTCATCTCTGGTGTCATGTAGTTTTGATGATTATACCTTAGACTCGTTCTTATGATGAAATCGCTGTTGTCTGGAGCTCATCTCTGGTGTCATGTAGTTTTGATAATTATACCATCAGACACGTTCTTATGATGAAGTCGACTGTTGTCTGGAGCTCATCTCTGGTGTCATGTAGTTTTGATGATTATACCGTTAGACACGTTCTTATGATGAAGTCGGCTGTTGTCTGGAGCTCATCTCTGGTGTCATGTAGTTTTGATAATTATACCATCAGACACGTTCTTATGATGAAGTCGACTGTTGTCTGGAGCTCATCTCTGGTGTCATGTAGTTTTGATGATTATACCGTTAGACACGTTCTTATGATGAAGTCGGCTGTTGTCTAGAGCTCATCTCTAGTAGCATGTAGTTTTGATGATTATACCATCAGACACGTTCTTATGATGAGTCACTGTTGTCTGGAGCTCATCTCTGGTGTCATGTAGTTTTGATGATTATACCATCAGACACGTTCTTATAATGAAGTCGACTGTTGTCTAGAGCTCATCTCTGGTGTCATGTAGTTTTGATGATTATACCATCAGACACGTTCTTATATGAAGTCGGCTGTTGTCTAGGAGCTCATCTCTGGTGTCATGTAGTTTTGATGATTATACCATCAGACACGTTCTTATGATGAAGTCGACTGTTGTCTGGAGCTCATCTCTGGTGTCATGTAGTTTGATGATTATACCATCAGACACGTTCTTATATGAGTCACGTTTCGAGCTCATCTCTGGTGTCATGTAGTTTTGATGATTATACCATCAGACACGTTCTTATGATGAAGTCGACTGTTGTCTGAGCTCATCTGTGCATGGTTTTGATGATTATACCTCAGACGTTCTTATGATGAAGTCGACTTTGTCAGAGCTCATCTCTGGTGTCATTCATTATGATGGGTCGGATTAGCTAATAGTAAGTATTCGCCTATCGACTCGGACGCAAGAGGTTATGAGTTCAATCCCAAACTCGACGTTCCACAAGTGAGGAAAGGAATTAACCCTCCTACTTTCTGATCACTAAGTGCTAAAAATGGGAATTGAAAGGCAACTCATTCATTAAGATCTGAAAAAGCTGCTTGAAGTTATATGTTTTATTAATATTTATATTCAGTGACGGCTTGTTATTAAGGGCCTGTGGGGCCGGGCCCCACCAAAAATAAGATGTAACGTGTATTTATTATTTTATACATTAAATATATCATAACCAAAACCATGATTTTTCCGAAAACTTCTGTCTGGCCCCATCAACAAAAATGATCACGAGCCGCCACTGCTTATATTCATTCACGGTAATAGATGTAATGGAAGGCCCAGAAACACATGGAGACGGGAGTTGGAGACGAATTGCAAGAAATGTGGAGAGAGTAGAGAGATCTGGAAAAGATAGCTTTGGATGTGCGGGCTTGGAAGACCTTGGTTGTAAACCTATGCCTCCCTAGGGGCGAAGACCTTGGTTGTAAACCTATGCCTCCCTAGGGGCGAGACGTTGTAACCTCCCCCTAGGCAGAGTTGTAAACCTATGCCTCCCTAGGGGCAAGACCTTGGTTGTAAACCTATGCCTCCCTAGGGGCGAAGACCTTGGTTGTAAACCTATGCCTCCCTAGGGGCGAAGACCTTGGTTGTAAACCTATGCCTCCCTAGGGCAAGACCTTGGTTGTAACCAGCTCCTGGCAGACTGTAACCATGCCCCTAGGGGCGAAGACCTAGGTTGTAAACCTATGCCTCCCTAGGGGCGAAGACCTTGGTTGTAAACCTATGCCTCCCTAGGGGCGAAGACCTTGGTTGTAAACCTATGCCTCCCTAGGGGCGAAGACCTTGGTTGCTATGCCTCTAGCGACCTGTTGTCCTATGCCTCCCTAGGGCGAAGACCTTGGTTGTAAACCTATGCCTCCCTAGGCAGCGGTGAACCTGCCTCCTAGGCGAAGGGTGAAAAGAAGAATATAAATTCATTATATTTTGAAGAATTTTTTTTTAATGGATGTATATTTCTTTCTCTTTCTATTGTCTTTTTATCCCCTGTTGGGGCAAAGGGTCTCAACGAACTCATGTGTTTATGGTTAGTTGGATTCTGTAGCTGAAGATTGTTACCGCATCCGACAACAATCGGCTGAAAATTGATGTTTGCGTGATAGAAGAAATGGAAACAAAATGAGGTCTGTGTCCGCAGTCATACTCGTTAGAATACCATATTCTCACCTTGTTGAACAAATGCATCGACCCGAGTCCCCATCGAATAGAGTCCCCTTTGACCAGAGTTCCCATCGACCAAAGTCCCTATCGGTAATGAATTCTTTCACTCCGTAATTTTATTAAACCCCAACTCATTTATATTGCGAGTTATAGTGAAAATGCCAGTATATCGGCTTTGGAAATCTTTAAAATAATGCTAGCCGGTATATCGGCTTGAAATGGTGAACGGGTTAATTTTATGTTTAATACATTCAGTTCATTAAAATAAGCAGGTTGCTTGTTTTGTAAGTTGAGATCATATATTTATCACAGTACTTTCTCACGTCACAGACACGTCGTCTAGTTTCATGTGACCAGTAGCACGAAAACCTCTAAAGGACAAAGTTAATACTTTACAAGGACAATTTTTATATTTTAGGAATACTTTTTAATTGTTTCTTAATTACATCATGGGTCAACGGTTCTCAACTTGATAACTCAGCGGAACATTTTTTTAAAATGTTCATGTGTGTATATGCGGCCTTTTTCGTCTTTACAGACGGTCAATTAGCATGTGTTTTACTGTGAGAACCTCTGAGTTTTCGCCTTTCTTTTTTGTCTTTCAGCTCATACATAAGTCTCTTCTCAAAAGACTCTGCGCCCTTACGCAATATCGCTTTCCGCGCAACTATTTAAACACCTAGTTTTTCTCCTAGTACTGAGACATATAGATACATATATATATATATACGTTTAGAAGGCAATGGCAAACTACTGAACGTATAAATGGTGTCTAGAAAATCGACTAGTTTACTGTAGGTGATGGCGAAGTTCTGTAACGAATATGCCACGATTTTTATTTTCATATATATATATCTTTTTTTCAAGTCTTACGCAGCGTGAAATCATTTTAAATGCGTAAGGAATATGTGACCAAGCAGCTAGAAGATTGGTTTATGAAGCATAAGTTCATGGGTTCACACCCCTTAAGACTCTGGTTGTTTTCTTTACATGAGAAACTATAACGCCCAGTCTCCACACAGTCTCCTACCCTACACCAGTAGGATCGTAAAGGGAGCGCAACGTCTAGTCGTTCTTGGCAAAAACCATTTATACGCCACAATAAGAATGATTAAACATGATCGAGAAGAAGGTACGCAAACAACCAAACAACAACAGACATTACTGAGCCTAAAAATATGCATCAAATTACTGGAATGTTTTTAGTTTTTCACTTTAAAAAACTCAATATTAAATGATATTTTTTGTAAATTGATATTTGATTTCTTCATATTAGTTCACCCTGACACATAGTTCTGTAAATTGGCTCATCTCTCGCCAATGAGTAGTCCTAATTTAAGCCCTCGACTTGGGTTCGCTCAGACTGAGCGCGGCTATTTTTTTTAACTCTCGCCCTGAAACGCACGCTCGTTAATGCGTTGTAGTTAGTGACGTAGTTTACTGTAAGACTGTCAAATCTGCGACACTTTCCGTCCGACACTTATCATTTCAACACTGTTTTGTAACCGGGTTTGCCTTTTTCCTTCAATCTTTATTTGCATAATCATCTGCAGTGATGCAGCCTGTTAGCTTGTCCACAACAAAGCGGTTAAATAATGTCTTGACCAGCGAACTTCTGTCATCTCGTTCATGGCGTCGTACTAGAAGGGAAATTATTTCGTTATGTTTTTTATTAACATTAGGGGTTTCTGTGACGCAGAGGTTCTGTGCTCGCCTCTCGTTTCAAAGATACTCGGCTCGCTCCCTAGTGAAGTCATAGGAAAATTTTTCCAGAACTCACTGATCTCCGTGTAGGTGAGATCGAGTTCCTAGTCCTATCGGAGACGGACGATGAAACGTAGGATCCGTGTTCAAGATGAGCATGTAACAGAACCATTGGCAGTTCAGAATCGAGAAGGGTAGACAGGAAAGCCGCTGCCTGTGCAAAATTTTTTAGAACGATTAAAAAATAAAATTTCTACTAAATATTTTTTTTTTCCCGATCCAGAAGCACTTGAGCTTTTCAGCTCTTCGGCTCGGTGCCATGGACATCGTAACCCTTCGGTTCGGTGCCACGAACACCGTAAATCTGGGGAATCTGTGGCTTTTTCTGCCATCCCGCGGAATTGAACCCGCACACACAGAGGATAGTCACCCGTAGTCCAACGCGCTACGAACACGCTGGGCAGACGGGCACTAAATATTTTCAGCATCTTCTAAATTACACCGAGAACCATCGCCAGTGCTACGGAGTTCGTGCTCTGCGCTGAGATCTTCTGTGTAAGAAAGAGATTTAAGCACGCATTGTTACTCACCGAAGTGCATCGATGATGTTCTAATCAATAAAGCAATCGTTATAAAATGTTGGGTTTTGTTTTGTTATGTGCTCGTGTATCTAACTCTAACTTGAGCCCCAACCGAGGGCGGACGAGAAAAAAGGGCTTACTAGTTCAACTGTCCATTTTGGGTAATCATTATTATTATTCTATTTATTGTTATTAGTGGTAAAGTCTTACTATTAATATCTCATCGCGTCATCTTTCGAATGATGACCTCGGAAGGTTACAGTGACATCCTTTCTGAAATGAAGCTGTTGTGTAACAACGTCAAACCATACAGATGTTACAAGATTATATCTACGCACTGAGACTTGAGTGACAAGGTCATAGGAGCTTCTTCGTTACTCCTCAAGTCTTCAGTTGTGTTTTGTTTTTATTGTCATTTTTAGAATTCTCTACTTTTTTTACTTGTATCTTCTTCGTGTACTTGTTTTTTGTTTGTTTTGTTTTCATTTTTTTTAATTTGTAATATTCACTCAAATTGTGAGATTTTACAAATAGATGCGCTCTTTTCTTCTGTTGTGCTTTTACTTTTGCGAGCACTATTCATACTAGTGGGACGGATTATCGTAATGCATATAGATGAAAGGAAAGAAGAAGAGGTAAAAAGGGGAAGAAGAGAAGGAAGAAAGGAAGAAGAAGAGCTAAAAGGGCGGAAAGAAGAGAAGAGGAAGAAATGGAAGAAGAGTTAAAAAGGGAAGAAGGAGAGGAAGAAAGGAATGAAGAAAAGGTAGAAGGGGAAGAAAAAGTTAAAA
Source organism: Arion vulgaris (assembly GCA_020796225.1). Classification (NCBI taxonomy): domain Eukaryota; kingdom Metazoa; phylum Mollusca; class Gastropoda; order Stylommatophora; family Arionidae; genus Arion; species Arion vulgaris. The sequence continues at coordinate 38,080,977 of CM036767.1, forward strand.
GGGAAGAAGAAGATATAGAAAAGGGAAGAAGAAGAAAAAGATAGAGGAAAAAAGACACTACAAAAAAGAACGAGACGAAAAATCCAAACAGATTTACTTTAAATAGTATTGATATGACACCCAGGTCGTAACGTTCTCACTTAAGAAGGCATTGACATCCGACATATTTTAGGTTTCATGCTTTTTTTTTTCCTTACTAAAAAAAAAACCCCGATATAAGCAGCTGGTTTGTGGAATATATATTTCTATTTTTGTTGATTTCTGGAACTTTGATCTCATAATTTTATGGGGTTTGTGTGTATGGTTTTAATTAAAAAAATTAAACTGTAACTGATTTTTACTACCATTGCTCGTGTCGTCGGTGTTATCTTGTGTTAGTAACATATTAGGGAAAGAGGTGCAGGGCAAGACTTAGACAGACCTGGAGACGAGAGCTAGAGGCTGATATTAAAAGGATAGGTCTTATCTTATCTTAACCACATTTGCCGTGAAGCGCGTGGGGAGAGTTAGTTTTCTATCTTGTGCCAGGTGTGTTGCGCTTGACGCTGTCAGTCCATACTTTCGCAGGGACTCTGAAATGTTATCTGTCCATCGTGTTCTTGGTCTGCCATGTTAACACTGCGACCTGTAAAGCATGTCGTAGAGGCGACTGAGGTAGGGGCTTTGGGAAGCTGCCATAGTAAATAAAAAGCGTCTCAGGAATCGGATGTGTTTACCTACTTTTAGACGCATAAATGACACAACATAAAATCGCTCTTATGCTCAGATCACATACAAATCACAAAGAGTAGTTTATCAAGCAATCGATATGAAGCGCTCGAAGAACCACATACAGCTCGGTCTCTCTCTCTCTCTTCAGAAGTGACACACCACCTGCCTAGATTATTGCACAAAGCATGAACTCCTTTGCTCCTGCAACAATCCTAGGATCTCTGGAAACAAAATGCACTTATGAACAATGACGGCGCGGTTCGGATTCGAACCCACGCCCTTATGAAAGCAAGACAAAGGCTTAACTACTTAGCCACAGAGTTCCCCGAACTTAATGAAGTTAAACATAAGCAACTTAATTACACGTGGACCAAATGCCACACTAAATGGCTTTAGGTTGGATGCACCTTTACCAGGAGCCAGACTAAAGGGCGTTTAATATTCTAAAAACAAATGGCTTTTAAAAACATGGCTGTTGCTCTGGTCCACTTAGAGTTAAATCAATTTTTTTACTGAACTGGTGGAGAACACAGGGAAGCATGCTACCTAACAAATGCAAAAGCTTCACAAATCAGAACCTGGGAACTTAAAGTGCAGCCTGTCACCATGATGACTATTTTATTATTTAAATGTTAATTAATTCTTTTTTTACCCCGATACGTTCCATTCAGAAAACGGTATAAATTTATTTGAATGAATTCTGACGTATATTGACAATATTTTGAATACGGATGAGATCTCTTAAGCAGGACTGAAAAAACTTTTAGTACGGCCAATGAGCCTTACATTCTTGATTTTCCACTGTCTTTCTGTTCATCCTGTTGAACGCTGTGTTTCCATCTGTCTTCTTGATCTTCCACTGTCACAGAAAGGGAAGAAGAAGGACGGGAAGAAGAAATGCAGGAAGAAATGGAAGTATAAGAAGAAGAATAACGAGAAGAAGAAAAAGAAAGGGAAGAAGAAGAAGAAAGGAAAAATAAAAATAAATGGGAAAGGAAGAAAATAAATGGAAGAAAAGGAAGAAAATAAAGGAGAAGAAGAATAAAGGAAAGAAAAAGGAAAAGAAAAAAAGATAAAGAAATTGAAGAAAATGTGAGATGAAAGGAAGAAGAAAAATAAATGGAAGAAGAAGAAATGGAAGACAAAGAATAAATGGAAGAAGAAGAAGAATAAAGGAAAGAAGAAGAAATGGAAGAAGAAGAAGAATAAAGAAAAGGAAAAGAAAGAAGAAATGGAGAAGAAGAAGAAGAATGAAAAAAAAAGGAAGAAGAATAGAGAGAAGACGAAGAAGAATAAAGGAAAGAAGAAGAAAAAAAAAGATAAAGAAATTAAAGAAAATGTAAGATGAAAGGAAGAAGAATAAAGGGAAAGACAGAAAGTGAAAAAATAGAGGAAGAAAGGAAAGAAGAAGAGGAAGAAAGGGAAGAAAAAGATGTAGATTAAATGTTAATTAATTCTTCTTTTACCCCAACACGCTCCATTCAGAGAAAGTTAAAAACGATTTTGAATGAATTCTGACGTATATTGAAAATATTTTGAATACGGATGAGATCTCTTAAGTTGGACTGAAAAACTGTTAGTACGGCCAATGAGCCTTAAATCTGATCTTTTAATATTTTGATTCTATCGAATTGAATGTTGGTAATAGACTGAAATGAAGTTAGAAAACATTACAAACTTTATGACATTGCAAATAAGAAGGCAGCCTTTGAAAGGCAACTTCATACATCAAATGTCTTTGTGCCAGATCATTCTGGTGTGAAGGGCAATAAGAGAGCGGATGCGCTAGCGAGCATTGCTACGATCGAGAATGAGTCTTCTTGGACAAAAGCGACATCATCAACGCTCTAAGAGAAAACAGATCAATAAATAGACGGTGTGCAAGTATCAGGAGCTTTCGAAAACAACAAATTGACAAACAGAGCACGAGGCAGGCCAAGAACACGATGGATACATAACATCTCAGAGTACCTGCGAAAGCATGGACTGACAACGTCAAGAGCAACACACCTGGCACAAGATAGAAAACTAACTCTCCCCCACGACGCTTCACGGTAAATGTGGTTAAGATGAGATAAGATAAGACAAACGCAGGATTCGATCCTTATTTCTTACAGCACCCAATGCCTAGCCTAGCAATATAAGCATTCTTACGAACACAGCCATATTTTGTACAGCTTCATAAAAAAATCACAATCGATCGTTATTGTAAAGGGAAAAAAAATGTAAGAGGAGGCATTTGGAAGACTTGCATCATACCTAGAAAATGCACCTCTAGGCCCTGCCTGCTACGGCATCACACGGGCGAGTGACCACACTAAACGATAAGTTTATTTTCAAGGCAGCACTTATACGTTCAGTAGTTTACCATTGCTTTCTGAACGGTTGTGGCGTCTGTGGCTTAGGGGATAGTGACTCGGTCTATTAACCCTGACGTTCTGAGTTCGAATCACGCTGCGGACAGTTTGGTTGCAAATTATTTCGCGGGGATTTTTACAAAAGGACGATGGCACCACCCGTTCAAAAAGCAATGGCAAACTATTGAACGTAATAGTGCCTAGAAAAATCACAAACAGCTGGGATTGATTCGCAAAGTCCTGTAAAGGATATGAAATTAACTGGGTTTTTCTGAACGGTATAACTAAATAAATGAACAGAAAGAACAGACACGTTTATGAATGATAAATCTTGGTTCAGCTTTAGTTAAGTTGACAGACTATTGGTTCTGTTAAGCTGTGAACATGAATTCAACATCTGAAATGTAGTTGTTATAACAGCATGAAACATATGCATAAAATTATTTGTTACTAATCTCCGCCTTGAAGAAATGCAAGAAAAAGAATTCTGTTTTCTGTATTTGGATGTTGGAAATGCATTCGTAGTTAGAGATTACAAATGTTATTTTATGCTACATGGTAGCCAAGATGAAAAGATATAACACTCCCAATCCACAGGCAGCTGGATCGCACTTCTGTGAGGTCAATGTTGTTGTTTTTCTGTTTCGGTGATAACATTCTTAAAAACATTCCTAGATGGTATCTGTGGCGAAGTGGTAAAGACATTTGCCTAGCGTTTTGGGAGCTGTGGGTTCGAATCGGGATCCGCCCGAGTGGCTACCGGGGCCTACATTGGGGTGTAAAGAATGGAACCACTGTTACCTGCTACGCATGTCGTAAGAGGCGGCTAAGGAGTTTGGAAGGGAGATATATCCCCACTCTAGATGGCTACAGAACGGAGAGCGAACCGAGTAAACGCTGGCTGAAACCGGACGCATCGCCGATGGATAAGTACCAGAGCTCCAATTGGTGCTGAAGATGTGATGTTAAATACACCAATGCTAAGGCTGTATGAATCAGATTTTCACATGAATAGAATGTATGGGGAGATCTTGTGCATCGGTCTGGGTGGTGATCGCGAGAGAGAGATAATCTGGATCACGTTGTTCAGTTCACATTTGCATTTTCCCCCTGATATCATCACTAGGATTATTGCTGGAGTTACGGAGTTCGTGTTTTGTGTAACACTTTCGGCAAATGGCTTGCTATTTATACCGAGAGGGACGAGGTTGTACGGGAAACCCCGATGCAATAAAGTCAATCCTTCGTATTTATACCCTTTTTTAAAAATTCTTCAGAACATTTGTTTACGCAACATTCTGGTATGTGCCTTCAGAATATCTTGCACTCAGTGTCGGCTCGTCATTAAGGGCAAATGGGGCCGGCCCACCAAAATAATATATAACTTATTTATTATTCTATAAATTATTTGTTCATAATTATTACTTTTAACGTGATACTGATTCGCTTTGAAAGTTGAACATATAAAGCTAAAATATCATATACAGTCTGAAATCCCTCGTCTTCCCTCCCTAATTAATATACTTCACGCATTTCCAGTACCCTAATTTTTTAGGGCCAGTAGAAATGTGGTCTCTTTAGAACCATGATTCGTGCGAAAATGTTTGTCCGGCCCCACCAACAAAAATTGTCACGAGCCGCCACTGCTTGCGCCACGAATCACGCTGTATCAACTCGCACTATATAAACTATTTTTATCAGAACAGCTTAAGCTGTGAAGTAGAGCTCTCATTTCACTAAAGATAGACATTGTAGATTTGTCTAGACAGAAACTTGTCACTCTATCTGCAAGTTTCTACTATATCAAGTACTCAAATCTGTACACTTTATTGCTATTCCTGTCTACCTCCTCGACGACAGGCTTATCTTTTAAACATCTTCAGCTGGTCTGGCGTCAGTTGCAACATGTCATTGGTTGGATTACAAGGCACGTTATATTGCTTCGTCTTTCAACAGGAATTATGATAGTTGTACTGGAACATTTTCACACTTAATCCTGCACAATCTATCTATCTATTCTCTAATCCTGTTTTGTCTTTCGGCGTCAGGTCGGAAAAGAGACACCTGGAGCGAGCTTCCTTATGTGTTTTGTATACGGTGGAATTTAATGTATTGCTTCCATCTTGATCTTTGGGTGTTGTGGTATTGGTTCCAGCTGGTAGGTCACTGCATTTGCTTTTAGGCATCTTGTCTCTATTTCTCTATCGAGTTTTCCGTCCTATGTGATAATGCAAGGGTGACTATCTATGAATATTATTCAATCAATCAAGTGCCATGCCTACCGGCGTAGGCGATCATGTCTCTCCACAACTCTCTCTCTCTTTCTCTCTCGTTGGTGCAGTTGATCAGTTCTGACGTCGATCTTTTGTCGAATCACGATGTCAGAACATCCAGCATCTTCTCTTCTCCCTCTGTCTTCCACGATCTCTATCCCCCATCTTTCCCAATGCCTTTTAATCCGGATTGGGGCATAGACCCTCAACCAACTCATGCCAAGTCTTCCTATCTTTAACAATCTCCTGCAGCTTCCTCCAATTCTTCTTTATATTATTGACCTCTACCTCCAAATCTCGTCTCAATATATTTCTCGGCCTCCTCTTCTTTTGTTGTCCCTGCGGTTCAGGAAAGAACCCTTCTTTTATATTCCCCTCATGTTTTCGCAAAATGTGTACTATCCAGCGCAAGCGTTGTTATCTCCTTCCCTGTTGTTACGAAATGTTCTAAGCCTTCTCTTCGCATTATATTCCCGAAGAACCTTGATTTGTATTCAAGTGATAAGATTTCTTTGTGTGCAGCCTGTTTTAAAACCTCATCTTGTTTCTTATTACAAATCTAAATACCATCATGTTCACGAACAGCCAGTTTCAGTTTTAAAACGATCTACCACGTTGCGCAATATTCTGATGTATGGATTGTGCAGTATTGTATGTTGTCACGTGGTATGCCATCTTTCATATGTTGACCTGGAAAGGTGCTGTGTTTTATTGCGGTTGAATTTCGTCTGAATCAGCTTCTGTTAAAATATGTTGTTTTTTTATAATGATATGCAAGTGTTACAGAATAATAATAATAATAATAATTTATCTCGTGCCGTTATACGTTACATAGGGCCTGCAAGTAATTTCTCCATACCGCTCTATCCTGGGCAACTCGCTCTATGGAACTGAGATCGATATTTCTTGCCTCTTGTTACTATCTTTGTTACTATCTTTGCTACCACTTTTGTTACTACCTTTGTTACCACCTTTGTTACTACCTTGATATCACCTTCTACTACCTATGTTACTACCTTTGTTACTACCTTTGTTACCACCTTTGTTACTACCTTTGTTACTACCTTTGTTACTACCTTTATTACTACCTTTGTTACTACCTTTATTACTACCTTTGCTTACTACCTTTATTACTACCTTTGTAACTACCTTTATACTACCTTTGTTACTACCTTTATTACTACCTTTTACTACCTTTATTACTACCTTTGTTACTACCTTTGCTACTACCTTTATTACTACCTTTGTTACTACCTTTGCTACTACCTTTGCTACTACCTTTGTTACTACCTTTGCTACTACCTTTCTTACCACCTTTGCTACTACCTTTGTTACTACCTTTGTTACCACCTTTGTTACTACCTTTACTTTACCACCTTTGTTACTACCTTTATTACTACCTTTGTTACTACCTTTGCTACTACCTTTGTTACCACCTTTGTTACTACCTTTGTTACTACCTTTGCTACCATCTTTCTTACCTTGCCACCTTTGTTACTACCTTTGTTACTACCTTTGCTACTACTTTTGTTACCACCTTTGTTACTACCTTTGCTACTACCTTTGTTACCACCTTTGTTACTACCTTTTCACCTTTGTTACTACCTTTGCTACTATCTTTGTTACTACCTTTGCTACTACCTTTATTACTACCTTTGTTACTACCTTTGTTACTACCTTTGCTAAACTGATTTGAAGATCATCGTCCTCAGTGTCTAATAGCTCTCCTTGTTATCAAACGAAAACACAACTCATTTTATCAATCTTCGAATTCTATTTTTTTAAATTGTATTATATCTTTTATAACTCAAATATAAAACTCTACAGAACAAAATGTCTTTTCTAATGATCTGCAGCTCTGTCCTGTTCATCTTCAAGGATTCATTAACTCTCAGTTTTCTATCTTTAAAGTTCCATAACTCTGATTTCTATCTTTAAAGTTCCATAACTCTCTGATTCATATATTCCAAGTTCCATAACCCTCAATTTCCTATCTCCAAAGTTCCATAACTCTCTGTTCCCTTTCTCCCAAGTTCTTTAACTCTTGTTTCATATCTCCCAAGTTCCATAATCTCTGTTTATATCTTCAGATCCAAATTGATTCATATCTTCAGATCTAATCCTTGATTCATATCTTTTAGATCATAATTCCTTGATTCATATCTTTCAAGATCATAACTCCTTGATTCATATCGTTCAAGATCCACAACTCCCTGGTTCATATTTCCCAAGTTCCATAACTCCCAGTCTCCTATCTCTTAAGTTCCATAAAGCCTTAGTTTACGAGCCCTAATTTCCATAACTCTGAGTCTTCTATCTCCCAAGTTCCATAAGCCTTAGTTTCCTATCTCTCAAGTTCCATAACTCTCAAGCTATTACACTAAGATTTCAATTATTAAAATGACAACCGCCGTTTGCTCTGGGAGGGGGAACAGTTAATTGACTCTAAATCACTGATTGTTTGCTCTGGGGGACAGTTAAGTGACTCTAAATCACTGATTGTTTGCGTGTCTGTCAATTGTGGGGTGTTACTTCGAGTGCTTCCGGTATATGAAGGCTAAGGGTAACTATGCTCTGCTGTACTGTGGGTTCATGCATAGTTTGTCACTCAAGTTACTAAACTCGTTCTATGTTAATTCCAGCACAAAATTAAACGGATAACCTTGAACATATACACCACCAGTGTGTTGCCAGGGCAAACATTAAACAAGGATTTTTGATTTCTCGTCTGCCACACATTTACCTAGTCGACTTTATGTTGTCGGGAGCCATAGACCACCCTACCACTTTCTGTTTAAACCGTTTGCTCATTAATACATGGTGGGCCATGTTTGTCATTTTTTATTGCACCACAACAGTACCTCATCCTATGATTCACCAATAAAAAATGTTTAACGAACAATGCAATCAGTGCATCAGTCAATCAAATTTCTTTACACCTGGACGCACATGTCAGCTTTTATTTTTTACTTCTGACAACAAAAAATAATATATTGCCGACAAGCTTATCATAAAATAGTCATTATTGAGACAAGCTTTCACCAATAGTTCATGCACCATAATATCATTATTTGCGATAGTTCTGCACCTGTCTGCAACGTCGGTGAACAGGGAACAATATAACAAAAAGGCCGACGCTATAAATCATACCAGACAACCTGAGAACAACGTTTCTAGTTATATCCAAAATATATTAACAGCAGCTGTCGTCTAATTATGTTGCTGTCCTATAATATGAGTTCTGCTGTGAAATAGATTACGTAACACAACAATAGATTTACTCAACCCCGTTTTCTTTATCAGGAATTCTATTTTCAGGACACATAAATTATATTAAAATTGTTGTCATCAGTGGCGGCTCGTCAGAAGGGGCCAGTAGGGCCGGGCCCCACCAAAAATAATATGTAACGTGTATTTATTTTTTAATAAATTAAATTAGAACCTAACCCACAGCCATGATTTTCCCGAAATTTGTGTCTGGCCCCACCAACAAAAACGATCACGAGCCGCCACTGGTTATCATGTTTGGGTGACCTTCGTGGAATAACCTGTCCCAGAGTAGATCTTACGAAAAGGTTTGTTAGTTTCTTAAAAGTTTATTGAATTTTCTTGTTTGAAAACATTAAATTAACTCTTAGTCAGACTCACATTTTTACGATCTCTATTTTAAAATCTTTTCGTCCTCATTTTCTCTTCTTTTTTTCTTCTTCTTTGATCAACTTCTGTTATGCAACTACTCCGATATATGTCATAAACAGGGTGGTGCGCTTGAGGTCTTCACTGGTTCCTCCATGGTTTGTTTTTTAGGGTTGTTTCTGTTGGTGATATTTCCATTCTCATACTGCTCAGGCTGGGGCAGTCTTACAGAATGTGCTATGGGAACTACTTTGGGGTCGCCACAGGTGCAGGTAACCGAATTCCTGAGACCCATTAAAGTGTGCTCTTAATCCTGTTTTGTCTCACAACGTCGGAATAAGAGATTTTTAAAACGTTCTTATGTGTGCGCTTTATAAATAGTGTCTTTCACAATCTTTGCTATTTTTTAGGTCCACCTTTTGCTTGGATATCCTTGTGCTTTATATCCACTGTATCGGAGTAACATTGCACTTTGAGGCTCACTGTATGTTGGTAATCTGCTTATGTCACTGTCTGTTGGTAATCTGTTTATGTGGCTGAACCATTTAATTTGTTGTTTCTTGATGAAGTCTAGTACTGATGTTGTACCCACTTTTCCCCCTGATGTCTTCATTTCTAAACCGGTCTCTTCTTGGTCTGAACAAATAAGATTTATAATGGAGGGTGTCATAGAGAAAACTATTGTATGTTTTTTTATGTTTAACTTACGGCGTGTGTGGTATAGTACTTGTTTCGTTCTTCGCGTGTTGTGTTCAGGATATGTTTCCAGTGATATCTGGTCTTTATATTAGTGAGATCAAGTTCCTAGTCCTATCGTAGACAGATATAAAAATAGATCCGTTCGATTGTACAATTTGAGAACGTAAAAACGCTTCGCGGTTTATAATCGGTAAGAATGTACTGTAAATCCGCTACTCATGCAAAATTCATTTAGGAAAAATTTAAATAAAAATGTTGAGAAATATGTTAACCCCGACGTTCTGAGTTCGAATCACGCTGCGGACAATATGCTTGCAAATTATTTCCGTTGATTTTAACAAAAGGACGATGGCGCCACCTGTTCAGAAAGCAATGACAAACTACTGAACGTATAAGTGGTGCCTAGAAAATCAACGACTCGTTTACTGTAGTTGATGGCTGCGTCCTTTAGGATTTGCTACGATTTTCATTTCATTTCATCTTTAAAATTACTCCGGGAAACTGATCCGGTGCTACGGAGCCCGTGCACTGTTACCGAGATCTTCCTGTGTAAGAAATAGATCGGAGCACACGTTATTCTTCGAAGATTAATGATGATCGTTTAATCAATCAATCAATACATTTATTGTTTATTGTGTTACCAGGTCACTGTAAACGGGCTCAGCTCAGAGTTTAATTATTGAGTTCAACTTGATTGCGCTCAGGTACCGCCAGTCTGCATGAATAATGAATGCTGCCTGGTGACTCCACGGATCAAATGGAATCGATGTACATCTATTAAGTCTAACCGTTATACTGTAGGGCCAAGAATTAAGTGGTTTGGCCACTTAATAAGAATGCATCCAAAATCCGCATAATACATAGTATTCTACAACAGAACATCGGGAAAGAAGGCGAGAGGAAGACCACGAAAAAGATGGTTAGATGGCATAGCAGAATCCTGTCAAATAGCAAAAATAACAATCACCCAAGCCACCAGAACAGCGCAAGACAAAAACAGGAGCTGAGCTGAGAGAGAGAAAGGGAGAGAGGTGCGAAGAGAGAGAAAGCGTGTGATAAATTGAGAGCCGCATAAGCGTAGTTGTTAGTGAAATCGCTTCATAGTCGCGCGGTCTGGGTTCAATTACACAGTTGCGTGGAAACATTTTCCGGCCGTAATGATTCTCAGGTGCCCGTCTGCCCCCCGTGTTCGTAGCGCGTTGGACTACGGGTGACTATCCCTCTGTGTGTGCGGGTTCAATTCCGCGGGATGGCAAAAAAAGCCACAGATTCCCCAGATTTACGGTTTCCGTGGCACCGAACCGAAGGGTTACGATGTCCATGGCACCGAGCCGAAGAGCTGAAAAGCTCAAGTGCTTCTGGATCTGAAAAAAATGATTCTCAGGTCAACCTAGCCTCAATTGAGTACCAGGAAAGAGCTATGAGAAATAAAGGAAGCTGGCGTTATGTTGATTATAAATAGACCGTGAATACGTACTGGGGGCTTCTGGTAAAAACAAATTATCACAACACGGGATTCGAACCATAACCTTTGTTTCACACGGCACCCCATTACTAAGCACTATAATACAAGCATTTTTAAGAACACAACCAGTGAGCAGAGGGTTTTTCTTAACAACGGTTGAATTGTAGAGCTAGGCAATGGGTACCACAAGAAATAAGGGTTAGTGGTTCGAATCTGGTGTTCGGTATTTTTTTTTTTAGTGGTAGCTCTCAATATTTGTTTACTGTCTATTTATAGATCATATTCATTTGTTCCGGGATTCCCTGGGGTTCTTAGAACTTATAATTATTTGCTATGTTTACTACGATACTACCCATCGTGTGCCGATGGCCAACGATAAATACGGATCTAACACCATATTTCCCAATATACCTCGAGGCATCAACAAATGTTCCTTAAGATTAATCAATCAAGTGCCATGCTTGACGACGTAGGCAATCATGTATTTCCACAACTCTCTCTCTCTCTCTCTCTCTCTCTCTCTCTCTCTCTCTCTCTCTCTCTGCTTGAAGCAGTTCATAAGTTCTGACGTCGATAGTTTGCTGAACCACAATGTCAGACCATCCAACATTTTCTCCCTCTGTCTTCCACGATCTCTCCTTCCCTGAATTTTACTTGTTGTCACCAAACGTTCTAAGCCTTCTCTTCACATTATATACCTGAAGAACCTTGATTTTCTTATTCTTTTGATAAGATTTCTTTATGTGCAGGTCAGTTTCCAAATCTCATCCTTTATTTTCTTCGCTGTCCATGGAATTTTCAGCATTCTTCTGTAAAACCACATCTCTATGACTTCCAATGACATTAATGATTTCTCATTGTCCATGATTGGCTGCCATACATTTTTTTTTTTTTTTTCGATCCAGAAGCACTAGAGCTTTTCAGCTCTTCGGCTCGGTGCCATGGACATCGTAACCCTTCGGTTCGGTGCCACGAACACCGTGAATCTGGGGAATCTGTGGCTTTTCTGCCTGCCCACGGAATTGAACCCGTACACACAGAGGGCTAGTCACCCACAGTCCAACGCGCTACGAACGGTTCAATATAGCACCGGAGTACTCGTTTCCTCAGTGACATTGGTAATGAATCACGCATATTGTGTTTTTCTTTCTTAAGATACAAAAATAAAAAGAGAGAAAATGACACGTCTAAAATTTGAAGGTCATACATGTCACCATGACCAGTTCATACTCCTTTATATATAGCGTACGAGTGTAGTGCAGTTCAGGTCACGTGAGAAATAATGTGTGCTAATGATATGCATATAGTAATCAATACGCCATGGCGGTGTGTTAAGGAAGTGTGATCTTCTGTTATGTATGTGCAGACATGTGGAGCCTTCCGCAAGTTGATCATATCTACAGACACCTCTCTCCAGTCTAGACTAGAAAGCTTACAAACAAGTGGAAGAGTGGCATTGTGTTTTACAGTCTCCCATGTGTTGCAGGGGGGCGAAATGGGGAGCAAAGAATAGTAACACTGCGAGCGACCTAAAAGGCATGTCATAGGAGACGACTGAGGTAGGGATTAGGAAGCTACCTAGTAAATAAAAAGCGTCGCAAAAATCATCGGATGTATTGACCTACTTGTAAGCGCATAATTGGCCTACAATCGCCCTTAGGCTCAGATAACAAACGATCACATTCTTCTTCGAACATTCCATATCGACCACTTGTTAAACCACTATTTGTGATTTATGTGTGATCTGAGCCTACGAGCGAGTGTACGGGGTGCCAGTTATGTGCCTACAAGTAGGTCAGCACATCTGTTTTTGACCTTTTTATTTGCCAATAAGTCGACTTTGCAATAGTTGACTTATAAGTTGACTTTGCCAATAAGAGTCGACTCCCATAAGTTGACTTTGCCAATAAGAGTTGACTTTGCCAATAAGAGTTGCTGCAATAGGTCGACTTTCCAATAGTTGACTGCCAATAAGATCGATCAAGAGCGACTTTGCCAATAAGTCGACTAGTAAGAGTTGACTGCCAATAAGAGTTGACTTTGCCAGTAGTTGATGCCAAAAGAGTTGACTTTGCCAGTAAGAGTCGACTTTGCCGAATCGACTTGCCAATAAGAGTCGACTTTGCCAATAAGAGTCGACTTTGCCAATAAGATTCATGGGGAATGCAAGATCGACATCTGATATCTGTTTGGTTGCAGGAACTGCCGGTAGGGCATCACATGATGCCTGTCCGTCTAAGAGCCTCAACTCCGAATTTTCAGTTTGAGTTTACATCCCGTAGTCTTTACATCTCCCGAGGCTCCCACGTGATATTCTCTGTGGCACCGCTGATCAAACCGCAGAACATGTCCTGCAAGACTGTCCCCTGTATGTCCTCCCTAGAAAGAAATGCTGGCCCTACAACACAACACTACATTCAAAACTACATGGCACCCGAGATGAGCTCCAGACAACAGTAGACTTCATCATAAGAACGCGTCTAACGGTCTTTTCTTTGCCCGCGTGCCCAGCGTGTTCGTAGCGCGTTGGACTATGGGTGACAAATCCTCTGTATGTGTGGGTTGAACTTCGCGGACTGGCAGAAAAGCTACAGGTTCCCTAGATTTACGGTGTTCGTGGCACCAAGCCGAAGTGTTACGATGTCCATGACACCGAACCGAAGAGTTACGATGTCCATGACACCGAACCGAAGGGTTACGATGTCCATGACACCGAACCGAAGGGTTACGATGTCCATGACACCGAGCTGAAGAGCTTTCAGCTCAAGTGCCTCTGGAAAAAAAAGAAAGAAGAAGAACGGTCTTTTCTTACTTGTCTCCAATCATGTTTTGCCTCACAGCGTCAGGATAAGAGATTTCAAGAACGAGCCCTTGTGTGCGCGCTTCATAAATAGTGTCTTTCGTCGCCTCTGTTGTCTCTGCGGTCCATCTTTTGCGTGGCCGGCCTTTTGCTTTGTATCCATTGTATCGGAGCAACATTACTCTTTGAGGTGCACTATCTGTTGGTAATCTTCTTATGTGGCTGAACCATTTAATTTGTTGTTTCTTGATGAAGTCTAGTACTGAAGTTGTACCCACTTTTTTTCCTGATGTCTTCATTTAGCGTATATCGGTATAATTATCAAAACAGCGATCGCAAAGAAGAAGAAGTCAATTTGTTCATAGTGGCATCATCATAATGACTATGCACATATGAAAACTAACATATAGAAACATAACGGTACAGAAAGAAATATGCAATGTCACGGACATAAACGAGAATGTAAATAAAGTGGATTGGATGTGGCTCAGGTAGTTGTGTCATTTCTAATATTGTTGCACAACATCATCACAGCAAGAGAGATACGATACCACAGAAAATATATAAATATCACCTGGTGAGACACAATAAAGCATAGTGAGATAAATAAGACATATCGAGATAAATAAGACATATTGAGATAAATAAGACATATTGAGATAAATAAGACATATTGAGATAAATAAGACATATTGAGATAAATAAGACAAATGAGATAAATAAGATATTGAGATAAATAAGACAGTGAGATAAATAAGACATTGAGATAAATAAGACATTGAGATAAATAAGACATTGAGATAAATAAGACATATTGAGATAAATAAGACATATCGAGATAAATAAGACATATTGAGATAAATAAGACATATTGAGATAAATAAGACATATCGAGATAAATAAGACAGTGAGATAAATAAGACATTGAGATAAATAAGACAGTGAGATAAATAAGACATTGAGATAAATAAGACATATCGAGATAAATAAGACATATCGAGATAAATAAGACATATCGAGATAAATAAGACATATTGAGATAAATAAGACATTGAGATAAATAAGACAGTGAGATAAATAAGACAGTGAGATAAATAAGACATTGAGATAAATAAGACATTGAGATAAATAAGACATTGAGATAAATAAGACAGTGAGATAAATAAGACAGAGATAAATAAGACAGTGAGATAAATAAGCAGTAGATTAAGCAGTGAGATAAATAAGCTATACTGGATAAATAAGACATATCGAGATAAATAAGACAGTGAGATAAATAAGACTGTAGAAAATAAGACAGTGAGATAAATAAGACAGTGAGATAAATAAGACAGTGAGATAAATAAGACAGAACGACACAGTAAGACATTTAAGATAATGTGAAAGTCTGTAGTTTAAGCGATAGGGTGCTCAGTCACAGCCCTAGCGTACCTGGTTTATACAACGCGTCGGGCAATTTGAAAGAACATTTGTTTCTGTGGATTTTTACGAACGGTAAAAATAGACCTCCCCGTTCAGAAAGCAACTGCAAACTACTGAACGTATAAGTGGTGCCTAGAAAATCGTCGACTCGTTTACTGTGGTCGATGACTATGTCCTGTAAACGATATGCCACGATTTGCGTATACATAATGTATGATTGATTGATTTATTGATGAGATGATTTTGCATTTATTGATTGATTGATAGGACCATCATCATTGCACTTCGACGAGTAACCATGTGTGCTCTGATCTCTTTCTTACGCAGGAAGATCTCAGCGACAGTGCACGATGTCCGTAGCATCGGCGAGTGCTCCTTTGTAATTTAGAAGATAACAAATTTTTGTAAGAATTTTTTTAATTCTCATTTTCTAATAATTGGCCCAGGCAGAGGTTTTCCAGCCTGACCTTCTCGATTTTGAACGGACATGGGTTAACTGTGTGTTTACTTTAACACTAGACCTGCGTGTTATTATCTCCATAGGACTAGGTTAAACATTACTGTAATTACACTACTTATGTGTTCTGTCCTATCCGCCGCGTGTGGTGCCGGGGCCCGCAAGGAAGCAAATAATAGTACCACTACGACCTACAAGGCATGTCGTAAGAGGCGACAAATGTAGAGCTTAGAAGAGCTACCCTAGTAAGTAAAAAGCATCGCAGAAATCGGATGTGCTGGTCTACTTGTAGGAGCATAACTGACACAACGTACAGTCGCTCTTAGGCTCAGATCACACACAAATCACACAGAAGGGTTAACAAGTGGTCGATATGGAGCATTTGAAGAAGAGGAATATTGCAAGGAATTAAGTGTTTCCACTTTTTTTTAAATGTGGGTCACATAAAGGGTGTAACCCGTTTTAGCCCCCCACACCACCTCCCCCGTCCTTCGGAGCACCTATGGACCTGCCCAGAATGTTATGATAATCCTACCTAATCACTAAGTGCACTGCTAAATCTCTGGAGACATTTCTGTCCATCAATTTCTTGATCTTCCTCGTGCCCTGAAGCCATGTTGTTGGTCTTACAGGTGGTCGATGGTAGGAGGTCTGATTATAATTTGTTGATTGTAATATTGAGAATTTAACATTTTAATACACAATTTTCAGACAACAGAGGACTATTTTACATATTTTAGAATTGGCAAAATTTATAAATTCGCTTGTTGTATTCTGAAGAAAATAAAAATACATAAATATCAAATTGATCATCGGAATAATTTTATTTCTATTAAATGTTTGGGTTGCGATGGGGCATGTCGAAAATTTGGTACCACCAGAGCGGTTTGTTATGTGGTTCGTCATACTGTGATAGTTAAGTGTAATTTGCACATATACTTTGAAGTATTCTCCCTAGTAGACAAATTGCTTCACTCTGTTTTGTTATTCTGTTATCAAAAATTAATCTAGGGAAATAAGATTGTCGGAAACTCATTACTAAAAGTTAAACTTTGAGGAGATGACACATGATCTGAAATATTTTCCAGTCATTTTACAAAGAAATGTCAATGAAACCTGGTATATAGATTTATTAAGTATATTTTACCTTTGAACCCTGCAACTTTGCATGTTTTAGTCTGACCGAAAGGTGAAACTGCGCATGCTCTGTGTCTGCCTGACTGCCTGTACCAGTATGGTTACTAGTTCACAATGAAAGGTTGCAGACAGGGCCCGTAGATTGGCTGGTTGTTCTATCATGTGGCTAAACAGTAGTCCCGCGTGAAGGTGGCTACTTTTCTTAACACCGTCAGTTAAAGTTTTCATTTTGATCTGGGAAGCTCGTTTATTTTCTTATTGTTTATACACGGTACGGCTTCAATGTCATTTTTGTATTTTCTCAATATTATTTTGAAAGAACTTTGCTCTGTTAATCTTCTCTCAAGAAAGATTACAAATCGCGTCTAAGACACTTTATTTCAACTATTTTATCAACGATACATCAGTTTGCGTACGTCTCTACACGAAAGCTTTCGTCGTAGGACATAGTAAAAACCAGCATATATTGCATAAATTCTATACGTTTATGTGATACAGTAGTTTACATCAAACTAGTAATACTGCTGTTTCATCGTACTAAGACTTTTGAACAGTTAAAAAGATTTCTGGCTTAGTTGTGTTTTTTAAAAAAAGTCCAAAACTCACTCATTCAGAATAACGGATTATTGGCAATTATTCAAATATTCATCAGGCGTCATCATTGACAAGTGTAAGGTGGGTGCTGATTGTAATAAGTGATGTTTGTTTTTGCAAATTGTATTCTTGTCTGGTATGTTTATTTAGGATAATATTACATTTCTCGAGCGGCAGACAGAATGACAAAGCTACAACTTAGAGAGAATCAGTTCTGGATTTTTCACACAAACAGAACTTTCTATATTTATTATGACATTTTTTTTAAAAATTCTTGTTAGTGTTACGTTCCCAAAGCTATGTGTATGTTTCTTAGTTTTCAACATTTTTCTATTTTTTGTTTTTATATATGCTGTCGACTATGCCTGCTGGCGTTGGCGATCGTGTCACTGCACAACTCTCTCTCTATCTATCTCTATTGTGCAGTTAATCAGTTCTGACGTAGATATTTTATCGAACCACGCCTGCTGGCGTCGACGATTATGTCACTCCACAACTCTCTCTCTTTCTCTTTCTCTCCCTTGTGCAGCTAATCAGATCTGACATCGATCTTTTGTCAAACCACAATGTCAAACCATCCAACATCTTTTCCCACTGTATTTCACTATCTCACATTCCCTGTAATTTACCCGTTGTCATCAGATGCTCTAAACCTCCACTTCGCATTAACCTCGACACCCATCAGAACCGATATACAGGCCCAAGGTATCCCTTAAGATGTTTCATAGCCGATGTACTGGACAATTAAGTTTACATTGCAATATGCGTGCGTCCAGAAGTAATATAAATTACAGAGTCAAACGGTTATTCTAATTCTTTTCGAACGCTCCATATCGACCACTTGTTAACCACTCTGTGATTTGTATGTGATCTGAGCCTAAGAGCGATTCTACGTTGTGGCAATTATGCGCCTACATGTAGGCCAGTACATCCGATTTCTGCGATCTTTTTATTTAATAGGGTAGCTTCCCTAGGTCCTACATCAGTTATTCCTTGTAGGTTGAGTTTGGTACTATTCTTTGCTCCCCTTGTGTCTCCGGCACCACACGGGCTAGTCAAAGGGTTAAATATCAGAATAACCTTGATTCTTATTTGTTTGATAAAGTGTATGTTACATTTGTATGCACGTCTATTTTAGTACCTCGTTTCGCCCGAGTGGTTACCGGGCCCAAATTTGGGGTGTAAAGAATAGAACCACTGTTACCTGTCATGCATGTCGTAAGAGCAACTAAGGAGGTTTGACTGAAATGGAAAGCACGTGTCCTAAACATGTAGAAATCTATGCGTTTAGGAGCCTACTAAACCAATGTGCAACGTATACACTTCTTGGCAAAGATCAAACATATCACAAAGAGTGATTAAAATTGGTAGTAAAGAACGAACGCAAAGAAGAAGAAGCACCTCATTTGTTTTTTTTCTCTGTAAATAGAATTTTCATCATTGCTCTGTTTAACCACATTTCTATGGCTTTCAGTGAACTTATTGATTACTTGTCATTGTCCATGATTTACTGCTATACATAAATATTGATTCAAAATAACACCCGAGCAATTTGTTCTGCAGTTTCATTGTTAGTCAATTCGCGCACGGTATGTTTTTCATTTTTAGCGTAGTTGTCAGTGAACTCACTTCCTATGTTAGGCGTTTGGGTTCAATTCCACAGTGGGCGTGGAATCTTTTCCAACCGTAATGGCTCTCAGGTCGATCCAGCTTCAATTGGGTGCCAGGAAATGTACTGGGAAGTTAAGGTGGCCAGCGTGATGTTGACCACATCACCCACCGTGTGTGCCGACGGTCAATGACAAATACGGGTCTAACACCTATGTACCACGTTATGTTATGTTATGTTATGCGATCGACGTCATGGCACATTGGGCATTCCCATTCGTGCTGTCCTACGTTGCAGCAGCCATCCCAAAGTCCATTTGCTCACAGTACCCATGAGAAGTTGATTACTATATCTTCTCTCTCTACCACAGAGGACACTGTCTGGCATGTCCAAACTTAACGCCTAATTCTCGAACTCGTTCCAGTGTCTGAGACCCGCCCATGTCACACAGTTGAGACTACCGCTGATTACCCTATGTACCACGTGGTTATAACAATGATTTTTTGTTTACTTTTTGGAGTGGGTGTCGCCCGAGTGGTTACCGGGCCCAAATTTGGGGTGTAAAGAATAGAACCACTGTTACCTGCCATACATGTCGTAAGAGGCGATTAAGGAGGTTTGGCTGAAATCGGATGCACATGTCCTAAGTGTGTAGAAGTTTATGCGTTTAGGGGGCCTACCAAACCAATGTGCAACGTATACACGTTCATGGCAAAGATCAAACATATCGCAAAGAGTGATTAAAATTGGTCTTAAAGAACGAACGCAAAGAAGAAGAAGAAGAGTGGGTGTCGTCTATTGAGGTTCCCAACCTCCAGAGACTCATGTGGATCTACTGTCCTCGCCGTGCGGGTGTTTGCGACATGAGAGAGCGGTCATTCTTGTATCGAAAGCATCGATTGGTGGGAAGTTGAGGATCGATACGGTGAATGTTCTTCGCTCTATTGGCGATCTATTGCTGGATGACGACACTAAAATTGACGTTGAATCAATCTATCGATTTCGGGAGTTTGGAATTACTCGTTGTACAAGTAGAGCTGGTTGCTTGAGGGACAGAGAGAGAAGTGTGTTTAATCAGCGAGCCAATGGAACCATCAGTATGCTTAACTTTCGACATCTGTTGGGGGAGACTGAGCACTTATGGGATTGCCCGAACTGCTATGACGTCAGTTCAGTAACAAATAACCAACACTGCTAGTGACTACGTCACGTAGAAATGTTTGGATTCGAAACCAGCTTGACCAGATATGCTTAGTGTGGTGTGCACGGTACGCTTGATGTGCACGGTATGCTTGGTGTGCACGGTACGTGGTGGAACTACATGAGACTCTGATCCTTTACTTTGGGATCTAAATTACAATCACCTCTGAAGTCTGAGTAAGGTTCGCCTTTCTACCAATTGTTTCCCCTTTCTACCAATTGTTTCCCCTTTCTACCAATTGTTCTTTCTACAATTGTTTCCCCTTTCTACCAATTGTTTCCCCTTTCTACCAATTGTTTCCCCTTTCTACCAATTGTTTCCCCTTTCTACCAATTGTTTCTTCTACAATTGTTTCCTTTCTACCAATTGTTTCCCATTTCAGGCCATCATCTTTCATATCTCTTTTCACAGTTCTTCTCCATGTTTCATTGTTGACGCCCATGCTTTCTTTACCTATCAACTGTCCATCGGAGTTCTGTCCTAACCAATGTCTCTACTAGCATACAACATACATGACAAATCCTTGTATTCCTTTACTATTTTGTATCTCTTGCTTGATAAAAGTCTTTTGGTCGAAACGTTGTTTTTGTATATTTTGTTAAACTTAAAACTACATGTTTTTTCCGTGATTTTACGCTTTTGCTTCTAATGGCAATCCTTAAATTAGCGAGTTGCCTTAGTCTGACCGTATAGTTTCTGAGATCAGTAGTGAAAGTATGTTTGCAAACCCTGGCTCTCCTATTTGCTGTACTCATGTCCAGCGCCTTCATGTCTCGTAAATCCACGTTTACATTCCAAACTAAAGATGAAATGTTTGAGCAACCTGGTCTCTTAAGTATGTAGTCCAGGCAGTTTGTGACCTGGTTTCGGTGTTCATACATGATGCTCTTGACCTATATAATTTCAGTGACCTAAATAAAGATAACAGAACCACCTAATCACATTTGGTTACCTATCAGATCTCAGATCTTCTCAATTTTGGTTACCTATCTGTTCTCTAGATTTTTCTCATTTCTTTCTTTTGGTCCTCTGTTGTTCTCATTCTTGTCTGTCTCCAGTGAACAAGCTGTCAGATAGAAGGGGAGAGAGATGAGTAGATTGGTGGGAGTATAGGTGGGTGTTTGGGTAGGTTGGTAGAGATGTTAAATAGACATACAGGTAGGTAGGTAGGTAGGTAGGTAGGTAGGCAGACATACCAATATATAGATAAGCATGCAGGTAGGTTGGTAGGTAGGTAGGCAGGCAGACATACCAATATATAAATAAGCATGCAGGTAGGTTGGTAGGTAGGTAGGTAGGTTAGGTAGGTAGACAGACAGGGTTAGAGATGGATAGAAAGATGTTATATAGACAGACAGAGAGAAAAATTTACAGATGAATGGATGGAGGGATAGATAGGCAGCAGGCAGGTACTTCGGTTGGTAGGTAGATAAATAGATGAATGGATGGGTAGGTAGGAACAAACATGGTTAGAGAGTTATATAGACAGAGAGAAATAAATAGGTGGATGACTGGATGGATGGAGGGATGGATGGATGGATGGATGGATGGATGTAGGCATGTAGCTCGGTTGGTATGGTAAATTGATATATGAATGGATGGGTGGGTCGTGGATGGATGAATGGATAGGTAGCAGGCAAGGTAGTTATGTAGATATGTTGGCAAGGTAGCTCTGTAGATAGATAGTTCTCTAGTTAGGCAGACCGTTATACAGATAGATAGAAAGATATGGAAGAGCAGAAAAGGAAGAGCAGAAATAAAAGTATAAACCACCATCACATTAAAACACGAAGATTATTCTAAAAATTCTGATCAGCTGAGTTCCCTGACAAGTGGTGTGTTTCAAGAGCGATAACTGATCTGTATTTCTGCCCAGGGGCACTGGGTAAAACCTGCAACACGAGATCTAAACACAGGAAATAAGCATAGCAAACATCTTCGTCGTTCGCACTATTTTACAGGTTTGCATCAACAGCCTCGGGAAGTTGAAGAGAGATGGGGTAGGGTAACGTCTTTCATTTTCTCTACGACCTCCTGTTGGATGAAGACACTAAAATAATACATAATTTATCCAGCGATTTAAGGAGTTTGGTATTACACGTTGTACAAGCAGAATTGGAACACCTGAGGGAAAGAGTGGGGAGTTTATTTAACCAGCCAACCACAGTATCAGTATCACGTCTGATGGGAGGGGGGCTGAACACCTGTGGGTCTGTCCGGTGCACTGTGACGTCTGTAGTTCAATAATCAACAGTAACAAACCTGTAGAGGGCATTTGTTTTGTACAGCCGTAGTTTTTTTTTTTTTATAGCGAAACTGCTGCATTTACGATTTTCGACTCCCAGAATTTGACTCAACTCATCAGTGGCGGCTCGTGGTCGTTTTTGTTGGTAGGGCCAGACACACATTTTCGGGAAAATTATGGCTTTGGGTTAGGTTATAATTTAATTTATTAAATAATAAATAAACGTTACACAATTTTTTTTTTTGGTGGGGCCGGCCCAACTGGAACTTAATGACGAGCCGCCACTGCAATTCACTATCTTCAAAGATACCAATAGTCCACCCTCTTCTACCTGAGAACCGGCCACTGCAGACTGCTGGGGAACTTATGCAGAATCTTACACAAACCAGACCAGCATCTAAATGTCTGACAGGGCAAAATAAAGACTATTTGAAGTTTCCCGAAATCTAAGAAATTGGAACCATCTTGACTGTTGGTGTGGTGTAATAATAACTTCATCGCTAGAAGAATGAAATTTAAGTAAGTAATTGGCTGAAACTATCTTGGGAAAGATAGGATAAATAACGTTGGCATACATTGGATTTTGTTACAATATATTTTGGCTGAGCTTCAGGATGGATCCCTGACTGAAATTAAAACGTAAATGTACTGATGATGCTAATGATGGCGCGTGTTGTTCAAGGCAAAAGAAAACCTCTTCCTGTTTATTAAAATGTTAAATTGTAAACATTGTTTACTTTTGCAACACACAGATAATTCATCCATGTCCATTTCATAAATACAAACTTTTGGGGGTTCGCGGTAATGCAAAGTTTGAGAACCGCTGCTCTAGAACATAACTATCATCCGCAACAACAAAATGGTATGAATCAACCAACCTAACTATCTATTCATCTACCTATCTCTCTGTCACACACTCCGGTATTGTTTCTTTAACTCACACACTCACAAACACGCTTGTGTCCAACACAAGAAACAAAGTTTAGGTAATCAATCTGCTTTATCAACATCTGCGGAAGTTCCCACCGCTTTCGTCAAATGGCGTGCCCTACTTCATGACTGCCTCGTGAACACGAACAAATATGAAACTCGAATCTGCCTCGTCCATTCACCATTCACGAGCGATAGAATACACACTTCAATAAACGAACCCTTTATTTTTAGAGCTGTTTATCAAGTCATTGAGTTCATTCAAATTGATTCAGCAAGTTTTTAAATAACAGGTTTACAAATCGGTAGCCAAGGTTTTAGAATTTGTAGCTAGTAAAGAAATATTGTGGAAAAGATTTTAATGGCCGTCACAAAAGTTTGGAGTCAAAGGTCAGAGAATTAGTCATACAAGGGGAACCAAAGTTCGCGTGAGGATTGAGGACAAATATTAGGATGTTGAATTGGACGGAAGTCATGACAGAAGTAAAACAGCTGATAAAGTTGTGATTAGAAGAATGTAAAAGTGTGCACTTCAATGATTTTATGACCTTGTAGTAAGTTTTGTTATTTAAGCCAATAGGTCGGGGAGGAAGGGGAGGAGTGTCTCTGTGGCTAAGTGGTTAGAGTCTCTTCGCTTTTTTGCTGAGTCGAAGGTCATGGGTTTAAATTTGGACAGCGCTGTTCTGTTCACGAGTGCATTTTTTTCCAGAGACACCTAGGATTGCTGCAGTAACTACGGAGTTCGTGCTTTGTGCAATACTCTCGGCAGGTTGCGAGCCATTTCTGCGGAGAGGGACCGAGCTGTATGGGATAAACCCCAGTGCAATGAAGTCTTTTTTTAGTTATACAATAAAACGGTAGTATATATATATATATTATGTCTTTTGTCTGCCCCTGAGCATAGATCATCAACCATATCCCTCCAACTATTCCTGATTTGTGCAGATATCTCGATGGATTCCCATCTGAAGCCCGTTTACATGAAGTTTTTTTATTCAAGTTCTCATCTTCATGTATTTCTTGTCTTCTCTTCTTTTTCTTCTTTGCGTTCGTTCTTTACGACCAATTTTAATCACTCTTTGTGATATGTTTGATCTTTGCCAAGAACTTGTATATGTTTCACATTGGTTTGGTAGGTCCTAAACGCATAGACTTCTACACGTTTAGGACATGTGCATCTGATTTCAGCCAAACCTCCTTAGTCGCTCTTACGACATGTGTGGCAGGTAACAGTGGTTCTATTCTTTACATCCCAAATTTGGCCCCTGTAACCACTCGGGCACGGTTCTTGTCTTCATCTCTGACTCACATTTGACCTGTGGATTATTCTGCAACTCCCCCTCCCCCAAAATAAAAGACTTTTCCTTAGCGGTTTTCTTATTTTTATATTATATTTTTAGACTGATAACGATGTTTTTTTCAATATTTTCAGAGATTCTACAAGGATAAAGAAAACAGATTAGAAGATTTTTGTCTGAGTGTATAAGCAGTACAAGCTAAAAGAAACAACAAAAATGTTTTGGCCATCACCAGAAGAAACAATGAGCAACACAGAAGAAGTGGTTAGCTCAACGAGACAGTATATAGACCAGAGGTAAGATTCTTCACAAAACTAATGTTACTTTCTTCTTTTTATGCCAGCTTTTGTCTTATATATATATAAAGTAATTTCTCAATACCACTCCGTCCAGGGCAACTCGCTCAATCTCTTCCATGGAATTAAGTCCGATATTTCTTGCGATAGGGCCAGCAAGTAATTTCTCCATACCGCACTGTCCATGGCAACTCGCTTAATTCTTCCATGGAATTAAGTCCCGACATTTCTTGTCTCTCTCAGTAAAGTTCGTATCAGGGTTTCCTTAGGACGTCCTCTCTTTCCTGAACCCTTTGGTTTCCACTTCAATGCCTGCTGTGGTATTCTTTGATCATCTCTTCTCAGGGTATTCCCAACCAAGAGATGATAGCAAATACCAGGGACATATTTATGGAAACCCATGATCGTCTACTCCAACCGGCGCGGCACCTGGCGATGATGATATGCAGTAATGACACAGACTGCGCCTATTTGAGTTATGACCTTTTATCTCTAAGCTGAAGAGCTCTTCAAGACTTTGTTACAAAGGGCAGTCGTAAAAAATTATATTACAGTAAATTTAAACGACATCAAAGAGATTTTACATTAAAATTAAACCGCATATCCATTGTATCCGTCACAAAATGTCCAGAATTTATAAAGTAATTAAAACGAATATTATAAGCCATTAAAAGGACACCAAAGCATTTCTTTCTTTATTGTCTCAAACTACATCATTTTGGCTTAACTTGTTCAGTACTGGCGTCTGATGGAAACCATAAACCAAATCCTGGAATGTAATACGTTAGTATCCGTGGCTGGGCAGCTCATTCCTGAGATATGATTACTGACATTTTAATAAAGATGTAAGCCAGTTGCGACTTGTCATTAGGGACTAGTGGGGCCGGGCCCCACAAAAAATAATGTGATACGTGTATTTATTATTTTATAAATTAAAATATAACCTAACCCAAAACCTTAATTTTCTGAAAAATTGTGTCAGGCCCCACAACAAAAATGAGCACGAGCCGCCACTGATGTAAACAGTAACTAGCCACAGAACAAAATATAGTTCTTTTTGAATAATATGATCTAGTATATGGTCATTATGTTCTTGTAATTAAATAGGGGAACTGTGGCTAAAAAAACGAGTCATTGCTAACTGTCCTAGCAAGGTGTGACCACAGCCCCCGACAACATAAGGCCGAATAGCTTAGCCGACAAATCGGAAATTCCTGTTAGATGGGGTCTGGCTTTTGTATATATATTTATTTTTTTTTCCGTTCCAGAAGCACTTGAGCTTTTTCAGCTCTTCGGTTCGGTGCCATGGACATCGTAACCCTTCGGTTCGGTGCCACGAACACCGTGAATCTGGGGGAAACCTGTGGCTTTTCTGCCAGCCCGTGGAATTGAACCCGTAGTCCAACGCGAGCTACCCCACATCGTTAAAAACACTAGATGGCTACAGAACGGAGAGCGAACCGAGTAAACGCTGGCTGAAACCGACACATCGCCGAAGGATAAGCAACAGAGCTTTAAATAGTGCTGAAGATGTGACGTAAAATACATCAATGAGGATGTATGAATCAGATTTCCACATGAATAGAATTTATGGGGAGATCTGATACATCGGTCTGGGTGGTGATCGCAAGAGAGAGAGAGAGAACGGCGGCAGAACGACAACAATGGAAATCTTTTGTGAAACTCTTTATGTCTAACGGGACACTAAGAAGATATAGACAAGATATAATAATGAAAGGCAACATTGCTGGAAGACGAAGGAGGGAACAATAAAAATCACAGTAGCAGCATGATATTAAGGGTACCTTGAACCCGATTATGAGAACCTCTGAATTAAAAAAAAAAAAGTGGTTACTGCACTTAATTCTGAAGTGGGTGGTCTCTGGTTCGAAATCGCCATCTGAAGTAGGATTTTTATGGTTATCAGGTCGACCTAGAGCCACTTGCTGGTGTACTTAAGACAGCTCTGGGTAGTAAAAGCGGTCGGCGCGATAGTGATACACATCACTCATTGTCTGACGATGGTCATAAAAACATAAAAACTTAACACTGTATTTCCCTTCATACAGTAGTAAGGTGTAACACATACAGTAGTAAGGTGTAACACATACAGTAGTAAGGTGTAACACATACGGTAGTAAGGTGTAACACATACGGTAGTAAGGTGTAACGCTATGGTACGTTAAG
This sequence comes from Arion vulgaris, assembly GCA_020796225.1. Classification (NCBI taxonomy): domain Eukaryota; kingdom Metazoa; phylum Mollusca; class Gastropoda; order Stylommatophora; family Arionidae; genus Arion; species Arion vulgaris. The sequence continues at coordinate 38,108,294 of CM036767.1, forward strand.
TGAAGGGTAAGTGGTTCAATCTGTGTTTGTCATTTTGTTTTAGGAAGCTCTTAATACCTGCACATTGTTTATTGTTGATATATTCCTCGTCGTGTTACTCTGGGTAGTCAAAAAAAACTCCTTGTTCTCATCATAACATACGGTAGTAAGGTGTACCACGGTAGTACGTTTAACACATACGGTAGGAAGGTGTAACACCGGTTGTAAGTTCACTGGGAGAAAACAAATGTCACAGCTCACAATCTAAGGGGTGATCTTTACGCAAAATGAAAGTACCATCAAAGTTCATATTTATAATCCCTTCAATGATCTTGTTCATTTTGTTATCAAAGTTTATATTCTTCTTTTTTTGTTCTTTGTTCCATCTACATCAACTAATTATTAAACAACTTTTGTGGCCTGTATGTCATTTGAGCACTATAGATGAAGCTATTTGTGCCAGTTAAGCGACTACAGACCCGTATACCATCACATCCGGATTCGGTATGCTTTTTATTCGGGTTCGCCTTCAAGAATCATAGGTTAAAAACAAACAAAAACTTTTAAAAAACTAGGAGATCCATCGTCCTAGGTGATCCAGATCCATTAGTCTTAAACATCGCGATCACGGTTTCCTGGTCTACACCACTGAGAGGTGGGATTGGCTTGTGTGTTCTAATGTCATTAACAAACTACTACTTTTAACTTTTTTGCCCTTCTTAAGAAAAACTAACCAACCCCAACTCTGCTCATTTCAGAACCAGGCGAAGAACACACTATTTTTAGACTCGTGAATATTCATATCCCATCAAAGATCAAATTCATGAATCTATCAAAGATCATATTCACAATATCTTCAAGTTCATATTCACTGCGAAATAAGAAAGAAAACACAAAAATTCAACCTTACCTTAAAGGTATTAATGAAACGTGTATGCGCAATCAACCGCCATAAACACGGATTCAGTGTATGAAACAAGCACATCAAGACATTCATTCAATATTGAAGACATAAACAAATCCTAGACGTGGCCCCTTGCGATTTATTAAGAAAGATCAGGAATAAACCTTGATCTTAAACAACATGGATGCAGTAGCGTATTCTCTATGCATGCTTGTTGTGCTTCGCACACCTATGCCAGGCCGGAAGAAAAATAAAAATAAAGTAATTATTCTGTTAAGCATTCACAACAATATTTACTATAAATTATTATAGAGTAGCTATAAGTAGCTGTCTATTGTCAAATTTAAGCGTCAGGAGAGACTCCGTCTCTGGGGCGCGTTATTATTGACACACTTAGGTTAGGAGTTACGACAGTTGTCGAACCATGTATGCGAAAATAGCTCGGTGGTTTCCATTTTAATACGAGCTGATCTTCGTAAATTAACACCAACTAGAAAGTTTTGTGAAGCGTTTGATGAGAGAGATTGGTGAACAGGGTGGAATTTTACATAGAGAAAGCGTGCTGGGAAAAATCAGCACTAACAATCGAAGGACTTGGTGGAAAATGGGCCTATTCCACATCCTCTCCAGTTTTAGCCTTTTGTCGATTTGAAAAAGAACTTTTGAGCCAGGTTAAAATGAAGAATACATTTGCGATGCCGTCATGAGAAGTTTCTTTAAAAGGAAAGAAGATTGAATCTGATCTTCAAGTAAAACATGCAAGTGGAAATATGTACTAATTTTTTTTTAAAATATTTTTACTAGTTCAAAAATTATCGTTATTGAATATAGTTGACTTTTCAATTAAAATGGAAAAGAAGTTATATAAGGGGGGCATATATTCATTTTAAGTAGCAGCACCATTTTCTTGCATTATACAGGATACGCCACTGCCTTGATGAGGTGTGTATCCTACACATACCGCTTAAAGAAAAGTTATAAAAGGGCAAACTTAAACCTCTTGAATCACCATGCTAAACACTTACAAAAGACCTTCATTTTGGCATGAGTTGTTATACAAAATGTAGCATAAAGTTCGTGTTCTAAGAAGCAATAATTCTATATGCTTTTGCTACATTCATTACATTTCTTTGAGTAGCCTAGAGTTTTATTTTATTTTACACACGATATGTTAACTGATGCCCTCTAGGATAGATGGAGCCATTTATCAAAAGGACGATATTACTTTATTATTTGAAGGTTTAAAAAAGTATACAAAAACAGCTCTCGGTGTTTGTAAAGATTTTTTTCTTTTGAGTAATGCTTTTATGATGACATTTTATTTGTTTATATAAGCTCTTGGCTATATATGTAATGCTTAATGGGTTTTTAAGCCGAAGGATTGACTTCATTGCACCGGGTTTTACCCAAATAGCTAGATCCCTCTCCGCAGAAATGGCACACCATCTGCCGAGAGTATTGCACAAAGCACGAACTCCGTAACACCAGCAACATTTCTAGGGTCTCTGGAAAAACTGCACTCGTGAACAGAGCTGCGCGGTCCGGATTCGAACCCACGACCTTTTACTCACAAGACAAAGGGCTTAGCCACATAGACCCCATATGTAAAGTTTGATAACTGTAACATAGCCTCCAGATTGAGAATACATGGCTCAGAGCTACAGACGCTCACACGTCATGCCCCATTATTACCACATATTTTTCAATGAGATTAGTAGGAATAAGTCAAACAGCTCTCTGCCAGTGGGGATAGGTGAAACATACACCGGTACATGCCCTGCTAGACTGTCCTCTCCTGTGTGAGTTGAGAAGCAACATGTGGTCACACCCAGTTGACCTAAAAACTAAGCTTTGGAAACCAGACAGACCTAAAGCTGACTGCCATTTGTGGTCCACAGTAAACTAAGCGGATGACCAGACATCGCTGAAGAAGAAGAAGAAGATTCCCGGTATCGCATCTTTTACTTCGCTAATCAACACTAGCCGTAAAAGTACCGAGAGTTCAAGGACTCAATGCAAGTGGGTCGGACAACAGGTTTCCTGTAACGATCACATTTAAAGGATTTAATCTTCAAGTACCTCTAAAGACGACGAAAGTTCACCGCATGGCGAGGGACATCAGTTATCAGTTATGTAAGGACTATCATCATAGCACTCCAGTCATGTCCATAGGTGCTCCGATCTCCGCCTCAGCAAATCCAGCAGCGTCCACCGACCCAACACACCAGTTCGATGTTGATTAATCAATCTCTTTGCATATTTAGTATGTCGTTCTTTTCGGGCTGCACAATATTGACATCTCTTTCAATCTGGTCAGTGAGGGATTCACAGCCCTGAAACTCCTTGTTCGGAAAGACTCAATGTGTGAAGAATGTCACTTCGATCCATGGCAGCTCCTTCTGATATTGTAGCCAAGCCAGCCAATCTATCAGCTCGTTCATTACCCTAACTCCGGCGTGCTCAGGGACAAAAATGAAGGTGATTTCTCTGATCACTGTCTGTACCAATACCTCCACCCAGTTGCGTCTCACTATTCCTGATTCGACTTTACGAATCATGCTCGTGGAGTATGTCTCTCTTTTCTCATGGAGAAAGAGAGACATCAGTCAACTAGTAAGCAAGCCTCACGCAATTATCAGACAGAAGAGCAATACCAATCATCATGACTTCCGCCTGAATTGACAGCGGACGTTCGCAGAAAAAGACTATCTATTTTAAACGAATGTCTAGCATATTTTGAGAATCACTAATGAGCAGATCTACCTGAAAGAACAAACAAAAAAAACCAGACAATTTAGCTTGCACGTAAAGAATACCATAATGCAAACAGGTTAATAAATGTCGATAGATTATATTTCAAATGGGACTGGTTGCACCCTGCATATTTCAAATGTTAATCCATGTACATCACCACCAAGATGTATCCAGAACTGAAGACATCAAAAATTAATTAGGCATCTGTTTCTCATTTTGAGCAATCTTTAGATTTCTCAGACTATTTCTATCATTTTTTTTCTAATCAAAGGAGTTGCATAAATTTTCTTAATACCTCATCAGGGATGACTTTTCTCTGATAAATATTTCTTCTTGGTCTTGTGTTTACTTGTTTGCGTCTTCGATTCCCCCCAACAGTTCCTTCAACCTTTTCAAATCTCTTCGTTATTCCACTGTATTTCTTTAACGCCTGCTTCCGTGTAACCTTAATCCACACATCCTCCGACGCATCCCGTATGCGCCACGTGTGTATACATCTGTTTTCTCTCATTTGGGCACGCATTTTTAACATATTTCAGCACATACTCGAATCATATTGAGAATGATGCTTGCACTTTACACGTGTGTTGAGCTGGTTACGATTACTTACCATCTTGTCAGTATTTATGGCATCCTGGTAAAAAAGGTAACTTTTGTTACATGTGATCTGCTCTTTACGAAGATATCGCTACTTTAGAGTAATCTACTTGATGAGTACGATTCTGAACTTTTACAACGATACCGATACATCAGGGTAGTATTATGTTCTTGAGTACGATCCTGCACTATGATAACCTATACAACAGGTGTATTTTTAGTCATGATCGATACTGCACTTAACGATACCGAAAATCAGTTTATACGCATGACGATCTGCACTTTTACAACGATACCGATACATCAGGGTATTACTACATTCATGAGTACGATACTGCACTTTCACAACAATACCGATACACCCGGGTATTATTACGTTCATGAGTAGGATACTGCACTTTACAACAATCCATACATCCGGTATTTACGTTCATAAGTACGATACTGCCTTACAATACCTATACATCGGGTATTTACGTTCATGAGTACGATACTGCACTTACGATATCAATACATCAGGGTATTATTACGTTCATGAGTACGATGCACTTCACAACGATACGATACATCAGGATATTATTACGTTCATGAGTACGATACTGCACTTCGATATCGATACCGATATATTCGCAGGGACGTATGCTTTACACGATACCGATATCGGTATCGATCTGCACTTTTACAACATACCAATGTCAGATTTAACCCCACGCGAAAAAGTCCACTAATTCGAGTAATGCAGATCAAGAACATCTGGGGCAGTGATCTAGTAATCTTAACTCAGCCCATACCAATAGCCACCACAGCGGCATGAATATGTGCGTCAAACAAAGAGATCAAAACAAACAGAAAGATGAGAATCTTTCAATCAATTGTGAAATCAGTGTATGTTCTATGGCTCGGAAACATGGTAGACAACAAAAGAAACCACCATAAAACTGCAGACCTTCATAAATGGATGTTTACATAAAATAGAGGGACTGAGAATGATATGATAAAATTACGAATGAGAAACTCATAGAAAGAACTAAGCAGATACCAGTGGAGAAAGTAATAAGCAGATACCAGTGGAGAAAGTAATAAGCAGATACCAGTGGAGAAAGTAATACGCAGATACCAGTGGAGAAAGTAATAAGCAGATACCAGTAGAGAAAGAACTAAACAGATACCAGTAGAGAAAGAACTAAACAGATACCATTGGAGAAAGAACTACAGATACCGTAGAGAAGGACTAACAGATACCAGTAGAAGAACTACAGATACCAGTGGAGAAAGAACTAAGAGATACCATGGAGAAAGAACTAAGCAGGTACCAGTGGAGAAAGAACTAAACAGATACCAGTGGAGAAAGAACTAAACAGATACCAGTGAGAAAGAACTAAGCAGATACCAGTGGAGAAAGAACTAAACAGATACCAGTGGAGAAAGAACTAAGCAGATACCAGTGGAGAAAGAACTAAGCAGATACTAGTGGAGAAAGAACTAAGAAGATACCAGTGGAGAAAGAACTAAGCAGATACCAGTGGAGAAAGAACTAAACAGATACCAGTAGATAAAGAACTAAGCAGATACCAGTGGAGAAAGAACTAAGCAGATACCAGTGGAGAAAGAACTAAGCAGTACCAGTGAGAAAGAACTAAGCAGATACCAGTGGAGAAAGAGATAAGGAAGAGACGCTGGCGATGTATAGGACACCCATTGGGAAGACAGACCAGAAGCATTGCAAGACAGGCACTGTTTTGAAACCAGCATGGAAAGAGGAGTAGGGGAAGGCCTAGACAGACCTGGAGAAGAGAGCAGGAGGCTGATATTAAAAGGATAAACATGGAAAGAATTCAAAGGGATGGTAGGAGAGAGGAAGAGCTGGACGAAGTTTGTTGAAGACCTGTGCTCTGTTGGGAGTTAAAAGGTGAAGAAAAATAATACTGGATGTGCGTCATATGAACTATATACAGATAACCTGTGTATCGACTCAGAAGCATGAACGGGTTAATAAACACAATCTAACAAACAAACAAACAAATTTTCTTGAGGTTAGTCACAAACCGGAACGAATGAAACTTAGATTTCAACACAGTTTCGTGCATCCTTTCAGACTTAGTAAATTAGTGATTTCATTGTGTCATGCATCTCCAGCTGATCGAGCCTGGTGGCCCTAACGTTATTCCATTCTTTTACAATATTCGTGCTTAACAGAGCTTTAACTCGATTGTCAGTCACGCTAAAAAAAATATGTGTAAATGTTTTGAATTTATTGCCAGAATTGGTTACGAAGTGTTTGTTTATGTTGACGCATTGATAAATAATTAGAAGCTGGAAACACCGCAGCCTGTCAGAGTATAACATCAGAGCCTCTGTGTCGTAGAGGCTAGGTGTTCGCGTCTCGTGCCAAAGGTACCCGGCCGCTCCCTCGTGAGCATCATGATATGTTTCGGCTCGATCCCTCGTGGAGTCATCGGAATATTTTCCAAAGATCCTTGATCTCAGTGTAGGTGAGATCAAATTCCTAGTCCTGTCGGAGACGGACGATAAAACGTAAGTCCCGTGTTCAATTTGAGAACGCAAAAGAACCTGTGACAATTAAAAATTAAGAAGAGCAGACTGAAAAGACGCTGACCAGGTAACATTCATCAGAAAAGATTTATAATAAAATTCTTACATCAATATCTTCACCATCTTCAAAATTACATCGGGACCCTCGACGGTGCTACGGAGCTCGTGCACTACAGCTGAGATCTTCCTGTGTAAGAAAGAGATCGGAGCACACATGGTTAGTCACCGAAGTGCAATGATTATTGTCCTATCTAATCAAATCTGAAATTTAAATATTTCATATTGCTTTGTTGGACTCCTGTTTCGGATCTATATAGCACAATTGATCGTGTAACAGTTTTGTACATTCTGATCTTGATGTAACGGGACAAACACTTATATTGTAACAGATGTTGTAGTATGGCTATGTATAGATGCTATTGTATCGTAACAAAATATAAGATAGACATTGGATAGAATGGATAGACATTGTGGGATAGATGCATTGTGGGATAGACATTGTGGGATAGACTTGTGGGATAGACATTGTGGGATAGACATTGTGGGATAGACATTGTGGGATAGACATTGGGGAATTGAGACGGGGAGCTCAATGTTACAGAATTTATTTTATTTGTCTTGAGAACCATATGATTGTTGCGGGCGCTACGGAGTTCATGCTTTGTGCAACACTCTCGGCAGATGATCTGTCATTTTTGCTGACAGGGACAGAAAGAGCCAACTATAAACTTATAGGCCTTTGGACTCGGGTAAGAGTTATGGGAAATCAGACCTCAACTACACCACGTGACCTCACATTCCAGTATTGGTGTATATAGAGGAATTCATTTTAAAATCAACACAAAATGCTAAATCGAAGTTATATTATGCAACAAGTTATGTTTAACAATAAGGAATATCAATATTATGAATATTTTCACCAACAAATAACCATAGACTCACAGAATTGAGTAAAATTGCAAAAAAACGCGTGCAGTGTTCTATCAAACATCTATAATTTATAACCCCCCTTTTCTGATCTAGGTCAGGAAATCCCCGGTCAGTTGTCTGGCCTAGTTATCTAGAGTTGGCTGTGGACAGAGCCACATTTGAAAACCCACAAAAGCGAGTCCAAACGCGAATGATTGACTTCATTGCACCGGGTTACACTATATGGCTCAGTCCCTGTCGGCAGATATGGCATGCCATCTACCGACCGCATTGCACAACAATCCTATGGATCTCATTTAAAAAATTGCACATGTGTCTCGATCCGGATTCGAACCCACACCCTCTCAACTTACGACGAGCAAATAACGTAATCACTTCAGCATTGAGAACCGCTGGGGAAACACGGTGCAGTGAAGTCAATCCTTGGCGTTTAGACCCTTTCATGTGAGTCTGTTATTCAACCTTCGACGCGGAGATGACACTTAATTTGATCTTACGTAATGTCAAGGGCAGAAACACACAAGGTATGTTGTATATTGGGACATAATTCAATTTCGCAATTTGCGATCGCGTGTGCAAAAGGACAACTGAATTTCTGCCAGGTCATACCTTGCGCAGGCCTTGCTCAATCTGTCTAGGTAGATAGACAACCACGTTAAGTTGTGAGCGTTAGAAAACTTGTCTGGGCTTAAATAGATCAAGGACATCCAAATCAAACATATTTAACATTTGATAAATGGAACACGTTATACGGAACAAAAGAATACCTTACGAACACATGCAGATACCACTACATAGCATTGAGCCGAAGGGCAAGAGATCAAGTGCCACAGGATCATTTAAGAAGAAGAAAAAACCATTTGATCTGTGACGGTCGGTCAAGATGTTCCTTTCCGTTCTGAAGGTCGTAGGTTCGAATCCAGACCGCGTTTTTCTATTCACGACCGCGTTTTTTCCCCGCAGATTCCTAGGATTGTTGTTGGGAGCTACGGGGTTCGTGTTTTTGCGCAATACTCTCGGTAGATGCTAGAACCATTTGTGCGAGGAGGAACCGAATCATGCTGAGAAATTCAATAGGCGATTGAACAAAGGCGGGTATTACATAAGTAAGGAAAAATAAATGATTAAATAGGAAAATAAACAACACTCGAGGTTTCGGTACTAGACCTTTATCAAGAACAAAATACAAAGAATCTTAATTAACTCAGACATAATACTAACTAATGATGTCAGGAAAAAGATACTGACATACAGGCAACCTATATTTCTTATTCCCTCTCCGCAGAGGTTGCACGTCACCTGTTAGAGTATTGCACAATGCAAGAAATCTAATATTCAACGACAACCTTAGTAATTGTGGGGGAAAAATTCACACCTTGAACAGAATAGCGTGGTTCAGATTCGAACTCAATAATTTCGAAACTTAAGGCAACAGCTTGACCACAGAGACTCCGGTACAGAACACAGTGAGAAGTGAAAGCTTAGAAAATAAAGTAAGGGAGAAACGATAGATAATAAATGCACACACAGACACAATAACAAAGGAACGAGCGGGGATATAAAAACTCATACATATAAAAAGGAAAAAAAAAAGTTTTCTTCTACATTCGCCCGCTGTGAATTTGGGCATTATTCATGACGCCTGTCTTGGCGCTTCTGACTGATTTTTGCGTGAAAGCCTGCTTTACTATTTGACTGGTGTCCTCGCCATGCAAGTGAGCATTCACCAACTTTAGAGGTGAGATCTTATTCTAAAATGCAGACTTATCTCAGGTAGACACAGTAGATGAGTTTCAAAGACGAGTGATAGACAGAATTATCAGACAGATTTCAGACATTCTTACGAAAGGTGAATTATACATTTATCAGTGTCAGACTTATTGCAAAATTATTTTTTTTAAAGTGAATGCTGACGCATAAACATATTTGCAGTAAAAGTATGTGAGATCGGGAGTCTGCTTATATAAATCATTAAGTCTTTGCTTGAAATGTTATCTAATGTCTGGCAATGTATGCCATCTGTAGATGCTACTGTCCCTTCTAGAGGATTAGAGCAGCTTGGTCGATATGCTCAGCAATAAACATATTTTAATACTTTTACTAGAAGATGGTATGCATCCTCTTCTTCTTCTTCGAACGCTCTATATCGACCATTTATTAACCAATCTTTGTGATTTCTGTGTGATCCGAACCTTCTTCTTCTTCTGCGAATACTTCCATATCGACATCTTATTAAACCACTCTTTGTGGTTTGTATGTGATCTGAACTTAACAGTGGTTATACGTTGTGCCAGTTATACGCCTAAAATAGGCCAGCACATCCGATTTCTGCGACGCTTTTTATTTTATGTAGCGTAGAGTCTTCATCGATCTCCTGCCTAATAGGTCGCAGTGTTACTATTCTTTGCTCCCTTGTGAGTCCGGTAACTCAGGGGTGTGCGTTCTCTAACTAACTTCTGTTTTAAAAAAATGTTAATGTGACGTTTTCATACCGTGAGGTATTGGCTATTGGTTACTAAATTGACGTCATTGCACTTCGTGCAGACCCATGGGGAGTCTTTCTCCTCCAACAAATATAGAAAATTATGCATATTGATGATTCATGTGGCTCGCTTGTTAAACACACTCGTTGCTCTTTCCCTCAGGCATCCAGTTCTACCTGTACAACAGGTAACTTCTAAACTGCTTAAATTGTTGAATCGATTCAACATTTATTTTCTTCATCCAACAGGCAGTCGCGAAGAGACAGAAGAACGTCCCCTTAACCATGAGGTATATTGGGGAATGAGATGTTCGATTTTTGTAAATTGACCATTGCTACACAATGGCTTATGTTGTCAACATCATGCTTGCCGTCTTTACCTTATAGTGCTTTTCTGGTACCCAATTGAGACTGGGTCAACCTGATAGCCCTTACTGGTGGGGAAAGCATTTCCACTGTCAAATCGAATCCGGACCACACGCTTAACAAAGCGACTGCACTAGCAACTATACTATCGCTGCTCCATAGTCATAGCTCCATTTTAAAAAATTGACTCCATAGTCCGACAGCGATTTGAAATTTTCACCCAACTCAGACAGTCTGGGTGATGATTTTAAGCTGGGAGCACTGGAGAATCAAACTAAATCGGGGTCAGAACATCGTACGTTGGTATGAGGATGGAGGTTGAGGCCGTTACAGCTGCCCTCCAATGGCTCTCTGGGACTTCATTTACTGAGGCCGTTGTTGTATCTGACTTTCAGTCGATGCTTCACAAGATCCAAAAGGGCAGGTCTCGGTGTGAGTGGATGTCGTCTATAGAAGTTTCTAAGCTCCAGCGGCTTACGTGGATATACTGTCCTGGGCATGCGGGTGTTTACGGTAATGAGAGAGCGGATAGGCTTGCATCAACAGCATCGATTGTTGGGGAGTTGAAGATGGATAAGGGGATGTTCTTCGGTCTCTTCGTGACTGTCTATTGGATGAGGATACTAAAATAGATGTTGAATCGATTCAGCGATTTAGGCAGTTTGGAGTTACCCGGTGTACATGTCGAACTGGATGCCTTAGGGGCAGTGTTAGAGTGTATTTAATCAACGAGTCACGGGAACCATCAGTATGCATACTTTTCGATATCTGTTGGGGAGACTGAGCACCTATGGGTCTGCTCGGAGTGCAATGACGTCAGTTTAGTAACCAATAACGTTGGTGTGAACAACTCAACTTTTTTCTCGTAAAGAAATTATCTTTTTTCTCTGTCAAATATCCCTGTCAGCGGTACAGACATACATCGTGCTCTCATGCCTGACATTCTAAGGTAATATTTGAGCACAGTACAGGAACACAACAGCTGGCTAAACAATCTGGTTATATTTAGCAAACTTTCGGAATTTGAAACTATTTCTCCTGGACAAATTAAGACGTTACCAGCCAAAACAAAATTCTCTAAATATTAACATTGGAAAAAACCGCTTCCCAATCTGGCCACTTAAACTACATTCTTTGGCCAGCTGCAGAACAAGCTGTGTAAAATCTGTCGTCACAACAGCAGGATGTCAGTTATCACTTAATACACGATCAATGAGTTTGAAGCCAGGCAGGGGTATAAGCTGTTTTAAACATTTTTGTGTTAGTGAGTTAAGCTTGGCGGAAATTCCAAATTGATATACCGTCCTCTCCCCTCACTTTTAAATTGTCGTCATTGGTGGCTACGTGAGCCGATGCTCGTGCAGAGTTTCAAGTTGTCTAGACAACAGATCATATGAACATAAATTACAACAAATATCCACCCGCGTGTTTGGGCTAGACATTGCCAGGTCGCGTTGTATGATAGAGGTTACATACTCTCACACGCACAGTATGTCGACCTTCAGCGGGACTTGCTGTGCGGGCTGTGACAGAAGCGACAAACATCCGATAGGAAGGTGGTTGTTGTTTGTTTTGTTTTTCCTCAGGCTGGAGACACATGTGTGTTCACTCCTGCGCTGTATTTCAATAAAGTGTACAAGTTATAACGCGTTCGTTCTAGCTGTAAGATCGCCAACATTTTCGGGGCGCGCAAGGGGAGCAAAGAATAGTAACTCTGTCCTTCAAGACATGTCGTAAGAGGCGAGTGTGGTAGGGTCTTTTTTCCGATCCAGAAGCACATGAGCTTTTCAGCTCTTCTGTTCGGTGCCACAAACACTGTAAATCTGGAGAGCATGTGGCTTTTTATGTCAGCCCGCGGAATTGAACCGCACTCAAAGGTGGCTTGTCACCCGTCGTCCAACGCGCTACGAGCAGGCGGACGAGGTAGAGTCTAAAGCCAAAGGATTGACTTCATTGAGCCGGGTTTACTCCCCCTTCCCCATATGGCTCGGTCCTCTCCGCAGAAATGGCACGTCATCTACAGAGAGTATCGCACAAACTCCGTAGCTCCGGCAAAAATAGATGTCTCTAACAAACATACACTTGTGAACAGAACGTCATGGTCCGGATTCGATCCCACGGCCTTCGCAACGCAAGGCGAGGGCTTAGCCACAGAGACCCCCTACCCTGACTAAGGTAGTGGCTTAGGAAATCTACCCCAGTAAATAAAAAGCATCGCAGATATCAGATGTGCTGGCCTATTTGTATGCGCATTACTGGCACAACGTACAATCCCTCTTAGGCTCAGATCCCATACAAATCGCAAAGAGTGGTTTAACAGGGAGTCGATATGAAGCGTTAGAAGAAGACGAAGAAGAAGCTGTAGGCTAATCTTCAGAAACAGTCTGAGAGAGGCAAGAAATACCGGACTCAATTTCATGGAAGAGATTGAGCGAGTTGCCAGGACAGAGCGATATGGAGAAATTACTTGCAGGCCCTATGTAACGTATATATATATATATATAACCCTGGTGGCGTCTGTGGCTTAGGGATAATGACTCGGTCTATTAACCCCGACGTTCTGAGTTCGAAGCACGCTGCGGACAGTTTGGTTGCAAATTGTTTCGCGTGGATTTTACAAAAGGACGATGGCACCACCCGTTCAGAAAGCAATAGCAAACTACTGAACGTAATAATACCTAGAAAAATCACAAACAGCGTTAAAAGCTGGGGTTGATTAGCGAGTTCTGTAAAGGATATGCAATTACTTTTACCATAGCCTAATAGAAACAATCATTCACAATTTTTTTTTAATCACGAAGCAATTTTCCAGGGGCGGATGGGGGAACTTAACCCTAACGTATGTTTATTGCCCATGTATGTAAACAATTCATATTATTTTTTAGTACATTTTTGTTTTGCCTGGAGCGTCTAGTCGAATAGTGGTGCGGTTGGTCGAATAGTGGTGTGGCTGGTCGAATAGTACATCGTATGGCCAAATAGTGCATCGTATGGCTGAATGGATTAGAGCAATGGCTCCCATTCGAGAGACCCGACTCAATCACCTGTAAGGCCATTGAGTTTTTTTCTGTATGGGGCTTAAAGAAAAAAATCCTAACCTGAACACTTTCGTGGCAACTGCACTAGGCATGTAACCATTGAATTGCACAGGCGCATGTCTCCCAGTCCCCCACCGCCCTAAACAGCGTTTTTGAATTTTTAAAAAAAATGAAAATCATGGCTTATTTTTTTACATTACTAAGCCATCAACCATAGTAAACGAGCAGTCGATTTTGTAGGCACCACTTAGACGTTCAGTAGTTTTCCATTGCTTTCTGAACGGTGAGTATTCTTTTTACCTTTTGCACAAATCCAAGGGAACTAATTTGCTTACAAACATTCCCATCGCGTAGTTTGAACCAAGTACGCTTGGGTTGTGAACCAGCTCACTACTGCTTAAGATACAGACGCAGTATTACAAGTAGTGAATACAGTTTTTTTTGTGCGCCAGCCCCCTTTGTGCCACTAATCCTTTATCTCAATTTGCTATTGATGGCATCATCATCATCAAGTAGCTTGTTCCTTCCGGAACTTGGCTCCCATGACAACAGTCCTGAAAAGTTCTCTGCTCTGTGCAAGTTGACCGGCGTCAGCAACAGTCGTTCTCAGATCGTCAATGACATCTTGTATCCATCGTCTTCTTGGTCTTCCTCTAATTCTTGTTCTAGGCGCCATTCCTTCCAAAATTATCTTCTCTAGGCACTCATATCGTTTGATGTGTCCGAAATATTTAATTTGTTTTTATATTATTTAATAGCTAACTCTCTTTAATAGCAAGCTGTTGCAGAACAGAAACATTTGTTCTTTTCTCTGTCCATGACATTCTAAGCACTCTTCTGTATCATTTACATTCAAAGGCATTAATGATCTTCTCCGCCGCCTTGTCAATGTTCCATGTCTCACAACCATATGTTGCCAAGGGAAAAACACAGACTCTTAAACATGTGATTATTTTTCTTATGTCAGTTCCCTTGATGTCATCAGCATATGTTTATATTAGAAATAGTTGATTAATCCAGGTTCATTTGCCCATGACCTTTAATACCAGTTCAATGCGAGCAGATCTGGATCAGTCAGGAGTGTCTGCATGTAGTTGGTCTATTCAGTTTCAGTTACCTGGTCTTGCGTCAGTTTGCACCAGGTCGACCTTCCTACCTCCATTTTAATAACATCGTGGGATGTGCATTAACTTTTATTGCGTGGGTGGACCGCCTGTGCGTCGCCGGGGACAAAGAATAGTAATACTGTAACCTACATGACACGAAAGAGACCACTGAGTTAGGGTCTAGGAAGCTACCCTAGTAAATAAAAAGGGTCGCAGAAATCGGATGTGATGGCCAACTTGCAGGCGCGTAACTAGAACAATTTACAATCGCTCTTAGATCACAAACAAATCACAAAGAGTGGGTTAACAAGTGGTAGGCATGTAGTATTTGAAGAAGAAGAAGAAGCGGGGTACACACAACAGTCTTCTATCTAAACACCTAGTTTTGCAGGTAATAAAAAATACATAAAACTTATATTTCATAGATTTGTTGTGTAATTTCAAACAGAGATAGGATGTAGCGTGTGTGTGGGGGCACACAGAATACATCTATTAACATTTTTGTAAACTGGGAGACGCTTCAACAGAAAAGGAAATATATATCTATCTACATTACGACTCAATTTAATTTGGCTGTAAAACGAAGCTTAACTAACGTAAATAATGTGCGATACTGTCTCTGCTTGGCAACAGCTTGGTTGTCGCCACTGGAAATGTGTGTGGGGTGTCTCGACGAATGTTCTTTACCATGTTCTATTTCTATCGTCAGTACAATATGTAGGTTTATGCATCTTTTATCCCGTCTGTTTACATGCCCCCAATCTGTGAAATGTTGCAGCGTGTGTGTGATGTGATGATGCAATGTTTGATGTGTAGTATTGGTTCCCGCGTAGAATAAATCTATAGGAAATACTCACTGTGTTTTTCTTAGTGTCGTTACTGTTTCGTTACTGTTCTCGTTACTGTTTCCGTTACTGTTTCCGTTACTGTTTCTCGTTACTGTTTCCGTTACTGTTACTGTTCCTCGTTACTCTTTCTCGTTACTGTTTCTCGTTACTATTTCTCGTTACTGTTCCTCGTTACTGTTTCTCGTTACTATTTCCCGTTACTGTTTCCCGTTACTGTTCCTCGTTACTGTTGTTGTTCTTCTTCGAACTCTACACATCGATCACGTGTTAACCACTCTACGTGATCTAAGCCTAAGAGCGATTGTACGTTGTGTAAGTTATGCGCCTACAAGTAGGCGAGCACATCCGATTTCTGCGACGCTGTTTATTTACTAGGATAGCTTCCCTAAACCCCTACCTACCTAAGTCACCTCTTACAACATGCCTTGTAGGTCGCAGTGGTACAATTCTTTGTTTCCTTTTCGGGCCCCAGCACCACATAGGCTATAGTGAATTGTATTTCCACCACCACTGGTTCAAACTCTGAGGTCGACAGTTTGGAAGCAAATTTGTCCGCGTAGATTTTTACGAACCATAAAAACAGACCCCACCGTTCAAAAAGCAATGGCAAACTACTGAACATATACAGGGGGCCTAGAAAATCAACGACTCGTTCGTTTACTGTGGCTGATACCGACGTCCTGTAAAGGATACGCCCCACGATGTTCATTTTCATACTTGTTTAAGCCTATAATTTCCCCATCAATAAATTGTTTCTTTTTGTTTCAGTTTCAGTGTCCAACAAGATTTGGGAAACATGAATTCTGAACCTGCAGAGAAAGATCTGGAAATTCTGGAATATTCGAAGCAAGAACCAGCTTACTACGCATCTGGGAACAACTTTGTGAAGTCCGTGACAGCATCGAAGCTAGCTGCACATGATCACCATCAAAGCCAGAGCACAGGCCGTCAATTCGAGTTCCCCCGTTAGTGGAAATACGATCCAACACAAGAAACAAGACATAAAACAGAACAAGAAAACGAAGTCAAATAAGTCGACAACGTTTCACCAAAACAATCGTCATTTGAGTATATATAAGTATATATTAATATAAATATATATATATAAGTAAGGACAAACATGAGATTCATATAAATGTTAAAATATTTCAAAGGTGCCTGTTATAATTTAATCTCAACAAAATAAACACAAAATATTTCAGAAAATAAAAAGCAAAAAAATTATCTTTTCCACTATATGTTTTCTCTCTCTCACTTTCTTTCTCTCTCTCGTGCCTTTTTAACCCAGATTGGGGCATAGGCCCTCGACCAACTCCAAGTCTTCCTATCTCTAGCTATCTCCTACAGCTCCCTCCAGCTCTTCTTTATATTGTTAATCTCTGTCTCCAAATCTAATCTCCATGTATTTCTATGCCTCCTTTTCTTCCGCTGTCTCTGTGGGATCCAGAAAAGGACCCTTCTTATTATATTCCCCTCTGATTTTCTCAAAGTGTGCCCTATCCATCGCATGTCTTTTTTAACCTCTTGGTTCTCTGAAATCTGTCTTGCTTCTCTGAAATCTGTCTTGCTTCTCTGAAATCTGTCTTGCTTCTCTGAAATCTGTCTTGCTTCTCTGAAATCTGTCTTGCTTCTCTGAAATCTGTCTTGCTTCTCTGAAATCTGTCTTGCTTCTCTGAAATCTGTCTTGCTTCTCTGAAACTCTTGCTTCTTGAAATCTGTCTTGCTTCTCTGAAATCTGTCTTGCTTCTCTGAAATCTGTCTTGCTTCTCTGAAATCTGTCTTGCTCACTGTATGTTACTCATATTTCAATAAAACACGAAACTGCTCCTGCAGCTGAGAGTAAGTTATATATTGTCATTTTGTATTGTAGTATCACAAAATGAATGAATTATGTTAATGAAACTACACACATACACACACATTACATATTTATGTTGTTGCATTATTTGTGTTCATTGTATACTAGAGTTTTGTCCAATTATATATTATGATTATTTTGCAGAAGAGCTTCATACGAATCATGGTTTTGGTTCTAGTTTTGTATTTTATATCAGCGGTTCCCAAACTTTGCATTACCGTGGACCCCCTAATAAATATATTTTGCTGTAGCGGACACCCACAAGTTTCTATATATATATAGAAATCTTCTAGCGATGGAATTATTATTACACCACACCAACAGTCTCAAATTTCTCAGACTGCGGGAAACTTCACATAATCTTTAATAATTTTGTCCTGTCAGACTCCGGTCTAGTCCGGGTCCGTTGATTTCGTAGCAGAACTAGTTTTCCACTGTTTTTATACATGTTTTTAAAATGTATTTTTCTGTTTGAAATGTCAAAGGTCATATTTCTTTAAACGCTTGAGGGACCCCTGTGAATACCTCCGGACCTCCGGGAGGTCCACAGACCCCAGTTTGGGAAACGCTGTTTTATATCATATGATGAATATTATAAGGCTGTTCTTGCTGTTGTGTTCGTTTAATGTCTATTTATTTATTGAAAGAGAAAAACAAAATTGTTTTGTTTTAAACAAACGAAAAGTGTTCATTGTCTGAATTCGTGTGAAACAAAGATATTGATTTTTTTAAATTTATTTGTGACATCTATTTTGTGAGAATTAGAATGTTGGATAAGATTAGAATTTTGGTTATTAGTTAGTCTACATGAGAAGGTATTTGTGTGTTGTCTGTAGAGGCGGTAGGTATAGTTTTTATACCCACCCTATGGAAGGTAGCAGTTTGCTCATTGTAAGGGAAGATATTGTTTGCACTTTCGATGGAACAAAGCAGTTACCTGCAATTTGTAAGGAGGGGGTATTCTTCTTACTTTCTATGGAAGGTAACAGTCAGTGCCGTGCCGTGTTATGATACAGAGAGGCGGCCGTATCCGACGGGATCGTAAGAGATGGGGTATAAGCAGCAAAATCAGACTCACAGTTCAAGGTTATTTTAAAGAAAAAACATTTAAGGGCGGCATTTTGAAGACTTGCATCATGCTGAGAAAATATACCGTACGGCCCTGGTAGTAGTTGATTGCTCATTGTAAGGTGGAATATTCTTGTTACATTCTATGAAAGGTAGCAGCTGTTTGCTCATTGTAAGGTGGAATATTCTGTTACATTCATGAAGGTAGCAGCTGTTTGCTCATTGTAAGGGGAGGTAGCAGTTGTTTATAAGGAGGGCGTAGGTTTAATCTAATAAATAAGAGGCAGGTGCTCATTACATATAAGAAGATGCATCTATTTGTTTCTATAGAAGAAAAGGTAGCTATTTATTCTATGAAGTATTAGACGAGCAGAGACAGGGTTGTTTTAATAATGAAACATACTTTGCTGATAGATCAATGTTGAATTGTCAAAAAGTCTATCCGTCCTGATTATAACTGAATCTATTTATTCCGAATCTGTTTCTACTATAGAGACAAGAAGTGTTATTTTTGTCAACACTTTTCTCTTAAATGCTAAAAAAAAGACTGAGAATTTTCTACAAACTAACAAAATATAACTGAGCCTTGTATGAGATAGGAAGAGACAAGAAAAGACATAGATAGAAGAAAGAAAAACAGACTATAAGAATTATAATACTAAAAGACATAAAAGAAATTATAACATTATGGTTATAGTATGTTCATAACTAGCAGATATTTGAGGATCACAAGAAAAGACTATATAAGAAATGAGGAAATTAGAAAAACAGTAGGAACAACACCTGCTATTAGATTCATTGAAAAACAGAGACTCAAATAGTTTGGCAACTTTGTGAGAATGAACCCGAATACACCAGTTGCAAGAGCGTACAACCTGAAATTGGAATCATCAAGAGGAAGGGGCAGACCAAGAAAAAGAAGGATTGATGAAGTTATAGACATCTTTTCTTTCCGATCCAGAAGCACTTGAGCAGTCAGCTCTTCGGCTCGGTGCCATGGACATCGTAACTCTTCGGTTCGGTGCCACGAAAACCGTGAATCTGGGAACCTGTGGCTTTTCTGCCAGCCCGCGGAATTGAACCCGCACACACAGGAGCTATTCACCCGCAGTCCAACGCGCTACGAACACGCTGGGCACGCGGGCATAGACATCTTAAAACTCCACAATATCACAGCATATCAAAGGACCGATCATGCACTATCTCAGAAACCGATCTTCAGTTAAACCTGCTACGCCTAACGGCAAAAAAGCAGAGAACAAAATAAACATTTTTAAATAAAGATATTAGGATCATGCGCCATCTTCATTTCGACTTTTGGTTTTAAATAATTCTCCTTTTTTTTATTTTCATTAGAAGATGGTCTAAGAATATAAACAAATATCGTTTAACATTTATTAAGATGAGAGTTTTGGTAGCGCAGAATGGGTGTGTTGATGATGCTGATGTTTGATGATAAGGTTGATAACGATACAGACATAATGTTTGTGCATGGATGTTACCGATTGATAATACGTCGATATTATTAGTATTATTATTATAGCTTTAGATAAGTATCATCTTACAAGACTGATATGATGAAGTATTACATGACTGTGATAGGTAAGTCTTCCTAGACTGATGTGAGTAGTATGACATAACTACGACGGGTAGAAGTCTAGACTGATGAGTAGTCTGACATAACTGCGACGGGTAGGACGTCTAGACTGATGGAGTATGACATAACTGCGACGGGTAGGACATCTAGACTGATGAGTAGTATGACATAAATGCGACGGGTAGGAGGTCTAGACTGATGAGTAGTATGACATAACTGCGACGGGTAGGAGGTCTAGACTGATGAGTAGTATGACATAACTGCGACGGGTTGGACGTCCTAGACTGATGGTGTATGACATGACTGTGGTGTATAGTATTACTTGACTGATGTTAGTAAGTATTACATGACTGTGATGTGTATGTAGTATTACATCACAGTAATGGGTAATATTACTAGACCGTGATGTGTAGTATTATTACATGACTGTTACAGGTAGTATTACATCACAGTAATGGGTAATATTAGATGACTGTGATGTATAGGCATAATATAATAATAATTCCTCTCGTACCGTTATACGTTACATAGGACATGCAAGCAATTTCTTCATACCGTTCTATCCTGGGCAACTCGCTCAATCTCCTCCATGGAACTGAGACTGATATTTCTTGCCTCTCTCAGCAAAGTTTGTTTGAGGGTCTCCTTGGATCATCCTCTCTTGTCGGCATGTGTAGGCATACACCAGATATATCCAGATTTTGAGAGAAGTTGACAGTGGATGTGAAATTAAATAATAGTTAATTGCATATCCTTTACAGGACTTTGCGAATCAACCCCAGCTTTTTTAACGCTGTTTGTGATTTTTCTAGGAATTATTACGTTCAGTAGTTTGCCATTGCTTTCTGAACGGGTGATGTCATCATTCTTTGTAAAAATCCACGCGAAACAATTTGCAACCAACGTGATTCGAACTCAGAACGTCGGAGTTAATAGATCGAGTCACTATGAAACTAAGTAATGGAGAAAGAAGATTTCAGTGTGATCTGTTTCACTTGATGAACACAAATAAAACATGAGACCCATGTAGCGCTAGACTCTACATCCTCTCAGACTCTGAGTCTGATACATTTATTAGCTAGGGCTTACCTTATCATTAATAGATTATCTAACAGAAGCTGTTAACAGATTCATATCATAACATCTATTTTGACTCAGATTAACAAAAGAAAATAGCACATCCTATTTCTGCGACGCATTTATTTACTAGGGTAGCTTCCCTAGGCCCCTACCACAGCGCCTCTTACGACATGCAGTGTAGAGCGCAGTGGTACTATTCTTTGCTCCCCTTGCGAGCTTGTTCTGCAAAACTGTCTTCTCCTGGATGAGCTGAAAAGCAACACCGGATCACACCCAATCTACCTAAGAACTAAGTTTTGGGACCCTAACATACCTGAAGCTGATTGCACAGTTTGTGGTCCACAATGGATTAAGCGAATGACCAGAGATGGTCGAAGAAGCCAACGTCTTGTCCAAAGTGTCTTCGTCTAGAAAACAATGTTCATAAAACATAAATTAAAATCCAGAATACCATGTTGAAGACGATATAAATATGCGTAACTGAAGATACTTAATAATAGTCGACGTGAAGATCACAGTAGACAACATACACATCATACATAGTCTAGTGAAGATAACAGTAGCCAAGATAACACTATAGTCTTAGTGAAGATAACAGTAGACAAGATACACACTCATAGTCTACGTAGAAGATAACAGTAGCACAAGATACACAATACCATAGTCTACGTAAAGATAAAGTAGCAAGATAGCATAGTCTACGTAAGATAACAGTACAAGATAACATGGTCTACGTGAAGATAAAAGTAGACAAGATACACACCATATTCCACGTGAAGATAACAGTAGACAAGATACACACCATAGTCTACGTGTAGCAAGATACATATCATAGTCTACGTGAAGATGACAGTAGACAAGATGAACTTCTTCGAGGGCTGAAGGAGATAGCTAACGATAGGAAGAATTGACATAAGTTGGTTGAAGAGTTTCCCAAAATTGTGATTTAGACGGCGCCGGAGAGAGAGAGAGATATTAATTTATTTATAAGTATTTTTGAATCATATGATTTCGATTTCAACATTTTCAAATAATTTATTTATTTCATAATTTCTAAAAAAAAAAAAAAAAAAAAAAGATTTTAAAGCCGAAGGATTGACTTAATCGCACCGGGTTTTATCCTATATGGCTCGGCCCCTCTCCGCAGAAATAGCACGCCACCTGCCGAGAGTATTGTACAAAGCGCGAACTCCGTAATTCCGACAACAATCCTAGGGGTCTCTAGAGAAAAATTCACTCGTGAACAGAGCAACGCTGTCTGGATTCGAACCTTCAACTCGCAAGGCAAGGATCTAACCACTTAGCCACAGAGACCACTTTTTCAATAGATTCTATCATTTTCGAATCTGATATCCCACATGAAACTATAAATAACTGAAGATAGAAATAGACTTCACAAGTCCTTCAACACAGACAATCTATTTTCATGACAATAGATCGTGACATTCTACTTATCTATCTCTACAGTAAAATATGACGACTTGCATGGTTCATTACACCAGCGGTTCCTAAACTTTGCATTACCACGGAGCCCCCCCCTTTTAAATAAATTTTGCTGACTGGAATTCCCAAAATATTTCTATATATGAAAATGGACAAGAATGAATTATCTTTGTGTTACAATAGTAAACAATGTCTGCAATTTAACATTTTAATAAAGAAATTAAAAAACATTAGGCCTATAATTAGATTTAAAATTTAATTTTTCAATTTGAAATGTCAAAAATCATAATATTTCTTCTAACGTTTGAGGACCCCTGTGAGTATCTCCCGGGGCACGCGGACCTAGTTTGGGAAACGCTGCATTACACAACAATGCAGAAGAAAAAATTATTACTCAACGCTCGTAACAATATACCGTAAATATCTATTATTGTAACATTGTAACTGTATAGATCTATATTGTGCTATCAAAGTTCTATAGAACAAGTTTACAGACTGGTATTGTACATAGAATATAGCAGAGATTTGATGTAAACTTGATTTACCTACTCAACCTTACGTCTTTAACCTGCTTCTTATGTAAATTTGAGAACAATTTGTTCCAATCTTTATCCTTTTTGTCATTTTTCTGACTTCTCATTTACATCAACATTTCTATTTGACGACTAGTTACTGCCATTTTTATGTTTCTTATGTCATGTCCCATAGCTTTTTCAGTTTTCTGAACTTAGTGTAAGATTCATTCAATGATAGGGTCATCATTATTGCACTTCGGTGAGTAGCCATGTGTGCTCAGATCTACTTTTTACACTAGAAGATCTTAGCGACAGAGCACGAAGTCTGTAGCACGGCGAAGGCCCCATTGTGATTTAGAAGATGAGGAAAATATTTTGTAGGAATTTTAAAATTATATTTCTAGTGAATTTTGATCTGGTAGCGACTTTCCAGCCTGCTATTCTCGATTTTTAAATATCAGTTGTTCTTTTACGTTCTCATCTTGTTAACGGTACCAACGTTTTATCGTCCATCTCCGATATAGTTTCAATTTCAGTCAAAGTCAAACATCCATTTACAGCTGGGGCCAGTTTAAGGTCTCGGTGTACATATCTCATTATAAAGATGCGTATCCTTTATAGGACGTTGCTCTCTTTGCAGCGCATCTGAAATTCACTGTCTCTATCCAGTTCACCCACTTCGTCGATGGTCACATTCATAGTTTCTTTAATATCTTGTAGCCATCTTCTTCTTGGTCTGCCTCTGCGTCCTGGATCCTGCTCTATAATGTACATATCTACTACATGTATAATGTTACGTTTTGTTTAAGAAATCTGCATTGTAACAATTCAGTCATCCTCATGTCCTGGCGGTTGTGTTTTTTTACATAAAGAAAGTATCTCCTCTCTTCAAGAACGTCTTTGTCTTGGCTACTCTCTCATTCTCTATCTCTCATTGTGTTTCTGTCCCATTTTCACACATACCTTAAGTCACATTTTCATACTTCTTCAATTATTTCTCCTTCTTGTCTAAGATCTATAATATTTATAATAGTAACATGTTGTTATATTCTTCTGCTTTTGTTATTTAAACGACTTAGATACCTCGTTATTATTATGACACACACAAAAACAATAAATAAATATTTAAATCAATCAATCTTTTTATTTGATGAAATATGTTTAATATATTTAATAATGTAACAATCTTTAACAAGACAGTGAACAAGTAAAAATATGTGTTTGTTTAGTAGAAGTCTAAGAGGGTCTAAAACCAAAGGATTGACTTCATTGCACCGGGTTTTAGCCATATGGCTCGGTCCTCTCCCAATGGCCATCTACGAAATGGCACGCCATTTGCTGATAGTATTGCACAAAGGATGAACTCCGTAGCTCCGGCAACAATCCTAGTGGTCTCTGAAAAAATACACTCGTGAGAAATACAGTCCAGATTCGAACCCGACCTTGAAATCGCGAGGGCTAACCCACTTAGCCACAGAGTCCTTTTTAAAATAAAATCGTTACAGAAGAGTCCTCCATATATTATTGATAGAATAGAGAAGAAATAAATCTATCCAGACAGAACTCACAATAACAAGAAAACTGGCTGATGCTACAAATAAGAATGAGAAAATTAAGGTATTGTTGGCATTAAAATAACCACACAGGTTGAAGAAGAAAGACCGTAATGGAGAGATCATCCCAGCAAAGAGGAAAGAGTAAGACCACGGAAAAAATAGATTCACAATATAACTGATGATTTGAGCATGACCTCTCTAGAGACTACACCTCTGACATATGAAAGAGAGAAATTCCGAAATACTGTTAAAGTGGCAAAGTAATGCTCAGAACAAACTATTTGACGATGATTATTGTATTCCACTATTACAGTCAGTGGCGGCTCGTGATCGTTTTTGTTGGTGGGACCAGACACAAATTTTCGGAAAATCATGGCTTTGGGTTAGGTTATATTTTAATTTATTAAATAATAAATACACGTTACATATTATTTTTGGTGGGCCCGGTCCCTCTGGCCCTTAATGACGAGCCGCCACTGATTACAGTTATACATTACATTACAATCTGCAAGCAATTTACCCTTAACGCTCTTATAGAGAAATTACAAAGGAATGTTATGGTGGAAATATCTACTCCGGACAAACTATTGGATGACTGAACAAGCTTGAAATTACACATTTTATTAAAGTATCTCAAGAACTTTACTCTTAAAATTTTTAAAAATGTTTACCATTAGACCTCACAGAATGTGTTGGGGACGTGTATTCAGCTTCACCTGCAAATAAACAAATTGTGTTTAAACAAAGAGATCTTACTTAAATTCCTGTATTTCATAATCATCATCATCAAGTAGCTTGTCACTTCCGGAACTTGACTCCCATGACAGCAGTCCTGATAAACTCTCTGTTCTGTGCAATTTAGCCGGCGTCAGTAGCAGTCATTCTCAGATCGTCAATGACATCTTGCACTCATCGTCTTTTATGTCTTCCTCTCATTCTTCTTCCAGGCATCATTCCGTCCAAAATTACCTTCTCTAAACACTCATGTCGTTTGATGTGTCAGAAATATTTAATTTTCCTTGTTTCTATTCTCTTTAATAACCAACTCTCTTTAATATCAAGCTGTTGCAGAACAGAGCGGTTTTTTCTTTTCTCTGTCCATGATATTTTAAGTACTCTTCTGTAGTATTTGCATTCAAAGGTATTAAGGATCTTCTCCGCCGCTTTGTCAATTGTCCATTTCTCACAACTAAATGTTGCCAAGGGAGAAAGGTTCTTAACTACTTATGTTTACCTCACGTGAATATGGAGGAGTCAATGTTTAGAAGCAATGGCGGACATCTCTGAAAAGGACAACGTCATTACGAGTGTTGAATTTGACTCGGGTAGACCTTAGACCTTGATGAGAATGAATCTGAATACACCAGCTGCAAGAGAGTACAACCTGAAAATTTAATCATCAAAAGGAAGGGACAGATCAAGAAAAAGATGGGTTGATGGAGATACAGACATCTTAAAACTTCACAATACCACACCATATCAAGCGATCGAGTGTGCACTATCTCGGAAACCGATCATCAGTTAAACCTGCTACGCCTAGCGGCAAAAACGTATAAAGGGTTTAACAAAGGGTTTAAAGGGTTTAACAATAAAGGGTTTAGGCAAAAACGTAGAGAAGGACAAAAGAAAAGACCTTAGTCCAAGAGTGTTGAATGAGGCCAAGACACAGAAAGTTATTAAATGTAATAAAGTATATCATTTATTTAAGTAATAAAGTCAATCATCATTTATTTGAAATGTAATGAGAAGGGAAGGTTTAGAACACATTATGACAACCGATAAAATCGAAGGGAGACGAGACAGAGGAAGACAGAAAGAAAATGTTAGACAGGCTGTCTAGTCTAATCTGAAAACTGGGACATTGAAACAAAGAGTTTATCAAATTATCTATACGTTTGCCTAAGGTCTCGTCATCATCAAGTGCCGTGTTGGCTGCGTAAGCGATCATAGATCTTCATAAATCTATGTCCCTGGTGTTTGCTATCATCTCAGATGTGGAAGCTTTTCCATGTCATTCACTCATTAGCGCTAAGCCACAGACTCCTACAATATTGCCTAAATTTCGACATTTAATTCAACTGTATTGTGAGGTCAGTCAAATGCAACTAGATTGAAATCGACTATATTCTGCATTTTTCGAAATATCTTAATATTAGCGTCTGTGGTTTATCGGTAGGGATCTTGATCACAATGCAAGAGTACCTGGTTCAAACCCACGGCGTCAATTTGGAAGCAAATTAGTTCCCCATAGATTTTACTTCTTCTTCCCGTGGATTTTACAAACAGTAAAAATAGACCTCACAGTTCAGAAAGAAATGGGAAACAACTGAACGTATAAGTGGTGCCTATAAAATCGACGACTCGTTTACTGTGGTTGATGTTGAAGTCATGTAAAATATATGTCACAATTTTAATCTTATCTTAGAGTCGACTCTTAGACAGGCAGAGTTTCATGGACAGAAAAACAGACAAATAAACAAGTTTTAGGAAAACTAGGCATGAAGAAACAATTATTAAGAGAAATAAAATTCAGACAAGTAAAGTATTTTGGGCACATAAAAGACATGACACCATGATAAAACATTTACTAGAGGGAAAGTTGAGGGGGAAGAGGAGCAAGAGGAAGACCGAGAGATAAGTGGAGGAAACTTTAAAAATGGACAGGTTACAGTCTGGCAGTGTGCAACACTAAGGCGAAAGACAGAGGATGCTGGAGATTCATTGCAGCCAACCTTCGATGTGGAGACGGCACATGATGATAATGAGAGTCTTCTATAATCAATGTAACATTTTACAGAAATTATAAATGGTGAAACACTTCTGGTTGGAGAACATTTGTTGATGCCTTAATGCTTCAATAGAATCTAGAAAAAGAGAAAGAAGTATACAAAAATACAATAAAAATGATCAAAGGATAATTAATCTGGATGTAGTTGCTCTTCTTCTTCTTCTTCTTCTTCTTCTTCTTCTTCTTCTTCTTCTTCTTATTCTTCGAGCGCTCCATATCGACCACTTGTTAAACCACTTTTTGTGATTTGTATGTGATCCGAGCCTAAGAGCGATTGTACGTTGTGCCAGTTATGCGCCTACAAGTAGGCCAGCACATATGATTTCTGCGACGTTTTTTATTTACTATGGTAGCTTCCTAGACCCTACATAAGCCGCCTCTTACTTTCTTGCCTTCTAGGTTGCAGTGTTACTATTCTTTGCTCCCCTTGCAAGCCCCGACAACACACGATTAGTTGTAGCTATTAATGCTGTATTTGTAAATATGTGGTGTTTAAAAAATAATTTCAAGTGTTTCTACATTGCTACATAGTTTTACTGCAATCTTTCTTATATCAATAATACATAATTTATACAGTAATCATCATCATCAAATAGCTTGTCCTGAGCAGAACTTTGCCACTCTAACAGTCCTCCAGAATTTCTCTCTCTCATAGGCCAGATGTCCTGCCTCTGCAACCGTCATGTTCAAACCATCAGTTACATCCTGAATCCATCTTCTCCGTGGTCTTCCTCTTCTTCTCTTTGCCGGTATGCCTTCTTCCATGATGGTCTTCTCCAGCCCTTCATGTCTTTTTATATGTTCAAAATATCTCAATTTTCTCTTCTTATTTGTAGCATCAGTCAGTTTCTTGATTTTGAGTTCATTCTGGATGGATCTATGTTATACAGTATACAGGTAATTTATACAGTAATACAGCAGTAATTTATACAGTAATACAGCCGTAATTTATACAGTAATATAGCAGTAATTTATACAGTAATATAGCACTAATTTATACAGCAGTAATTTATACAGTAATACAGCAGTAGTTTATACAGTAATACAGCCGTAATTTATACAGTAACACAGCCGTAATTTATACAATAATACAGCAGTAGTTTATACAGTAATACAGCAGTAATTTATGCAGTAATACACCAGTAATTTATACAGTAATACACCAGTAATTTATACAGTACTACAGCAGTAATTTATACAGTAATACACCAGTAATGTATCTAAATTTGTATGCATTTTCATATTAATATGTTATTTATTATTTTTTGTCAGTCTTTTATAATCATAAATATTCATAAACAGTAACATATTGTGTTCATTTCGTTCAGAAATAAAGTTCATATTATGATATCACAACATATGTTATTAAAATTATCACATATTATTTATACGTAAACAGGTCCGAGGTTCTGAGTTCGAAACACGCTGCGGACAGTTTGGTCGCAAATTGTTTCACGTGGATTTTTACAAAAAGGACGATGGCACCACCCGTTCAGAAAGCAATGACCAACTACTGAACATAATAATGCCTAGAAAAATCACAAACAGCGTTAAAAAGCTGTGAGTTGATTCGCAAAGTTCTGTAAAGGATATGCAATTAACTTTTTAACAGATAGTCATCGATTTAGGAAGGGGGATGAATTGACAAAGAAAGAATTAGTAAATGCCTAAAAATGATCTGAAGTTGAAGGATTGATTTTACTGCTGCACCGGGTTTTATACCATATAGCTCAGTCCCTCTCCACTTCTGAAGTCGGAAAATGCAAGCCTGTATGGCGGGGAACACTGAAAAACATGCCTTCGCGCAAAAATCAGTTAGAACGCCATAACAGGTTACCCTGACTACGCCTGAATTCATATCTAACGAACGCAAGAAGAAGATGAAGAAGCCCCACTCCGAAGAAGTGGCACGCCACCTGCCTAGAGTATTGCACAAAGAACGAAATTCGTAGCTACAGAAGCAATAATCTTAAGACTCTCTGAAAGAAAAAAATGCATTCGTGAACAAATCTGTGCTGTCCGGATTCGTTATTAGTTACTAAACTGACGTCATTGCACCCATAGGTGCTCAGTCTCTCCCAACAGATATCGAAGAGTATGCATACTGATTCTTCTGTTGTATGCATATTTTTTTCTCTGATCTGCTGGAGAACCAGTCAACGATGCACGAACCCCACGCGTGTCCAGATTCGAACCCACGATGTCTGGAACGCAAGACAAAGACCACACTTGGCCACAGAGATTCCCGATTCATAAATATAAATGCATGCAAGACCACACTTGGCCACAGAGATTCCCGATTCATAAATATAAATGCATGCAAGACCACACTTGGCCACAGAGATTCCCGATTCATAAATATAAATGCATGCAAAGTAAAATGTGTGATCGACTATGAAAACAATGCCTTCATTAAGAAGTGTACTATTGTATATAAATATATTATGCTATAAATTATTAATATTTTATATATATATATCTCATAAGTACCATTTGTCATTAGCAGTGGCGACTCGTGATCATTTTTGTTGGTGGGGCCAGACATTTTTTCCGGATAAATCATGGTTTTTGGTTGCTATATTTAAATTTATAAAACAATAAATACACGTTATACATTATTTTTTGGTGTAGCCCGGCCCCATTGGCCCTTAATGACGAGCCGCCACTGGTAATTATACAACAGCATATAAATATTTATTCTCGTAAGTGAAAAGCTTTTAAATAAAAAGGTTGTAATCAGAAATTGATATTTTTATTATATATTTCACCCGACATTATGATATCAGTATCAAACCTGGACGCTGACATGAAATGATAGAAGAAAACTAGTCACGACAGAGATGAAGTGTCACACAGAATGCTGGGAGTGTCAAAAGATACCGATTAAGAAATGAAGACATCAGGAAATGAGTACAACATCAATACTGAACTTCATCAAGAAACAATAAATTAAATGGTTCGGACACATAAGCAGGTTACCAAAAGGCAGTGCGTCACAAAGAGCAATGTTGCTCCGATACAGTGGATAATTTGTATCGGCGGTCCACGCAAACGGTGGATCTCAAAGATGACAGAGGCGACGAAAGACACTGTTTATGAAACGCACACAAAAGTCCGGTATTAGACATTTCTTCTTAGCTTGACACTGTGAAACAAAACAGAATTAGAGAACAGCTTGACACTGTGAAACAAAACAGAATTAGAGAACAGTTAGCTTGACACTGTAAAACAAAACAGGATTAGAGAACAGCTTGACTGTGAAACAAAACAGAATTAGAGAACAGCTTGACACTGTGAAACAAAACAGAATTAGAGAACAGTTAGCTTGACACTGTGAAACAAAACAGAATTAGAGAACAGTTAGCTTGACACTGTGAAACAAAACAGAATTAGAGAACAGTTAGCTTGACACTGTAAAACAAAACAAGATTAGAGAACAGAAAAGAAGTAGAAAATATCTCGTAAGTAGCGTTTCTCGTAAGTCGAAAGCTCGTAAATCGAAGGCTATTATTGTTGCTCAGATAAGGTATACATAACTTAGAATATGCGTTATAGCAACATAGTAGTTATGGAAATTTTTTTTTTTTTAATCCGATCTAGAAGCACTTGAGCTTCTCAGCTCTTCGGCTCGGTGCCATGGACATCGTAACCCTTCGGTTCGGTGCCACAAACACCGTAAATCTGGGAATCTGTGGCTTTTCTTCCATCCCGCGAAATTGAACCCGCACACACAGAGGGATAGTCACCCGTAGTCCCAAATCGCTACGAACACGCTGGGCATACGGGCTAATTATGGAAATGAATACCAATACTGAGATCACCAGGCGCACAGGCATCAACAATATCAAACGAGGAAATAAAAATGAGAAGATGGAAGTGGCTTGAGCATACTTTAAGAATGCAGAAGATCAGACACACACATGGGGCACTGGAGTGGAATTTAGAAGGGAAGATGGGTATGGAGATACATAGGGAGACATGGAGACGAACTGTGGACAGAAAATGAGAAGGGGCTGGAATAAACTAAACTATCTTTCTCAAGACATATCTAGAAGGAGAAATAATAAATAATTCCTCTCGTACCGTTATAAGTTACATAGGGTCTGCAAGAAATGTCTCCATACCGCTCTATCCTGGACAATTCGCTCAATCTCCTCCATGGAACTGAGACCGATATTTCCTGCCTCTCTCAGCAAAGTTCGTTTCGTAGTCTCCTTAGGTCGTCCTTTTTTTCTTGAACCCTTTGCATCCCACTTTAATGCCTGCTTTGATATTCGTTGATCATTTCTTCTCAAAGTCTGTCCAACATATCTCCATCTTCTCTTTCTTATAACAGTTTTCACTAGTGGTTGACCAGACATTTCTCCTCAAGGTGTGTCCAACATATCTCCATCTTCTCTTTCTTATAACAGTTTTCACTAGTAGTTGACCAGACATTTCTCCTCAGTGTGTCAACATATCTCCATCTTCTCTTTCTTATAACGTTTCACTAGTGTTGACCAGACATTTCTCCTCAAGGTTGTCCAACATATCTCCATCTTCTCTTTCTTATAACAGTTTTCACTAGTGGTTGACCAGACATTTCTCCTCAAGGTGTGTCCAACATATCTCCATCTTCTCTTTCTTATAACAGTTTTCACTAGTGGTTGACCAGACATTTCTCCTCAAGGTGTGTCCAACATATCTCCATCTTATCTTTCTTATAACAGTTTTCACTAGTGGTTGACCAGACATTTCTCCTCAAGGTGTGTCCAACATATCTCCATCTTCTCTTTCTTATAACAGTTGTCACTAGTGATTGATCTGACATTTCTCTGATTTCATAGATAATAGAAGGAGAAATAGTGGTGGTGACTTATGTTTCAAGGGAAGTTAAGATAAGAAAAAGTATGCAAATACAATTAAAATTGACAAAGGGTAATGTTGCTGGTTGTAGTAGTTGCTATTACTGCAGTATATGTAAATATGTGTGGTGCTATGTTCGTGTTCTAGAGAGAACCATGTAGTTGCGATCGTCATATAATACATATATATATATTTGTAATGTCATTTTGAAGTTTGTTGATTATTTGTATATTTTCCATCGTGGTTTTGATAATTGTTTTGTTTATGTTGAGATATATGTTGTGTTTGTTATTGTTCCTGTTGAGATAGATGTTGTGTTTGTTATGTTATGCGATCGACGTCACGGCACATTGGACATTCATTCCCATCATGTTCTGTTCTCCGCTGCAGCAGCAATCCCAAAGTCCATTTGCTCACCGTACCCATGAAAGTCTGCATTATGCTACTGTACCATGAGAATTGATTACTATATCTTCTCTCTACCACGAAGACGACACTGTCTGGCATGTCCACACTTAACGCTTGTTCATGTTGAGATAGATGGTGTGTTTGTTATTGTTCATGTTGAGATAGTTGTTTATTTGTATTTGTTCATGTTGAGATAGTTGCTTTATTTGTTATTGTTCATGTTGAGATAGTTGTTTATTTGTTTTTGTTCATGTTGAGATAGTTGCTTTATTTGTTATTGTTCATGTTGAGATAGTTGCCTTATTTGTGATTGTTTATGTTATGTTATATGAGGTACTTTTATTTCTTCGAATGCTCCTTATCGATCACTTATTAAACCACTTTTTCTGATTTGTATGCGATTTGAGCCTAAAAGCGATTGTACGCTGTGCCGCTATGCGACTACAAGTAAGCCAACACATCCAATTTCTGTGAAGCTTTATTTTACTAGGGTAGCTTCACCTATTCCCCTACATTAGTCGCCTCTTGTAGGTCGCAGTGGTACTATTCTTTGCTTCCCTTGCAGACCCCGGAACAACACGCGTAGCTCAATGTATGTTTCTCTTTTCTCTCTCGATCCCGGCTTAGACTGATGTACCAGACTTTCTCATGAATTCTGCTGTTGTTTTAAGGGACTCCGTCCCTCCGTTTAACTTCTCACTAACTTCGGTATTTTCAGGCCAGGTTTCGTTTCTCAGGCCTGCTAGCAGTTGGCAGTCTTGAAGTAGGTGCTCTGCCGTCATGTCTGCCTTCTCGCAGGGGCATAGGCTAGTTGTGCCAATTTTAAATTTGTTGTACATGTGGGCCCGGAGTCTGTTATGACCGATACGAAGGCGGAATATAACAACTTGTTCGCTACGGGACAGACCATAGTACCTATCTCTGGCGTTGTGATAGGTTTAGTCTTGCGACCTCTTGTCTCTATATCCGTTGGTTGTTTTGGCCTCCTCGTAGCTGATCTCGTGATCGGTCTGCGGCAGTCGCCTTCTTACCTTTGTTAGCCTATCTGCCTCTTCGTTTCCGCTTATTGTGCAGTGTGATTGGATCCACTGTATGACGGTGCGTTTGAATGAGTTCAATGTATGTTTTATCGAGTGCACTCACTTCTTAAGCGCGTGGTCGTGGTTCAATTCCAATGAGAGTGGATTTTTTTCCCAACGATAACAGCTCTCAGGTCTACCCAGCCTCAATTCTGTGCCAGAAAATAAAATAAAATAGCTGGGAATGATGTTGACTACATCAGCCATTGTATGCCAAAGGTCAATGAAAATACGCACCTCATACCGAATTACCTAATATACCTCATGGTATGAACAAATGGTTCCTTTACTACTTTTAAAAAAAATATAAATGTAAAAAGGCAACAGGAACTCTCAAATGATATCCTACTACGCGTCTATGGGTTTATATGAAGAGCAGCGGCATAGGTTATGTAATCGAAATAAACCTCCCCGTTGTCCCGTGACTTGTCTGTTAGATTACATCCCATTTCATTCTTCCATTTATTCATCTACGCTCCACGTAGAGCATAAAGTCTTAATAAATGTTCGCCACCTTTCCCGATCTCTGGCTGTTTTCTTTATGGTCTTTCAGGATAGTCGAGTATCCTTCAGTTTCTAAATAAAACTTCGTCTCCAGATCTGTTCAGTATGTCCCCTCTTCCTTTTTCCTTGCGGGTTTCACTCACGTGCTTATCTAGGGATACTCGACTGTGTCTTCCGTAGGGTATGCGCGACCCACAACCATTTTCTTATCTTAATCTAGGTCATCATGTATTCTTGACCTGTTCTTATCCACAGATCTGTGTTTGCAACTCTGTCATACCATCTCAGTCTGAGAATCCGCCGAAGATATCCATTGATAAAGGTCTGAATCTTATGTGTATTTAACTTGGTGACTCGCCACGTTTCCGAGCCATACAGCAACACAGATTTCACATTTGAGCTGAATATCTGAGCTTAGTTTTAGTAGAGATGACAGTAGATTTCCACACTGTGTGCAGTAGGTTTACATCCCATTTCATTCTTAATCTCCCTAACTTACACACGTTCTTTATCTCCCTAACTTACACACGTTCTTAATCTCCCTAACTTACACACGTTACACATCAAATAAATCAACACAGGCAATCACGACTCCAACAAGTTCACAAAAGTCAAGTTAATGTTACATATATTATCGATTAGGAGATAACACACAATTTAGTGATTCTCAAACAGTATGTGTAATGACCCAGAGACAAAGAGAAAACTTATCATCAATATAAAAAATAGGTAGTCATCATTTTTCGGGCATGTGATGAGGAGAGGAGGTTTAGAACGTATTTTGACAACCGCTAAAACCGATGTTAGACGAGACAGGGGAAGACAGAGAGAGAAAATTGTTGATAGCCTGACTTCATGGCACGGTAGAGCGTCAACATCTGAGTTGATAGCAAACATCAACGACAGAGATATGGGAAGATCCATGATTGCCTACGCCAGCCGACACGGCACCTGATGATGATGATGTGTAATGGCACAATTTATATTGAAAAAACTTTACACGACTCACCTATTTTCAATTTATGAAGGTGTTAGTGGTATGGAGGGACGGATTAGCGTAATGCATAAGCGTTTGTCTATGGAATCAGAAACACAAGAAGGTTGTGGGTACACAATCCCAAACTCGACGTTCCACGCATGAAGACATGAGTACGTTATTAGATTCCTTGCCTGTTCTTTATCTAATGTAGCTCTTCTTCTTCTTCTTCTTCAAACGCTCCATATCGACCACGTGTTAAACCACTCTTTGTGATTTGTATGTGATCTGAGCCTAAGAGCAATTGTACAGTGTCAGTTATGCGCCTACAAATAGGCCAGCACACCCTTCTTCTTCTTCGAACGCTCCATATCGACCAGGTGTTAAACCACTCTTTGTGATTTGTATGTGATCTGAGCCTAAAAGCGATTGTACGTTGTGCCAGTTATGCGTCTACAAGTAGGCCAGTACATCCGATGTCTGCGAAGCTTTTTAATGTTCTAGAGTAACTTCCCTAGGCCCCTACCTCACCTCAGTCGCCTCTTACGACATGCCTTGTAGATCGCAGTGTTACTATTTGTTGCTCCCCTTACGAGCCCTGGCAACACACGAGCGGCTAATGAAGCTCGATAATCTAGCTATACAATGAACATCACGTTGGACAATCTAAGTTTATAGAGGGTTTTTTGGTTCTTTTTACCGATTCAGAAGCACTTGAGCTTTCAACTCTTCAGCTCGGTGCCATGGACATCCTAACCCTTCGGTTCGGTGCCACGAACACCGTGAATCTGGTGAACCTGTGGCTTTTCTACCAGCCCGCGAAATTGAACCCGCACTCACAAGGAAAGTTTAAAACACCTCGAAGTATTTGACTACGTCTGGTTCCATAACAGACGTACCGGGGGAACATGAAATGTTATCGTTAAGTCCATCAATCAAAAAATGTCGTAATTGCGAATTGACTTCTCTGTATCGATCCATCAAATATGGTACAGACAGTTGCGGCTCGTCATTAAGGGTAAGTGGGGCCGGGCCCCTCCAAAATAAGGCTTAACGTGTATTTATTATTTTAAACATTACAATATATCCTAACCGAAACCACGATTTTTCCGAAAATATTTGTCTGGCCCCACCAACAAAAATGATTACGAGCCGCCACTGGGTACAGATATTCAAGTTACGCAAGATGTCAAAGATTAAAACGAATCAGTAACTGTCATCCTTATCCGATGTAAGTAAAGATAAGAATACTAAGAGCATGCATGTTCCCAGTGACAACGTAAGCAGTGGAAAAACATAAATGTGTTGAATATAAGTGTTACAGAAGAGTCATCCGTTTGCCATGGACAGAGAAGAGAACTTATATATATATATTGAGAAGAGTCATCCGTATACCATGGACAGAGAAGAGAACTTATATATATATATTGAGAAAGTCATCCGTATACCATGGACAAAAGAAGAGAACTTATAATATATATTGAGAAGAGTCATCCGTATACCATGGACAAGAAGAGAACTTATATATATATATTGGAAGAGTCATCCGTATACCATGGACAGAAGAGAACTTATATATATATTGAGAAGAGTCATCCGTATACCATGGACAGAGAAGAGAACTTATATATATATTGAAAGAGTCATCCGTATACCATGGACAGAGAAGAGAACTTATATATATATTGAGAAGTCATCCGTATACCATGGACAGAAGAGAACTATATATAATTGAGAAGAGTCATCCGTATACCATGGACAGAGAAACTTATATATATATTGAGAAGAGTCATCGTATACCATGGACAGAGAGAGAACTTATATATATATTGAGAAGAGTCATCCTATACCATGGACAGAAGAGAACTTATATATATATTGAGAAGAGTCATCCGTATACCATGGACAGAGAAGAGAACTTATATATATATATTGAGAAGAGTCATCCGTATACCATGGACAGAGAAGAGAACTTATATATATATTGAAAGTCATCCGTATACCATGGACAGAGAGAACTTATATATATATAGAAGAGTCATCCGTATACCATGGACAGAGAAGAAACTTATATATATATTGAGAAAGTCATCCGTATACCATGGACAGAGAGAGAACTTATATATATATTGAAGAACTCAAGAAAATGGCTCATGCTACCAAAATAATGATGAAATTGAACATTTTCACACAAGCAAAGATGAGTCAATAGCTTAACGGGTAGTGAGCGCGATCATAACAGCGTACCTGGTTCAAACTCCGCGGCGGTAAGTTTGGAAACAAATTCGTCCGTGAATTTTACGAAGGTAAAATAAACCTCAACGTTCAGAAAGCAATGGTAAACTACGTTTATAAGTGGTGACTAGAAAATCAATGACTCGTTTACTGTCATGCAAAGGATATGCTACCATTTTCTTTTTTTTCACAAAGAAACGAATGGTTGGAGATGATCTTACTATTTCCTGTCCATTCTATCATTCATGAGATACCGACCAAGAGACAAGTACTCTTGGAGCAGGTTTGTATTCCAGTATCTTTTACTTTACATGATTAGTTAATATTATGTTTTAGTTAATTAAGTTTTGTTTACATATTTGTTCTTGATAAAGGTCTAGTACCGAAACGTTGAGTGTTGCTTATTTTCCTATTTTATTATACATTTTTCACTACTTATGTAATACTTCCTATACCTGTCTTTACTCAATCGCGAAGCCCGTCTGCCCAGCGTGTTCGTAGCGCGTTGGACTACGGGTGACTACCCCTCTGTGTGTGCGGGTTCAATTCCGCGGGATGGCAGAAAAAGCCACAGATTCCTCAGATTTACGGTGTTCGTGGCACCGAACCGAAGGGTTACGATGTCCATGGCACCGAGCCGAAGAGCTGAAAGCTCAAGTGCTTCTGGATCGGAAAAAAAATTCAATCGCGAATGGTTGAGAGGAACCTTATGAAAGGAGACATTCCAGCAAAGAGGAGAAGAGGAAAACCACAGAGAAGCTGGATTCAGGATGTAACTGATTATTTGTACATGACCGATGCAGAGTCAGGACATCTGGCTTATGAGAAAAAGAAATTCCGAAGGACTCTTAATGTGGTAATGTTCTGCGCATAATGTCATCCTTATCCGGTAGGCATGCTCTAATGGTTTTCCAACTGATTAATTGGACCTGGTACAATATCAATAAATCAGCGAAGAAACAAATGATGGGTTTTAAATCAGGCGTGTACACCAAGAAACCGTATCAAAATAATAAGAATCAGACAATCAAGGTTCTTCTGGCATATAATGCGAAAAGAAGGTTTAGAACATTTAGTGACAACAGGTAAAATTCAGGAAGGAGAGATCATGGAAGACAGAGGGAGAAGATGCTGGATGGCCTGACATCATGGTTCGTCAAAGGATCGACATCAGAACTGATTACCTGCACCAGGCAGAGAGAGAGTTGTACTAAATAATCATCTACAGAGACTCGCCCGTGAGGTGCTGGGACCCCAAGGGAAGAGTTGTAACACTGCGACCTACAAGGCGACTGGTGTAGGAGCTAGCGAAGTTACCCTAGTAAATCAAAAGTATCGCAGAAATCGGATGTGCTGGCCAACTTGCAGGCGCAAAACCCGCACAACGTACAATTTACTCTTAGACTCCGATGACTTACAAATCACACAGAATGGTTAATAAGTGGTTCATATGGAGCGTTCTTCTTCTTCTTTCGATCGTTCTAGGCTAGTTTTTAATCATTCTTATTGTGATGTTCATAGTTCATAGATCATAAGTACGGTTCCAACTTCATTGCAACGGGTCACCCCATAATTGCTCCGTTCCTGTGCCAATGAAAAACACACGAAATGCTAACAACTGTGAAATGTTTCCTGTGTGAACTAATTCCAGAATGAAACAGCCGCGTACCGACACAAAAACCAACCTGCACCGCATAAAATGCATATGACCGTCGCTAATGTAGCAACACAAAACTGTTCATCACTTGAATTGCAATTCTTGTCGAAGGGAACATCAATCATGACAAAATCCAGCTTTCTGCACTCGCAATATAACTGCATACAGCAGATTGAGCTTGTTCGTCATAACCGCTGTCCGCCATTTTCTGAATACACACAACAAACGCACGGTTGACACAGCAAAAGCATTCCATGTAACAGTCATAGCTCACAGCGTTGCTCAAGCACTAACTCAGTAGCTCGGAAAAAGAAACCGGAAAATACCAGACCAAACATGGCGAAAATAACCTAGCAAAGTCGTGTTCAGAATTAAACAGTTCTGTCTCTGAATGGCCCTCCCGCATTCCGCCATTGCTGGCCAGATTTTTTCGCCTATATTTGGCCTATACTCTGTGATGTATAAACTGCCAAACATCAGAACGTAATGTACGTGCACCAACCTTCAGAGCCTATTTGAGCACAGTTGCGTATCCTTCAGTGGGGTGTTCCGATTTCAGTCAGCTATTGTGTGCGGTTCGCTCTCCGCTAGCCTTTGACTGTCCCCAGCCGTAACCCACAAGGCAGTGGGTTGCTATTTTCTTTCAGGGCAGCGACCCTTAGACGGCCTCGGGCTATACCCCTCCAACCCTTTTAATGCCCTTGTCCTTATTCGTTGCTCTACGTGGTGAAGATTCGTGACTGGAGCGAAAGACATCAGTTACGAATACTAACTGTGTGATGAAACGTATAATTTCTTCTTGTGTCAATCTAACTTTTATTTCGTGTTTAAAATATCCTGTTTCATGCTGTTCTCGACTGCAATACACTTCTTTTCTTCTTCTTCTCATTAATGGATTTTTATTAGACGTATTCTTGTTGGCTCAAACTACTTGTAGACAACATCATTTCCAAACCTCTTTAGTCGCCTCTGCAGTGCAACAGTTCTATTTACCAAATTTGTCGTACATGTACTAATTGTTCATTCATTAGTTTCTCATCAACTCCATTCATTATTCAACATTCCATTACACATCAATTTATACATCTGGCCGCCCTCAGGTTGTCTTAAGAACAGGATTGAATACCAGGAAGATAAATCTGACATGGATCATAGAACGTCACACTTAAATATGAAGATATTTAAATTGACTTGTATTTTATTACAATATACAGAAGAGGAATTTAAAGGTGAGAAGGAGGCCATTTTATGGAAGTGAGGGTATGTCGTTTATACTCGATGCCAAATGGCAAAAAAAATGAAGGGGTGAAGATCATCTAGGCATAGCGGAGGAGAAGATGGATTCACGATGTAACTGATGGTCTGAATATGACAGCTGCAGAGGCGGGACATCTGGCTTATGAGAGAGAGAGAAATTCCGGAGGACTGTTAGGGTGACAAAGTTCTGCTCAGAACAAACTATTTAATGATGATGAAACGCAAGTATAAAGGTACTATTTTTATATCGCGTGGTATATTGGTAGTATGATGTTAGGCAAGTATTTTTCCTTGATTGTAATCACACGATTGATGATGTGGTCAACATTATGCTTGCCTCATTTACTCTCCAGTACTTTTCCTGATACACAGGTGAGACTGGATCGACCTGTGAGCCGCTGCGATTGGGAAAAATTCCACGCCCACTGTGAAATTTAACCAGGACCCCTAGCATAAGAAACGTTTATGTGTGTACTTTCAATTAAGTGTGTTGTTAATACCAATATACTACCTCTGTTTTATTTACTAACCAGGGGCGGCTCGTCATTTAGGGCCAGTGGGGCCCAGCCCCACCAATAATCGAAGGATAATATTTCCAGAGTAGACAAATAATATAAATATCAAAAACATGATTTTCGAAATCTATTCTACCAAAATACTGATCACAGCCCACTGTTACAAACATAAAGTAGTAATTTCTTCTTGTTTATTTTATATATATATTACATTACATTATATTACATTATATTACATTATATTACATTATATTATATTACATTATATTATATTACAATATATCACATTACATTATATTGCATCACATTATATTACATTGCATTATATTATATTACATTATATTACATTACATTATATTATATTATATTATATTATATTATATTATATTATATTACATTATATTACATTATATTACATTACATTATATTACATTATATTATATTACATTACATATATTATTATTACATTACATTATACTAGGGGTCTCTGTGGTGTAGAGGTTAGGCGCTCATCTCTCATGCTAAAGGTACCAGGTTCGCTCCCTCGTGGAGCCTTCCTGATATTTCTTTAGAGATCCCTGATCTCAGTGTAGATGAGATCAAGTTCTTAGTCCTATCGGAGACGGAAAATAAAACGCAGATCAGGCTGGAAAATTTTCACCTTCTTCCAAATTACGTCTGTTCTCTCGTATGTGCAACTGGGTTCGTACACTGCCCATGAGATATTCCTGTGTAAGAACGATATCGAAGGACAGATGGTTACTCACCGAAGTGCAATTATGATAATCCAATCAATCACATATATTAGAAGTTATGTTTACAAGACCCACCCAGAACAAGAGTTGCCTTATTTAAAAATTAACCAAAAAAAAACTAACAAAACATATTGTCATAAAATGTGGTCACATGTTGCAAAGACATTTTTATTGATGATAAATAACGTTTAGTGTCTGCATGGTAATTAATTATTTTTAAAAATAATTAATTTTCTGGGAAAAAATATTGTTTTAACCACCCCCTTTCTCTCTCCCCCTCTCCTTCACGGGTGATATATTTCACATATATAAGAAGTGCAAAGAATGCCTAGCAAATGATGTGTATTACCCACATATTACCCATAATTATAACGTGTACCTCCACTTTTTGTCTAAACTGTACATAAGCAGAGATAGTGCTGTTCTGACTCTCATTCGATGCCTCACACGATCCAGAAGAGCAGGTTTCGGATGTCGTCTATAGAGTTTCTAACCTTCAGAGGCTTACGTGGATATACTGTCCTGGACATGCGGGTGTTTACGGTAATGAGAGAGCGGACAGGCTTGCATCAACAGCATCGATTGTTGGAGAGTTGAAGATGGAAAAGGGGAATGTTCTTCGGTCTCTTCGCGAATGCCTGTTAGATGAGAATCGATGTTGAATCGATCAAGCGATCTAGGCAGTTTGGAGTTACCCGTTGTACAAGTCGAACTGGATGCCTGAGAGGCAGAGTGAGAGGTGTGTTTAATCAGCGAGCCACGGGAACCATCAGTATGCATACTCTTCGATATCTGTTGAGGAGACTGAGCACCTATGGGTCTGCCCGGAGTTCAGTGACGTCAGTTTAGTAACCAATAACCAATTGATGTTCTAATTTGAAATATTTTTTTTTAATTTGGAAGGATTAGATTGCAAGAGCCATATCTACAAAATGAATTGGGTTAGACTTTTTGGGTGGTTCACGCAATAATTATATGTGATATGTACTTCATATGCTGGTTTGACATTCCTTCCACTTCTTATATTTGTGAAATTTACTCCCCGATGCAGTTTAATTTATTTCAATGTAATTAATTATTTCTTAAATAAATAATAACAATGCATATACTAAACTTTGTTTATCATTAAAATAAGCTTCGATTGAACCTTACATGATTATTCTGTGTCTAGTTATAACGAAGCGTTTGAGAAAGACACTCTTCAGTGAGCCATTTTTTTATGGCTCACTGGTTGTGTTCGTAAGGACGCTCGTGTTGCTAGGCTAGGTGATGGGTGTCGTAAGAAACGAGGGTAAGTGGTTCGAATCCTGAGTATCTCTATTTGTTTTTTCGGAAGTTCTTAATACCTGTACACTGTTTATTTGTTGATCATTATCATCAAAATCAATCTCTTTTGTAACATGTGGTCAAATTGTATAACAACAGTATGTTTGTTAGTTTTTTTTCTGCTAATTTTTTTTAAAAGTCAACCCTTGTTCTGGCTGGGTCTACCATCTTATGACATGTTTACTATGATTTCTATGAAGAAAGATAAACAAAAAAAAGTTAAAGAAAGTTAAGGCTAATTAACACGTGTCTCGCCAGAAATTGACCAGCAGTGTCCTGCTGACACATAAATTATAGCCATAATGGTTTCTGCTTTTCTCTATTAAAGAATGTTTCCAGAGTTATATACACAAATGTTGGCAGCAGTCCATCATCTCATGTGTTGTGTAGTAAAACTGAAGCGAACATTAAACATATCCCCTACCATGCCTATCACTGGCCGTCCAACTCTACAAACATGAAAGATATCGAAAGGGATTTGACAGAAGTGGGAGTATTCTGGCGAAGTAGGGAAATCTACTAATCTGAGGTGGTCAGACCAGATGTAGAGAAAACCGTGAGTAGGCTGCGGAGATACTAAGTAACTTGTCGTTTAAGGACAAAGACACGTGTGTATAGTATCACATAGCCAGCATGGCCAACGTGTTCGTAGCTCGTTGGACTGCGGGTGACTAGCCCTCTGTGTGTGCGGGTTCAATTCCGCGGGCTGGCAGAAAAGCCACAGGTTCCCCAGATTCACGGTGTTCGTGGCACCGAACCGAAGGGTTATGATGTCTATGGCAATGGCACCAAGCCGAAGAG
This sequence comes from Arion vulgaris, assembly GCA_020796225.1. Classification (NCBI taxonomy): domain Eukaryota; kingdom Metazoa; phylum Mollusca; class Gastropoda; order Stylommatophora; family Arionidae; genus Arion; species Arion vulgaris. The sequence continues at coordinate 38,152,114 of CM036767.1, forward strand.
CTGAAAGCTCAAGTGCTTCTGGATCGGAAAATAAAATAGTATCACACAAGTAAGCAAGAATTTGATTAAATATACAACTAACGACGATCCAGCGTTTCGATCATGGATCTTTCTGAAGGAGACATATATAGACAGAATAAATAAACTACAACATCGCAGGAATGGTTACCGGGGCTCAAATTAGGGGTGTAAAGAATAGAACCACTGTTACCGGCCATGCATGTCGTAAGAGGCGAATAAGGAGGTTGGGTTTGGAGCTAGCTACCCCACCCTTTAAAAATCACTAGCTAGCTACAGAAACCACAACCAGGAATATTCATAGCTTGCTGCCCGAGGAAAGACCACGCAAGAAGGGACTCATCGCAAGAAAATGGGGAGAGATCTGAAAAAGATCGTCTTGGATAGACGAGCTTGGAAAGCCTTGGTTGTGGACCTATGCCTCCTTAACCCTTTAGCTGCTAAAGACGTATATATACGTTTTCCCATTCACTTCTAAAAACGCATTAACACGTCTGTTATTATCACTCCTCTGTGGGCTAAAGACGTGTTGACACGTTATACATTGCTACTGTCACTGCTATAGGCGTACATTCACGTTTGTGATCTAGAAACAAAGAGTAGCTATTTTTAGCTCAGCCTTCAGAAAGTGTGTAGCAACGAAAGGGCTAGGGACGAAGGATGAAGAAATAGAAACTACAACAAAAGCAGTCTAAGCAGTTTATAATGGAACTAGCTGAGAAGAGTTGATCTTTCTTCTGGACTTTATCTGAAGAGTTTATGTTCATATCAATTTATTGAATATCTTTATTAACAAATGTATTTACAAAATTTTCAAACTGAGATGGTATTCTTCTTCTTCTTCTTCACCTTGCTCCTAGGGAGGCATAGGTCTGCAACCTAGAGCTTCAAGCCCGCCTATCAATGCCTTCTTTCAGATCTCTCATTCTCAATTTTCTTTCATCCCGTCTCCATTGTTCCTGGTCTTCCTTCTTCATTTCCTGGGGTTCCATAAGAACCTGTCTTTGATCTATTAGGGTGTTTCGTCAGCGTGTGTCTTATCCATCGACCTCTCCTCCTTATCTCTGTTACTGCCGTTATGCTGCTCTATCCAACGTTCTGTTTGTGTCCTGCATACCATCGAGATGGTTATCTCGAATATCTAATGATGTTGAACTTTGGTGAAACACGTATCACAAGTACTGTAGTTTTACAAATTACCAAAACAATGACAAAATACAGCAACGTTTCGACCAACAAGGCCTTTATCAACAAACGAACAACAGGAGTGACAAATTTAAAAACATATGTGACCAAATACAAACGTTTCTAATGAAAATCTGGGATCTATTTTTGAACTTTGGTGTTGCCCTTAGCTGTTATCCATGTCTCGCTCCCTATAGAGGACAGCCTTTATATTGGTTAAATATCATTATCAGTTTCATTCCTGATCATTTGAGATGGCATGTCAGTGATAAATACATACCTGTCGATAAGAACAGGGTAGAAATCCATGAAGTCCCAGATAAGGAAGAGAAGGTACAATGACTTTAAGAAGGTGGCAGGGTTTGAAATTGTAACAGTTTTTATGGAGCTGAAAGAGTTAAAGATAGTTACATGTCTACCGTCGAGACTTTAGCTGCTCAGATGATAGAACTGAAAACACACGACAGTCTTGAATCCATAATATTGATTTTATCAGTTTTTAAGTTCTCAAATTATTATTCAAACATTATTTATGCGTTAAATTTAATTTAAGGCGTGGCTAAACTGAAGGAGCGTGGCTAATAACTAATCTATTTATAGCATTATGAAACTAGAAAAAATGATAACTTCAAATGCAAACAGGGGTGTTCAATTATAAGACAGACATCTGAAAACCTGGTCTAAGCTCGTCTTCATCAGGCATCTTGATTGGAACCGTATGAATGCACATTAATCATGAATGACTTTCAGTCATGTCCCGACTGGACACTGAAAAATGACTGCATTCTGGCTTGAACGCGTGTGGAACGATATATTGTTTCTTGCTGGAGATGTATGTAAATTCTAAACATTGTAGAACATCTGAGCTGTATATTTTATGAAGAGGAAACTCAAGTGAACATTATCGCTCATAGACATCATCTTACTTCGTTTTCATTCTTTTGCAGCTTCATAACTAGGCCAGAGCAACTATAAACTTATGAGCCTTCGGACTCAGGTAAGAATTATGGAAATCAGTCCAACTACACCACGTGACTCGCATTCCAGTATTGGTGTATATAGACGAATTCATTTTAAAATCAACACAAATGCTAACTCGAAGTTATATTATGCAACAAGTTAAGTTTAACAATAAGGATATAATTTATGAATATTTTCCCAATAAATAAACATAGACTCACAGAATTGAGTAAAATTGCAACAAAGCTTGCAGTGTTCTATCAAACATATATATTTTCCTGCCCCCTTTCTGATCTAGGTCAGGGAACGCCCATTCAGTAGTCTGGCCTAGTTATCTAGAGTTGGCTGTGCTACGGCGCAGGGTCTTGTACGTGGCAGTAACCATTACAGATAACTGTGAGATAACAATGGGATCTCGGTGGCGTAGATATTCGGTGCTCGTCTCTATGTAACAATAATCACCAAAATATGAACAGAACAAAACAAGTTGTCATTCTGCCCCTTAGAACAGGACGCAATCGACTCCGCAGCCACATGTATAAAAAATTCAAGATTAGCAACTCAGCCATGTGTACATCTGGATAGACATCACAGACTGCATAGCCTATACTTCAATACTACTCTGAATATGAAATACTGAGACAACCTTACTGGTCGTAGTGAAACAGGTCTGGAAAGAAAATTACGCAGAGCTCTCTGTAAGATCTGCAACAAACAGTGAAGTTTATACAAGAGACAACATTAATAAATATATAGACAATATGTCAAGTGAACAAAGAAAGAAGCAGAAGGATTTAACGAAGAACAGAAGGAAGGAAGAAGAAGAAGGAAGGAAGAATTTAAGGAAGGAAGAGATTTAAGGAAGGAAGGGAGGGAGGGAGGGAGGAAGGGAAAAGGAAGAAGGGAATGAAGACAGTGATGGAGGAAGGAGGAAGGAAAGCAAGGAAGACAGTGATGGAGGAAGGAGGAAGGAAAGCAAGGAAGACAGAGGAGGAGAAGGAAAGGAGGAAGAAAGGAAGGAAGATAGTGAGTGAAGGGAAGAAAGGAAAGAGAGGAGGGAGCGATGGAGGGAGGGAGGAAGGAACGAACGAACGAACAAAAAAAACGAAGGAACGAGGGCACGAAGAATAGAAGGATGGAAGGAATGTAGAATGGAAAGAACTTTTTTTGCGCCTACGTTGAATGTAAGTAATGTTCAAATGTTGGATACATTAAGACTATACAATTACCGTCTTAAAGATATGAAAACAAAGAATGAAATAATCTCTTCATTAAACCATTGTTAAGCTCTAGTGTCTGGGTTCATGTAACACCCATATATAGTTATTCAGAGCAGGTCAAACTGATCTCTGTGGAAAAATTTACAATTTGTAAAATTGTTAGGGAAATAGCTGGTCTTCTCAAGGTTACTACTGTTGTTTTATTTGTGAACCTGTGGTGGTTGTGTGGTGGTCGTGTAGTGGTTGTGTAGTGGATATATGATGGTCGTGTTGTGGATATGTGGTGGTCGTGTGGTGACTATGTGGTGGTTGTATGGTGGATATGTGGTGGTGGTTGTGTGGTGGATATGTGGTGGTCGGTGGTGGTTGTGAGTGGTCGTGTAGTGGTCGTGTGTGGATATGTGGTGGTCGTGTGGTGGTCTGTGGTGGTTGTGTGGTGAATTGTAGTGGTCGTGTGGTGATATGTGGTGGTCGCGTGGTGACTATGTGGTGGTCGTGTGGTGGTTGTGTGGTGGATATGTGGTGGTTGTGTAGTGGTCGTGTAGTGGATATGTGGTGGTCGTGTAGCAGCTGGGTGGTCGTGTGGCTTGTGGTGGATAGTGGTGGTTGTGTATGTCGTGGTGGATATGTGGTGGTCGTGTAGTGGTTAGGTTGTGCTCGTGTAGTGATCGTGTAGTGGCTATGTAATGGTCGTGTGTTGTGTATGTGGTGGCCTTTGGCGTCTGTGGTGACATGTAGTGATCTTGTAGTGGTCTTGTAGTGGTCTTGTAGTGGTCTGTAGTGGATCTTGTAGTGATCTTGTAGTGATCTTGTAGTGATCTTGTAGTGATCTTGTAGTGATCTTGTAGTGATCTTGTAGTGATCTGTAGTGGTCTTGTAGTGATCTTGTAGTGATCTTGTAGTGGTCTTGTAGTGATCTTGTAGTGATCTTGTAGTGATCTTAGTGATCTTGTAGTGGTCTTGTAGTGATCTTGTAGTGATCTTGTAGTGATCTTGTAGTGATCATGTAGTGGTCTTGTAGTGATCTTGTAGTGATCTTGTAGTGATCTTAGTGGTCTTGTAGTGGTCTTGTAGTGATCTTGTAGTGATCTTGTAGTGATCTTGTAGTGATCTTAGTGGTCTTGTAGTGATCTTGTAGTGATCTTGTAGTGATCTTGTAGTGATCTTAGTGGTCTTGTAGTGATCTTGTAGTGATCTTAGTGATCTTGTAGTGATCTTGTAGTGATCTTGTAGTGATCTTGTAGTGATCTTGTAGTGATCTTGTAGTGATCTTAGTGGTCTTGTAGTGATCTTGTAGTGATCTTGTAGTGATCTTGTAGTGATCTTGTAGTGGTCTTGTAGTGATCTTGTAGTGATCTTAGTGATCTTGTAGTGGTCTTGTAGTGATCTTGTAGTGGTCTTGTAGTGATCTTGTAGTGATCTTGTAGTGATCTTAGTGGTCTTGTAGTGGTCTTGTAGTGATCTTGTAGTGGTCTTGTAGTGATCTTGTAGTGATCTTGTAGTGATCTTGTAGTGATCTTGTAGTGATCTTAGTGATCTTGTAGTGATCTTGTAGTGATCTTGTAGTGATCTTGTAGTGGTCTTGTAGTGATCTTGTAGTGGTCTTGTAGTGATCTTGTAGTGATCTTGTAGTGGTCTTGTAGTGATCTTGTAGTGATCTTGTAGTGATCTTGTAGTGGTCTTGTAGTGATCTTGTAGTGATCTTGTAGTGATCTTGTAGTGATCTTGTAGTGATCTTGTAGTGATCTTGTAGTGATCTTGTAGTGAGCTTGTAGTGATCTTGTAGTGGTCTTGTAGTGATCTTGTAGTGATCTTGTAGTGATCTTGTAGTGATCTTGTAGTGGTCTTGTAGTGATCTTGTAGTGATCTTGTAGTGATCTTGTAGTGATCTTGTAGTGATCTTGTAGTGGTCTTGTAGTGATCTTGTAGTGATCTTGTAGTGGTCTTGTAGTGATCTTGTAGTGATCTTGTAGTGATCTTGTAGTGATCTTGTAGTGATCTTGTAGTGATCTTGTAGTGGTCTTGTAGTGATCTTGTAGTGATCTTGTAGTGATCTTGTAGTGGTCTTGTAGTGATCTTGTAGTGATCTTGTAGTGATCTTTGTTTTGTGATCTTGTAGTGATCTTGTGTGGTCTTGTAGTGATCTTGTAGTGACTTGTAGTGATCTTGTAGTGATCTTGTAGTGATCTTGTAGTGATCTTGTAGTGATCTTGTAGTGATCTGTGTGTGGTCTTGTAGTGATCTTGAGTTGTGTGATCTTGTAGTGATCTTGTAGTGATCTTGTAGTGATCTTGTAGTGATCTTGTAGTGATCTTGTAGTGGTCTTGTAGTGATCTTGTAGTGATCTTGTAGTGATCTTGTAGTGATCGTGTGTGACTAGGTGATCTTGTAGTGATCTTGTAGTGATCTTGTAGTGATCTTGTAGTGGTCTTGTAGTGATCTTGTAGTGGTCTTGTAGTGATCTTGTAGTGGTCTTGTAGTGATCTTGTAGTGGTCTTGTAGTGATCTTGTAGTGATCTGTAGTGGTCTTGTAGTGATCTTTGTAGTGATCTGTAGTGATCTTGTAGTGATCTTGTAGTGATCTTGTAGTGATCTTGTAGTCGTGTGTTGTAGTGATCTTGTAGTGATCTTGTAGTGATCTTGTAGTGGTCTTGTAGTGATCTTGTAGTGGTCTTGTAGTGATATTGTAGTGATCTTGTAGTGATCTTGTAGTGATCTTGTAGTGATCTTGTAGTGGTCTTGTAGTGATCTTGTAGTGATCTTGTAGTGATCTGGTAGTGATCTTGTAGTGATCTTGTAGTGATCTTGTAGTGATCTGGTAGTGATCTTGTAGTGATCTTGTAGTGATCTTGTAGTGATCTGGTAGTGATCTTGTAGTGATCTTGTAGTGATCTTGTAGTGATCTTGTAGTGATCTTGTAGTGATCTTGTAGTGATCTTGTAGTGATCTTGTAGTGATCTTGTAGTGATCTTGTAGTGATCTTGTAGTGATCTTGTAGTGATCTTGTAGTGATCTTGTAGTGATCTTGTAGTGATCTTGTAGTGGTCTTGTAGTGATCTTGTAGTGATCTTGTAGTGATCTTGTAGTGATCTTGTAGTGATCTTGTAGTGATCTTGTAGTGATCTTGTAGTGATCTTGTAGTGATCTTGTAGTGATCTTGTAGTGGTCTTGTAGTGATCTTGTAGTGATCTTGTAGTGATCTTGTAGTGATCTTGTAGTGATCTTGTAGTGATCTTGTAGTGGTCTTGTAGTGGTCTTGTAGTGGTCTTGTAGTGGTCTTGTAGTGGTCTTGTAGTGATCTTGTAGTGATCTTGTAGTGATCTTGTAGTGATCTTGTAGTGATCTTGTAGTGATCTTGTAGTGTTCTTGTAGTGATCTTGTAGTGATCTTGTAGTGATCTTGTAGTGATCTTGTAGTGATCTTGTAGTGATATTGTAGTGATCTTGTAGTGATCTTGTAGTGATCTTGTAGTGATCTTGTAGTGTTCTTGTAGTGATATTGTAGTGGTCTTGTAATTTATGGAGATCCATGATCGCCTGCGCAAGCCGGCACGGCACCTAATGTTGATAATATGATAAAATATTTAATGAAACACAATATATGTAACTTTGTCTCTAGCTAAACACAAGTGGCAGATTCTATAAAAATAAAATGATGAATGTAAGACGATGGCGTTGATAAAAAGAAATACACGAACAAAAAAGGAACTCCTGTTTTAAAACTGGTTCTCCCTGCTTCATCCAGGATGTGTTATTACATCTACAACACGTGTTTTGTCAGTGTTCTTGTTGTATTAAGTAGATCCTGCACATTTTCTCGTAATCTTTTCTGTTTTTCCTTGGGATAAAGCAACGATTTCAAGGGTTAAGCATGAAGAATCATGTTTCAGGTGAACAATTTCTTTAAGAAATGTTGATTGTGTTTATGTCAGGGAGTACACGGGAGAATCCTTTATATTTACTACAGATCTTTGCGGAATTTTGATTAAGTTCTGTTGGGGGAGCTATGTTATTATTTTAAAGCTTGAGTACGTCTTCACTAAATATTGTTCTAATTTTGTTTTCTTGTTTGTTTGTCTGTGTATTGGATGTTGAACTTCTGTGAATGAAGATGTTTTTGATGTATCTTTTTCTTGTGATTGCAATTTGGATTATTATATCGACAGATGTGTTATTATGATGAAGTCAACTGTTGTCTGGAGTTCATCTCTGATGCCATGCAGTGCCGGATTAAACAAGCGCGGGGCCTACACCAAGATATAAATATGTTACCAAGAGGCCCCGTGCTGTTAGTCAGAATTTTGGCTTCGGCCTTAATATCTGAAAATGTAAGCCTCGTAAAAAATATTTCAACCGAAATTTTACAAGCTAAACATTGTCTGCTCTAGGCGCGGGGCCTTCAGAAACGTGGAGCCCGCAGCATTTTCTACTTCTGCTATAGGGCTAATCCGGCACTGATGCCGTGTCATCACTGATGAATTCTTCTCTGATGTATGTAGTGACCTAACTACGCGAGGCTTGGTAGGTCGATCAAAAGCATGTTTTATCATACAGTATAGTCCTCATAAAGCGGTCCAAGTGGTTATGCCTATGCCGTGCGATATGAAGATCGTAGGTTCGAATCCGGACCTCGCCGTTCTGTTCACGAGTGCTTTTTTTGTTAAAGAGACCCTAAGATTTTGTCGGAGTAACTGAGTTCGTGCTTTCCGCAATATTCTCTGCAGGTAACGTGCCATTTCTGCGGAGAGGGAGTAAAACCTGGTATAATTAAGTCATTCTTCTGCTTTAACCCCCTCCTGTTTGCGTGTTCGTAGCGCGTTGAACTACGGGTGACTAGTCCTCTGTAAGTGCGGGTTCAACTCCGCGGACTGGCAGAAAAGCTACAGGTTCCCCAGATTTACGGTGTTCGTGGCACCGAGCAGAAGGGTTACGGTGTCCATGACACCGAGCCGAACAGCTTTCAGCTCAAGTGCTTCTAGATCAGAAAAAAAAAATTATAATAATAATCACCATATATATGAGTTAGATGCGTGATACTATGGTTTCTGGTGCGTATTATGGTCAAGTATCGCCGACTTCAGCACCTTTTCAGTGAGAGAGAGGGTTCATCCCTTGCTGTGTATCTGAAAAACAATATAAATAATTTATACTTGATGAATTACACTGTATGAGAACAGTGTACAGAAAAATAAAATCAATTTCTTTGTATTATCCGTCAAGTTGGAGGAGCGTCTAACCGATCGATTAGACCGCGGATCCTATACGGAAAACCTGTGGTCAATCCACGATAAGGCCATAGATTTATTTATGTCAGGGGCATAAAAGAAAAATTGTAACCTGAACAGTTTCGGTGCGATAGTACTAGCCACGCGGCCTAGAAATTCATCAGGTGCATGCCTCCTCTGTCCTACTTTTTCTTCTTTTGTCGTCACACTGGTACCGGGTTGTTGCCCAGTTTCATCACACTGCTACCGGGTTGTTGCACAGTGTCGTCACACTGCTACCGGGTTGTTGCCCATTGTCGTCACACTGCTACCGGGTTGTTGCCCAGTGTCATGGTTTTCTGTTTTTGCCTTGCGCTGTTCTAGAGGCCTGGGTGATTGTTATTTTTGCACTTTCACATGATTCTGCTATGCCATCTAACCATCTTTTCTGTGGTCTTCCTCTTGCTTTCTTTTCCAATGTTCTGTTGTAGAAGACTCTGTATACAGTGGAGTTTGGATGCATTATTATTAAGTGGCCAAACCACTTCATTCTTTATTTCTCAATGTAATTCAAGCAAGGTTCTGTGTCAACATTCTTTCTTATGCTGTTGTTGGTGACTCTGTCTTTTCTGATGTTGTTGGTAACTTTTCGTAGGCAACGCATCCCACATGTAGTTATTTTTTGGTGCTAAAAAGCGGTACCAAAAGCAAAACGACAGTTTATTGTTACTTTTTATGTTTGTCTTTAAGAGATTTGAGAAGGTTATGACGTAGAGATCAGTGTGGTCAAAAATGTAATAATCTTGAATGTGAAAGTTATTGTACACCATGTTTGCAGAGTGACTGATGAGTTGATGAATAAGATGTTTTAAGAACAACAGGGGAGCTCCAGAAAATAAATGTGTAAATAAATAGATAGTCAATAAATAGATAGTCAATAAATAGATAGTAAATAAATAGATAGTCAATAAATAGATAGTCAATAAATAGATAGTAAATAATGTGTCTAAAGTGTCATAGGGCCTCCGAATAAAAACAATTGACCAAACACAGGATTAAAAGCAAAACACTATGGCACCAATGGCGTAGCTCTGCATACGATAGTCTTTTAGAGTACAACCGGCTTGCTCTCTAGCTAGCAGAATTTCTCTCTATCTCTCATATACCAGATGTCTCGACTTCAAGACCAGATGTCTCGCTCAGAAATTCTCACTCTCCCATAGACCAGATGTCTGCTCTCTCTCAAGACCAGATGTCTCGCTCTCTCTCTCATAGACCAGATGTCTCGCACTCTCCTCATAGACCAGATGTCTGCTCTCTCTCCATAGACCAGATGTCTCGCTCTCTCCTCATAGACCAGATGTCTCGCCTCTCTCATAGACCAGATGTCTCGCTTCTCTCATAGACCAGATGTCTCGCTTCTCTCTCATAGACCAGATGTCCGCTCTCTCTCATAGACCAGATGTCCCACTTCTCTCATAGACCAGATGTCCCGCCTCTCTCATAGACCAGATGTCCACTCTTCTCTCATAGACCAGATGTCTCCTCTCTCTCTAGACCAGATGTCCACTCTCAGACCAGATGTCCCGCTTTCTCATAGACCAGATGTCTCGCACTCTCTCTAGACCAGATGTCTCGCTTTCTCCCCATAGACCAGATGTCTCGCCTTCTCTCCATAGACCAGATGTCTCACTCTCCATAGACCAGATGTCTCCTCTCTCATAGACCAGATGTCTCGCTTCTCTCTCATAGACCAGTTGCTTTCGCATCTCTCATAGACCAGATGTCTCGCTTCTCTCTCATAGACCAGATGTCCGCTTTCTCTCATAGACCAGATGTCCGCTTCTCTCTCATAGACCAGATGTCCGCTTTCTCTCATAGACCAGATGTCCCGCTTCTCTCATAGACCAGATGTCCTCGCTTTCTCTCATAGACCAGATGTCCTGCACTCTCTCATAGACCAGATGTCCCGCTCTCTCTCTCATAGACCAGATGTCCCACTCTCTCATAGACCAGATGTCCCGCTCTCTCATAGACCAGATGTCTCGCACTCTCTCATAGACCAGATGTCTCGCTCTCTCTCTCTCTCATAGACCAGATGTCCCGCTTTCTCTCTCATAGACCAGATGTCTCGCTCTCTCTCTCTCATAGACCAGATGTCCCGCTTTCTCTCTCATAGACCAGATGTCTCGCACTCTCTCATAGACCAGATGTCTCTCTCTCTCATAGACCAGATGTCCCGCTAATGCCGACGTAAATCTCAAATTGGAGAACTAGCTGGTTGGGCTCTAAAATACGCTCGTCTGCAGGGCTACGTAATTGGTGCCTTAATAAATAAGGTTATGGTTCGAATCCTGTGTTTGGTAAACAAGAAATTCCAGAGGTCCTTATTACTTGTCTACTGTCTCTCGTTATTCAATGTTACATAGAACTAATACTAACATACGGATGCGAGTCATGGACAATAAACAAACAGATTGAAAAATCTCTGAGGGTTACAGAGATGTGCTTTTACAGAAGAATGATTAGAATCCATTGGACTGTTAAAATGACTAATGTTGAGGTGTTGAGGAGTGGGGGTCAGTGACGAATGGTAGGACGTTTGCTTTAAGTTATGAATGACGCAAGTTCAAATCTGAACAGTGCCGTTTGATTTACATGTGTATTTTTTTTCGAAGATCTTAAGATTATTGCTAGAGCAATGTAGTTCGTGATTTATGTAACAGATGACTTTCATTTCTGCGGAAACGGAATGAGCGGTACAGGAAACCCAGTGCAATTGTGTCAATCCTCGCCTGTATGCCATTTTAAAACTTGTCCTTAACGAACTTGCCCAACTTTCCTAAATGAAGTAGCAATAATCTATCGGTTTAACTTGGATTTACTGAAGATTATCTCTGGATAATCCATAGAGCTTCAATAATGACATGTGAAATGATTTGTATTTATTGCAAGTCTATACTAGATCAGTTGTGATTTTTTTCCGATCCAGAAGCACTTGAGCTTTTCAGCTCTTCGGCTCGGTGCCATGGACATCGTAACCCTTCGGTTCGGTGCCACGAACACCGTAAGTCTGGGGAATCTGTGGCTTTTTCTGCCATCCCGCGGAATTGAACCCGCACACACAGAGGGATAGTCACCCGTAGTCCAACGCGCTACGAACACGCTGGGTAGACGGGCGATCAGTTGTGATAAATACTGCCAGTACTGTTTTAACATAGTTTAGTTTAGTTGTCGGATCATCATCACTGTACGTCGAACCAATTAGACCATACTTGCTCCGATCTCCTTCTGAGTATTTCTCTCAGCATGTGGCGACTAACGACGGCGGTTCTAGTCTAGTTTAGTCGTCGGATTATCATCACTGCACGTCGAACCAATTAGTCCATAAGTGCTCCGATCTCCTCCTCAATATGTCTCTTAGTGTGTGGCGACTAACGACACAAGTTCTCTGTTGATTTACTATTCTTCTTTGGCTTCCAAAATAGTGTACTCGTCTAGCTACAGTACTTGTCTAGCTACAGTACTTGTCTGGCTACAGTACTTGTATGGCTACAGTACTTGTCTGGCTACAGTACTTGTCTGGCTACAGTACTTGTCTGGCTACAGTACTTGTCTGGCTACAGTATTTGTCTGACTACAGTACTTGTCTGGCTACAGCACCTGTCTAGCTACAGCACTTGTCTAGCTACAGTACCTGTCTAGCTACATCACTCGTCTAGCTACAGCACTCGTCTAGCTACAGCACTCGTCTAACTACAGCACTCGTCTAGCTACAGCACTCGTCTAGCTACAGCACTCGTCTAGCTCAGCATTGTCAGCTACAGCACATTTGTTATGAGTACATCAGTTCGTATGTTGACATTTTTGCGCGCCATAAAGACCAGAATTGTATCTCTCTGTCGTCCATTGTCTCGTTTTTATTGATTTGTCTTCTGCCAACATATATTCTAACTTTTCTTATCTCATGAAATGTACAAGAAATTACAACCAGCTACCTCTCCGGTACCATAGTCTAGCAAGCGTTTCCCAAGTGGGCGGTGATCCCCCACCCAGTGGGCGCTGAAACCTTGGGGGTAGTGGTTAAGAAACATTTGGAAGGTGTGGGCGTTCAGGCGATTAGGGGTCGGTGGCTCCTTAAAGAAGAAATTAATAATAAATATTTAAAATAAATTATTTCCGTGATTTTGCGATTGAATAATCATTTAAAATTTGAATTCTGCATTTTAATTCATCTTATGCTCGTCTTACATGATCCATTTTTTCATCAATTTTCGATTTCATGCATATAATCATTTGAAAATTGACTATGTATGACAGAAATATATATATCACTTTTATATACCAAAGAGAAAATACGAAATGTATATATAAATATATATATATATATATATATGTGGGGGCCGTTGGCAACCTGTTATAATGGGGAGGGGCGTTACAAAGTTGATGTTGTGCAAAGTGGGCGGTGGGGCGTTACAAAGTTGATGTTGTGCAAAGTGGGCGGTGGGCGTTACAAAGTTGATGTTTGAAAGTGGGCGGTGGGTCGAAAAGTTTGGGAATCTATGGTCTAGCGTGTTCAGACTCAACTCCTAATTTTCGAAATCGTTCCATTGTCTTGGACTTGTTCATATTCTGTAACATTCAAGCCCCACAAAGTCTCCATGACACAATAAGTTTCCAAACATAATCGCCCACAAAGTCTCCATGAGACAAATATTTCAAACATAATAGCCCCACAAAGTCTCCATGACACAATATGTTTCAAACATAATCAAGCCCCACAAAGTCTCCATGACACAATATGTTTCCAAACATAATCAAGCCAAAAGTCTCCAGAGACAATAATTCTAAACATATTCAAGCCCAATAAAGTCTCCATGAGACAATATATTTCCAAAACATATTCTTGAAATCTGTCTCTGTGATGTAGAGGTTACGCGCTCGCCTCTCGTTTCAACGGTACTCGGTTCGCTCACAGGTGGAGCCATCAGGATATTTTTCCAGAGATCCCTGATCTCAGTCTAGTCCTATCGGAGACGGAAGATAAAATGTAGATCCCGTGTTTAATTTGAGCATGTAAAACAATCCTTGGCAGTTCAAAATCGAGAAGAGCAGGCTGGAAAGCCACTACCTGGTCAAAATTCATTAGAAAAGATTTAAAATAAAATTTCTACAACATATCTTCACCATCTTCAAAATTACATACGGGACCCTCGCCGGTGCTACGGAGTTTGTGCACTGCATCTGAGATCTTCCTGAATAAGAAAGAGATTGCAGCATGCATGGTTACTCACCGAAGTGCAGTGATGATGATTCTATCAATCAACCTTGAAATCTGATACGCTGATAGGTCTTGTATGCACCCTCGTATTTCTCTTACATCCCCCGCCCCACTCCCTCCACGAGAGGCCTAGAAGCAACAAGCAAATTAATAGTCGTGTTCGATATTGTTGTTTCTAAGGCGCCACATTCCTTATTATCTGTCCTCCCGTTCCCTTGTTTTGCCGAGTAAGCCCATACTGATCTGGATCCGCCTCTGACTGAACCATCATTATAAATAAATAAGGACAGTGGCGGCTCGTGATCGTGTTTGTTGGTGGGGCCAGACACACATTTTCGGGGAAATCATGGTTTTGGGTGAGGTTATATTTTAGTCCATTACATAATAAATACACGTTACACATTATTTGTGTGTGGGCCCGACCCCTCTGGCCCTTAATGACGAGCCACCACTGAATAAGGATATCCCTTGGATGTGAATGCGTATCCACACATTCCCTAATCTTATCCTCGGCAAAGTCAGAAATTCCTTACCCTACAGTAACTCCCAAGTACAAATTTAACTAACGTACAGGGGACTTAACCTACAGACTAGGATTACTTGTACATGAACTTGGTAACCTCCACCGCAAGTGTTATGCTGGGGCTCGCAAGGGGAGCAAAGAATAATACCACTGCGACCTACAAGGCATGTCGTAAGAGGCGACTGAAGTAGGGACCTGGGTAAGCTACCCTAGTAAATAAAAAGCGTCGCATAAATCGGATGTGCTGGTCTATTTGTAAGCGCATAAATGGCACAACGTACAATCGCTCTTAGGCTCAGATCGCATACAGATTACACGGAGTGGTTAACAAGTGGTCGATATGGAGCGTTCGAAGAAGAAGGTAACCTCCAGAACGTTGTTGGTTTAATCAACGTCTCACGCATGAGGAAAGGAATATGCCCTCCTATCCCCTTCACAAACAGAGCCGAAAATTGTAAAGTGACAGGAACTGCATAACCTAAGATCTGACTCAATAAGCTATTTTAGAAACCTTTAGAAAATGCATATTTTTTTTAAAGACGCAAGAGAGAAATATTATGTAGGAAGTATTCTGAAAATTAACAATAACGGTGACTGCTCCAAAGAGATCTCAAGAAGATTGGCAATAGCAATCAAGAAGTTAAACACAATGAAGAACATGTGGCAAAGCACCTGCAAAATACTAAAATTAAAAATATTGAGATCATGCATTTTCACAGTGGCTACTTATGGTTGCAAATCATGGACTATTACACAAAAATTAAGAACGAAAATCCAGTCCTTCGAAACTAAATGCTACAGAAAGATCCTACGAATACCATGGACAGAAAAAGAAAGAACATTGATGTCCTGAAAGAACTAAATATTAAAGAGAATTGGCTGATAAACAACATACTATACAGAAAAATTACATATTTTGGTCACATCAAGCGTCACGATGGCCTGGAAAGCACAATACTAGAAGGCAGGGTCCCAGGACGCAGAGGCAGAGGCAGACCAAGAAGAAGATGGCTACAAGATATTAAAGAAACCATGACCATGACCATCGACGAAGTGGGTGAACTGGCAAGAGACAGAGTGAATTTCAGATGTGCTGCAAAGAGAGCAACGTCCTATAAAGGATACGCACCTTGATGATGATGATTCTGAAAATCAATCAAGCACTGCATCAATAATTCATTAACTAAAAATCAATCAAGCATTGCATCAATAATTCATTAACTAAAAAAATAAAACATTCGTAACTGCTTGTAATACCGCTTTTTGTACAGTGTATTACAGGGAGGGACCTGTGCCTGTGAAGTTAATGGTCGCATGGCTAGTGCAGTGTGTTACAGGGAGGGGCATGTGCCTGTGAAGTTAATGGTCACATGGCTAGTGCAGTGTGTTACAGGGAGGGGCATGTGCCTGTGAAGTTAATGGTCACATGGCTAGTGCAGCTGTCATGTTACAGGGAGGGCATGTGCCTGTGAAGTTAATGGTCACATGGCTAGTGCAGTGTATTACAGGGAGGGGCATGTGCCTGTGAAGTTAATGGTCACATGGCTAGTGCAGTGTATTACAGGGAGGGGCATGTGCCTGTGAAGTTAATGGTCGCATGGCTAGTGCAGACGCCACGAAACTGTCAATGTTATAATTTATCGTTATGCCCCTGACAGAAAAAAACTCATTGGTCGTACCATGGATTGAACCCGTGTCTCCCGTATGGAAGCCACGCCCTAATCCGTTCTGCCAGACGCTAGTTAACTAGAACGGCTAAATCTAGAAATATGCGAGTCTCTGTTGCTAAGTGGTTAAGACGGTGCACTACGTTCCGAAAGTAGTTGGTTTAAATAAGGACCGCGCAGTTCTGTTCACACGTCGTGCATTTTTTCAAGAGAGCAATATAATTGTTGAGGAAGCTACAAAAGTCATACTTTGTGCAATAAATTTGGCAGCTGGTGTGCAATTTCTGCAGAGATGGACCGGTTCATCTGGGAAAACCCGATGCAGTGTAGTTATCAGTTATATGAAGACTATCATCATCACACTTCGGACACGTCCGTAGGTGCTCCGATCTCAGCCTTAACAGATCCAGCGTCCCAACACGCCAGTTCGATGTTGATTAATCAATCTCTTTGCATATTTGGTATGTCGTTCTTTTCGGGCTGCACCAATATCGACACCCATCTCTGTCAATCTGGTCAGCGAGTGTGATTCACAACTCTGAAACTCACCCGTTTGGAAAGACTCTCTCAATGCGTTAAGAATGTCATTTCGGTCTATGGCAGCTCCTTCTGATATTGTAGCCACGCCAGCCAATCTATCAGCTCGCTCATTACCCTTAACTCCTGCGTGCCCAGGGATAAAAATTAAGGTGATTTCTCTGATCACTGTATGTACCAGTACCTCCACAAAATTTCATCTCACCATTCCTGATTCGACTTTAAGAATCGCCTACCACAGTGAGCCACACAGAAAAAGTATAACGAGTACAAAGCAAGAGGAAGACCACGCAAAAGATGGATCAATGGCATCAAGAACAGCCTTAAGAAAATGAATAACAGCTTACAAAGTGCTTTAAAACAAGCACACACAAGATCACTACACCTCTCCCAAGAAGAAGCTCGTGGAGTCACTGAGTATGAAAACGAGCATTAGTGTAGCTATGAGATGCCACCCATTTCACCGCCCATGTAACTGCAGTATAGTAATTGTTTTGTCTTTTGACCCTTCAACTAGAACCGCACACACAAGAGCAAATGATCTGCATCGATATACCCAATTTAATTTGACACTACGCGGGCGTTTTCTTCTCTTCTGTCTACAGCATAGGTTCCCAAACTTTTTCGGCTCACCGCCGACTTTGCACTATTTGTACATCCAATTTTCTGTAACGACCACCTGATTATAAAATTGTCAACCGCGCAATTTTCAAATGATTTTATGCTGGAAATAGAAAATTGATGAAAAAATGGATAACGAGTAAGACGGGCATAAGATAAAGTAAATTGCAGAATTCAAATTTGAAATGATTATTCAGTCGCAAAATCACAACAATAATTTATTTTAAAATATATTATTAATTTCTTCTTTAAGGAGCCACCAACCCCTAATCGTCTGAACGCCCCAACCTTCCAAATGCTTTTTAACCCACTAACCCCCTCCCAAGGCTTCAGCGTCCACTGGGGGCAGTAACGCCCACTTTGGAAACCTATGGTTTACAGCATAGATTCCCAAACTTTTCGGCCCACCGCCCACTTTGCACAACATAAACGTTGTAACGCCCCCTCCACATTATAACAGTTTGCCAACGCCCCCTCCCACATATATGCATGCTTTATTTTCTCTTTGACATAGAAAATTGATATATATTTCTGTAACACATCGTCAATTTTCAAATGATTTTATGCAGGAAATAGAAAATTGATGAAAAATGGATCGTGTAAGACGGGCATAAGATGAATTAAAATGCAGAATTCAAATTTTAAATCATTAAAATTTAAATCACTAATATAATTTATTTTAAAATATTCATTATTAATCCTTCTTTAAGGCGCTATCGACCTCTAATCGCCTGAAACCCCCGAAATTCTTCTGAACCACTAAAGCCCCCTAGAACGCTTCAGCGCCCACTGGAGGCAGTAGCGCCCACTTTGGGAACCTATGGTCTACCTACAGGAACAAGGGTGAGGAAATAACTTCAGACAATTGTATGAGATTTTTGAGATCATAATCATAACTGATGGATAGGGCGAAAAATAGGTCTTAAATTGACTAAATTTCTGACAGAACAGTTGGGAAAGTCATTTAGTAGCCACACGAGTAGGTGTAATATCTGTTCTTGTCTGTTATGTTTATTGCCTTGTCTGTATTAGTCACTTTTTTATGTGTTACTGTAAGCACTTACAAATATTTAGTACTTTTTTTTTGTTCGCCCGCTATCAATTCCAACACAAGAGTCATGGGCATGTAGCAGTCAGTGACTCATAGCTAACTGTTAGCGTCATGGTCAGCGTAAGAACAAAGTTGACCTTCAGGAGATTACACAAAGTCATGTCAGTCGTGAGCAAGTTAGGCATGCGCTAGAAGGAATTCATAAAACAGGGGGGTAACTGATCAGCTATGGCGTCATGGTCAGCGTAAGAACAAAGTTGACCTTCATGAGATTACACACAAGTCATGGGCGTGTAGCAGTCAGGACTTCATAGCTAACTGTTAGCGTCATGGTCAGCGTAAGAACAAAGAAGACATTCGAGATTGATTGATTGATTGATCATCATCGCACTTCGATGAGCAACCATGTTTGCTCCAATCTCTTTCTTATACAGGAAGATCTCAGCGACAGTACACAAACTCCGCAGCACTGGTTCCCGATATAATTTTGAAGATGGTGAAGATATTTTTGTAGAAATTTTATTTTCAATCTTTTCTAATTAATTTTGCCCGGGCAGAGACTTTCCAGCCTGCTCTTCTCCATTTTGAACTGTCAACGGTTCTTTTACGTGCTCAAATTGAACACGGGACCTAAGTTTTATCGCCAGTCTCCGACAGAACTAGGGACTCGATCTCATACACGAGATCAGGGATCTCTGGAAAAATATGTAGCTGGTCTGGAGGACGACCTGGACAATAGCGAACAGGAACCTGGCATCTGACGCACCGTGACCATGAGAGAGATAACCGGTATCTAGCGCCACCGTGACACTGAGAGAAAGACCACTACGCCACCGTGACCCACTGAGAGAGAGAACCTGGTATCTACGCCGTGACCACTGAGAGAAGAGACCTGGACTACGACCGTGACCACGAAGAGAGAACCTGGTATCTACGCCACGTGACCACTGAGAAGAACGATCTACGCCACCGTGACCACTGAGGAACCTGGTATCACCCACCGTGACCACTGAGAGAAGGAACTGATCTGCACGGACCACTGGAGAAGAGAACCGGATCTCGCACCGTGACCACTGAGAAGAGAACCTGGTATCTCACCGTGACCACTGAGAAGAACCTGGTATCTACGCCACCGTGACCACTGAGAGAAGAGACCTGTTCACCCACCGTGACCACTGAGAAGGACCTGGTATCTACGCACCGTGACCCTGAGAAAAGAACTCTATCTACGCCACCTGACCACTGAAGTGTATTACGCCAGTCCACGAGAAAGAGAACCTGATCTCCACCGTGACCCTGAAGAGAACCTGGTATCTAGCCACCGTACCACTGAGAAGAAACCTGTATCTACGCCACCTGACCACTGTATTGGCTTGTAGCAGTCAGCGATTAATGCAACTTCGCGGCATGGTCAACGTACCAGCTGACCCACTCCGCCTCCATGGCGGCCGAAATAGACGACTAAAAAGGCTACGTTTGTGGAGATCGAAGAAGAGAAGGGTACCGAAAAGCTATGCTGAGTCGGATATGTCCGACCGAAAGGTGCAGATACCACAGCTGAAGCTGAAAACCGTGACACAAGGCATTGAGTTCTCCGGACTGCATCCTGCTATAACGAGCGATAGTATGAGAACGAGCGAGGAAGAAGAAGAAGAATTCAGACGTTGTCAGAGCGCATAATATGGCACATCTTATAATTTTTACGTGAAAACTTGCTTTTCTTATCACCAGTGTCCCTCGCCATTTAGGCGAGCTCTACTCCGACTTCTACTTCATCGTATTTCAGCTCCCAACGAAGCACAGGTCTTCAACAAGCTTTTTCCAGCCTTTCCCTCTCTCTTGCCATCCTTTCCAATTCTTCCCACGTTTTTGGGGAAATTGTGATGAAGCCATGGGAATGGAGTATGCTATTTTGGAGTCTTCTTCTTCTTCTTCTTTTCTTCGACGTTCCACATCAACCACTTGTTAAACCACTCTTTGTGATTTGTATGTGATCTGAGCTTAAGAGCGATTGTACGTTGTGCCAGTTATGCGCCTACTACAAGTAGGCCAGCACATCCGATTTCTGCGACTCTTTTTATTTACTAGGTAGCTTCCTATACCCCTACATCAATCGCCTCTTATGCCACGCCTTGTAGATCGTAGTGTTACTATTCTTTGCTTCCCTTGAGAACCCCAGCAACACACGGGCTGGGATGGAATCATAGTTATGGAAACATCAACATTTATTATTTCAGAGAATGTATTTATTTTTGTGGGTTTTTCAAAATTCATGAATAGCTCAGAATACCTTTTTAGCCAAAGAACGAAGTCGCGTATTCTACCGTCGTAGCTAAGCGATTAAGTTAATGCCTTTTAATCTGTTCTTACCGGCTCGTATTATCCGGATTGAGCTATACAGTTTCATAACAGCTCATCCCCTTGCTTTTCTTCAAGATTCCTTCTGTGACCTTTTATACGGGAATGTGTTTTAACAAAACATGTTTAAGTGATTAATTAGTTTAGAATGTCTACTGGAACATTCGTTTAAATGCAAGATTCTGTTACGACGTGATTATATTCATCTGAAGGATGAAATAGCACACCAGGAATTTTATTATAATGATACTGACATGTCTAGTTCAGGAATTTGATTCAAGAATCCGTGAATGTTAGATGTAAATAAAATATAAAAGACTAGATGGTAAAAGAAATACAATTTCAAGCGTCTGATATAGCCTGGCTAAAAAAAAGATGATATCATAGATGAAGGTATCTTTAACTCAAAGTTAAAGCTCTGAGATTATTTGGTGATAGGTCAAGCGATGTTATCTTCTTCTTCTTCTTTTAGAAGTTAGTAGAAACCATCGAATAGTCTTATATTTTTATCTCCGTGGTGATGCTGTGGTATAGAGGTTAGATACCCGCCTATCGTTTCAAATGTTCTCGGTTCGCTCACTCGTGGAGCCATCTGGATATTTTTCCAGAGATCCCTGATCTCAGTGTAGGTGAGATAACGTTTCTAGTCCTATCGGAGACGGACGATAAAACTTAGGTCCCGTGTTCAATTTGGGATTGTAAAAGAATCCTTGGGAGTTTAGAATCGAATAGAGCAGGATGGAAAGATACTGTCTGGACAACATTCATTGGAAAGATTATAAATATAATTCCTACACAATATTTCACCATCTTCAAAATTACATCGGGGACTTTCGCCGGTGCTACAGAGTTCGTGCACTTCAGCTGAGATCTTCCTATGTAAGAAAGAGATCAGAGCACACATGGTTATTCACCGAAGTGCAATGATGATGTCCTTATCAATCAATCAATCAATCAATCAATTAATCAACCACACAATCTTCTTTTGTCGTCACACTGTTACCGGGTTTGTTGCCACCGGGACAGTGTCGTCACACTGCTACCGGGTTGTTACCCAGTGTCGTCACACTGTTACCGGGTTGTTACCCAGTGTCGTCACACTGCTACCGGGTTGTTACGCCAGTTTGTGTTCATCACACTGCTACGGGTTGTTACCCAGTGTCGTCACACTGCTACCGGGTTGTTACCCAGTGTCACTGCCCCGTTTACTGCTACTGGGTTGTTACCCAGTGTCGTCACACTGCTACCGGGTTGTTACCCAGTGTCATGGTTTTCTGTTTTTGTCTTGCGCTGTTCTGGTGTCTTGGGTGATTGTTATTTTTGCTCTTTGACAGGATTCTGCTGTGACATCTAACCATCTTTTTCGTGGTCTACCTCTAGCCTTCTTTCCTGATGTTCTGTTGTAGAAGACTTTGTATACTGTGAAGTTTGGATGCATTCTTATTAAGTGGCCAAACCACTTCATTTTTGTTTCTCAATGTAATTCAAGCAAGGTTCTGTACCAACTTTCTTTCTTATGCTGATGTTGATGACTCTGTCCTTTCTGGTGTTGTTGGTAATTTTTCGTAGGCATCACATTTCACATGTAGTTTTTTTTTTGCGACTGTGCTTCGCTCATTCTCCATGTTTGGCTCTGGTAACACAAAGTAGGTATAAAAATGTTGTTGATCATCTGTTGTTTAGCTGTCAGGAGATTTTTGAAATAGATGCAGGTATCTATTACTCCGAGGAAGACCACGGAGAAGATGGATTTAGTATGTAACTATAGGTTTGAGCATGGCGGATGCAGAGGCGGGACACCTGACATATATAAGAGAAATACATTTCAAAGGACTGTTGGGGTGGCAAAGTTCTGCTCAGAACAAGCTATTTCATGATGATGGTGATGCTGATGATGATGATGATGATGATAATGGTGATGCTGATGATGACAAAGAAGAAGGATCAAAGGCTCAAGTTTAAGATACGAGTATTTGGTGAGAGGAAACGCGATGTTATCATGCGATATAAAAGATGAAGGTATCTTTTACTCCAAGGAAGACAACCGAGAAGATGGATTCAGGATGTAACTGAGGGTTTGAGCACGACGGCTGTAGAGGCTGGACATCTGGTCTATGATAGACAGAAATTGTGAAGGACTGTTAGGGTGGCAAAGTTCTGACGATGATGATGATGTTGATGATAATGATGATGATAATGAGGATGATGATGATAATGATGATAATGATGATGATGATGATGATGTTCGTAATGATGATGATGACGTAGAAGAAGGATCAAAGGCTCAAGTTTAAGACAAGAGTATGCAGTGAGAGGTAACGAGATGTTATCATGACGATATAATAGATGAAGGTATCTGTTACTCCAAGGAAGACAACGGAGAAGATGGATTCAGGATGTAACTGAGCTTTTGTTATGTTATGTTATGTTATGTTATGCGATCGACGTCATGGCACATTGGGCATTCCCATTCGTGCTCTGTCCTCCGTTGCAGCAGCCATCCTAAAGTCCATTTGCTCACAGTACCCATCAGAAATTGATTACTATATCTTCTCTCTCTACCACGAAGACGATCCTGTCTGGCATGTCCAACTAACATGACGGTTACTATGATAGAAAGAAATTTCGAAAGACTGTTAGGGTGACAAAGTTCCGACTTGATGATGATGATGTTAATGATGATGATAGTAATGATGTTGATAATGATGATGATGAGGTATCTTTGCTAAAGTTTAAATTAAGAGCATTCGGTCAAAGGTCAAGCGATGTTAGCACGACTATATCAAAGATTCGGATATCATTGAATCAAGTTTCAGACAGAAGCATTTAGTGTGAGGTCAAGCCATATTATCATGATGATATTATAGAAGCAGGTATCATTGACTCAAAACTTAAGCTAATCGTATTTGGTAAGAGGAGATCCCCCAAAAAATCCGTAGTTGTTAGTAAACTCGCTTCGTTCAAGGCTCAATTCCCCAGTGGGCGTGAAATATTTGTCAGACCGTAACGGTTCCCAGGCCGATCCAATCTTAATTATTTCACGCCGGTCACCTTTACTTCTCAGTTCTTTTTCTGGTACCGATTTTCCTAGTTTTAACGTGTGACTGAAGCTACTGAGCTCGTGGTATGTGCTACGCTCTCGGCACGATGGATGCTCATACTGAAGAGAGAAACCGAGCCATATCCATGGTCGTCCACATACATTTTGCCGGGAATTGAGGGTGGAACATAAATGAAAAAATGGTATTTTGTAGTCTATTACGCAGAAATAGATAAGACCAGATGTGAATAGAACTATTTTATCAAAAATCATTTTCAGGGAGACACTTATTCCCCCTTTCCTCCGTCCCTTGCAATAATGCATGGACGCCTATGGTTTTATCGAAAACATTCCCGGGCAATTAAATTAGTCCTTCACCGTTAAACCTGTTTATGTATCTCTAATGTCATCGAATAATTTTTTACTTATTCCGTCCATCTATTTGTTCTGTCGATCTATTTGTTCTGTAGATCTTATCTTCTTCTTCGAACGCTCCATATCGATCACATGTTAATACCCCTCTTTGTGATTTGTATATGATCCGAGTCTAAGAGCGATTGAACGTTGTGTCTGTTATGCGCCTACAAGTAGGCCAGCATATCCGATTTATGAGACGTTTTTTCTTTACTAGGGTAGCTTCCCTATACCATTACTTAGGTCGCCTCTTACGACATGCTTTTAGGTCGCAGTGTTACTATTCTTTGCTCCCTCCATGCCCTGGCAACATAAGATCGTCAATCTTATCAAATTATATTTACAATATTTAAATTGCTTGTCTTATAGTTCATAGTTGTGCTATCTCTTACTTTGGCACTATTTTCTACCTTTTAACATATGTTTTCTTTCATGATGAATGAATTTATTCTGTTTGTACACTTTCTTCTACGGTCCAGATTTGGAGTTGATCTACTCTGACTTTCTTGTTATGTAAATTTCACGTATATCTTTTATCTATTTGCTCCAGTTTTGAAATGTTCTTGACTTGTTTAATGTGTATGATTGTATTTAATGTAGCTGTTGTTGTCGATTGTTGTTGTAATTGGGAGCGGCTGGTCGACTGGATTAGAGCGGCTCTCATGCGGAGAACGAGTTCAATTCATGGTAAAGCCGATGGGTTGTTTTTTCTGTCAATGGCATAAAGAAAAATTATAATCTGAACTGTTTCGTGAAGACTGCACTAAACATGAAATGAAAATCGTGGCAGATCCTTTACAGGACGGGAGGCATTAACAACAGTTCCTTTACGTAGCACAAGACCACGGGTCATCAAAGACCTACACGGCTAATCCCGACACTCCCCACCCAATATCCCATCAGCCCTCCCAATACCGTCCAAAAATCGACATTACTGGCAGTACCGACAGAATATTTAATAATTATTTGCGTTTTGTATTTCATTCGTGGGACGGATTAGCGTAGTGCAAAAGCGTTTCCCTGTCGACTCGGACACAAGAAAGTTGTGAGTTCAATCTCACATTCGACGTTCCACGCGTGAGAAAATTAATTGACCCTCCTACCTCCTCCATACTAGGGTCGATAATTGTGGGCGTCTGTAGCTTAATGGGTAGTGAGTTCGATCACAACTCAATCGTACCTGGTTCAAACACCGTGGTGAGCAGTTTGGAAGCAAATTCGTTTCCGTGGGATTTTTACGAAAGGTAAAATAGACTTCACCGTTCAGAAAGCAATGGCAAACTACTGAACGTATAAATGGTGCCAAGTAAATCAACGACTCGTTTACTGTGGCTGATGGTGAGGGCCTGTAAAGAGATATATCAACATTTTCAATGATTCTGGCAAATAGAAAAATTCATTTTATAGCATGTATGGTTTTCAAGCACTTCCAGAGATTTTAAAGCAAACAATTTTGAAAACCTTGTTTTTAACTCTGGTATTTAAGGAAATAATTTCATTTATCCTTGTTTTTAACTCTGGTGAAGAAAATATTCTTATCTTGTTTTTAACTTTGAAACTTTTTTTTAACGAAACTGAAGTATCAAAACCCATCATACCTTTGTGAATTACACTAAAATGAATTTTTATATTTATATAATATATAATAATTATTATATATTATATATATATATATATATATTTGTGTGACAACCGGTAAAATCGAGGGTAGACGAGCCAGGAAGACAGAGACAATTTTGGATAGCATGACTTCATGGCATGGAAGAGCGTCAACATGGAGATGATAGCAAACACCAGAGACAGGGGTTTGTGATCGCCTACGACAGCCGACACGGCACCTGATGATGATATATATGTGTTGCTGCTCGCGAAGGCAGACAAACTCACAAAGATGAGTGGAGAATGGAAACAGGCAGAAAATTAAATCATATAAGAAAAAAAAAACATCCTTGACACTAGAAAAGAACTTAAACTATTTAATGACTATCACAGACTCGACAGACAAGGACAGAACATCATCTTTCGTCTCAGGCAGTTTATAACAGATTGAATAAACACTTACACAGGATACGATTGTCTCTATCTCCTCTGTGCCCACGTGGTTTCTCTGATCAAATCACAGAACATGTCCTGCAAGACTGCCCCTTGTATGCCCTCCCTAGAAAGGAATGCTGGCCCTACAACACAACACTACATTCAAAACTACATGGCACCAGAAATGAGCTCCGACTTCATCATAAGAACGCGTCTGACTGTATAATCATCACACCCGTGTGGTGCCGGGGCAGGCAAGGGAAGCAAAGAATAGTACCACTGCAACCTACAGGGCATGTCGTAAGAGGCGACTGATGTAGGACCTAGGGATGCTACCTAGTAAATAAAAGCATCGTAGAAATCGGATGTGCTGACCTACTTTAGGCGCATAACTGGTACAACGTTCAATCGCTCTTAGGCTCAGATCAGATACAAATCACACAGAGTGGTTAACAAGTGGTTGATATCGAGCATTCGAAGAAGAAGTATAATCATCAAAATAGCGAAAACAAAGAAACAGTTGTTGCTCTGACGTTCACCCTGATATCTATGATAAACATTTTGAAATTAGCAACTGCCACTTTAAAACATCTCCATCGATAATCATCTACTAAATCAAGTAAAAGATTTCACATACCTGGGAGCATTTTTTCAGCAAATGGAAGAATAACTAATGAAATTCAACACAGATGCAACAAAGCAAATCAAATGATAGGGCAAATGGCGCCAATTTTAAGATGCAAACACGTCACCATGAACACAAAAAGAGCAATGTTCAACACAATCTTTCTCCCACATTATGTTACCAGTGCCAAACCTGGACGCTGACAACAAACGATAGAAGAAAACTAGTCACAACAGAGATGAAGTGTCTACGCAGAATGCTGGGTGTAACAAGAAGAGACCGGTTGAGAAATGAAGACATCAGGAAAAAAGTGGGTACAACATCAGTACTAGACTTCATCAAGAAACAACAAATTAAATGGTTCGGTCACGTAAGCAGATTACCATCAGACAGTGCACCCCAAAGAGCAATGCTGCTCCGATACAATGGGTACAAAGCAAAAGGCCGGCCACGCAAAAGATGGACCTCAGAGATAACAGAGGCGACGAAAGAGACTATCTACGAAGCGCATACTAGGGCCCGTTTTAGAAATCTCTTCCTGACCTGACGCTGTGAGGCATACAGGATTCGAGAAAGAAGAAGACTTTAAAATCAATATTTACTTATCCTGACTTCTTTCAAAATCTTAATTTTTATTTACACACGTATACAAGGTGTTCAAGATAATTGCAGCCCGTGAATGGAGCTAATCTGGCATATATGTATGAAATGGGAAGGTTCAGTTATGACGTAGTATAGGTCAAGGTTGTGTGACGGTGTGTAATTGTAGTGCGGTAATGGGCGATGAACAAATGTGACGTAGCACGAGCTAGTCAGAACCGGTTTAAATAGTAAATAAACACAACTCAATTTGTACCTGGCAACTTTCGAATTGTCAATGGGGCTACAATTATCTTGAACACCCTGTATATACGTAATGTATTCCCTTACGCTTAGCTAATTTTCTGTTTTTCAAAAGAAATTATTTTGTATGTTTATAAAGGGGAGGGTGCTATTTTTATTCGTATGTTTACAACTGTGGACAAACGGACGGAAGTGTCATAATAGTTAATATTTATATTATTCACATTGTTTTCATTATTTTTTTCTATTGTAAAAAAATGTACTTCCTGTTACAAATTCCTCTACAGTCTACACGTCTATTTTTGAAATATCAGCAAAGTTCAGTTCTCTTGTTGTATATCCTCGAACATTGGACAAGTCCACACGTCCTCCACTGTGGCAAGCATCTAAGTGTTCCCGCGCACACTGTACCCACATGCTGTTGTTTGACATATTTTCTCTCTTTCTCCCTCTCTCTCTCTCTCTCTCCCTCTCTTCCTATATTTTTCTAGCCTTTTACTACACGATTTTCCCGTTTTTGGAGTGTTATTGTATCATGCAACCATTCTACTGCCTTTATCTCCACACTTTCCCTTTCTCACTTGAGGAAGCGTCGACTTCATAACTATACTAATCACCTGCTGCCTTGCAGGTCGGCTGGGAACAGCCAAAGGTTGACGGAGAGCGAACCCAGTAAACGATGGCTGAAACCGGACACATCGCCGAAAGATAAGCACCAGAGCTCTAAATGGCGCTGATGTGATGAAACCCACCCATGCTAAGTCTGCATGAATCAGATTTCCACATGAATGTGATTTATGGGGATATTTGATACATCAGTCTAAGAGTGATTGCGAGAGAGAGAGAGAGAACTAGACTAATATTCATCATCATCATTTGCCTATTTGTCTCAAGAGACAATATGTTTTGCGTCACATAGTATGTTCTGCGCTGAATCACAACGTTTCTTGTGGCTGTAATGGCCCTATTCTGGAATGGCAATCCTTGCCACAGTTGCTGCAGGTAAAACTGGAGACTGGTAGGATTTTCTCTCTGCTTTCTGCTCTCTTTTTTTGTCTCCATATGTGATAGTGTTTTTCTTCTTTTCTTTTTGAGCCACCCCTCACTGTATACTAATATAACTACTGTTATTATTAATAGTAGTATTGAAATCGTCACATGTGCCCTCGTCTCAACAACCATCAGTCAGATGTGTCCATCAGTCAGATGTGTCCATCAGTCAGATGTGTCATCGCATTTTAAGTCAGATATGTCCATCAGTCAGATGTGTCCATCAGTCAGATGTGTCCCTTCTTCTTTGAACGCTTCATATCGATCACTTGTTAACCACTCTTTGTGATTTGTATACGATCTGAGCCTAAGAGCGATTTACGCTGTGCCAGTTAAACATCTACAAGTTGGCCATCACATCCAAATTCGCCCGAGTGGTTACCGGGGCCCAAATTTGGGGTGTAAAGAATAGAACAACTGTTACCTGCCACGCATGTCGTAAGAGGCGACTAAGGAGGTTTGGTGAAATCGGATGCACGTGTCCTAAACGTGTAAAAGTCTATGCATTTAGAGACCTACCAAACCAATGTGCAAAGTAAACAGGTTCTTGGCAAAGATCAAACATATCCCAAAGAGTGATTAAAATTGGTCATAAAGAACGAACGCGAAGAAGAAGACATCCGAATTCTGCGACGCTTTTTATGTACTAGACTAACTTCCCTAGTCCCCTACTTCTGTCGCCTCTTACGGCATGTATTGTATGTCAGATTGTTACTATTCTTTGCTCCCTTATAGGCCCGGCAAAACGCGGGCGAGATGCATCCCAGTATGTAAAATCATTGGAAAGCACTGTTCTGTGATTTCGATTACAATCCTACTTTCCTGCTGTTTTGCGAACAAAACTTCCAGTAGTCACAGTACCTAATTTGATCTGCAGATTCTAAATCTATGTCGATAAATTGTGCTAATACCAGGAAACTAGTACCGTCTCTGAACTGTGAGACTCCTGAAACCTTTAGAAGTGACATTTCTTAAGACAGTTCTATCATTACTAACAGGTGAAGCTCAGGTACCCATGTTTTTGTTTACATTGGAATTGAACCCGAAGACTGGAACTGAAAGGTGTTACTGTCTTTCCTTGCAGGTAGACAAACTCCCTTTACTTGCATAAAAAGTGTCGTTGGGTATAGAGGTAACCTCCCGCTGGTAGGTAACATTGTATCAATCATGGGATCAAGTTGCAAAGTTAAAAACAGTCTGGAGTCATAAAGTTATATTTGTGTTAGCAGAAATGCGTAACATTAAATAATAATTTGAATACGACATTAACTTTTTAACTCATTGACATCTCAACCTGAATGTAGTAGTTTTATATCGTTTGAGAAAGAATTCATGATCAACGGTAAGGAATGCCAAATGTGCCAAATATGTGTAGTAAAACGCGAGAAAAACCAAACGTAGGATACAATCCAGAGCACGGCATTATACATACACTAAACAGAACAGCACAGACCACAGTCTTCAGACTTAGAAGGAGGCACTCAGGTCTTAGAGCACACCTCCATAGAATGGGTCTCATGGACACAGCTGCCTGCACCTGTGAAGCACCAAAGCAGTCTCTAGATCACATCCTGCCAGCTTGCCCAAGCCACTCTAGATAACTAACCCAGACAACTATTCGGGGAATTCCTGACCTAGATCAGAGAAGGAGGCTGGAATGTATATATGTTTGATAGAACACTGAAAGCTTTTTTGCAATTTTACTCACTTCTGTGAGTCTATGGTT
This sequence comes from Arion vulgaris, assembly GCA_020796225.1. Classification (NCBI taxonomy): domain Eukaryota; kingdom Metazoa; phylum Mollusca; class Gastropoda; order Stylommatophora; family Arionidae; genus Arion; species Arion vulgaris. Next base: position 38,182,470 of record CM036767.1, read on the forward strand.
ATTTATTGGTAAAAATATTCATAATATTGATATTCCTTATTGTTAAACTTAACTTGTTGCATAATATAACTTCAATTTAGCATTTTGTGTTAATTTTAAAATGAATTCGTCTAGATATACCAATACTGGAATGCGAGGTCACGTGGTGTAGTTGTGGTCTGATTTCCCATAATTCTTACCTAGTTATTCGTCAGGTTTGTTGTATCGTTTTTCTTGATAAAGGCCTTTTGGTGGAAACGTTGCTGTGTATTGTCATTGTAATTGTATTTTGTAAAACTACAGTACTTTGTTTTACGTGCCTTGCCATTATACATAGTTTTACTTCAGTCTCCATCTATATTGATATTATAACTGATAACTGGATTTTGAAAGACAGCTTTGGCTAAGTATTCCGTCTCAAAGAGCTGCTAGTACAGACAGGAGCCTGGAGTGCTACGTACAAACTTAACTACCTCGCACAAGCTCATAGAGTTCATGACTCGTACTCGCTTGAGCAGCTCGCCAACAGTAACATGTGCAGTCAAAATGGAAAGTAGTAACAACACAGTATGTCAGATCGTTGAATGTGAAGTGGTAAATGCGTCACAGTGAATGTGAAGTGGTAAATTGCGTCACAGTGAATGTGAAGCGGTAACGGCGTCACAGTGAATGTAAAATTGTGAAGGATCACAGTGAATGTGAAGTGGTAAAGGCATCACAGTGAATGTGAAGTGGTAAATTGCGTCACAGTGAATGTGAAGCGGTAACGGCGTCACAGTGAATGTAAAATTGTGAAGGATCACAGTGAATGTGAACTGGTAAATGCGCCACAGTCAATGGAATGAAAAGCGTCACAGTGAATGTAAATTGTAAATGCGTCACAGTGAATGTAAAATTGTAAATGCGTCACAGGGAATGTGAAGTGGTAAATGCGTTACAGTCCACACAAGTTTGCGGGTCCGATTCCCCCCTCCCCTCTGTCTTCTATTTCCAGCTATTCGTGTGTCAGTACATGCTATATGCTGTTTCATATAATCGAACGTTGGTGTCACCTATAGTGAAATTGAAAAGACGTTTCGCTCTGTGGTCTATGTGTGAATTGCTCTCTAGAGCGGGAATATGTTGTACCAATTAAGCTCATACAGACCTGTAGATACCCTAGGAAAGCTCACCTAGTAAATCAAAAGCTGGCTGAAACGAACACCCACCGAAGGATAAGCAACTGAGCTCAAATAGGTGCTGAAGGCTGGTGCACGTACATCACGTTCTGATGTTTGGCTGTTTATATATCACAATGAGAATGATTAAAACAGACCTAGAACGATCGAAGAAAGAGACCTGTAGACGAGCATAACTATTTCCGTTAGCTTTTTATTCGGGTTCGCCTTCCCAAGTTGAGGACACACAAAAATCTGACCTAGGGGAGTCCACCATCCTAGGCAGATTATATTGCCTTAGTTTTGAACCCCACGTCAAAGTTTTCCGGTCTACACCACAGGGAAGTGAGGTTCTTTTGTGTGTTCTATAGATCATCAGCACGCTACTAATTTTCTCTTGTCATCCTTCCTAAGTGAGACTAACCGACCCCAACTCATTTGAATGCTGAATCAGGTGCAGACACACAAGATATGATGGATGTTTCCAGATATTTGAATCTTTGCAATTGTTTTATTATACGAAATTTAATAATAAAATACCAAACGAAAGGATTAAAATTAATAAAATAACAAAATGAATAAAATAACAAAATTAATAAAATAACAAAATTAATAAAATAACAAAATTAATAAAATAATAAAATTAATAAAATAACAAAATTAATAAAATAATAAAATTAATAAAATAACAAAATTAATAAAATAACAAAATTAATAAAATAACAAAATTAATAAAATAACAAAATTAATAAAATAACAAAATTAATAAAATAACAAAATTAATAAAATAACAAAATTAATAAAATAACAAAATTAATAAAATAACAAAATTAATAAAATAACAAAATTAATAAAATAACAAAATTAATAAAATAACAAAATTAATAAAATAACAAAATTAATAAAATAACAAAATTAATAAAATAACAAAATTAATAAAATAACAAAATTAATAAAATAATAAATCGTCTCTTCTTCTTGGAACGCTCCTTATCGACCACCTGTTAGCCACTCTTTGTGATTTGTATGTTATCTGAGCCTAAGTGAGATTATACGTTGTGCCAGTTATGCGCCTACAAGTAGGTCAGCACATCCGATTTCTGCGGTGCTTTTTATTGACTAGGTAGCTTCCTAAGTCCTACATCAGTCGCCTCTTACTACATGTCGTGTAGGTCGCAGTAGTACTGTTCTTTGCTTCCTTAGCGGGTCCTGACGCCATGAAAATGAAAATCGTGGCATATCCTAAAGGACATAGTCATCAACCACAGTAAATGAGTGGTTGATTTCTAGCACCACTTATACGTTCAGTAGCTAACCATTGCTTTCTGAACGGTGAGGTCTATTTTACCTTTTGTAAAAATCCAACGGAAACAAATTTGCTTCCAAATTTGCCCACCGTGGGTTTGAACCAGGTACGCTTGGGTTTGTGATCGAGCTTACTACCGCTTGAGCTACAGATGCACCATACAGGAGGAAAAAATAACATACAAGAGCTTACAATTAATAAAATAACACATGAAAGGATTACGATTTTTTAAAGTTTATAAGTGCAATACTGCTAATTTTGGTAATGTTTTCTTTCCTAATGTACTTTTCTCCAAATCTTGTTCTGAAGTAGTGTTAATGGTTACCATCTTCATTTCTCTATTTTTAGCTGACTTCTTCCTTCTTACAAAATGCTTATTAAGCAGATAGCTACACATCTCTTTCCTCTTTGTCTTTCAAAAAAAGTATTTAAGTATCTTGTACCGCATATCTGAAGCAACATCGAATTGCAAAATTTGCAAAAACATCTCATCTTTGTGTAGTTCACTCATCAATGAGAATATTAAGAGCAGATATTTTTGGAAAAGTGCAGTGTATCAAAGATGGTGAATATGATATTGTAGATATTTGGTAAAGGATGTTAGTAATTAAATTACAGAAATACGGGACACGTACTGTTCGACACCATCATAAATCTGTTTACTTCGGTCAAAAGCTCTTAAGATCTGCACGTATTTACTAATCTGTTCCTAGTTCGTATCAAAAAATTTCGTCTGGGTGTATTTTAGGAAATGAAGAGCTTTAACTCAAAGAGTACGACAAACGACTTGACAAACCATTCAGACAGTACCAATTTTCCAACAGGACATTTCATATGCTAATATGTTTTATTTTAAGAAATATATTCACAACATCTATTTGATTCTATGTGTGTATAATTTCTTGCAGAATGCAGCAATTGAATTTATAAACTAGAGAAAATTCTGGTTTTTATTCAATATTATATTTTACAACGCAGCGAGATAGAACGTGGTTTCATTCTACGTATTGTAAGAGTTAAATGTCTAAATTCGAAGGATTGACTTCATTGTACTGAGTTTCCCGTGTGGTACAGGGGACAGCAGGGGAACCAAAGAATATTACAATAACGACCTACAAGACATGTCATAAGAGGCGAGTGGGGTAGGGCCTAGGAAGCTACCTAGTAAATAAAAGCATCGCAGAAATCGGATGTGCTGGCCGAATTGTAGGAGCATAACCAGCACAACGTACAATCGCTCTTAGGCTCAAATCACATATAAATCACATAGACTGGTTAACAAGTGGTCATGGACGTTTATAAAGAAGCATTGAATGAGGTGCAAATATAGCTAATCCTTTCCACAGAAGTCAGTCACGCCATAGCCGAGAATATTGTACAAATCATGAACTCGAGCTCCAGTAACAATTCACAGGTCTCTAAAAACCTTTGTGACCACAGAAGGCGCAATCCGATTCAACATTCCTTAACCCAAGCAATGCTTAAACACTTAGCCACAGAGACTCACTATAAAACACTTAGCCACAGAGACTCACTATAAAACACTTAGCCACAGAGACTCACTATAAAACACTTAGCCACAGAGACTCACTATAAAACACTTAGCCACAGAGACTCACTATAAACACTTAGCCACAGAGACTCACTATAAAACACTTAGCCACAGAGACTCACTATAAAACACTTAGCCACAGAGACTCACTATAAAACACTTAGCCACAGAGACTCACTATAAAACACTTAGCCACAGAGACTCACTATAAAACACTTAGCCACAGAGATCCCAAAACGAAGAAATTATGCATCGTTGCAGATCATCATTAAAATCAGAAGATGTAAATGGATGAAGATGTATGATGTATGCGAGCGCCTGAGTGGTTAACGGAGCCCAAATTTGGGGTGTAAAGAATAGAACCTGCCATGCATGTCGTAAGAGGCGACTAAGAAGGTTTGGATGAAAACGGATGCACGTGTCCTAAACGTGTAAAAGTTTATGCGTTTAGGGTCTACCAAACCAATGTGCAACGTATACACGTTCTTGGCAAAGATCAAACATATCATAAAGAGTGATTAAAATTGGTTGTAAAGAACGAACGTAAAGAAGAAGAAGAAGGAGAGGTGTATGCGAGCAGAGGTATTGCATAGGACATATATCCGATCGATAGCAGATGGGAAGAGATGTACTGGACCTCTAAGGAAAACATGGAGAAGAACTGTAGAAATAGAGTTGGCAGAATATTTTGAGACTTTTCTAATGAATTTTGTCCGGGCTGGGGCTTTCCAGCCTCCTCTTCTCGATTTTGAACTGCCTATGGTTCTTTTACATGCTCAATTTGAACACGGGTCCTACGTTTTATCGTCCGTCCACGATAGGACTAGGAACTCGATCTCACCTACACTGAGGTCAGGGATCCCTGGAAAAATATTTCAATGGCTTCACGGGAGAGCGAACACAGTACCTTTGAAACGAGAGGCGAGCACTGTGGTATGATGACTTATATAAAGGAAGATTGCAATAAGAGAAAAGGAGTGTGAATACATTTATATCGCCATTACTATTCCTTGGGATGAGCGTCGAGGAGCGTCTGGAGGAGCGTCTGGAAGAGCGTCTGGTTGAATGGATAAGAGCATGGCTCCCATACGGGAGACACGTGTTCAATTCATAGTAAGGCCAAGGATTTTTTCTGTTCTGTTACAGGAGGGCTCACCTAACATCCAAGTAAACAATGAAGAACTCCAATGTGTAGAGAGCTACGAATATCTGGGCTCAATAATTAACAATGACGGTGACTGCTCCAAAGAGATCTCAAGAAGATTGGCAATAGCAATCAAGAAGTTAAACACAATGAAGAACATGTGGCAAAGCACCAGCAAAATACTAAAATTAAAAATATTGAGAGCATGCATTTTCCCAGTGGCTACTTATGGGTGTGAATCATGGACTATTACACAGAAATTAAGAACGAAAATCCAGTCCTTCGAAACTAAATGTTACAGAAAGATCCTACGAATATCATGGATAGAAAAAAGAAAGAACACTGATGTCCTGAAAGAATTAAATGTTAAAGAGAATTGGCTGATAAACAACATACTATACAGACAAATTACATACTTTGATCCCATCAAGCGTCACGATGACCTGGAAAGAACAATACTAGAAGGCAGGGTCCCAGGACGCAGAGGCAGACCAAGAAGAAGATGGCTACAAGATATTAAAGAAACCATGAACATGACCATCGACGAAGTGGGTGAACTGGCAAGAGACAGAGTGAATTTCAGATGTGCTGCAAAGAGAGCAACGTCCTATAAAGGATACGCACCTTGATGATGATGATGATGATGATGTTACAGGAGGGCAGAGAAAACCCTGGTTTGACAACATCAAGAGCTGGTCAGAACAGAGTTTCTCCACACTTACTCGAGGAGTTGAAGACAGAGACTCATGTCGTGCTTTTTGTGCTGATGTCTCCACAGTGAAACTCCTACGAACCTAACGGGTTATTGGCTTTATTTTTATTATTATTATTATTATTATATTTTTATTATTATTATTATTATTATATTTTTATTTTTATTATTATTATTATTATTATTAAGGTCAAGGATATTTTCTGTTCTGGACATAAATAAAAAATTATAACCTGAACATTTTCGCTGTGACTGCACTAGCCAAGCGGCCATTAGCTTCCTCATTCTCACGTTCCACTTGTCCTACACCGCCCTAAAATGTGGTACTACATGCAGTAACGACATATGTTTTTACTATGCCTACCTTACAATATGTTTATACAATTTTTTTTAACACTATGTCATTGTTTCCTTCAGTCTACTGCCGTCTGTTATTCGTCTCACCGTTACCAGTTCCAGGACCGTGCGGTATATTTTCTCAGTATGATGCAAGTCTTCAAAATACCACCCCTTAAATATTTTTCTCTTAAAATAACCTTCAATTGCAATTTTGATTTTGTTGACTATGCCCCCTTACGGTGCCGCCTGATGCTGCCTCCTGTCTGTATCATAGCACGGCACGGTCCTGACCAGTTATGCTGTGGTAACTATTTACCCAAAAAAAACTCGATATTTATCTCATGATAGTTTTCGTTTTACCTGTCAGCACCATATGGTTATTCCCAAATGATTGGATTTTCCCTATCACCAGTCTGCAGATGCGCAAAGTTTTCTTCTTTACATCTCCTTCCATCACCAAGCTTGTCATGACTTTTTGTTCTTCTCCAAACTCTTGCACCCTTTTCATCTGTGTAGCGAGACTCGTGTTCTTATTCTTCAAACTCTTGCACCCTCGTCATCTGTGTAGCGAGACTCGTGTTCTTATTCTTCAAACTCTTGCACTCTCGTCATCTGTGTAGCGAGACTCGTGTTCTTATTCCCCAAACTCTTACACCCTCGTCATCTGTGTAGCGAGACTCGTGTTCTTATTCTTCAAACTCTTGCGCCCTCGTCATCTGTGTAGCGAGACTCGTTCTTATTCCCCAAACTCTTACACCCTCGTCATCTGTGTAGCGAGACTCGTTCTTATTCCCCAAACTCTTGCGCCCTCGTCAACTGTGTAGCTAGACTCGTTGTTATGCCCCAAACTCTTACGCCCTCGTCATCTGTGTAGCGAGAACGATTATTTTCTAGATAGCGCTCGGGAGATGCTTGGTTACATCTGCAGAGGTCTATACTCGAAGAATGTAATCTAGCATCGTCTATACCTTCAGATTCAGCAAGCAAATTTCTCTTTAGGATACCCTTACCAACCAACATAGAACGTCCTCCTGTATTAGGGTTAAACTTATGAGTTTTCCAACTTCTTCTTCTTCGACCGCTCTATATCGACCACTTATTAAACCAGGCTTTGTGATTTGTGTGTGATCTGACCCGAAGAGCGATTGTACGTTGTGTCAGTTATGCACCTACAAGTAGGCCAGCACATCCGATTTCTGCGAAGCTTTTTATTTATTAGGTAGCTTCCTAGGCCCCTTCCTCAGTCGCCTCTTACGACATGTCCAGCAGATCACAGTGTTATTAATCTTTGGTCCATTGAGGATACCGGCAACACATCGGCGAATGTGCTTCCAATTAGATAGCTCATCATTAATCCTCTCAGCTCCTCGTGGAGCATAGGGTCTCAACAGTTGTTCGCCACTCTTCTCGGTCTCTGGCTGTTCTTTTATGTTCTCCCAGGTCAATTGAGCACTCTTCAGCTCCTCAATAAGACCTCGTCTCCAAGTCTGCTTAGGACGTCCTCTTTTTCGTTTTCCCTGCGGGTTCCACTCGAGCACCTGTCTAGTAACACTCGACTGTGTCTTCCGCAAGGTATGGCCTATCCATCGCCATCTTCTCCTCTTGACCTGTGTCATCATAGGTTCCTGCCCTGTTCTTATCCACAGATCCGTGTTTGTAACTCTATCATACCATCTCAATCTGAGAATCCGCCACAAACATCCGTTGACAAAGGTCTGGATCTTATTTGTATTTGCCCTAGTGACTCACCAAGTTTCCGAGCCATACAGCAACACCGACTTCACATTTAAGCTGAAAATCCTGAGCTTTGTTTTCGTGGAGATGGCAGCGGACTTCCACACCATGTGCAGGATCGCAAAGGCCTGTCGGGCCTTCCTAATCCTAGCATTAATGTCCTCATCTGTACCTCCTGATCTGCTGATCTTACTTCCAAGGTAGACAAATTCATCCACATCTTCTATGTCCCTTCCCTCAATCAGTATTGGATCTTGCTGAATGTTGTTGCTACGCATTACTTTAGTCTTCTCTTGACTGATTTTAAGACCGACTCGTTGTGCCGATTGTGTCAGAGCATCCACTTTTTCCTGCATGTCTTGTAGTCTATGCGAAAGTAAGGCGAGATCGTCCGCAAAGTCCAGGTCTTCTAGCTTTGACATAAGTGTCCACTGTATGCATTTTCCAGACCTGGCGTAGAATTAGATAGCTACTGGGATATATTTAAACTTATGAACGGAAACTGCTTATCAGTGCTGTAGTCACGCAAAGTGCAGTTTGACTGTACTTAGTTTTGCCCAGTGATAATAACAAAATAAACAGCGTTGCCTTACCGGGAATTTAGGTAGGCGTACCGAAAAACGCATACTGAAATCGTATGTGTTGGATCGAAATGAGTAAAATATCGTAGATTACTGAAAGTCAGTGGCGGCTCGTCTATGAGGACCAGTGGGGTCTGGCCCCACCAAAAATAATGTATAATGTGTATTTATTATTTTTAAATTAAAATATCATCATCATCATCATCATCAGGTGCCGTCTCCACATCGAAGGTTGGCTGCAATGAATCTCCAGCACCCTCTGTCTTTCGCCTTGGTGTTGCACACTGCCAGACTGTAACCTGTCCATTTCTTAAAGTTTCCCTCCCACTTATCTCTCGGTCTTCCTCTTGCTCTTCTCCCTCAACTTTCCCCTCTAGTAAATGTTTTATCATGGTGTCATGCCTTTTATGTGCCCAAAATACTTTAATTGTCTGAATTTTATTTCTCTTAATAATTGTTTCTTCATGCCTAGTTTTCCTAAAACTTGTTTATTTGTCTGTTTTTCTGTCCATGAAACTCTGCTTATTCTTCTATATATCCACATCTCAAATGCATCAATTCTGTCTTCTAACTGCTTGTTCATTGTCCATGTTTCCGAGCCATACATTAATATAGGATATATATAGCATTTGATCATTCTAATTTTTAGCCTGTTTGTGATTTGTTTGGATGTCAGTAACTTTCTCATACTATTGAAATTATCCTTGGCCATTCCTATTCTCTTTTTAATTTCAGTTATACATCTGCCATCATCTGTTATCACCTGACCGAGATAGGAGTAGCTTTTACTTGATGTAGTAATTCTCCATGTATTTTTATATTCATTTTAGGTTTTTCCATTTCCTTGTCGATTACCATAGTTTTTGTTTTCTGTATGTTAATGTCTAATCCATATTCCTTGCTAGTTCTGTCCAATTGGTCCACTAATTCTTGTAGATCTTGTTCATTTTCTGCTACCAATACTGTGTCATCTGCATATCTTAAGTTATTTATTATTTTTCCATTGATCTTGATTCCTGGCATTCCCTCTAGTTGTTTGAAGATTTTCTCTGTGTAGATGTTAAATAGGCTTGGTGACAGTATGCATCCTTGTCTCACTCCTCTCTTTATGTCTATGTATGGAGAGTAGCTATTTTCATATTTTATTATTGCTGTCTGTTCCCAGTATATGTTACTTATTAGTCTGATATCATCCCCATCTAGGCCTATTTCTTGTAGACATATGATTAGCTTTTCATGTTGGACTCTGTCAAAAGCTTTGCTATAATCGATGAAACACAAGTAGATACTTTTGCACTTCTATATACTTGTCAGCGAGTAGTCTTATACAAAGTATTGCCTCTCTTGTTCCTCTGTTTTTTCTAAAGCCAAACTGTTCTTCTCCTACTTCTATGTCTATCTTGTTTTTAATTCTTTCATGTATGATCTTGAGTAGTATTTTTGTTATGTGGCTCATCAGGCTAATTGTCCTATAGTCTGTGCACTCCTGTGCTTTGGGCTTTTGGGTAGTGGTATGAATACTGATGTCTTCAAGTCTCTTGGTATATATCCTGTGTTATATATATCATTGCATAAATCTGTAATGGTTGAAATACCAAAATCCTCTAAGGAGGTTAACATTTCCACAGTAATATTGTCCAATCCTGCAGCCTTTCCTCGCTTCATTGTTTCGATTGCTCTTACAACTTCAGATTTTAATATTCTTGGGCTGTCATTGCACTTTATACTGTGTTTACTGCTTCTTTGATCATCAAATAGAGCCGTTACATATTCTGTCCATCTTGTCAATATTTCTGTTTTATCAAACAAAGTTGGTTGTTGTTGCTAAATTAAAATATAGCAATCTAAAACCATGATTTATCCGGGAAAAATGTCTGGCCCCACCAACAAAAATTATCACGAGCCGCCACTCCTCAAAGTGATTAATGGTTAGTAAGGGTTAGAAATGTTAAAAAAGAAATTATGATACGAATTGGCAAAGCAACATCAGCTGTTAAAAGTCTAAATAAAATATGGAACTGCAAGTTATATAATATTAAAACTAAATTACGAATTTTCAATTCAAATGTTGTATCAATCCTAACATATGCCAGCGAGAGTTGGAAAATGACTAAAGATATAGAAAGCAAGTTGAAAGCATTTGAAAATAGATGTCTGCGAAAAATAATGAATATAAAATGGAACGAATTCAGGAGAAGTGATGAAATCAGAGACATGTCTGGTCAACCACTAGTGACAACTGTTATAAGAAAGAGAAGATGGAGATATGTTGGGCACACCTTGAGGAGAAATTATCAACGAATATCAAAGCAGACATTGAAGTGGGATGCAAGTGGTTCAAGAAAGAGAGGTCGACCTAAGGAGACCCTGAAACGAACTTTGCTGAGAGAGGCAGGAAATATCGGTCTCAGTTCCATGGAGGAGATTGAGCGAGTTGCTCAGGATAGAGCGGTATGGAGAAATTACTTGCAGGCCCTATGTAACGTATAACGGTACGAGAGGAATTATTATTAAAGGGCCAGCATCACAGCTTTCCGGACAGGTCAAGTGTTCTAATCAACACCGAACAATAAGATTGATAAATCAACATCGAACTAGCGTGTTGGGCCGCTGGACTCTGATCGATTTATTGAGGCGGAGATCGGAGCACATATGGACATGTCCGGAAATGCTATGATGATAGTCATCTGATAACCTACATAACTGATACCTAATGTTCCTTTATACGACGTTATACGACGTTATACGACGTTATACGACTGTTATACGACTGTTATACGACTGTTGTTTTTACATCTGAGATAATGTCTGCACTAATCATTGTCCTTCCTGGACCACGCAAGCGATGACGACAACAATCTCGGACGTGTGTTGCTGCACCTCTCTGGTGAGTTCGGAGTTGAGTGTAGAGTTCAATCCTAGAACACAATCTCCTACCACAGGTGGGGCATACATGATCTAGGTTAGACATGTGGGTGTTGTGTGTTCTGTCTTTTCGCGTAGCTCGTTTTCTCTGTGCCTCAACGTACGATGATTTTCAGCTATGTGGGTTCCTCTTGTGTTGTTACAGCGTGATACCATTGCTGTATCAACCAGATGATATGCTTGCTCATTGGCTTGCACTCCCGCACGCCCAAGTAAACAAGTAAAAACCATTCAAGATGTGCTCACTATGTCAAAACCGCTCCTGCCTTATACAAAAGCCTAAATTTTTATGTTATCATTTTTGTTAATTAGAGGAATCCTAAATGAGATATGTGAGATCTCATTATCATTATTATTATCAAATAGCTTGTCCTCAGCAGAATTTTGCCACCCAAATAGTACTCCGGAATTTCAGCCAGTTATCTTGAATTTTGAAACCCTAGCACAGCGTTTCCCAAAGTGGGCGGTACCGCCCCCCAGTGGGCGCTGAAACGTTCAAGGGAGGGGGTGATAGTGATTTGGAAGAATTTGGGGGTATCAGGCGATTAGGGTCGGTGTCTCCTTAAAGAAGAAATTAATCATAAATATTTTTAAATAAATTATTTGCGTGATTTTGCGATTGAATAATCATTTAAAATTTAAATTCTGCATTTTAATTCATCTTATGCCCGTCTTACACGATCCATTTTTTCATCCATTCTCTATTTTATGTATATAATAATTTGAAAGTTGACCATGTATTACAGAAGCATATGTCAATTTTCTATGTGAAAGAGAAAATAGAGCATTTATTTATGTGGTAGGGGGCGTTGGCAAACTGTTATAATATGGAGAAGGGCGTTACAAAGTTTATGTTGTGCAAAGTGGGCGGTGGGTAGAAAATGTTTGGGAATTTATACCCTAACAGATGGGAACTTCCAGACTCAATTCCATAGACTAGATTGAACGAGGAACTATTTTCATACTATACGGTGTACTGGAGAATACTAATTTAGACGTATGTTTGCATTGACCATCGACACACGATGTGTCATGTTGATTGATTGATTAATTGTTAGGGGCCCTTATCATTGCACTTCGGTGAGTAACCATGTGTGATTCGATCGCTTTCTTACACAGGAAGATCTCAGCTGCAGAGCACGAACTCCGTGGCAAGGCGAGTGTCCCTGATGTAATTTGAAGATGGTTAAGATATGATGTAGGAGTTTTTTGTTTTTTTAATCTGTTCTAATTAATTGATGCCTGCAGCGGCTTTCAGCCTGATCTTCACGATTTTGAACTGCCAAGGATTCTTTTACGTGCTAAAATTGAGCACGGAACGTACATTTTATCGTCCATCTCCGATAGGACTAGGAACTCGATCTCACCTACACTGAGATCAAAGATCTCTGGATGCTTCATGTGACCGCCTTGACCTCTTACATCTTTTCTATAACCCAAATGAGACTGGGTCGACCTGAGAGGTTTTCTGTTACGCTCGAAAAATAAACATTTTATCTATGTAATTGAATCTGGACCACCCGCCTAAGACGTGAGTGCACTATACGCTACGCTATCACAACTGTCATGTTGTTCAGATTCATTCACTGTATTATCTCAAATACAATGTTGCATCCTGTTCCCACTTCCTTATCTTATTCCTTAACTTTTATAAACAACATATACAAAAAACAGCATAAAAACAAATATAAAACAAGAGATAAAATAAACGCAAGTTACTGCAACTAGAACAATACTTGAGAATCTAAACTACAAGAATTTTTGATGTCATAGAATGTAAGTCTGTTTTTTTGGTGTTTTTTATCCGATCCAGAAGCACTTGAGCTGAAAGATCTTCGGATCGGTGTCATGGACATCGTAACCCTTCGGTTACTTACGATGAACCTGTAGCTTTTCTGCCAGTTCGCGGAGTTGAACCGCACTTACAGAGGACTAGTCACCCGTAGTCCAACGCGCTAAGAATACTCTTCTTCTTCAAACGCTCCATATCGCCACTCTATGTGATTTGTAATGGATAGAGCTGATATTTTGAAAGCACTCATAGAGTGTGGCCGCAAAGAAGATTTTCATTTAAACCATTCCACGTCAACTACTAGATTGCAGCAGCTGGATTTGAAGATTGGAGTAGCAAGAAAAGAACAGCATAACAGGTACGTGAGTAGGCTCATCAATCAAAGTCGAACTGGTACGGTCAGTCGCTGGATGCTGTTGGAGATATTGCGAGGAAGATCGGAGCACTTATGGACATGTCCGGAGTGCAATGAAGATATTCCAGACCGAAACTGTGATTTGTATGTGATCTGAGCCTCCGCGATTGCTCGTTGTGCCAGTTATTCACCTACAATTAGACCAGCAATTCCAATTTCTGCGATGTTTTTTTATTTACTATGGCTGCTTCCCTAGATCCTACATCCGTCGCCTCTTACGACATGCCTTGTAGGTCGCAGTGGTACTATTCTTTGCTCTCGTTGCGAGCCCCGGCACCACGCGGGCGTGTCTGAATTTGAGTGGAGGTAACACAAGAAGAAGAAGAACTACAATAATATCAGAATAATATCAGAATAATATCAGAATAATATCAGAATAATATCAGAATAATATCAGAATAATATCAGAATAATATCAGAATAATATCAGAATAATATCAGAATAATATCAGAATAATATCAGAATACTAGAAACTAGCAACAAAAAAACCCAGCTTTTCTTGCAGATAGATAGAAAATATAACAACTATCACAATATAGAGTATAAAGGAAAAAAAAAGTAAGTAAAGGAACGCTTTCATACCTCGTGGCAGAGGCGGCTCGTCATTAAGGGCCAGTGGGGCCGGGCCCCACCAAAAATAATGTGTAGTGTGTATTTATTATTTTATAAATTAAAAAATAACCACCCAAATATATGATTTTTCCAAAAATATTTGTCTGGCCCCACCAGCAAAAATGGTCACGAGCCGCCACTGCCTCGTGGTATATAGGGCAATACAGTGTTAGGCCTGTATTTTTCATTGACCGTCGGCACACGATGGGTGATGTGGTCAGCATCACTCCGGCCGCCTTTACTTTCGCAGAGCATGTCTGGTACCCAATTGAGGCTGGGTCGACCTGAGAGCCGTCGCGATCGGGAAAATTTCCACGCGCACTGCGGGAGTTGAACCCAGACCACCAGCCTTGAGACGCGAGTCACTAACAACTATGCTACCGCGGCTAATATAAAGTATATTCACACATAAAAACAAAATACTGTAGTTTTACAACACACAAAAACAATAACAATACACAGCAACGTTTCGACCAAAGGCCTTTATCAAGAAATAGGATCGTCATCATCATCATCATGTAGCTTGTCCCTTCCGGAACTTGGCTCCAATGACAGCAGTCCTGAAAAAAAAGGATACAGGAATATATTCATACAATGCAACGTCGCGACCACCCATAATCTCACTCAAAGTAATAACAATTCTTCTTCCCCTCCCTCTCTTCGTCCCAGATGCTGAATTTTCTGAAATTATTCTTTAACGAAAAAAACATAAAGATGATGAATTATTATCCCATCACATTTCTCATCAATTTCTTCATCAACGTACAGAACATAACATAGGTAAGATGGCAACGTCATCACCATTATGAAGGAAACGATCAAAACTGTTGTTAGTCAGAGATTCGTGAAACTAATAGTTATAGGTGAAGCGTGACGACTTTCCCACATTCTCATGGATATATGGTTCATCGTGTTAGGCTAGAGTTCAAGTCTATGTGGCGCCGTTATAATCAAAAATACTCATATTAAAAATGAGTATCCTTTGTAGTAAGACGATTTGACTTTGGCTAAATCCGCAACATGGATATAAGACAAGATTGCAGTAAAACTGTGTAGCAATGGCGAAGCATTAAAAAAGTACTGTAGTTTTATAACGTACAAAACAATTTACATCGTCGTTTCGACTAAAAGGACGTTATCAAACAAAGGACCACCCGTGTGTTGCCAGCACCCGCAAAGGTAGCAAAGAATAGTAACACTGCGACTTCTAAGGCATGTCGTAAGAGGCGACTGAGGTAGGGGCCTAGGAAGCTACCTTAGTAAACAAAAGTGTCACGGAAATCGAATGGGCTTGCCTACTTTTAGGCGTATAACTGGCATAATGTACAATCACTCTTAGGCTCAGATCACATACAAATGACAGTGTGGTTAACGAGTGGTCAATATGGAGCATTCGAAGAAGAAGAACAACAAAAGGATACAAAATAAAGGAAGAAATACAGACTCCCTATACAGCAGACTTAACATACACATTCAGCTCTTTTGTATCTGTTGCTTGATAAAGGCCTTTTTGTCGAAACTTTGCTGTATATTTTTATACTTACTGTATAAGTATCCAAATGTAAAGATATTTAACAATATTTAGGTCACTTTATGGGCATTTTGTAAATTGTATAGGATTTGAATCGTAAAATGTATCAAATATTTTTCCCAAAAAAATCGAGTGTTTTAAAATTAATTCTTAAAACTTAATCGCCAGTGTTATACATTTCTTTTTTCTACTTCTTCTTCTTCAGCAATTTCTGGTCATGCGCTTAGTTTACTGTGGACCACACACTAGGCAGTCAGCTTCAGGTCTGTCAGGTTTTCCCAAAGCTTAGTTTTTAGGTCGACTGGGTGTTGCCACATGTTGCTTCTAAGCCCACACAGGAAAGGACAGTTTTGCAGGATATGCTCCGGTATCTGTTCCGCCTGCTGATACTGGCAAAGAGTTGTTTGACTTATTCTTGGTCTATGTAAGAGTCTAGTCTGCAGCGTCTGGATTGAAGGAATTTTGAAGGAAATTTCTAACACTGGCGTTCAATTTTGAAAGAAATTTCTAACACTGGCGATCAATTTTAAAAGAATCAACAAACACATATATAGACTAGGAGTAAGTCAAACAGATCTCTGCCAGTGTCAACATGCGGAACAGACACGAGAGCATATCCTGCAAGAAGGTTCTTTCCCGTGTGAGCTGAGAAGCAACATGTGGCCACACCCATTCGACCTAACAACTAAGCTTTGGGAAAACCTGACAGACCTGAAGTTGACTGCCTGGTTTGTGGTCCACAGTAACATAATGGCATGACCAGAGATCGCTGAATAAGAAAAACAATGGCTTTAAAATCGTACGAAAATGGAATAGTCTTCATAATTCCATAACACCATCGATCCAGCTATAAAATTGCATATTATTTATTTTTTCTTGAATGAAGTTTAGAAAGATATGATTTGCTCATCCCAACATTCATTTTTAAAAATCTAGAAAAACTAGTATCGTCGTCATCATCACATAGCTTGTCCTTAGCAGAACTTTGCCACCCCAACAGTCCTCCGGAATTTCTCTCTCTCATAGGTCTCTGCAGTCGTAATGTTCAAACCATCAGATACATCCTGAATCTATCTTCTCCCTATCGGGCTCACTAGTCATCTACGCACACACAGACAAACATAGCGCAACTACATTCCCTTGGATGAAAATTTGTGTGGTCATCATCACCCGTGATGGACGAGCATCATCTTCTCCATGATCTTCCTCTTCTTTTCTTTGCCGGTACACCTCCTTCCATGATGGTCTTCTCCAGCCCTTTTATATGTCAAAATACCTCAATTGTATCTTTCTTATTTGTAGCATCAGCCAGTTTTCTTTGATTTTGAGTTTCTCTGGATAGATCTATTTGTTCTTTTCTCTGTCCATCTACTATCTTCACAAAGCCGTTTTATGTTAATGCTACTCGTAATTTCTTTACCTTTAGTTTTTACAATTCTCTTTCATAGTGTTCTTTTTACAATCGTCTTTCATAGTGTTCTTTACAATCTTCAGTGTTCTTTATAATCGTCTTCACGGTGTTCTAGATAAGAAGGCGATGTTCTAGTTTCTTTGATCTCTTTGACTAGGATCTCAGATCAAAGTTCTCAATTCTATGTTGATGTGTTGAAATACCTACCTTGTGTATACACCTCTGAATCCCAGATGAAAGATTACTGAACACATTGATCTGAATGTTTTTCGCTCTGTTAATATCACCCCTTTTCGGTCTAGTTATCTGTGATACCACCCACACAACAAACACGCCTCTGAGGTCTTGTTCTGCTTCAGATCTTCATTTCACTTTCTAAGGGTTTTCCGCTTGTTTGTTTTGTCTTTTCTTACTTCTTTTATGAGATAGCTTTGACAGCCCCCCTATAACCAATATGATCTGTGGCATAGAGGTTGGGTACTCGTCTCTCGTGTCAAAGGTACCAGGTTCGCTCCCTCTTGGAGCCATCTGGATATTTTTCAGAGATCCCTGATCTCAGTGTAGATGAGATCGAGTTCCTAGTCTTATCGGAGACAGCCGATAAAATGTAGGTAGCGTGTTCAATTTTGAACACGTATGATCACGCCCAATATAAGCACGTAAAAGAACCCCTTGCAAAATCGAGAACAGCAGGATGGAAAGCCGCTGCCCAGGCAAAATTCAGAAGAAAAGATTAAAATTAAAATTTCTGCAAAAATATCTTCACCATCTTCAAAATTACATTGGGGACCCTCGCCGGTGCTACGGAGTTCATGCACTGCCATTGAGATCTTTTTGTGTAAGAAAGAGATCGGCGCACACATGGTTACTCACCGAAGTGCAATGATGATTGTCCTATCATCAATCAATCAATCAATAAGATCTGATACCATGCAACAGAAAGTTCTTAGAACATCCTGGACAGAGAAGAGAGACAAACAAATACATCCAAAGAGACCTGCATATCGAGTAGCATTGGCTCATAAATAACATCCTGTCCAGGAAGATGAAATATTTTGGCCACGTTAACTGTCACGATGATTTGGAGAGTAAGTTAAGAGAAAGCATGGTTTCTGGAATACGAGGTAGGGGACGACAAAGACGAAGGTGGCAGCAGGACATCAAAGAAACATTGAACATGACGCTGAAGAAGGTGAGAGAACTAGCTAGAGACACAGTTTTTCAGGTCGGCTGTGATAAAAGGGACATACTTGATTACCATGCTACAGTATAACTCCAGATGTGGTACTTTGAAGTGTGGTTTTTCTGTTTGTAAACTCTTACAGTTACCCGTCTGTACAAATGTGTGTGTCCTGTTACATAATATTCTTCTTCTTCTGCATTCTCACTAGATTGGGATTTAGGATTCTCTAGTAAAGGCTGCAGTCTGCCTCAGATTGTCAGCCAGGCTAGCAAAGGTAGGAGGGCGACTGCCACAGACTGATTACGAAACCAGCTACGAGGAGGCTAAAACAACCATCGGATGGCGATACAGAGAGAAGTGGTCGCAAGACCACCCTCAACACAGCGCCAAAGATGGGTACTACGGTCTGCCCCGTAGCAAACAAGTTATCATATTCCTCCTCCCGTACCGGTCATAACAGACTCCGATGCCACCTGTATAACAAATTTGCCACTGCGAGCAGGCGGACATGACGGCAGAGCACTTACTGCAAGACTGCCCACTGCTAGCAAGCCTGAGAAACGAAACCTGGCCGGAAAATATCGAACTAAGTGAGAAGCTGTATGGAGGGACGGAGTCCCTAATAACAACAGCAGAATTCAAGTATAAATCTGGTACATCAGTCTAAGCGGTGATCGCGAGAGAGAGAATAGTAACATGAATTGTTTTTAAAATAATAATAACAGATGAAAATTTAATCCTGAATCATCATCATCATCAGGTGCCGTCTCCACATCGAAGGTTGGCTGCAATGAATCTCCAGCATCCTCTGTCTTTCGTCTTGGTGTTGCACCCTGCCAGACTGTAACCTGTCCATTTCTTAAAGTTTCCCTCCCACTTAACTCTCTGTCTCCCTCTTGCTCTTCCCCCCTCAACTTTCCCCTCTAGTAAAGATTTTAACATAGTGTCACTATCCGGAATACAAGCTTAATTTTTTTTTTATATTGTTTATGGAAAAACTGAATCATAATGTTATTCAGAAACACATTTTTTTCTGGAAATTCTGATTAACATTAGTCTAACAAATAAAATAGGGCGACAGGGATCTATCACACGGGTCTCATATCTCCCGCGGGCCCCATATTGGACAGCACTACTTTGGTTCATAAGAACTAATGCAAACAAACAACGACTTTTTTGTTGACAATTTTCTTATCCCTTTAGCTGCTAAGGACGTGTATAGGTATTTTTTCCCATTCACTGCTTAAGACGCATTAACACGTCTGTTATTATATCTCCTCTGTGGGCTAAAGACGTGTTAACACGTTATAATATATATTGTCACTGCTATACGCGTAAATTCACGTTTGTGACCTAGAAACAAAGAGTAGCTATTTTTAGCTCTGCCTTCGAAAAGTATGTAGCAGTGAAAGGGTGGGCCACCTCTCAAAGAGGTGAGCAATCCAATACCGTTCATGAGACACAAATCTGTTTATGTGATGATAAATCTATAATTGAGAAAGGAAAAATGGAGAGATAGATAGAAAGAAATAGACTGATAGAAATAGAGAGAGAGGTTACAAATCTGCAATTGACTTTAGTTTCTAATTCTTCGAGTGCTCCATATCGACCACATCTTAGCCACTCTGTGATTTGTATGTGATCTGAGCCCAAGAACGATATACTTTATGCTAGTTATGCATCTATAAGTAGGCCAGCATATCCACTTTCTGACTTTTTTATTTAATATGATAGCTCCCCTATGCCTCTACACCAGTCGCCTCTTACGGCATGCCTTGCAGGTCGCAGTGTTACTATTCTTTGCTTCCTTGCACGCCCTGGCAACACATGGGTCCTTTGACTTTAGTTGACCTCTAAGATCAAGGATATTCGTTTCAGTATGTAAATGAAATGTTAACAATCAGCGAGGAAGCTTAAACTTCACCTTGAACTGTCATGACAGGCTGGAGAAACAAAGCCCGATTATACCTCTCTGTATAACTCTTTGTTTACAATATCTGAAGACACTGGATACACACCGGATGAGACTAGTCCCAGAATTCACTTAACCACTCATCCAATTCTCAAAAAAAAAAAGTGATCGAGTGTTACCTTACTCATACCTGCACACAGGTAGATAACTGGCACGCGCCTTAGCTAGCGTTACCATTTCAGATAGTGTTATCGTTCCCCCGTTTCTTGCTGAAAAGACAGAACAACGCAGGGGCGTATCTCCTAAGAGGGAATTAATTATCGTTCCCGTCCTGCTGAAGACAAAACAACGCGGCGTATCAATTCAATTCGTTTCGTTCGCTAAAAGACAGAACAACGCAGGGCGTATCTCCTAAGAGGGAATTCAATTATCGTTCCCCGTTCCTTGCTGAAAAGACAAACAACGCAGGGCGTATCTCCTAGAGGGAATTCAATTATCGTTCCCCGTTCCTTGCTAAAAAAACAGAACAACGCAGGGCGTATCTCCTAAGAGGAATTCAATTTCGATTGATATACTTATTCCCTCAACTTGTTTTCAGCATAGCCAGTTCTTAATTCGCCCACATATCTGACCGGAGAACACCCTGACCTAGTTTTGAGTTGGGGGTGGTAGATTTTGTATATCTTTGATAAAGCACTGCAATTTTATTTTTTTAATTTTACTCAATTCTGTGAGTCTATGTTATTTATTGATGAAAAATATTCATAATATTGATATCCCTTACTGTTTAACTTTACTTGTTGCATAATATAACCTTGATTTAGCATGTTGTGTTTATTTTAAAAAGAATTTGTCTTTATATAACAATACTGGAATTGGAGGTCACGCAATGGTTGTGGTCTTATTTCCTAGAATATTTACATGAGCCCGCTGGCCATATGGTTATCGGAGTCTACGATTTTCAGTAAAATTTATTTGTGTGATGCCTATGTACTTTGATATATTCGTCTACAGGTAGAGTCGGTGGTTTTAAAACTGCAACTACTTGTTTTTTCAACCTGGTGTTAAATTCTGAAGTACTGGATTACCTGACTGGCACCTGAAGACTACCTAGGTAACTTTCACGTTACCTGTCTCATTTAGTCTCATGCAAAAATGTTCTATTCAATGCCTTATTTTTTATTCCTTTCTTTATTTCTATTAAAGAATGTATTTGTTATTTTCTGTATTCCTTTTCGTTATTTTTGTCTTGTTTGTCTTCAGTTTATTAGTTTCCTGGTATTTCTTCGTTCTAAAATACTTTAGTGAAATATTTTTCGTTTAGACGTTGTTGTCTGTTGTCTATTCCCAGGTAGACGATGGAATTGGTTGTTCACTCTTGTTGTTAAGCGTAGGGATGGGAGCTATAATTTGCGTTCTAGGACCAGATGAGTCGCCCTTGTTGTGTTATATCCGTGTTTATGTAGTGTGGTCTTGATATTGTCTATTTATCTTTATCGTGGTCTTCCCTTGACTCTAGTACCTGATCTCTTTACCTCAGACGTTTTAGGTATATTATTTACATTTGTAATATTTTTTCTTCTGATTTTTGTATATATTTCTATTAATTTGCTGGGTCTTTTTTTAGGTTTTTCTCTTTTTGCTTTTCCACATTTATTTTCTATTTCCGTGTTTGTTTTTACTAATTTTTTTAAATTTTATTTTAATGTTGTGTTATATATTCTTTTTGATTATTCTACGAAAACTGTCAGTGTTTGTTAAAATAAAATAATTATTCGTACCAACTTGGATTGTTGCCGGAGCTACAGAGTTCGTGCTTTGTGCATCATTCTCGGCAAATGATTAGCCGTTTCTGCGGAGAGGGACCGAATCATATGGGGTAAAACCCAGTGCAATAAAGTCAATCCTTCGGCTTTAGACTCTTAAGTATTACTGCCTTGTAGTTAGATTGGGGACAATCAAAGGCTAGCGGAGCAAACCGTACACAAAACTGGACGGTAGGCAGACCATGTAGTCCAAAAAAAGACTGGTAACCTGGGCAGATGACACTCAACAACCCGGGAGGGTAGGTCGTCTAAGGGTCGCTACCCTAAAACAAAATAACACCCTGCTGCCTTGCAGGTCGGCTGGAGACAGCCAAAGGCTGACGGGGAGAGCGAACCCAGTAAACGCTGGTTGAAATCGGACACATCGCCGAACGACAAGCACCAGAGCTCCAAATAATACTGAAGATGTGAGGTTAAAAAAAAAAGTTCTTGGCAAAGGCTTTATATATATCACAATAAGAATGATCAAAATGGCTAAAATCGAGAGAGAGAGACTCTTTATACCTATTTATTTCTTGATTCTGAAATCCTGAAAAAGTACCTCTCCCTCGACTTTCATTAAATTTCTGAATAATTCCACTGACATAATAAATGATTGATTGATTGATTCATTGATTGATTGTACCATCATCTTTGCACTTGGTGAATAGCCATGTGTGCTTCGATCTCTTTCTTACACACACAGATCGCAGCTGCATGAACTCACCGGCACCGGTTATAGCACCGGCGAGGGTCACCGATGTAATTTTGAAGATGGTGGCGATATTATGTATGAATTTTATTTTTAATCTTTTCTAATGAATTTTGCCCAGGCAGCGTGCTCTTTCCAGTCTGCTCTTCTCGAATGTGAACTGTCAATGGTTCTTTAACGGGCTCAAATTGAAAACAGGATCTATGTTTTATCGTCCGTAAGACTAGGAACTCGATCTCACCTACAGTGAGATCAGAGATCTCTGGAAAAATAAGGCAGATGGCTCTATGAGGAAGCGAGTCATGTACCTTTGGCTCCAGAGACAAGCACCTACCCTCTACACCACAGAGATCTTCAGACATATAACAAAAATAAATGTACATATGTATCAGGGGCGGTTCGTCATTAAGGGCCAATGGGGCTTGGCCCCCACCAATAATCGAAAGGGGAAAGCTTCCCGAAATAGACAAGTAAATACTCCAAAAACCATGATTTTTCAAAAAATGTGTGTCTGGCCTCACCAAGAAAAATGACTACGAGCCGCCACTGATATATATGTTATATATATTTATATATCATCTATGTTATAAGGCACTTACAAGTGGTTCCCCACTGCTGTCAGTCTTCTTCCTTTCTACTAATCGTATGGTAATCTTTCGGCCGTTCTTCTTCTTCTTCTTCAAACGCTACATATCAACCATATGTTAACCATTCTTTGTGATTTGTATATGATCTGAGCCTAAGAGCGAGTGTACGTTATACCAGTTATGTTCCTACAAGTAAGCTAGCACATCCAATTTTTATTTACTAGGGTAGCTTCCCTAAACCCCTACCTCAGTCGCTTCTTTCGACATGCCTTGTAGGTCGCAGTGTTACTATTTGTTGCTCCCTTGAAAGCCTCGACAACACACCAGCGAACTCCAAAGAAAGCCTCGACAACACACCAGCGAACTCCAAAGAAAGCCTCGACAACACACCAGCGAATCCAAAGCCTCGACAACACCCAGCGAACTCCAAAGGTCAAGCACTAAAAACATTAAAAGTAACTATAAGTCGATTACGATCGTCTGGTATTTCAGTTTCAGCAAACATTCATGTCCTAGATCTGTTTATTTATGTTTGTAGTGTCTATCAATCTCCATAGCAACTACACGCTTAGCCCTGCTGGTGAGCGACAGACTAAAGATAAGACCAGAACAGTTGACGTCACGTACAGTAGCGCCACCTACAGAATGGCATTACCATACGGTTGTTAATTTGTTAAAACGACTTTACCATGAATTGTTTACACATTAGATGGTGATACAATAAGGTCAGAGGTGAAAAGAATTATAGTGTCGAATAATCATTTTTTGTTCGGATGTTGTAGATTGGTTAACAATTAGAGGGTTTAAAAGTTCTGATAATTCATTCAACATTTTGAGATTTGATAACTGATAGCACATTGGGAGATTTGATAACTGATAGAATATTGGGAGATTTGGTAACTGATAGAACATTGGGAGATTTGATAAATGATGGAATATTGGGAGATTTGATAACTGATAGAATATTGGGAGATTTGATAACTTGATATTGGTTGATAACGATAAACATTGGGAGATTTGATAACTGATAGAATTATGGGAGATTTGATAACTGATAGAAATTGGAGATTTGATAACTGATAGAATATTGGGAGTTTGATAACTGATAGAACATTGGGAGATTGATAACTGATAGAACATTGGATGGGAGATTTGATAACTGATACAACATTGGGAGATTTGATAACTGATAGAATATTGGGAGATTTGATAGCTGATAGAATATTGGGAGATTTAATAACTGATAGAACTGGGGCTCTCATTTCTTTTTTTTAATGTGTCCAAAATATTTTACTTATCTATTTTTTTATCATTCTTCATTCCTTATCTTATTTCCTTTCTAGACGTTCTTTACTTGCCTATCATAAACGTTAAAATTATATGTAAATTCGTATCTCAAAGATTTCCTTTTTGACATTTAGTTGTTTATTCCGTCGCCATGGTTTCAGCGTCATATAGAAATGAAAATTCTACATTTATGTTATTCATTTCTAGTTTATGATTTTATTTATCTTGAGTTTAGTATCTGTTTTATATCTTGTAAATATTAGTTCGGATTATGAATTTTAAAATGTGGTCTTTCCATCCATTCGTTTCTTAAAAATTATTTGACGTTTGATTAAATGTATCAATCAATCGAGTGCCATGACTGCAGGCGATCATGTCTCTCCACAACTCTCTCTCTCTCTCTGCTTGGTGCATGTAATCAGTTATGACGTCGATCTTGTGTCCAACCATGATGTCAGGCCATCCAACAACTTCTCCCTCTGTCTATCACGATCTCTCCTTCCCTGAATTTTACCTGTTGTTACCAAATGTTCTAAGCCTTCTCTTCGCATTATATACCCGAAGAACCTTGATTGTCGGATTCTTATTCTTTTGATAATGTTTCTTTGTGTACAAGCCTGATTTAAAACCCCCTCGTTTGTTTTCTTCTCTGTCCATGGAATTTTCATCATACTTCTGTAAAAGAACATCTCTGTGGCTTCCAATGATCGTATTGATTGCTTATTCATTGTCCATGATTCGCTGCCATACAGAAGTATTGGATCAATATAGCACTGGAGTATTCGTTTTCGCAGTGACATTGGTAGTGAGTTCGCGCGTAGTGTGTTTTTCATTTTCATAAATGTTGCTTTTTCTTGAGATATTCTGATCCTAATTTCTGTTTCACACCTGCCATCTGATATTAGAAATGTTCTTAATTAAATGTAAAAAAGGAAAGACTAAAATCTAGTTTCCAATTAGGAAAAAAAGCTCATTAAATTAAGAAACGACTCTAGAAGAATGTGCAAACTAATTACAAGAGATTTAAATCAAACCAATTAGTGAGCATACCTTGATAAGAAAAGATCAAAAGAATAATAAAGTAGGAATTGAAGTGAGATGCAAAGTTTTAGTTTAGTCTTCGGGTCATCATAACCGCACATCAAACCAATTACTCCATAAGTGCTCCGATCTCCCCCTCAGAATGTCTCTCAGTGTGTGGTGACTAACGACACCGGTTCTTTGTTGGTTTACTATTCTTCTTTGTCTACCAGCATATTGCTCTTGTCTAGCTACACAATACTTAACTTGGAGTTCTTGCAGTCTGGTTAGTGTTGTAGATTCACCACTATTACATGAATCATGTAGACGTCCTCTCTCGCTTAGGGAATTTATAATATCAGCCTGGTCAATTGCTTGCCCGCTTTGTGCCGCAGCTATACCTGCAAGCCTATCGGCACAGTTATTTCCCCTTAGACCTGCATGCTCTCTGGCACAAAATCAAACTGATTTTTGTCAACATGGACCTCTTCAGCGACTCCAATTCTTGTCTCCGAGCCCAGCCTGTTTCAGTTTTGCTGAGCATACTCATTGAGTCACTGAGAAAACATGCATGGATGAGAATGCAAAGGGTTCAAGAAAGGAGAACGCTCTAGGAAACTCTGAAACGAACTTTAAGAGAGTCAAGAAATATCAAACTCACTTCATGGAAGAGATTGCGAGTTGCCCAGGACAGAGCGGTATTGGGAAATTACTTGCAGGCCATATTTAACGTATAATGGTACGAGAGAAATGTGTGTATATATATAAAAGTTAGTGAACAAATGTTATTCTGCAGCAGAATGTGCAACTATTGTGAGAGTTAAACAACAACATCAATTAATAAATAAACAAATAACACTGGTTTACTGTATAACCAGAGGCGGCTCGTTATTAAAGGCCAGTGGGCGGCCCGCCAAAAATAATGTGTAACGTGTATTTATTATTTTATAAATAACAAAATAACAACCCAAATCCATGATTTTTCCAAAAATATGTGTCTGGCCCCACCAGCAAAAATGACCACGAGCCGCCACTGTGTATAACTATAGCATATGTCAGAAAAACAGCATCATGGAGGTGGCATCATTCAACTCTGATTGTCTCTGCACATCATCATGAAATCATTCACTACCATCTCTTCTGGTAATAAGAACTAAATATTCCCAGGAAGATCCTTCTTCCCCCAACTCGTCTGTCCGTGCAGATTATCGATTGGTACTCTCTATCGTAAAAATCACACATAGATCACACAGAGTGGTCAACGAGTGATTGTTCAGAGAACTCGCGGAAGTGGTTCTCTGGACTATAGCTAAACACGTAAACACAAAGTACTACAGTTTTACAAAATACATAAACAGTGACGATAAACAGCAACGTTTCGACCAAAAGGCCTTTATCAAGCAAACAATACAACAGAATGACGAATTTCGAGGAACACTACAAATGGACGATTACATGTGGAAACATGAACCTATCTAATGAAAATCTGGGAATAAAAACGAACAACGAAATGAGTGCAACACAAAAATCGAAAGTGGAAAAGAAGAGAAACAATAAACAATATAGTGGATAAATGACACATATATGGAGCAAACACACATATAGATAACAAGGCACGAGATAAGACAGTACTAAGAAGCATAGGAATGTAATGCGTTGAGTCCAAGAGGTCGCAAAGTGCCATAGAATGAAATAAAACGGTTCTCCAGGGCGAATCGACTGCGATCATCGGAGGAACATGATCGGATGGCTGTGACCTGGACATCGTCAACTCATTAATGGCCAGTATCGTTGAAATGAGTGGCCACAGGAGTCACAGAGCATTGGCGAATATCGCGTAAGTGTTGGGCGAATCGGTCACTGAGTCTCTTACCGGTTTCGCCAATATAGGACTTGTTGCAACGTTTGCAGGTGATGGCATAGATGATATTGCGGGACTCACACGTGAAACTGTCTTGAATGGCATACGTAGCTTTTGGAAAAGAGACAGTGGGGGTCTGTATTACATATGCACATGTATTACAGCGCCGACGTCCTCACTGAATGGTGCCCAAGTGACTCTGGATATTAGGCTTGAGGCGACTGTGTACGAACATATCCTTGAGGCTTCTGTCCCGTCTGTAAGCCACCAAAGGATAGTGTTGGAAGACTGAACGTGTCTCAGGATCAGACTGAAGAATAGGAGATGATGGAATAAGACCTTTTTCACCAGGGAACTATGAGGGTGGAAAGTTAAGATAAGTTTAACCCTGTCAGAATTGGGGTTCTATGTATGTGAGAAAGGGCCTCCTGGCGAGCAATTAGCTGAACCCGATGCATGGCAGATGTAAGCACATTCTCCGGGTATAATCACATGTAGACGTCCACTGTAATAATTAAGTGATGTTTTCTGAGCTTCTACTGCGCTATAAATGTGAGAAATACTGCAGTGATGACCAATAGACCCTACCTGAGTAGGAATCTCCTCGGCAATAAGCGAAGCACTACACGTCTAGAGCTGCTGGAAGTTTCTGGGTCTCGAAACTCGAGTACTCTCTCTAACGCACATGTAGAAAAAAGAGTGAAAACTCATAATTCCTAGAGTTCAACATCAACAACAACAATTTCCTCCAAGTTCAGATAAATCGAACACATTATACGGAGAAAAAAAAACTATTTGCAAACACAGTGGCGGCTCATGCTAAGTTTTGTTGGTGGGGCCAGACATATTTTTGTGTGTAAAATCATGGTATTGGGTTAGGTTATATTTTAATTTATACACGTTACACATTATTTTCGTGGGGCTCGGCCGCACTGGCACTTAATGACGAGCCGCCACTGCAAACACATATAGATACTGTACATCGCATTGGGCCGAATGGCATGAGCTCAATGGCCGCTGAATCGTTAAAGAAAACAGAAGCGGAACATCGCTGGATAAGTTAGACAGGATCCAAAATGAAGCAATGAAGCTTATACTCGGTTGAAAAAGTGACACTTCATGTGCGGCAATGCGCTATGTTCTCGGCTCGCTAACGATGACCACGAGACACAAAGTCGCACAGGTGAAAGCTTATCTGAGAGTTTCTGAAGACACAAATCATCCTCTCCACATCGTCTTCGTGGTAGAGAGAGAAGATATACTAATCAACTTCTTATGGGACGGTGAGCAAATGGACTTTGGGATGGCTGCTGCAGCGGAGGACGGAGCACGAATGGAAATGCCCAATGTGCCTTGACGTCGATCGCATAACATAACATAACAGAGAATGTGCAATTTTAGCAAGAGTTAGAAAACAACATTATGAATGGAATGCAACTTCGGCAACAGACAGAGCATGTTTACAATTGTTTATAACAAAGCTTCCATGTTGAAATGACACATATTCATAGTTTATTACTGCGCTAACATGCACGTCATTCTTCTCAAACATTTACAACATACGGCCAGCGGTATGCTGCGGTTATGTAAACTATTCCCCCGGGAGGATGTTTATCGTTCAAATTAATTGTCGGTGTTGTTATTGTCTAAGGATTTTTTGTGTTATTGGGAAAGAAATATTATTGGTTATCTTTTTAGGAGAGTAAAAATATAAGTTATTTTCGTGAGTTTATCCTCACCGAGATAATTTAAATTAAATTAACTAGGGACATGATGTTCATGAACAATTATAGAGTCAAAAAAACAACCTGATGGTACGGAAGAATACTTCAATTTTAGGTGCTAAAAGGTCAGGGATTTACCTAATTACACTGGTTTTACCACTCTGGGAAGGGAGCGTTTGGTCGAACGGATAAGATCTCGGCTTCCATCGGAGACATGTGTTCAATCACGGTAAGTCCAATGATTTTTTCTGTTGTATGCATAAATGAAAAATCCTAACTTGAACAGCCTCGCGACGACTGCACTAACCATCTCTCTCTCGCTCTCTCTGCCTTTTTAACCCGGATTGGGGCATAGGCCCTCAACCAACTCATGCCATGTCTTCCTATCTCTAGCTATCTCCTGCAGCTCCCTCCAGCTCTTTTTTATATTGTTGATCTCTGCCTCCAAATATCGTCTCCATCTATTTCTCGGCCTCCCCTTCTTTCGCTGTCCTTGCGGGTTCCAGGCAAGGACCCTTCTTGTTATATTTCCCTCAGGTTTTCGAAAAGTGTGTCCTATCCTGCGCCAGCGTCTTTTTTTAACCTCTTTGTTCACTTTAATCTGTCTTGTTCTCTCCATAAGTTCCTCATTTGTGACCCTATCATACCATCTTAGTCCCTCTATTCTGTGCAGACACCAGTTGATGAATGTTTACAATTTATGCATTATTATTTTAGTAGTTCTCCATGTTTCTGACCCATACAGCAGAACTGCTTTAACATTAAAGTTAAATATCCGAATTTTTGTTATAGATTTGATTTCTTTAAACTTCACTAACCATGCAGCCATTAAATTCTTCAGGCTCTCGTCCCACATTTCCTACACCGCCCTAAAAAGCGGAATTACATGCAGTAACGACAGTAAGCGTAAAACAAAATTTGTCTCGTGTGCTTTGATGAGAATAAAGGTTGAGACCGGAACTGCTCATGATTTATAATTTCCCTCAAACACTGCGACTTATGGGAGTATCCTCTCTATCTTAAGTTTCTCCTTTCTTCTAGATCCGCTCAGGTTCGTCCCCATTCAAACACAACGATCCTTAGCTTCCTGTACTCATAGACCAATTTCAATGTCTGTGTCATGCTCATCTCTCCTGCATACAATCTTAAGTCGAAGTAGAATGTGATCACAAGATCTCTTAGTGTAGTCAGTTTAGAAATCCGTGACATACTTTAAATTGATATAGCTCGGAAATAGTTTGATCTAAATTGCTGACATATACACCCGTGTGTTGCCAGGGCTCGCAAGGGGAGCAAATAATAGTAACACTGCAATCTACAAGGCATGTCGTAAGAGGAGACTGCGGTAGGGGTCTCTCTCTAGCGATCGTTATTTTTGGTCATTTTGATCATTCTTATTGTGGTATATAAACTGCTTTTGCTAAGAACGTAATTTTACGTCACAATCTTCAGTACCATTTGGAGCTCTGGTACTTGTCCTTCGGCGACGTGTCCGATTTCAACCAGCGTTTACTGAGTTCGCTCTCCGTCAACCTTTGACTGTCCCCAGCCGACCTGCAAGGCAGCAGGTTCAGTAGGTAGGGGTCAAAGAAAGCTACCCTATAAATAAAAAGGGCGGAGAAATCGGATGTGCTGGCCTACTTGGGGCGCAAAACTGGCACAACGTACAATCGCTCTTAGGTTTAGATCACATACAAATCACACAGAGTGGTTGACAAGTGGTCGATGTGGAGCGTTTGAAGAAGAAGAAGTAGTACACGTAACAAATTTTCATCGTCGTTTCCCAAATTCTCTAGTTATCTATCTATCTATTCTATCTATCTATTATATCTATCTATTCTATCTATCTATCTATCTATTCTATCTATCTATTCTATCTATCTATCTATCTATTCTATCTATCTATTCTATCTATTCTATCTATCTATTCTATCTATTCTATCTATCTATTCTATCTATCTATTATATATCATTCTATCTATCTATCTATCTATTCTATTATATATCTATTCTATCTATCTATCTATTCTATCTATCTATCTATTCTATCTATTCTATCTATCTATTCTATCTATCTATCTATTACTATCTATTCATTATTCATCTATTCTATCTTATCTATCTATCTATTCTATTATCTATTCTATCTATCTATCTTCTCATCTATCTATCTATTTTCTATCTATTCTATCTATCTATCTATCATATCTATCTATCTATCATCTATTCTATCTATCTATCTATCTATCATATCTATTTATATCTCATTATCTATCTATCTATTCTATTCATCTATCTATCTATTCTATCTATTATTATCTATTCTATTTATCTATCATCTATCTATCTATCTATCTATTCCTATCTATCTATTATCTATTCTATCTATCTATATCTATCTATCTATCTATTCTATCTATCATATATCTATCTATCTATCTATCTCATCTATCTATTCTATCTATATCTATCTATTCTATCTATCTATCTATTCTATCTATTCTATCATCTATCTATATCATCTATTCTATCATCTATTCTATCATATCTATTATCTATCTATCTATCTATTCTATCTATCTATATATCTATCTATCTATCTATCTATCTATTCATATTCTATCTATATCTATCTATATATCTATTCTATCTATCTATCTATTCTATCTATCTATTCTATCTATCTATCTATCTATTCTATCTATTTATATATATATTTTATCCATCTATTCTATCTATCTATCTACTCTCTTATCCGGTTATGCCTTTCAGCGTCAGGTCGAAAAATAAAGACACCTGGAGCGAGCTCTCTCATGCACCTTGTCTTTCCTTCTCTTCTCCAATCCTGATTTGTCTCACAGCTTCAGGGTAAGAAGAGATTTTATAGCACGGACTTTTGTGTGTGTTTCATAAATAGTGTCCTTGGCCGCCTCTGTTATAGCTGAGGTCCACCTTTCACGCTTGGTACCCGATCCTTTTTGCTGTATCGTACATTCGACGCTGTATCGTCGCAGATGTAACATTGCTCTCGTGGCTCACATTGTCTCGCTCGGAGTAACATTGCTCTCGTGGCGCACTGTACTCATGCTGCGCAGAGTAACATTGCTCTCCGTATGGCATGTCGACTGTCAGTTGGTAATCTGCTTATGTGGCAGAACTCATTTAATTTGTAGTTTCTTGATAAAAGTTCATGTACTGATGTTGTACCCACTTTTTTCCTGACGTCTTTATTTCTCAACCGGTCTTTTCTTGTTACTCCCAGCATTCTGTGTAGACACTTCATCTCTGTTGTGACTAGTTTTCTTCTATCATTTAATGTTAGTGTCCATTTTGGCACTTATTGCATAATGTAGAGAGAAATATTGTGTTGAACATTTTTTGTGTGTTCATATTGTGACTTGTCTTGTTTATCATTAATAGAAAAGTGAAATGTGTTAATTCTTCACAATGTCACAATTAAATTGTACAGATGTTTCTGTGGAGAAGTTTTTCCTGACATGTTTATATTGTTACAATTTAAACATGGGAAAGAAGAGATCTATGTAGCTTACATCGATCTTATTGATTGTTTGTTTATTGCCCATGATTCGCTGCCGTTAATATGTATTATTCCTTTCCATGATGGTCTTCTCCAACCCTTCATGTCTTTTTATATGTCCAAAATATCTCAATTTCTCTTTCTTATTTGTAGTATCAGCCAGTTTTCTTTGATTTTGAGTTCATTCTGGATATATCTATTTGTTCTCTTCTCTATCCGTGATATACGGAGGACTATTCTATAACACTTATATTCAAAAGCACATATATGTTTTCCACTGCTTTATTAAATGTCCATGCTTCACACCCATACGTTGGCAATGGGAAATGCATGATCTTAGTATTCTGATCTTTGTTTTCTTATCAGTTCTAAAAACAGTCATCGTCCTTTTGTAAAATTCACGCGAAACAATTTGCAACCAAATTGTCCGCAGCGAGATTCGAGCTCAGAACGTCGAGGGTTAATAGACCGAGTCACTATCCCCTAAGCCACAGACGCCACAAGGCTCATTATAACACTGGATTATTCCTTTTCACAGTGTAATTGGTAGTGACTGAAGGGAAAAGGGCAACTGCTTTTTGCAGATGATCAGTGCCTGATAAATCAACATGAACAAGGTCTACAACAACATATTGACACTCTGAACCAAAATTGTATAAAACATGACATGAAAATCAATAACACTAAAATCGAAGTAATGAATATTGGAAGAAAACATAACAAACTAGACATCCATGTCAATGGTACTACAATCAACCAAGTGAAAGAATTCAAATACTTAGGAAGCATATTCACAGAAGATAGAAGACTAGATAGAGAGATAGAGGTAGAGTGTAAAAAGCAAATGCTGTAACCTACCAGCTATCTCCTTTGTTAAGTCACTTAAAAATCTCACTGACAGCTAAGCAACAGAAGATCAGCAGCATTTTCATACCTACTTTGTGTTACCAGAGCCAAACATGGACAATGACAAAAACGCAGTCGCAAAAAATAACTACATGTGAAATGCGGTGCTTGCGAATAATTACTAACAACACCGGAAAAGACAGTCACCAACATCAGTATAAGAAAGAATTTTGGCACAGAACCTTGCTTGAATTACATTAAGAAACAAAGAACGAAGGCTACTTAATAAGAATGCACCCAAACTCCACAGTATACATAGTCTTCTACAACAGAATATCAGGAAAGAAGGCGAGAGGAAGACCACGAAAAGATGGTTAGATGGCATAGCAGAATCCTGTTAAGAGCAAAAATAACAATCACCCAAACGTGAGAGGAAGACCACGAAAAAGATGCTTAGATGGCATAGCAGAATCCTGTCAAAGAGCAAAATAACAATCACCCAAGCTACCAGAACAGCGCAAGACAAAACAGAAAACCACGACACTTGGCAACAATCCAGAAAACCACAACACTGAACAACAACCCGGTAGCAGTGTGACGACAAAAGACAGAAAACCACAACACTGAACAACAACCCGGTAGCAGTGTAACGACAAAAGACAGAAAACCACAACACTGAGCAGCAACCCGGTAGAGTGACGACAAAAGAAGAAAACCACAACACTGACAACAACCCGGTAGCAGTGTAACGACAAAAGACAGAAAACCACGACACTGGACAACAACCCGGTAGCAGTGTGACGACAAAAGACAGAAAACCACGACACTGAGCACCAACCCGGTAGCAGTGTGACAACAAAAGAAGAAAGAAGATTGGTAGTGAACTTTTCATTTTTCATAAAAACTACTTTATACTTTTCACTTTTCCTACACGTTATCTTAACTGTTAGATTACTTCTATGACTTGTTTATCTATGTTTTGCTTACATTAATTTAGTTCTCATTTCATATTCATATCTTGTATTCATCTAATCTTGGAACCATGTCAGTTATATTGATATAGATGTAAGGAAAGTATGAAACCCACTAGGAGGTGCATGTTGGAAACGTATTTTTTCTTATGTTTCTTCTTTTTCATTCATTCTCAGGCGTCATCTTGAGTATATTCAAAGAAAACAGTTGTCTGGCTCAGGTTACCAAGATCTACAGAAAAGCTTGAGATACAGTGGCACTGACGACGGTCATTCAGTCTTCTCTGCTCATTTCAAAAAGGGTTCTCTGTGGGTAAATGGTTACGCCGTTCGCATTGCGTTCTGAAGGATATGGATTCGAATTCGAACCTCTCTATTCTGTTTACAAGTGCATTTTTTCCGGAGATTTCTAGGATTATTGACGTTGCTACCGAGTTCGTGCTTTGTGTAATACTACTCTAGACCAGTGTTTCCAACGTTTTTGTGCCATGCCCCACCAAAGCCTTTCAAAATTCGTATGCCCTTCTTCTCCCCCATCCTGTAACATATATAACATATACACAAATTTTAGTTTCCAAAAATTGAATTGTCCATGTAGAAACTTAAATGATAGGTTTTAGGAAAAATCACTAGGAAATTGTTGAGAAAACACAGTAAGTAATTTTTCAAAACATATGTTGGAGAACTGAAATTCATGTACGAAATAATTTTAAGGACAGATGTTTCTATATTTTTTAATTATTAGTAATTATTTATTAATTACGCTTAGTGAGATCCTTGCGCTTGATGTATGCTGCAAAAATATTTTATGTTAGGTTCCAATTTAGTTAGCTTCAGTCTCAAGTCTTCTCGTTGTGTTACATCCAGCCGATTTCTTTTCATGCCATGGCTCTTTTTTATATTAAATGAAGTTTTAACTGACTCATCATTTTGCATTTCTGAGAGTTCTTCTTGATACTGCATATTTGAAATATTAGACAAATACACTAACATTGACTGCAACATCCAAGTTGGAAAATCAATTGTTTCAAATAAAAAAATCTTTCCTTTAAATCAGCCGATAGAATTTTCAGATGATCGACAATAACAAGTATAACGGTATCAGTCACTTCATATTTCTGGAGCCAATAAAACTTTTCAATACTTTTTGTTGCAAATATATTTCTGACATAATTCAGTAAAGGTAATGAAACCAAATATCTTTGCTTTAGTATCAACAAGAGTTTTATTTGTTCCTTGAAGTTGGTTATTTATTATATTTAGTTTTTCAAAGATATCGGCTAGATAACTCACAAATACTTTACGATTGACCGTTAACAGATACTTCCTTTCAGGTTAGTCGCTTAAAAAAATCAATAAGAGTATCAACTTATTCCATAAATCTTTTCAAGCAGTTCCCTTTCGAGAGCCATCTTACTTCAGTGTTACATAAAAGTCTCACATGGTCTGCATTTTGTTCTTCACAAAATAGCATGAAGAGACGCTATTCTTCTCCTTCTTTGCGTTCGTTCTTTACGACCAATTTTAATCACTCTTTGTGATATGTTTGATCTTTGCCAAGAACGTGTATACGTTGCACATTGGTTTGGTAGGCACCTAAATACATAGACTTCTACACGTTTAGGACACATGCATCCGATTTCAGACGCTCACATTTTGCATTAGCTTAGCATTGATACACTTTATAACTGAATTTAGTACTTCGTTTAGAACAGGCGAAATATTTTTAGCTACCAAATTTTTCCTGTGAATAACATAATGCACAAGAATCATTTCTGGATTCTCATCGTACATCAATTTTAAGCAGCCATTTTTCATGTTTATAATATTAGAAGCATCATCGGTGGCACAAGATCTTATATTTTAAATTGGTATATTTTTGACATCTAAGTAATTTTTTAGCTTATTATATATATCTTTAGAGGTAGCGGTGCTTTCTAATGATTTACAGAATAACATTTCTTCAGCACAATCCCCTTTATCAATATATCTTACGTAAGTTATCACGTCTCTCAAAGTTGATTCATCCATTGGCACTGAGAATTTTCTTGTTTTCAACAAGTTGTATTTCAATATCTTCACTCATTTCGTCTATTCTTCTGCTAACTGTATAGTTACTGAGTGGAATAGCTTTCGCCTCTTTGTCATCTTTTTCCAGACTGCGATTTCGCACATCTGTTACTCTCTTGGAAAAGACTCATTTTACTTCAACTAACGATATTCTTCTGTCTTTGTCTAAAAGTTTATGTCCCAACCAAGCATTCTCAATCTGTCGCTAAACAGGGAAAACAAGATCTCATGACATTTTATTGTAATCCGTATATAAGTGCTCATTCGTTAACTATACAACTACAAAATGGTACTCTAAGGACACCTGTATAATTCAGCTGCACAGTGAGTATCCATTATTCTGGTAATCAAACTAATGGCAGATAACTTGTACTTGAGTCAAACATCCTTGATGTTTCTTGGTGGCTTTTTTTTATCGTACCTCACATTCCAAGCCAAATCAAACTTCAGACCTGCTTTCTATAGCGGAAATATGATATGCGTGACTCTGTCCAATACTATTACATACTCAAAATTGCACTGTATAAACTCATTTTGGTCTTCGTGACAAGGTTGGCAAATGTCGTACACTTTACATTTTAAAAAATATGACTCGATTTTAAACACAATAACACATGCTTTCCCACTTTCAAAGCTTTGTTAACAGGAGGTAGAAATGTAAGTACTTTCCGTTTATTGAAGATTTTGTAAACTTCAGTAACATGATTGTGAAGCAACATTCGTTTTTGTCAACAGACATCCAAAAGCCAATTTATTGGTTTTGCAACATCATGAACATTAGTTAAACTCTGAACGAGTCTATTGCCCCTTAACGATGAAAATGCCCCCCTGTGGGGCGTGCGCCCCACTTTGGGAAACAGGGCTCTGGACAGTGAGCTTGTCAATTCCGCAGAGAAGAACCGAGCCATATTGGGAAACCATGGAGGATTAAGTCAATTCTTTGTCTTTATATCCTTCAGACTCTGTTAATCCCATACGTTTTTCAGATGGTGAGGTACGTTGCTTGTATCTCAATCCAAAAAAACTCAATTCGTTTCGTAATCGTGGACTTTTTTCAGTGCTCTAAAGACGAACCTAAAAATAAACTTCTTCTTCTTCTGCGTTCTCACTAGATTGTGATTTCAGATTCTCTAATAAAGGTAGCCGTCTGCCTCAGATTATCAGCCACGCCATACAGTTTGTCTTGGACGCTAGTGTAAGTGGGCCACCTCTTTCTTCTCAAGTTTGCATACTGGAGACAGTTCTATAGGATATAATTCCTATGGTTTCTGCTTCCCCATTTGTGCCGACCTCCTCCCACAGTAGGTTTTGGCCACAGCGTGATGGTAGGTCTGGCATTCTTACTGTGTGGCTAAATCTCCTAGGCAGATTGGCGACCGTAGAATCCGTTATCCCATTCCTCATTGTGAGGGTCGTTGCACCATGTTATGCGCCTTACGCCTGGTGCATCCGTTTTCTGCAAGCATTTGTTTCGGGTTAGCATTCCCTAACGGACATGTGCATCCAATTTCAACCAAACGTCCTTAGTCGCCTCTTACGACATGCATGGCAGGCAACAGTGGTTCTATTCTTTACACCCCAAATTTGGGTCCTGGTAACCACTCGGCGAAAAATAAACAATAAAGAATGTGTTTTCACACCATGTAGTATACTGAGTTATGCAGTGTTAGACCCGTTCTCTAGACTAGTCTTCCTTGACCAACAGTACATCATGAATGATGTGTGCAACCAAATTCAAATGTATCACAAGATACTACTTTTTCATTGGGAAGAATATTTACAAGTAACTTGTCATTGTGAAGAATATTTACAAGTAACTTGTCATTGTGAAGAATATTTACAAGTAACTTGTCATTGTGAAGAATATTTACAAGTATCTTGTCATTGTGAAGAATATTTACAAGTAACTTGTCATTGTGAAGAATATTTACAAGTATCTTGTCATTGTGAAGAATTTCAAGAAACTGTCATGAGGGTTTGAAATGAATATTTACCTAATGTAACTTTTCATTGTCGTTAGAATTTTACATGTATCTTGTCATTGCAAGAATATACGTTGCAACTTGTCATTGTGAAGAATATTTACAAGTAACTTGTCATTGGGAAGAATTCAAGCAAACCCGCGCTCATTAAGAGATGGCTTGCAAATGAAATCAAATTGATTACCTTTTATATTAGTGTAATTTCTCCTACTTTGTGTTCGTTCTTTACGACCAATTTTAATCACTCTTTGTGATATGTTTGATCTTTGCCAAGAACGTGTATACGTTGCACATTGGTTTGGTAGGCCCTAAACGCATAGACTTCTACACGTTTAGGACACGTGCATCCGATTTCAGCTAAATCTCCTTAGTCGCCTCTTACGACATGTGTGGCAGGTAACAGTGGTTCCATTTCATTTACCCCCCCAAAGTCGGGCCGGCCGGTAACCACTCGACACTGGCGGGCCCCGTAACCACTCAGGCGGGCCCAGGTAACCACTCGCGGGCGACACGGGCCCCGGTAACCACTCAGACGGGCCCCGGTAACCGACTCGGACGGGCCCCGGTAACCACTCGGGCGGCCACCGACGGGCCCCGGTAACCACTCAGACGCGGAACCCTCGGTCGAACCACCCTCAGACGGGCCCGGTAACCACTGGCGGCCCGTAACCACTCGGCGTAGTGTAATATAAAACTAATGTGTGTTGTCGGGGCTCGCAATGAGAGCAAAGAATAGTAGCACTACAACTTACAAGGCATGTCGTAAGAGGCGACTGAGGTAGGGAATATTGAAGCTGCCCTAATAAATAAAAAGAACAGCAGAAATAGGATGTGATGGCCTACTTATAGGCACATAACTGGCACAACGTACAATCGTTCTTAAGCTCACATACACATCACACATGAGAAGTTAACTAGTGGTTGATGTGAAGATTTCAAGAAGAAGAAGAGAGGAACTATATTAGTGTAAAACGTAATATCATCTTCGTCTTTCATCATCATATCATCATCTTCGTCATCATCATCATCATTCGTCTTCATCATCATCTTCATCATCATCTCATCTGCTCATCATCATTATCATCATCATTTCGTCTTCATCATCATCGTCATCATCATCTTCGTCATCATCATCTCTCATCATCATCTTCGTCTCATATCTCATCATCTTCGTTTCATCATCATCGTCATCATCATCTTCTCTCATCATCATCATCTTATCATCATCATCATCATCATCATCATCATCATCATCATCATCATCATCATCATCATCATCATCATCATCATCATCATCATCATATCATCATCATCATCATCATCATCATCATCATCATCATCATCATCATCATCATCATCTATCTCATCATCATCTTTATCATCATCATCATCTCATCATCTTTATCATCATCATCATCTTATTATCATCATCATCATCATCATCATCATATCATCATCATCATCATCATCATCATCATCATCATCATCATCATCATCATCATCATCATCATCATCATCATCATCATCACATCATCATCATCATCTATCATATCATCTCATCATCATCATCATCATCATCATCATCATCATCACCATCATCATATCATCATCATCATCTATATCATCATCATCATCATCATCATCATCATCATCATCATCTTATCATCTTCATCATTCATCATCATCATCATCTAATCATCATCATCATCATCTATCATCGTAATCATCATCATCATCTTATCATCATCATCAATCATCTATCATCATCATCATCATCATCATCATCATCATCATCATCATCATCTCATCATCTCATCATCATCATCATCATCATCAATAGCTTGTCATGACTTCACTATAACAGTACTATTTCATTCTCTCTCTTCTTTTCTCTCTCTTCTCTCTTTCTCATATCCATTCTCCGCTCATGCTTCATCATCTCAATCATGTCATCATTCTCATATACCATTGCTCGCTCTGCTTCCACATGCTCAAATCATCTGTCACATTCTCATATACCATTGCTCCGCCTCTGCTTCCATCATGCTCAAATCATCTGTCCCATTCTCATATATCATTGCTCCGCCTCTGCTACCATCATGCTCAAATCATCTGTCCCATTCTGAATTCATCTTCTCCGTAGTCTTCCTTTTCTAATCTGTACCAGGATTACTCTTCTCATGAAAGTCTTTTCCAATACATCATTTTTTTATATGTCCAAAATGCTTCAGCGTTCTCATTCTTATTTGTAACATTAATCAGTTTTCTTTGATTTTGAATTCCTTTTGGATAGATCTATTTATCCTCTGTTCTTTCTATGGTATGCGGAGGACTCATATGTAATACTTATGTTCAAAAGTACATATATACATTTCCTCTGCAATTTTTAATGATTATGATTCACAATCATATGTTGCCACTAGTATACTAAATATGCAAAGAGATTGATTAATCAACATCGAACTGGCGTGTTGGGTTGCTGGACGCTGCTGGATTTGCTGAGGCGGAGATCGGAGCCCATATGGACATGTCCGGACTGCTATGATGATAGTCCTCATATAACTGATAACTGATGTTGCCACTAGGCATATGAAAGCTCTTAGTATTCTGTTCTTTATTGTCCTATCCGAGCCTTTCCATACTGTTTTTGGTTCATACAGTTTTATAAGCTGTGTTCTTAATTAAATTTCATTCATCTAATTTCCATCTGTTGTCTGCTGTGAACCAATTCATTCGACATCTTGCAATCGCCCGATATCTTCTTCTAATTTGAACTCTCCACATCGACCACTTGTTAAACCACTCTTTGTGATCTGTATGTGATCTAAGAACGATTGTACGCTGTGCCAGTTATGCACCTACAAGTATGCTAGCACATCCGATTTCTGCGATGTTTTTATTTAC
The DNA here is from genome assembly GCA_020796225.1 of Arion vulgaris. Lineage (NCBI taxonomy): Eukaryota > Metazoa > Mollusca > Gastropoda > Stylommatophora > Arionidae > Arion > Arion vulgaris. The sequence continues at coordinate 38,224,063 of CM036767.1, forward strand.
TAGGGTATCGTTCCTAAGTCCCTACCTCAGTTGCATCTTACGACATGCTTTGTGGGTCGCAGTGTTACTATTCTTTGCTCTCCTAGTGGGCCCCAAACAACACACTGGTACAATCGTCCGATTTCAATTCAGACGTAGTCAGAGCGCCTAGTATGGCACTTCTGACTGATTTTTGAGTGAAGGTTTGCTTTTCTTATTATCAGTGTCCCTTGTCCTACATGCATGTCTTCTCCGGCTTCAGAGGTAGACGAAGGTATTCAAACCCGTTCGCATTTTCTACTTTCCCTTGATAAAAATCTTTATTTTTATCCTAATGCTGTAAGGCACAACAGGATTAGAGACAGTAAAAGAGAAAGATACAAATAATCTTTGTTTACTTTATGTTATCAGTTGTCATTATTTCTGGGGGTTTTTTTGCAAACATTAAGATATAGATTATGTTTTTAGCATTTCTCTCGCACTGCCATTAGTTATTTCTCAACATCTTTTTGCAATGTTGACAGTAACACGGTAACGTCACCATATCTTAGCTCAGGTATTTCTTTTCCTCAGATTATAAAACGATCATAATTGTGTGTTTTCGCTATCTTCTATAACGTTTCACATAATGTTCTTAGCGGATATGTTAAACAGACAAAGGGATGGAAAACTATATACATGAGCCAATAGAGTAATCTCCCTGGGGAAATCCCACTTCAAGAGGTAGAATCATACACATATTTGGACAGCAACGTAGACAAAGAGGGTAGAACAGATAGAGATGTTAAAATAAGAATACAGAAGGCAAGAGGAGCTTTCATTGCACTGGGAAACATTTGGAAGTTCAAAGAAATCAAATCTAGAACAAAAATTCGGATATTTAACTCTAATGTTAAAGCAGTTCTACTGTATGGGTCAGAAACATGGAGAACAACTAAAACAATAGTGCATAAATTGCAAACATTCATCAACTGGTGTCTGCGCAGAATAGAGGAATAAGATGGTATGATAGGGTCACAAATGAGGAACTTATGGAGAGAACAAGACAGATTCCAGTGAACAAACAGGTTAAAAAAAAGACGCTGCGCTGGATAGGACACACTTTGCGAAAACCGGAGGGAATATAACAAGAAGGGTCCTTGCCTGGAACCCGCAGGGACAGCGAAAGGAGGGGAGGCCGAGAAATACATTGAGACGAGATTTGGAGGCGGAGATCAACAATATAAAGAAGAGCTGGAGGGAGCTGCAGGAGATAGCTAGAGATAGGAAGACTTGGCATGAGTTGATTGAGGGCCTATGCCCCAACCCGGGGTAAAAGGGCAAAGAGAGAGAGAATAGAGCAATATACAACAAACACATCATCTGAAACAGCTATAGAACAATTTTGTACCGCTATCTTCTATAACGTTTCACATAATCTTCTTAGCAGATATGTTAAACAGACAAAGGGATGGAAAAACTATATACATGAGCCAATAGAGCAATATACAACAAACACATTATCTGAAACAACTATAGAACAATTTTGTATATAAACAACAATCATTGAGTGGTAAAAGATAGAGAGAAGAAACAGCCATCAACGAAATGATTGTAAATCATTTCCAAAAATCTACCACCCAAGTCGTGGGGGACCTACATTTGGCACGTTCCTGCAAGAACTGCCAGTTTACTTAAGCAGGTTAAGATTAGTGGCAGGTGTGTATAGAGTATTATTCTGAGGACACCTGTGGAGGTAGACGGGTATATCTGACTTCCAGATTATGTATACGTGTCTTTTCCCCTTCTTCTATAGCAATCAATACTGTACATCAGTCTTGTCCAACGCGGCGTCATGTGATACCTCTCTGGCGCCCTATTTTACTGCCTAGTCTTGAACAGTAATCAGAATATCAAGAAAAAAAGTGTTTCTGAATAACTGTAGGTTCAGTATTTGTTTAATAAGTACAATATATATGTTGGGCTGACAGAAAAGCCACAGGTTGTCCAGGTTACGGTGTTCGTGGAACCGAACCGGAGCGTTACAATGTCCATGGCACCGAGCCGAAGAGCTGAAATCTCAAGTGCTTCTGGATCGGAGAAAAAAAAATTAAACGTTTAGTTCGGATTAAGTTTTCACCTGTTAGTAATTTTTTTTTTCATTTTACGTTCAATATTGAAAATGAAAAAAAAAATGAAAATCGTGGCATATTATTTGCAAGACGTCTCTGCCCGCATGCCCAGTGTGTTTGTAGCACGTTGGGCGACGGGTGACAGGCTCCTTGTGAGTGCGGTTCATTTCCGCGGGCTGGCAGAAAAGCCACAGGTTCTCCAGATTTACGGTGTTCGTGGCATCGAACTGAAAGGTTACGATGTCCATGGCACAGAGTCGAAGAGCTGAAAGCTCAAGTGCTTCTGGATCGGGGAAAAAGACGTCTCTATCAAGACGTCTCTATGTTATCCACTCTATGTGATCTGTATGCTATCCACTCTATGTGATCTGTATGTTATCCACTCTATGTGATCTGTATGCTATCCACTCTATGTGATCTGTATGTTATCCACTCTATGTGATCTGTATGCTATCCACTCTATGTGATCTGTATGTTATCCACTCTATGTGATCTGTATGTTATCCACTCTATGTGATCTGTATGTTATCCACTCTATGTGATCTGTATGTTATCCACTCTATGTGATCTGTGTGTTATCCACTCTGTGTGATCTGTATGCTATCCACTCTATGTGATCTGTATGTTATCCACTCTATGTGATCTGTATGTTATCCACTCTATGTGATCTGTATGTTATCCACTCTTTGTGATCTGTATGTTATCCACTCTATGTGATCTGTATGTTATCCACTCTATGTGATCTGTATGCTATCCACTCTATGTGGTCTGTGTGTTATCCACTCTATGTGATCTGTATGCTATCCACTCTATGTGATCTGTATGTTATCCACTCTATGTGGTCTGTATGTTATCCACTCTATGTGATCTGTATGTTATCCACTCTATGTGATCTGTATGTTATCCACTCTATGTGATCTGTATGCTATCCACTCTATGTGTCTGTATTTATCCACTCTATGTGATCTGTATGTTATCCACTCTATGTGATCTGTATGTTATCCACTCTATGTGATCTGTATGTTATCCACTCTATGTGATCTGTATGCTATCCACTCTATGTGATCTGTATGTTATCCACTCTATGTGATCTGTATGTTATCCACTCTATGTTGATCTTATGTTATCCACTCTATGTGATCTGTATGTTATCCACTCTATGTGATCTGTATGTTATCCACTCTATGTGGTCATGTATCATTTATCCACTCTATGTGATCTGTATGTATCCACTCTATGTGATCTGTATGTTATCCACTCTATGTGATCTGTATGTTATCCACTCTATGTGGTCTGTATGTTATCCACTCTATGTGATCTGTATGTTATCCACTCTATGTGATCTGTATGTTATCCACTCTATGTGATCTGTATGTTATCCACTCTATGTGATCTGTATGTTATCCACTCTATGTGATCTGTATGTTATCCACTCTATGTGATCTGTATGTTATCCACTCTATGTGATCTGTATGTTATCCACTCTATGTGATCTGTATGTAATCCACTCTATGTGATCTGTATGTTATCCACTCTATGTGATCTGTATGTTATCCACTCTATGTGATCTGTATGTTATCCACTCTATGTGATCTGTATGTTATCCACTCTATGTGATCTGTATGTTATCCACTCTATGTGATCTGTATGTTATCCACTCTATGTGATCTGTATGTTATCCACTCTATGTGATCTGTATGTTATCCACTCTATGTGATCTGTATGTTATCAACTCTATGTGATCTGTGTGTTATCCACTCTATGTGATCTGTATGTTATCCACTCTATGTGATCTGTATGTTATCCACTCTATGTGATCTGTATGGTATCCACTCTATGTGATCTGTATGTTATCCACTCTATGTGATCTGTATGTAATCCACTCTATGTGATCTGTATGTTATCCACTCTATGTGATCTGTATGCTATCCACTCTATGTGATCTGTATGTTATCCACTCTATGTGATCTGTGTGTTATCCACTCTATGTGATTGATGTTATCCACTCTATGTGATCTGTTGTTATCCACTCTATGTGATCTGTATGTTATCCACTCTATGTGATCTGTTGTTATCACTCTATGTGATCTGTATGTTATCCACTCTATGTGATCTGTATGTTATCCACTCTATGTGATATGTATGTTATCCACTCTATGTGATCTGTATGTTATCCACTCTATGTGATCTGTATGTTATCCACTCTATGTGAGTCTGTATGTTATCCACTCTATGTGATATGTATGTTATCCACTCTATGTGATCTGTATGTTATCCACTCTATGTGATCTGTATGTTATCCACTCTATGTGATCTGTGTGTTATCCACTCTATGTGATCTGTATGTTATCCACTCTATGTGATCTGTATGTTATCCACTCTATGTGATCTGTGTGTTATCCACTCTATGTGATCTGTATGTTATCCACTCTATGTGATCTGTATGTTATCCACTCTATGTGATCTGTGTGTTATCCACTCTATGTGATCTGTATGTTATCCACTCTATGTGATCTGTATGTTATCCACTCTATGTGATCTGTTTGTTATCCACTCTATGTGATCTGTATGTTATCCACTCTAGTGATCTGTATGTTATCCACTCTATGTGATCTGTGTGTTATCCACTCTGTGATCTGTATGTTATCCACTCTATGTGATCTGTATGTTATCCACTCTATGTGATCTGTATGTTATCCACTCTATGTGGTCTGTATGCTATCCACTCTATGTGATCTGTATGCTATCCACTCTATGTGATCTGTATGCTATCCACTCTATGTGATCTGTATGCTATCCACTCTATGTGATCTGTATGTTATCCACTCTATGTGATCTGTATGTTATCCTCTCTGTGTGATCTGTATGCTATCCACTCTATGTGATCTGTATGCTATCCACTCTATGTGATCTGTATGTTATCCACTCTATGTGATCTGTATGTTATCCACTCTATGTGATCTGTATGTTATCCACTCTATGTGATTGATGCTACCCACTCTATGTGATCTGTATGCTATCCACTCTAGTGATCTGTATGTTATCCACTCTATGTGATCTGTATGTAATCCACTCTATGTGATCTGTATGCTATCCACTCTATGTGATCTGTATGTAATCCACTCTATGTGATTGTATGTATCCACTCTATGTGATCTGTATGCTATCCACTCTATGTGATCTGTATGTTATCCACTCTATGTGATCTGTATGTTATCCACTCTATGTGATCTGTATGGTATCCACTCTATGTGATCTGTATGCTATCCACTCTATGTGATCTGTATGTTATCCACTCTATGTGATCTGTATGCTATCCACTCTATGTGATCTGTATGCTATCCACTCTATGTGATCTGTATGTTATCCACTCTGTGATCTGTATGTTATCCACTCTATGTGATCTGTATGTTATCCACTCTATGTGATCTGTATGTTATCCACTCTATGTGATCTGTATGCTATCCACTCTATGTGATCTGTATGTTATCCACTCTATGTGATCTGTATGCTATCCACTCTATGTGATATGTATGCTATCCACTCTATGTGATCTGTATGTTATCCACTCTATGTGATCTGTATGCTATCCACTCTATGTGATCTGTATGCTATCCACTCTATGTGATCTGTATGTTATCCACTCTATGTGATCTGTATGCTATCCACTCTATGTGATCTGTATGTTATCCACTCTATGTGATCTGTATGCTATCCACTCTATGTGATCTGTATGTTATCCACTCTATGTGATCTGTATGCTAACCACTCTATGTGATCTGTATGTTATCCACTCTATGTGATCTGTATGCTATCCACTCTATGTGATCTGTATGTTAACCACTCTATGTGATCTGTATGTTATCCACTCTATGTGATCTGTATGTGATCTAAACCTAAGAGCGATTGTACATTGTGTCAGTTATGCACCTACAAGTAGGCCAGCACATCAGATTTCTGCGATGCTTTTTATTTACTAGGATAGCTTCCCTAGGTCCTAGATCAGTCACCTCTTACGACATGCCTTGTAGGTAGCAGTGGTACTATTCTTTGCTTTCCTTGAAGATCTGGCACCACACACGCAATGAACAACAGAAAACGAGTTGCTGATTTTCTAGGCACCACTTATACGTTCAGTAATTTGACAATGCTTTCTGAACGATAAGGTATATTTTTCCGTTCGTAAAAATCAACGTGAAAAAATTTGCATCCAAATTGCCCACCGCGGTATTTGAGCCAGGTACTCTTGGGCTGTGATCGAGCTCACTACCACTAAGCTACATACGCCCAAACTATCAATATTACTTTTATTATTCGCTTGAGTGGTTACCGGGGCCCGCCCGAGTGGTTACCGGGCCCGCCCGAGTGGTTACCAGGGCCCGCCCGAGTGGTTACCGGGGCTCAAATTTGTGGTGTAAAGAATAGAGCCACTATTACCTACCACGCATGTCGTAAGAGGCGGCTAAGGAGGTTTGCTTAAAAGGATGCGCGTGTCCTAAACGTGTAGAAGTCTAACGCGTTTAGGGGCCTAGCAAACCAATGTGCAACGTATACACGTTCTTGGCAAAGATCAAACATATCATAAAGAGTGATTAAAATTGGTCGTAAAGAACGAACACAAAGAAGAAAAAGACTTTATTAATGTTTTTATTATTATTATGATTGTCCATGAAGGAGATTGAGCGAGTTGCCCAGTATAGAGCGGTATGGAGAAATTGCTTGCAGGCCTTATGTAACGTATAAAGGTGCGAGAGAATTTTTATTATTTTTATTTAACTATTATTGTTTTAAATAGTTTTATTGCTATTGGCACACGTCGCCCGCACTTCTACAGTCATTAATCAGGTGCGCCCCAATATATAAAAACTTGGACACCGCTGATGTTCACACATCGTTAATAGATTAATCTGTCACAATATATTTTAACGTTAGTGAATTTGAAGAGGGATTAAACCATAAAGGATTTACAGATTAAATCAGATTAACTGTTGCTAGTGTATAGATTGACAATACTACAGGTGGATAAGCTAGTAAATTATGTAGTTACAAGCAATAATACACGTGGATATGCAGGTAAATTGTTTATTTACAAGCAATACTACCGGTGGATATGATAGTTCGTTCCAAACTTCGTGATCATCTTTACCGAACAATATAAAATCATCCACTTGACAGAAATTATTGTTTTTTACATTTTTATTTGGGTAACAGTGGCGACCTTCCAAATGTATTTTTTGCCCACCCAAACCTTCAGTGCTGTAAGATTTTCATTATATGTAATTACTAAAATTACAGCGATGTTGATTTGGTATACTTTTAGACGTTTATTAGTATGATTGACAAGTTTGTCTATAATTAAGCATTTCCTGTTCCACATGCAATTCAGCGCAAGTACAAATCGGGAATACCGTGGAATTAATCAGTTCACAATGTTTCCTACCGACTGTTATTGGCGTGTGTCCACACAATTTATTTTCATTGATAGAATTTCAAGGTATCATTTGTTCACACGCCCGAGTGGTTACCGGGGCCCAAATTTGGGGTATAAAGAATAGAACCATTGTTACCTGCCACGCATGTCGTAAGAGGCGGCTAAGGAGGTTTGGCTGAAATCGGATGCACATGTCCTAAACGTGTAGAAGTCTATGCGTTTAGGGGCCTACAAACCAATGTGCAACGTATACACGTTCTTGGCAAAGATCAAACATATCACAAAGAGTGATTAAAATTGGTCGTAAAGAACGAACGCAAAGAAGAAGAAGATTTGTTCACTATATCACATTGCTTTTGATAATATGTAATAGGGATACGCCTTTGCAAACATTCGCCACCATTTTGTGTATTACTGTAAATTCTAAACTTTGATTGTCATTTTGATGTGCTTATGCAAAATTATATAACAAAAAACGATTTTTGCATCAACTAAGCTACCTACCAATTAGTTAAACATGAATTCGTGAGGTATATAAGACTGCTTGCAACAAATCACTGGTATGCATCAGGTAGATTTCGTACAAATTTAACCTTAGTGTGATCACGAATTTTGGAACGAACTTTTTTATAGTAAATTGTGTATTTACAAGCAATAATTCAGATCAGAGCCAACTATAAACTACTGGGCCTTCGGGCTCAGGTAAGAATTGTGGGAAATCAGACCCTAACTACACCACGTGACCTCGCATTCCAGTATTGGTGTATATAGACGAATTCGTTTTAAAATCAACACAAAATGCTAATTCGAAGTCATATTATGCAAAACGTTAAGTTTAACAATAAGGAATATCAATATTATAAATATTTTTCACCAATAAATAACCATAGACTCACAGACCGCTGCATTGCACCAGGTGTCCTTTCCTGTGCGATAGTCGAAAGTGGAGGGGAAAAGACCATTTGTCTCCATTATATTTGAAACTCTACGGGCTATGAATTTTTCAAGCACTTTGCCGACAGTGTTTTGCAAGGTAATAATTCTATATCCATTTGTGCCTGTGAGATCTTTTCCAGGCTTAGGCAAGGTCTCAGATAGCTGTGCAGCCAATCGTCAGGAATAGTGCCAGTATGGATACTTTTATTGAAAATCTTGCATAATTCAGCAAGATCTTTGTCCTCCAGGCATTTTATGTGACTGTACCGAACACCATCAGGCCCAGGCGCTGTATCCGAGCATGTCTTTAGTATTGATTTGATATTATCGACAGAAATGTATTCTATATTGTCGTCCATGACAGTCTGCATCTCATGGGAATGGTGTACGATCTGTTGCATTCTTTTACGTTCCTCTCTGTCTTTCTTTTCTGTCTGGAGAATAAAGTTATGCAAGAACGCCTCACCCTCTCCTCATCTGTCCTCAAAATTACTCCACTGTCCAGATTCAGATTAGACCTTGAAAAAGGTCTCTCGCCGCCATTCATGCTGCGGTGCAATCTCCAGAATTTTGCGAGTGATTGCTCGTTTCCGATTTCAACGCAGAATTTCTCCCATATAGTGTGCTTGGCTTCTCTTGCAATCTGCTTGAAATGTATAGCCAGACTGTTCTTTCTTTCTGTCAGGGCACTTCCACGTTCCTCGGAAAGATTTTGTGATTTTCTGATGCGTATGAGGGGTTTCAGATGGGGATGGAAACGGCAGCAGCTGCCATTGATTTGCAGGACGCATATAACAATGTCTCTTACACCTTACTTATGCAGTTATTGATGGATATGCAGATGGAAACACGCTTGATCAAGTGGATTGCTGCTGCACTTTTTAAGCGCACGTTATCAATGCGTTGCGGTTCATGGGCATCACAACCCCAACAGGTCCTAATGAGCCTTCCCCAGGGATCACCACTCTCGCCAGTCCTTTTCAATGTATACACCGTCAGGGTAACCAGCACACAAAGGGTCGGAGTTGGCAGAACAATGTCCTACGCCGATGATATTCTGGTGTATCGCATGGGCAAGGACAGAAATGAGATCGCATCTGCATTACAGTGTGAGCTGAATAGGATTGGTGACTGGTGCAATGAATTCGAAGCGAATGTGAACCCAGCAAAGGCCTCTCTAACATGGTTCTCTCTTAACACTCACATAATAAAGACACCTACCTAGGTTGTCAGCATGTGTAACAAAGACATTGACAGAACCGAAACACTAAAGTATCTTGGAATAACAGTTGACAGAAGCCTGTCATTTAAGAGCCATGTTGAGAACGTAATCATAAAGGCAAGAAAAGGGCTAACCGCTCTCAAAGTTATGGCGGGGGCGGATATTGAGCAACGCCTACTACTCTTTCTTTATCAGGGACTAGTGCTGAGCGTGGTGGACTATGGCCTTGGTCTTCTAACAGTAAGCAGAACATCGCTGGATAAGTTAGAAAGGATCCAAAATGAAGCGATGAGGCTTATACTCGGTTGCACACGTGACACTTCTTGTGAGGCAATGCGCTATGTCCTTGGATTGCCAACGATGGCCACGAGACACAAAGTCGCACAGGTAAAAGCGTATCTGAGAGTTTCTGCGGACACAAATCATCCTCTGCACAAATCCATAAATGAGAACAAGGGAAGGCGATTGAAGAGAGGTCGATCCTGGATGGCCGAGGCAGAGGATATTATTAAACAGGTCTGTACTCTAGATGAGCTGAGGCACGGTGACGAATGGATGCTTATACCAGAGAATATGACTGCTTACGCCAGGGTTATCAGCACACTTAGACGCCGCTGTAGAGAATGGGCCCCGGGCGTCGTCAATGCAGAAATTCTTGCACTCGTGGATCAGCACTCCCACCCAGGTGATATCATTATCTACACCGATGGCTCTGTCAGGCGTGGCACCAGATCATCGTGGGCTTACTCAGCACAACGAAACGGTCGCACACTTCATGAGGACTGCGGGGCTTTTGAGACAACGACATCGAGCATGACTATGGAGATCACCGCTGCCTCCAGGGCTCTGTCATGGGTGGCTGAGCAACAGGTTACCCATACGATCATCATATCAGACTCGATGAGTATGCTTCAACTGATTGCATCTGGAAGTATGCGAGTGGAATGGGTGAACAGCATTCGGAGATCACATCTCAAGAAAATGACTTGGCTGTACACGCCTGGACATGCTGGAGTGCGGGGTAACGAGCGTGCTGACTCTCTTGCAAACAGTGCCCCGACTCAAGTGGGCAGAAGCATGGACAGAGCCGATATCATCAATGCGGTACGCTCTCAATTGTGTGACATGGGCGGGTCTCAGACACTGGAACGAGTTCGAGAATTGGGTGTTAAGTTTGGACATGCCAGACAGTGTCGTCTTCGTGGTAGAGAGAGAAGATATAGTAATCAACTTCTCATGGGTACTGTGAGCAAATGGACTTTGGGATGGCTGTTGCAACGGATGACAGAGCACGAATGGGAATGCCCAATGTGCCATGACGTCGATCGCATAACATAACATAACATAACATAGACTCACAGAATTGAGAAAAATTGCAAAAAAAGCGTTCAGTGTTCTATCAAACATCTGTAATTTCCAGATCCCTTTTCTTATCCAGGTCAGGGAATACACGGCCAGTTGTCTGGCCTGTGCTAGAGCCTGGCTGTGGCTAGAGCCTGGCTATGTTCAGACTGAGATAGTATGACAGAGTTGCAAACACAGACCTGTGAATAAGAGTAGAATATGAACTTATGATGACCCAAGCATGGCCTCCTATAACATTGTTGCTGGGGTTCACGATTAAGGTAAATATGTGAAAATGGAGATGGGTTGGGTATGCCCTGCGGACAACACAGTTGAGTGTCACACGGATAATCATTTAAGTTTCTAAAATTTCACCACTCTCATCATGCTATATTATATTGAATTATCTATATTTTATTGAATTACAAAGTCTTTGTAAAGTTTCTAAAACTTCACATTCTCACTGTGCTATATTTTATTGAATTATCTAGTCTTTGTAAAGTTTCTAATACTTCACATTCTCACTGTGCTATATTTTATTGAATTCAAAGTCTTTGTAAAGTTTCTTTTTTTTCTTCTTTCGTCCGCTTTCAACTCAGACGAAGTTTCAACTGAAACTGATTTTTGCGTGAAAATCCGTTTTTCCAATTTCTTACAATAGCAGCAGCGTGCACATTGTAAATTACTTTACACTGGCAGCCGTGTGCTCAATGTACTCGTAATTAGTATTCCCTCGCCATACAGCAAGATTTTCTCCGACTTCAGAGGTACTCACGTTATAGTCCTGAGTAAGACCAGGGGACTCGAACAAATGCCGGACAGTAGGTTCGAACCCGAGCTATGAGACGTCTCACAGCTAGAAGGCCGAGCTGCTATCAACTACTCTAGGCAGCCCCCCCCTGTAAAGTTTCTAAAACTTTACACCTTCACTGTCTTATATTATTTTAAATTACATAGAGATGGTGAAGTTTCGAAAACTTCACCACCTCACAGTCTTATATTCTATTGAATTACCTTTTTTCTATTTATCTGCCGTCACTTATGAGTTGAATATCGTATTTCGTTATAACTTTCTCTCTCCTTCGTTCTCTCACAAACGCTCTGCTTCTCTCTCTCTCTCTCTCTTTCTCTCTCTCTCTCTCATAAACATGTACATATCTTCTCTTCTGACATACATTCGCAATTTCCTAGTACCAGGTCAGTGTCGTCCTTCGTTCTCTCACAAATGCTCTGCTTCTCTCTCTCTTTCTCTCTCTCTCATAAACATGTACATATCTTCTCTTCTGACATACATTCGCATTTCCTAGCACCAGGTCAGTGTTGTCCTTCGTTCTCTCACAAACGCTCTGCTTCTCTCTCTCTGTTTTCTCTCTCAAACATGTACATATCTTCTCTTCTGACATACATTCGCAATTTCTATAATCTTTCTGTCCTTCGTTCTCTCACAAAGCTCTGCTTCTCTCTCTCTCTCTCTCTCTCTGTCTCTCTCTTTTCATCATAATCATGTACATATTCGTCTTCATCTCTCGACACTGTCTTCTCTTTTCCTAGTACCAGGTCAGTGTCGTCCTTCATTCTCTCACAAACGCTCTGCTTCTCTCTCTCTCTCTTTTCCTAGTACCAGGTGAGTGTTGTAAACACAAGTTATAGAATCAGTGTATGCAAAAAAATGGTTAAATTTGCTGACGATCCAATGACCTGAAGATAAGTAACATTCGTAAAATTCTCATTTTCTTCACCCATTTATATAATTCCTCGTAATTAGCTGTAGGATAAGAGAAATATATCAAAAGCTTATATTTATATATACGTGTGTATATATGTAGCTATTTACGTAAATACGTGTGTGTGTTCTAATACATATACGAGTATACGTTTGTGTGTATGTATATATGTATATGTACTAGTTCGTATCAAAGGGAAATAAGTAGAAAATAAAAGAGAATGACATACGATGTGTAACGATAAAGATAAGACAAGTTGCGTCAACAAATCTAAATGAGATTTATAAATATGAAAGTAGGTAGACGTCGTAGATGAGAAACGACGCGTAAAAAACATAGAATCAGATGAAAACATCAAAATGGGACGAATTAACTCGATAGATAACTGAATTTTTTTTCTAGGAAATTTCCAGTATTGACCTAGCATTTTGGTAATGAGAGCATATTGAATTTACTAAACGACCACGTGTTAAATATTGGTTCTACATTAGACATGGGTGCTATCGTGAATTTAGACGTTATATAAGTGAATATGAAAATTGTAGTTTTACAAGAACATGACCATCGACGAAGTGGGTGAACTGACAAGAGACAGAGTGAATTTCAGATGTGCTGCAAAGAGAGCATCGTCCTATAAAGGATACGCACCTTGATGATGATGAGTTTTACAAGACCAAGAATGAAGAATATTTAGAACGTCGCAGTCATTTAAAAGTAATTTTGAATATCACCCAGGTCCATTGTTTGTCCACTTTCCACATTAGCAAATCTTGCAAGATTATCAGTTTGCCCTTTCCCATTTACGTCTGCCTGCATTGGCACCAAAATAAACTGATTTTTGTCAGCCTTGACCTCATCACTTATATGCAAAAATTTACGAAAGGTTAAACATAAAGACTGAATGATGACGACTGAACCTTACTTCTTTTAGCGTGACATGCAGATTAAGAGATTACTGGACAGTCTAGTAATAACATCTTTGATAACGTGGGCAGATTCCACCTGCCAGCAGATGTGCTTATCTCAGGAATAAAGTTCCGTGACTTACCGACATGTTGTTGACACAGTCGTTCGTTGTCTGGACGCCTGAGCATGCCATATGCTGTCTAGCTTTGGTTACCGTTCGTTTCCATTCTTATCGTGAATGTACATTTCCTTCTCTTCTTTTTCTTCTTTTCTTTTTTCTTTACTCTAATTCTGTTTTGCCTCACAGCGTCAGGATAAGAAGATGTCTCTATATTGCGTTTTAACTGTTTTTCATTTCTTTCAGTACTAGTTCTCCTGTTGGTCGTTTTGGGTCTTCCACATTTTCGTTTACCCTCTAGTACTCATCTCTGTGCAGTTTTCGTGACAGTTAGTCCCTATGCTTATCGCATGTCCGATCCATCTCCAGCATATATTTTGGATAATACAGGGTGTTCAAGATAAAAGTAGCCCCATTGATAAATCAAAAGATTGCCTGGTACTCATTGCATTTTGTCTATTTATTATTTAACCCCTTTCACTGCTACATACTTTCTGAAGGCTGAGCTAAAAATAGCTATTTTTTGTTTCTAGGTCACAAATGTGAATGTGTGTCTATAGCAGTGACAGTGGCAGTGTATAACGTGTTAACACGATTTTAGCCCACAGAGGAGAGATAATAACAGACGTATTAATGCGTCTTTAGAGTGAATGGGAAAACGTATATATACGTCCTTAGCAGCTAAAGGATTAAACCAGTTCTCGTCCTTTCATCACATTTGTTCATCGCCCCTTCCCGTACCATAATTACACGCCATCAACAAAAGACTCGCTCACTTGACCTACACTACGTCATAATTTAACCTTCTCATTTTCATAAACATATGCCAGATTGGCTCCTTGGCGATGCTGCTTTTATGTCGTACACCCTGTAGTGTTAATATTCTGTTGTTGACACTGTGTAAGCAGATCTTGGTTAGAGATAGTATTTGGCATGAACACACGTAAGATCTTTTCCAGACAATCTTTCATTAAATCCGAATCACAGAAATTCCCTATTCCACTAATCAAACATATCAACTATTTTCACTCCAACCTTCTAGATTTTTATCTCCCTGATTTATATTTAAAAACTTGTTTTAAAATCTTATCTCAAATTCTTTATGTTTTCTCATTTATTATTTTATTTGCTGTATCTTACGTTTCCTTTCAATCCGTCTAATTTTTTTTTTTTTTTTGAATCACCAACTTTCTTGTACTTGAATTTTAAGTTCAGTGTCCGTGTTGTTTAGTGCATGTTTGTTGATTTTTACCTTCGTCTGTTGATTGATTTTTATTGAAACATGTTTGTGGTTGTTGAATAAAAATCGATCTGAGTATTAAATAGCGCGCTATGAATTCAGGCGAGTGACAATGGATGGCGGATTAGTCAGGTTTTCAAAGTATGAAGAAATCAGACGCAATGAACTGGGGTAGGGGCTCCGTAAAACTGAACAAACAGACGACATATACGCGAACAGAAAGATTACAATGTTACAAACGTAAGGAAAAACATGGCCAATAACTGAAGCTAATGAGCGGAAAATCATAATGACGGAGATGAGGTGTCTTAGAAGTGCTGCAGGAGTGACAATAAGAGACAAAATTAGAAATTAAGAAATGAGAAGACTGGATGTGAAATCAAAAATTTGCAATTCATAAAAGAACAACAGATTAAATTGTTTAGAAAACTGACAAGAATGCCTTGGTATCGACAACCACAGACAGCCACACTGAAAAAGTATAACGAGGACAGAGCAAGAGGAAGACAACACAAAAAATGGAGTGATGGCATCAAGAACAGCCTTAGTAAAATGCATAACAGCTTACAAAGAGCCTTAGAACATGCATACAAGATCGTTAAATTCACCCCATCCCCCCTTCAACACTTCTATAAAGAAGTAAATGGGGAAAGAGATAAGAAAAAAGAAAAAATCAAGAAATGAAATGAGGCCGTTGTGGTTTATAAAAACGTATTTATTTTGTGTTTTAATATTTCGCCAATTTTGTGTTTTGATATTTCGCCAATTTTGTGATTTGATATTTCGCCAATTTTGTGATTTGATATTTCGCCAATTTTGTGATTTGATATTTCGCCAATTTTGTGATTTGATATTTCGCCAATTTTGTGATTTGATATTTCGCCAATTTTGTGATTTGATATTTCGCCAATTTTGTGATTTGATATTTCGCCAATTTTGTAATTTGATATTTCGCCAATTTTGTGATTTGATATTTCGCCAATTGTGCTTTGAACAGCCAATTGTGATTTGTATTTCGCTCAATTTGCTAATTTGATATATGAAATTGGATTTGATATTTGCAATTGTGATTTGATATTTCAATTGTAATTTGATATTGCCAATTTTGTGATTTGATATTTCAATTTTGTAATTTGATATTTCCAATTTTGTGATTTGATATTTCGCCAATTTTGTGTTTTGATATTTCGCCAATTTTGTGATTTAATATTCGCCAATTTGTGATTTGATATATCGCCAATTTAGTGATTTGATATTTCGCCAATTTTGTTTATTTGATATTTGATATTCCAATTTGTATTTGATATTTCGCCAATTTTGTGATTTGATATTTCGGCAATTTGTGATTTGATATTCGCCAATTTTGTGATTTGATATATCGCCAATTTTGTATTTGATATTCGCCAATTTTGTGATTTGATATTTCGTCAATTTTGAATTTGATATTTCGCCAATTTTGTGATTTGATATTTCGCCAATTTTGTGATTTGATATTTCGCCAATTTTGTGATTTGATATTTCGTCAATTTTGTGATTTGATATTTCTCATCATTTTTGTTTCTCAAATTTACGCTGCTCGATTGGTATATAGAAATAAAATTATTGAAGAATTCTCTCATCATCATCACCAATAGCTTGTCCTGAGCAGAACTTTGCCAACCAACAGTCCTACGAATTTCTCTTCTCATAAGCCGATGCCCGCCTCTGCAGCGTCATGTTCAAACCATCAGTTCATTCTGAATCCATCTTCTCCGTGTCGTCCTCTTTTTTGCCAGTATGCCTCCTTCCATGATGGTCTTCTCCAGCCCTTCATGTCTTTTTATTATATGTCAAAATATCTCTATTTTCTCTTTCTCATTTGTAGCATCAGCCAGTTTTCTTTGATTTTGAGTTCTTTCTGGATAGATTATTTGTTCTCTTCTCGTCCAGATATACGCAGGACTCTTCTGTAACACTTATATTCAAAGTTCCTAAAAACATGAAAAGTGAAATATTTCTGGAGATAAGCGATATCAAAGGTCTACAGACGAAGGATTCACTTCATTGCACTGGGTTTTACTCATACGGCTCGGTCCCTCTAAGCAGAAATGACACGCCATCCGCCGAGAGTGTTGCACAAAACATGAACTCCGTAGCTCCAGTAACAATTCTATGGGTGTCTGGAAAAAATGCGCTTGTAAACAGAACGGCACGGTACAGATTCAAACCAACGACCGTCGAAACGCAGGTGAAAGACTTATCACGTAGCCACAAATACCCCCTCCCCACCCCCGCAAACGATATCATCTGAAACTGAATGGTTACCGGGGCCCACATTTGGGGTGTAAAGAATGGAACCACTGTTACCTGCCACGCATGTCGTAAGAGGCGAGTAAGGAGGTTTGGATGAAATCGGATGCATGTGTCCGCTAGGAATGCTAACCCGAAACAAATGCTTGCAGAAAACGGATTCACCAGGCCGTAAGGCGCATAACATGGTGCAACGACCCCTCACAATGAGATATGGGATAACGGATTCTACGGTCGCCAATCTGCCTCGGAGATATAGCCACACAGTAAGAATGTCAGACCTAACTCCACTAGGGTGGCCAAATCTTAACTGCGGGAAGAGGTCGGCACAAACGGGGAAGCGGAAATCATAGGAATTATGTCCTACAGAACTGCCCCAGTATGCAGACTTGAGAAGAAAGAGGTGACCCACTTACACTAGCGTCCAAGACATATTGTATGACGTGGCTGATAATCTGAGGCAGACGGCTGCCTTTATTAGGGGAAACCGAAATCTCAGTCTAGTCAGAACGCAGAAGAGGAAGACCCATTCAAAAAATCATGGCATATTATTTACCGGACGTAGCCATCAACTACAGTAAACGAGTCATTGATTTTCTAGGCACCACTTATACGTTCAGTAATTTGCCATTACTTTCTGAACGGTGGACGATGGCACCATCCGCTCAGAAAGCAATGGCAAACTACAGAACGTAATAATGCCTAGAAAAATCACAAACAGCGTTTAAAAGCTGGGTTAATTCACAAAGTCCTGTAAAGAATATGCAATTAACTTAACTAACTAAATTCTGAACGGTGAGGTCTATTTTTACCTTTCGTAAAATCCCACGGAAACGAATTTGCTTCCAAACTCACAACCACTTAAGCTTATCAGGCGTATAGATCTTTTAAGTTGCATTTATCCACATATCTATAGGGTGTGTTTTTTTAGAAAAGGTTAGTGAACCTGTGACGATGATATATCACATTGATACCCTCAAATCATTAACTTGCTGTATCATCCTCATGATGATAACCATTGACGTCATCCTGGTTTTACATCTTTGTCAGTACGGCACTTTTTTAGAAATAAAATTAATGGGCATTCCGTCCTTGACACTATCATAATGGATGTGAGAAGTGTCCACAAACAGTGCCCTATTTTTCTTGCCCCTGGAACTTTCCGCCTTTTTCTACTATACACGTGATATAGCAGTGCTTAGGTCAACGATACGAAGTAATGTATGTATGTATTTGCAGTTTTTTTCTTTCATTTAATGCCCTTAATTTGTCTGACCTAGGAGCAATCACTACCATGGAATCTCCAGGGTAATAGATGTAAGGGAAGACCCAGGAACACCTGGAGGCTGGAGTTGGCGACGGAATGCAAGAAAATGTGTAGAGAGTGAAGAGATCTTGAAAAGATGACCTTGAAAAGAGGCCTTGGTTGTGGATCTATGCCTCCTAGGGTGAAAAGTGAAGACGAAGAAGAAGAGGCAATCTTACTTTGCTTACCTTACCCAACGTTGCAAGAGGTAATCTTACTTTGCTTACCTTACCCAACGTTCCAAGAGGTAATCTTACTTTGCTTACCTTACCCAACACGTTCCAAGAGGCAATCTTACTTTGCTTATAACCTTACCTACCAACACGTTCCAAGAGGCAATCTTACTTTGCTTACCTTACCCAACACGTTCCAAGAGGCAATCTTACTTTACTTACCTTACCCAACGTTCCAAGAGGTAATCTTACTTTGCTTACCTTACCCAACGTTCGAAGAGGCAATCTTACTTTGCTTACCTTACCCAACACGTTCCAAGAGGCAATCTTACTTTGCTTACCTTACCCAACGTTCCAAGAGGGGCGTCTTACCGAATTGATTAGAGCGTGTGCTCCCATTCGGGATACCAGGGTTTGATTTCCGGTGAGATTAAGATGTGTTTTTTTCTGTCGAGAGCATAAAGAAAAAAAACAAATCCGAAATTGAACAGTTTTGCAGTGACTGAGCTAGGCATGCGGCTCATAAATTCCTAAACGACTCGTGCACCCCACCCCGCCCCCCACCCCCTGTCCAACATCGCCGTAAAAGCGGTATTACATAGCCATTAATTGATGTTCGCAATCCTCAAAATTACATCTAGAACCCTCGCCGTTGCTAAGGAGTTCGTGAATTGCAGTTGAGATCTTCATATGTTAGAAGGAGACCAGATCACACGTGGTCATTCACCTAAATGTTGTGATGACAGTGCTATCAATCATTGAATCGGGGGACTGCCTAGAGTAGTTGATAGTAGCTCGGCCTGCTAGCTGTGAAACGCCTCATAGCTCGGGTTCGAACCTACTGTCCGACATTTGTTCGAGTCCCCTGGTCTTACTCAGGACGATAACGTGAGTACCTCTGAAGTCGGAGAAAATCTGCATGTATGGCGAGGGAATACTAATTACGAGTACATTGAGCACACGGCTGCCAGTGTAAAGTAATTTACAATGTGCACGCTGCTGCCATTGTAAGATATTGGAAAAACAGATTTTCACGCAAAAATCAGTTTCAGATATGAAACTTCGTCTGAGTTGAAAGCGGACGAAAGAAAAAAAAAAATCATTGAATCAATCAATTAATCAATAAAGAGAGGAGGCATTAATTACCGTGCCTTAACCCAGCTAGAATTACCATAACAACTGCAGTTTGTTCCACTCATTACCTTCAACGCTCCGACAATATCTTCTTTGATATATTACCTGTCTGCTCTTTTATTACCTTTAACACCTGCATGTCCAGTAAAGTGCGTGTCTGGTCTTGTTACGAGGTTACTTCCTACAGGAAGGGGTACGTGTTCAATCCATCGCTATTTTCTCCATTTATAGCCCAGCTATTTAAAAACAGATCCCCATCGGCGAAACATAAACATCCAAAAATGTTTAGTAATTTTTGTTTTGAATAACAGCAGACACACTCCTGCTGTCTGTTATGTACTTAATAAAAATGAAATGCGTCATGTTTTGTGTTTGTTAGCTGTCAAACGTGCACTTTATGAGCTGTAAATACATTGGTGAACTGTATTAAGTAGACGTAATCGAATGTTTAAAATATATATCAGTTATCAGTTATATGAGGACTATCATAATAGAACACCAGACATGTCCATAGGTGCTCAGATCTCCGCCTCAGCAAATCTAGCAGCGTCCAGTGGACCAATACGATGTTGATTAATCAATCTCTTTGCATATTTAGTATGTGGTTCTTTTCGGGCTGCACCAATATTGACACCCATCTCTCTCAATCTGGTCAGCGAGTGGGATTCACAGGCCTGAAACTCCTCTGTTCGAAAAGATTCCCTCAATGCGTGAAGAATGTAAACTACATATATATATTTTATCTTATATATTTATATAAGTTATAATATATAAATTTTGTTTGTAGGGCCAGACATACATTTTTCAGAAAAATCATGGTTTTGGGTTATGTTTTAATTTATAAAATAATAAATACACGTTACATATTATTTTTGGTGGGCTGGCCCAGTGGCCCTTAATGACGAGCCGCCCTGTATATATATATATATACAAAATATATATATACATATATATATATATATATATATATATATATATATATATATATATATAAATGAAAATAAAATCGTGCATATCCTTTACCATCAACAACAGTAAACGAGTCGTTGATTTTCTAGGCACCACTTTTACGTTCAATAGTTTGTTATTGCTTTCTGAACGGTGAGGTCTACTTTTACCGTTTGTAAAAATCCTAGAGAACTAGTTTGCTTCTAAAACTGCACATCGCGGAGTTTGAACCAGGTACGCTTGGGTTGTGATCGAGCTCACTAGCACGTAAAACTACAGACGCCCACACGCACGAGCTGTAAATAGACTTCCATGTTGAACTGCTAAATAGACTTGATCGAAAAATTAAACTATATATATAAACTCGAATAACAACAACGCAACATATTGTCCAATATTCGAAAAGATTAGGACAACTGATGAAATAGTGTTATTGACGTACAATGTATTGCTAGTGTCATTCACTTTCGTCATCTTGTCCAGATCAATAGTCTCAAGGGGAGATTATGATGATGAAATATATCTGCAACAAATACAAACATTATTTGTGCCGATATCTCCTGCGAAATTAAGGTTTTGTTATTTACTCGTCCGATTAGCATTTCGTTTGTTTGTTTTGGTTTCTCAATAATGCAAATAGTAAGCGAATAATTTATTTTTACTGACCAGCGAAACAATGTTTCTCAAAATGTTAACAAGTGTTACTGTTTCATTTCAATAATTTTTTTATTTTATTAATTTTAACTATCTCGATGACAACTAAACAACGGATGATCAACAGCATTTTCATGCCTACTCTGTGTTACCAGAGCCAAACATGAACAATGAGCAAAGCAAAGTCACAGAAAATAATTACATGTGAAATGCGATTCGTACGAGACGTTACTAACAACACCAGAAAAGAACAGTCATCAACATCAGTATAAAAAGGAAAATTGGAACTTGAATTACTTTGAGAAACAAAGAATGAAGTGGTTCGCTCCTTAATAAGAATGCAACCAAACTCCATTGCATACAGTCTTCTACAACAGAACATCAGGAAAGAAGGCGATAGAAAGACCACAAAAAAGATGGATCGATAACTTAGCAGAATCCCGTCAAAAACAAAAAATTAACTATCACCCAAGCCACTAGAGTTATGCAAGGCAAAAACAGAACACCACGACACTGTGCAACAACAGAACACCACGACACTGTGCAACAACAGAACACCACGACACTGTGCAACAACAGAACACCACGACACTGTGCAACAACACGGTAACAATGTGACTACAAAAGAAGAATAGGAAGAATATTTGTTTCAACTACATGGCATAAGAGAGCTGCGAGAGCGTAGTGGGTAGTACACTCGCTATCTAGGTGCGGGGTCTGTGTTTAATCGCACAGAGGGACTATAATTTTTGTCCGAACGTAACGGTTTTTAATTCGATCCAGCTTCACAGAAAATCTCACCTCTAGCTCCAAATGTAATCGATTTGTTGCAAACGTCGATATTTTTTCCAGATTCCTGATCTCAATGTATATGCAATCGCGTTCCTAGTCCTAACGAAGACGGGCGATAAAATTTAGGTACCGAGTTCAAGTTGAGCACTAAAAGACTGCAGAAAAGCAAAGATTTGCTGGCTGTACAAATTTTCTTCAAAATATTAAAAAAAAAATTCTTGCAAAAAGTTTCACTATCTCCAGCAGTACATAAGGGACCTTCAGCGATGTTACGGAGTTTGCGCATTGCTGATGAGGTCTGTGTGTTGGAAAGAGAACGGAGCAACATGGCTACTCACCGAAGTGCATTGATAATGGTTTATAAAATAAATCAATAACTTAATCAGAAATTACAACATATCACCACCCGTGTGTTGTTGGGGTTCGCATGGGGAGCAAAGAGTAGCAACACTGCGACCTACAAGGCATATCGTAAGAGGCGAGTGAGGTAGGGGTCTAGGGAGGCTACCCTAGTAAATAAAAAAACGTCCCAGAAATCGGATATGCTGGCCTACTTGTAGATGCATAACTGGCAAAATGTACAAACGCTCTTATGCTCAGACCACATACAAATCATCACAAAGAGTGGTTGAACAAGTGGACGATATAGAGTGTTGGAAGAAGAAGACAACATATCAAAATTAATAACCGCTCTTCTATAAGTCCTACCAAGCATCCGAACGATAAGGACCATGTTGCCACACTTTGAGAAACATTGAAAGACATTATCTATTTGCAGATTGCGCTGTTTGCTTCAGGGAATAGTGATCTTACGTCATGAAATTAATGCGCTAGTAATGTTAATAATATATTATGTGCGTCAGAGGACAACAAATATAAAGTAACCGAGGAGGCGTAATCTGGTACTTAATGAGTTAAAGAGAAGGAAATTCTCTCTCTCTCTTTCTTTCTCTCTAGTTATACCTTACTTAGCATTGAATATTACAACCAATATCAACAAAGACAGACAATACAGTATAATACTTGCTTTTAACCAATTTGCGACAAACAGACTTTCACTCCCACTACTAGCTAACGTTGTCCAGTTAATAACAAATCTAATAAATGCATAGTCTAACAGAACAGTTGCTATGGTAACTACTCAATTTGATTTGCATAAATCGGAATGATAACAGAACTCGACACTATCAACGGATTTCAGGCCTAGCGACAGTATATAAAGTCTTTATGTAGGATCACACACGTGAGAAACTAAAAGGTCATCATCATCATCATCAAGTAGCTTGTCCAGTGCTTTGTCACTCTAACAGTCTTTCGGAATTTCTCTCTCTCTCTCTCGTGTGCCAGATGTCCTGCCTCTGCAGCCGTCCTGCTCAAATCATCAGTTACATCCTGTATCCATCTTCTCCGTAGTCTTCCTCTTCTCCTCTTTACTGGGATGCTTCATTCAATGATGGTCTTCTCCACCCCTTCGTGGCCCATTCAATGAATTGAAAATCGTGGCATATCCTTTACAGGACTTAGCCATCAATCATAATAAACGAGTCGTCGATTTTCTAAGCACCAATTATACGTTCCGTAGTTTGTCATTGCTTTCTGAAAAAATCGTGTCTTTTATATGTGCAAAATCTCTCACGTGGCTGGTCCAGATTCGAACCCACTACTTTCAGAACGCAGGGTAAACATCTTAACCACATTTGCCATAGAGGCTATAATTGTTATTCTTCTATTATCTAGCGCTGGGAAGAATGTCATAGCACTTTTCTTCTGCCTAGTAGACTTCAGCATTCACTGCGATATTATCTGCAAGTTCATGTTGCAGAATGGTCAAGGAAGCCAGTGGTGCATTTAGTATGACAACAAGCAGCATGGCAATGGAATGACTGGGGGCGACTACGACATTACTCTAGTGGAGTCACAAACTACATTCATGCGTGCATTCATGAGTGATTCATTGAGTATGGTCCAAAAGGTGGAGGCTGGTTCGGAGCGCAGATAATGGAATGAATCACTACAAGCGTCAACAATTTGCAGAATTACACTTATCTTTGTTCCGGGCATATAGGTGTCGTTGGCAATGAAAGAACAGACAGGCTGGCTGGCTCTTCCTTCATATATAGGCGAGGGGTGGGGTTGGGGGTGCAGCCAATGATTAGCCTTCATTTTGAACGCCCTCATAGAGTGTGGCCGCAAAGAAGATTTTCATTGAAACCAATCCACGTCAACTACTAGATTGCGGGAGCTGGGTTTGAAGATTGGAGTAGCAAGAAAAGAACAGAATAACAGGTACGTGAGTAGGCTAATCAATCAAAATCAAACTGGTATGGTCAGTCGCTGGACACTGTTGGAGATATTGCGAGGGAGATCGGAGCACCTATGGACATGTCCGGAGTGCAATGAAGATATTCCAAACTGGAACTGAAACTCGCTGCGATTTGTACTGTGCTCTGATTTGTTTACAGGTCCTTCCCATTTTGAGGGATCATGAGAAAAAAGAAAGATTTTTTTAAAATAATTCGCCCGCTTTGAATTCAGACGTAGTAATGCCGCCTAATATGGCGCATTTTTGCGTGGGATAAAAGATATGATAAAGAGACAGATTAGTAAAGAAAGCCGTTGATGAAGATGTATGATGGTTGCAACATTAAATGAAATTAGAGACTTACAGTAAATGCATAGATTAAAATATATGGAAGTTTTGATAGTGTCAGAGAGATTATCAATTTCTTGAAGAAGAAAAAAATGGATGGATAAAAAATAAATATTCTTGTTAAAATAGACGTGCAGAAAATAAAGAACGACATTCAGATAAAGAAAATATGCCGCCTCCACAACATTTTCTTCTTCCGGTTCTTCTCTTTCTCCTGTGTACCTCAATGAAGTGTTTGGGAGAATTGTAAAAACCGTATACCGTCTACTTCTTCACCTTTCAACTCCTAACGGAGCACAGGTTTTCAACAAACATCTTTCAGCTCTTCCTATCTCTTGCTATCCCTTCTAATTGCCCATGTTTTACCTATATCTTTTAATAACAGTCTCCAGCTCTCTTCTTCAGGTATGTCTAGGCTCCAGTGTCAGATGCACCTCAATATATAAAAACGTTGGACATCCCTGATCTTCTTCATCTTCGTTCGCCGCAATGAATCAGGGTAGTCGCCCGAGTGGTTACCGGGACCCAAATTTGGGGTGTAAAGAATAGAATCACTGTTACCTGCCACGCATGTCGTAAGAGGCAAATGTGTAGAAGTCTATGCGTTTAGGGGCCTACCAAACCAATGTGCAACATATACACGTTCTTGGCAAAGATCAAACATATCACAAAGAGTGATTACAATTGATCGTAAAGAACGAACGCAAAGAAGAAAAAGAAGAATCAGGGGTAGTCAGGGTGACTTATATTGCGCATTTTGACTGATTTTTTCGTGAATGCATGCTTTCCTTATTATCAGTGCCCCCCCACACACACACACACACACACACCATACATGCCTGTCTTCTCCGATTTCAGAGATACAGTACTGATCTAAGTTGGTATTTATTTTTCTTTAAATAGATTGTTTCTTTTCTATTTCTAGTTTTTATGTGTGTTTTTGTGTTACATTTATTTCGTTATTCGTTTTTATTCCAGATTTTCCTTAGATACGTTGGTATTTGGTCGTCCATTTGTGTTTCATTTTAATTTGTCACTCCTGTTTGTTCGTTTGCTTGATAAAGGCCTTGTTGGTCGAAACGTTGCTGTTTATCGTCACTGTTTCTGTTTTTGTAAAACTATAGTACTTTGTTTGTACGTGTTTCACTATTTACCAAGTTTTACTGCAGTCTTCCCCTATTTCGATATTTATTTTTCTAAATTTTGTTCTTATTGTAGCCACTCCATCTTTTGCTTGGTCTTCCTCTCGTTCCTTATTCATTATATTTTGTTTTCAATGTGGTTTCTCTTTATTGTAGAAGATATCAATGCATGCTTGTAAAGTGACACAACCATATAATATATAATGTTCTGACAGAAGTATGGGCAGGACTGATGTCGTTAACGATGTACCTGCTCAGTTATGGGATATGGGCGAGTGTCAGAGACTAGAGCGATTGCGAGAATTAGTTGTATGAACAAGCCAGACAGTGTCGCCTTTTTGGTAAATAGAGACGATATAATAATCAACTTGATGACTGTAAGCAGGTGAACTTTGAAATGGTTGCTGTAATGGGGAGCGGAGCACGTATGCGAATGCCCAGTGTGCCATGATGTCAATCGTATCACCTAGCATAACATATTATATGTTGTGTTGTTATTAATTGCATGATTAGTTTCTTTCACAGTCTTTACACCAAGGTTATATATATGAGCTGGTATATATATATAAATATAGCCTTTTTCATCTTTAAAGACAGAAAAGATAATAAATAGATCTATCCAGAAAGAACTCAATTTTTTTTAAACTGGCTGATACAAATACGAAAGAGAAAATTGAGATATTTCGGACATATACAAAGACATGAAGGGCTGGAGAAGACCATCATGGAAGGAGGCATACCGGCAAAGAGAAGAAGAGGAAGATCACGGAGAAGATGGATTCAGGGTGTAACTGATGGTTTGAACATGACGGCTGCAGAGGCAGGACATCTGGCCTATAAGAGAGAAATTCTGGAGGATTGTTGGGATGGCAAAGTTCTGCTCAGAACAAGCTATTTGATGATGATGGTGAATTTGGCAAGAGTTTTACTGTGACAACCTCTGAGTTTTCGATTGTTTCTCTTGTCTTTACAGGCGGTCAATTGGCAAGTGTTTTACTGTGACAATCTCTGAGTTTTCGATTGTTTCTCTTGTCTTTCATCTCATACATAAGTCTTACGTATATCATGTGTCATGTCGATAAGCGTTAATTCAGGCGTAGTCATGGCGTCTAATATAGCACCACTTACTGCTTTTTTGCGTGAATGCTTGTCTTCCTTATCACCAGTGTCCCTGGTAATTCAGACAACCCTTACTCCGACTTCAGGAGTACTTGTAATTTATATCTATAAGTTAAGGATCAGGGTATTCTGTAGTTCAACCTCGTACAGTGTGCGCATCGAGAATTTTGGATCTAAGCTGGTCTTAAACCCAGGACTTGTCACGACATGTGATCACAAGCACAGGGTATTTTTTTTTTTAATTTGCCCGCTATGGATTCAAACTTAGTCAATGTGCCTAATATATCTGACTGATTTTTGCAGGAAGGCTTGCTTTCCTTATCATCTGTGTTCATCGCCATTCAGATAAGCCTTACTCCGACTTCAGAGGTAGTGCAATGTGTTTTCAACTTCGCTTTCGCCGAGCGGAGCATCAGCAGCAGCAGCAAATAAACTCAGAGAATGCTACTAAGGGAAATAACACTTTAAATATATTTATATACACTTAAGGCGTCTCTGTGGCGTAGAGGTTAGGTACTCGTTTCTCGTACCAAAGGTAGCAGGTTCGCTCCCTTGTGGAGACATCTGGATATTTTTCCAGAGATCCCTGATCTCAGTGTATGTGAGATCAATATCCTAGTCATATCGGACTGGATACAAGGTAGGTCCCGTGTTCAGTTTGAGCACGTAAAAAATCCTTGTCAGTTCAAAATCGAGAAGATCAGGCTGGAAAACCGCTGCCTGAACAAAATTTATTAGATAAGATTGAAAATAAAATTTATACAAAAATATTTTCACCATCTTAAAAATTACGACAGGGACCATCGCCGGTGCTACGGAGTTCATGCACTGTAGCTGTGATCTTCCTGTGTAAGAAAGAGATCGGAGCACACATAGTTACTCCCCGAAGTGCAATGATGACGGTCCTATCAATCAATCTATTAATACAGTTTTTAACATTTGCATGAATATATGAATAGAAGACAAAGCAATGACGATGCTGCTGTATATATACCGACAGTTTTGTGAGTAATTAGAGATATCTGTCTTACATGTTTCAGCCAGTTTGCGTGGTTGGTTGGTTTTTTACCTAGCAGGATGGAACACATGTAGCAATTATGTCTAGATTGAGGCCGTTACTGCTGCTCTTCAGTGTCTCTTTGAGAGTCCCATGTAAAATTTCATTCATCTTCTGCATTTGACTTCTGCTTTGCAACTGCTCCGGTATGTATCATAAACAGGACGGTGCGCTTGATGTCTTCACTGGTCCCGCGTGCTTTGTTTTAAAGGGTTGTTTCTGTTGGCCAGATGTCCATTCTCACGTTGCTTATGCTGGGGGCTGTCTTGCAGAATGTGCTCCAGAAACTGCTTTGGTGCTCCACGTGTGCAGGCAGCCGATTCCTTGAGACCCTTTCTATGGAGGTGTGCTCTGAGACTACAGTGTCCCGTTCTAAGTCTGAAGACTGTGGTCTGTGCTTTTCTGTTCAGTGTATTTATACTGTCGTGCTCTGGGTTGTATCCTCCATTTGTTTTTCTCCAATCATTTTTATGGATTGTTTCAGGAGAGTCTTTGCTTCTGTCAAGTTTTGTGTTGGGTAGTGTTGTTAGGCTCCTCCAGACTTTGCTTCTGTCAAACTTTTGTGTTGGGTGGTGTTGAGTTAGGCTCCCTCCAGTCTTTGCTTCTGTCAAGTTTTGTGTTGGGTGGTGTTGAGTTAGGCTCCCTCCAGTCTTTGCTTCTGTAAACTTTTGTGTTGGGTGGTGTTCAGTTAGGCTCCTCCAGTCTTTGCTTCTGTCAAGTTTTGTGTTGGGTGGTGTTGAGTTAGGCTCCCTCCAGTCTTTGCTTCTGTCAAGTTTTGTGTTGGGTGGTGTTGAGTTAGACTCCTCCAGTCTTTGCTTCTGTAAGTTTTGTGTTGGGTGGTGATTGATTAGACTCCTCCAGTCTTTGCTTCTGTCAAATTTTGTGTTGGGTGGTGTTGAGTTAGGCTCCCTCCAGTCTTTGCTTCTGTCAAGTTTTGTGTTGGGTGGTGTTGAGTTAGGCTCCCTCCAGTCTTTGCTTCTGTCAAGTTTTGTGTTGGGTGGTGTTGAGTTAGGCTACCTCCAGTCTTTGCTTCTGTCAAGTTTTGTGTTGGGTAGTGTTGAGTTAGCTCCTCCAGTCTTTGCTTCTGTCAAGTTTTGTGTTGGGTAGTGTTGAGTTAGACTCCTCCAGTCTTGCTTTTCAACGTTTTCTGAAATTATTAATGTTCGAGTTAAGTCTGCCTCCAGAAGCTCTGACAATCTTGTAGGTAGTAGGTTTATCGCTGCTTCCAAAGTTCAAGTTATGTTATGGTAGTGTTGAAGACTCCCATCACTCTCAGGTGCTCATAGGTGCATTAGCTCCTCCAGCCTTTGCTTCTGTCAAGTTTTGTGTTGGGTAGTGTTGTGTTAGGCTCCCTCCAGTCTTTGCTTCTGTAAAACTTTGTGTTGGGTGGTGTTGTGTTAAGCTCCCTCCAGTCTTTGCTTCTGTCAAGTTTTGTGTTGGGTAGTGTTGAGTTAGGCTTCCTCCAGTCTTTGCTTCTGTCAAGTTTTGTGTTGGGTAGTGTTGTGTTAGGCTCCCTCCAGTCTTTGCTTCTGTAAAACTTTGTGTTGGGTGGTGTTGTGTTAGACTCCCTCCAGTCTTTGCTTCTGTGAAGTTTTGTGTTGGGTAGTGTTGTTTTAGACTACCTCCAGTCTTTGCTTCTGTGAAGTTTTGTGTTGGGTAGTGTTGAGTTAGGCTCCTCCAGTCTTTGCTTCTGTCAAGTTTTGTATTGGGTGGTGTTGTGTTAGGCTCCCTCCAGTCTTTGCTTCTGTCAAGTTTTGTGTTGGGTGGTGTTGTGTTAGGCTCTCTCCAGTCTTTGCTTCTGTAAAACTTTGTGTTGGGTGGTGTTGTGTTAAGCTCCTCCAGTCTTTGCTTCTGTAAAACTTTGTGTTGGGTGGTGTTGTTTTAGACTACCTCCAGCCCTTGCGGGTTTCTCAGCCTTTTTATTTCCTGAAATTACATTAAAATGTCCGATTCCAAGTCTGCGCTTCAGAAGATCAAAAATGAACAACCTCAGTAAGAGTAGCTACGGTTTATCGCTGCTTCCAAAGTTCAGAGTTATAAGTTAATGGTGGTTACTGAACAGACGTCACATCACTCCAGGCAGACTCATAGGTGCACAGCCCATAGCAATCGCCTTTGTTTGTTTGCTTGTTAAGTAGGAGATAAAGTATCTATAAATCGAGACACGCCCTTTCAACCTAAGAAGGAGTCTTTATCTGTTAGATCAGGACGTATGTATACCAAAAAAATTAAAATTAAAATTATCTCCTTGTCTAGAATCCAGTAAGTATATACAGCAGGTGGGACGGATTAGCATAGCGCATAGTGCATTCGCCTATCTACTCAGACACAAGAATGTTGTGGGTTCAATCCTACACTCAACTTTCCACACCTGAAGAAAAATTTTGCCTTCCTACCTCCTGCACACTAGGCTCTGAAAATGTGAAGTGACAGGCACTTCATACCCAAAGGTCTCTCTCTCTCTCTCTCAATCGTTCTTTTTCAGCCATTTTGATCATTCTTATTGTGATATATAAACAGCCTTTGCCAAGAACGTTTCTTTACGTCACAACGTTCAGTACCATTTGGAGCTTTGGTGCTTGTCCTTCGGCGATGTGTCCGATTTCAACCAGCGTTTACTGGGTTTGTCTCTCTGTCAGCCTTTGACTTCCCCAGCCGACCTGCAATGCAGCATACCCTAAGGTCTTAAAAGGCTAAAGGAAATTTATTTTTTAATATTTATATTATACACAGCAGTCTCTCTAGCCACACTGAGTCCTACGGCTAGTTCCTGGAGTCATGTAGTATCTCATTTATAAATGAGATGTTCTTAATACCCGAACGTTACAGGGTTAACCGAATTTTAATAGTCCTCTAGCGCTTCTGAAAGTCTTAAAAAGTCCATCCTAGCTATCTCATAGGAAATTATTACTCTATTGGAAAGTGTCTCCATGAATGAATGCACTATCTTCTACCCTATTCCTACACTTATGTTCCCTGACGACGTCACTTTTATCAAAACGTCAGACAATCTTGTTTATAGTGTTATAACTAACAGATAGACAAGTATTTTTGTTTGACGCTGTGATAGCATTTCTACATATTTATTGCTAAGATTTTCTTTGCTATTTATCATCAATGAAGAAATGACAATTTTTTTGCTATTTATCATCAATGAAGAAATGACAATTTTTTAATGATATAGAGAAACACTCATACATAATTATTTTCTGGTGAATTTGATGTGGAAAAAAATGGATAAATGTTTTATCTTAATCGCTCCTCATCATCATCAAACAGTTGGTCCTGAGCAGAACTCTGCCCCCCCACCATCCCCCTAACATTCTGGAATTTTTCTTCTCTCTCTTATTCCACTGCAGTTGTCATGTTCAAATCATCAGTTACATCCTGAACTCATTTTCTCACGCTCTCTCTGTCAGCCGTTGACTGTCCCCAGCCAAACCTGCAAGGCAGCAGGTTGCTATTTTCTTTAGGGTAGCGACCCTTAGACGACCTACCCTCCCGGGTTGTTGAGCGTCATCTGCCCAGAAAACATGTCTTTTTCTGGACTACTTGGTTTTCTTGCCGTCCAGTATTGTGTACGGTTTGCTTCGCTAGCCTTTGATTGTCCCCAACTAAACTACAAGGCAGGAGTAGTTCCCTGTGAGCGGAAACGTGCACTTGCTTCAACCTCTGCTTGACTTTCCAGTCCCTTTGCACACTTGGGTGGTCCGCTAACCCTCACGCCTGCCATGCCCTCTCTTCGCTACACCATCAGTGGGTCTACCGTCTCCCACAGGTGGGCCTACCCACCTAATGTCCGCATGCGAGCTCGCTCTGCCCTGGTGCCTGCCTCACCATCTCCGTCAGTTCTCACCGTGCTCACATTTACCTCTAGTCTGTCCGGACCAGGGGCATAACTCGGGCCCCCACATCAGGACTCCGTGTTTCGCCCTACGTGGGCCCACGTGCAACTCGAGCCCAATTTTTGCTCCACGCGGGCCCACGTTTCTCCTCTGGATTCACCCCTCATCCCTCTATGGTTTTCCGTTCAGTTTTTCTTCCATCGGCCGGGAGAAACGTGCATTAATAGTCACTCTGGGATTCCTCTCGCCTGTGTTGCGCGCGGTTCCCATTCAACGTGGCTACGTCTACATCTCTACCACCACCAGGGTAGCTCTCCCTCGATCCCTAACCGCTTAGCCAGACATGAACCAATGTCTGTTGCCAGGGTCACCACGTGGAGGTGTGGTAGATCTTGATTACAAGCTCACTAATCCTGACGCGGCGTTGTCCCTATGCGCCTTTAACGCCTTTATGTTTCTGACCTACACAGCAGAACTTTAGTAACCAATAACTATTCTTAGTTGCTTGAAACCACAAATAATTTGTATAAACTACACAATATAACGCAACAAGGGCGACTCATCTGGTCCTGGAGCGCAAATTAAAGCTCCCACCCCTACGTTTAACGGCAAGAGTGGACAACCATTTCCATCATCCACCTGGGAAAAGACATATTAGTTGGTGAAAATTCAATCTTTCCTTCCTTTCGTTCGCTTGAAGTATTGTCGAAATATTTAATGTTGTCTCTTGTATAAACTTCACTGTTTTTTGTAACTCACACAGAGGTCCGTGTAGTTTTCTGTCGAGTGTTGTTTCGTTAGGCCAGTGAGTTTGTCTTACTGTATCATATTCGGGGCAGTCTTGAAGTATGTGCTCTGCAGTCTGGTGTGCCTGTCCACATGTACACATGGCTGAATTGCCAATCTTGAATTTTGTATACACGTTTCTGAGGAGTCGATTGTGTCCTGTTCTAAGGCGCAGAATAACAACTTGTTTCAATCTGCTCATATTACAGTAATCGTCTTGTATTGGTACGAGTATTTGTGGATTGATTTAATCATCCTCTTCTTTTGGTGGTAGGTAACTGGCACATCCGGCTGCTCTCCTGCAGCACCTTCCTTGGCCAGTCGGTCTGCTGTTTCATTTCCTGGTATTCCACAGTGAGAGGGTATCCACTGCAAGACGACCCTGGGCTGCTTGGACAATTTAGACAGTAGGGTATGTAAGACCTGACAATTTTCTGGACTGGAATGCTTTAAGTGCTGATTTTGCAAGCGGAAGCGATAAATATAATCTATAAATAGACAATGTACAAGTATTAGAAGCTTCTGAAAAAACAAATCACCAAGCACAGGATTCGAATCAATTACCCTTATTTCTTATGGCACCCTTTGCCTAGCCTAGCATTGCCAGGTTTTGATCAATAATGTGTCATCTCTCTTCATATGTCCAAACCATTTCATTTTTTTTGTTTTTTTTTTGGTTTGCTGTAGTATGGGGTATTTTTCCTATTATCAGTTATGACTAAAACCTTTGGCTAAATTATTCTCAAAAATAAAGGTAGAAAGAAAAGACAAAGAAGGGAGAGAGAAAGTGTGGAAGAGAAAGAGAGATGGATAGATATAGTAAGAAAGTAGGAGAGTCAGATTAAGAGGAAGAGATAGGAAGGAAGAGATGAGAAAGTTTGAAAGGAAGAGAGGAGAGCAAATCGAAAATGAGGGAAAGAGGGAGTATGAGGGAGAACGAAGATAGGACAGAGAGGATGGAAGGGGAGATGAGAGATGGAGATGTGAGATGGAAGTGGAGATGGAGAGTGTGCAGATGGAGAGTGTGCAGATGGAGAGTGGCAGATGGAGAGGGGCAGATGGAGAGGTGAGATGGAGATGAGATGGAAGGTGCAGATGGAGAGTGTGGAGATGGAGAGTGTGCAGATGGAGAGTGCGAGATGGAGAGTGTGCGAGATGGAGAGTGTGCAGATGGAGAGTGTGCCAGATGGAGAGTGTGCGAGATGGAGAGTGTGCCAAATGGAGAGTGTGCCAGATGGAGAGTGTGCGAGATGGAGAGTGTGCCAGATGGAGAGTGTGCCAGATGGAGAGTGTGCCAGATGGAGAGTGTATGGAAGAGATGTGCCAGATGGAGAGTGTGCAGATGGAGAGTGTGCCAGATGGAGAGTGTAGATGGAGAGTGTGCCAATGGAGAGTGTGCCAGATGGAGAGGTGGAGATGGAGAGTGGAGATGGAAGTGTGCCAGATGGAGAGTGTGCGAGATGGAGAGTGTGCCAGATGGAGAGTGTGCCAGATGGAGAGGTGCAGATGGAGAGTGTGAGATGGAGATGTGCCAGATGGAGAGTGTGCGAGATGGAGAGTGTCGAGATGGAGGTGCGGAATAGAGATGAAGAAATCGAGATATGAGTAAAATGAAGAGAGGATAGGAGAGAGAAAGAGGACGAGAGAGGAAAAGGGAAAAAATATGACAGATGGGAGATAGAGAAGGAAAGAAGAAATGTACAAGAAAGAGAGAAGAGATAGAGAGGACGAAAGACGGAGAGGGAGATATAGAGCGAGAAAGAAATGGGAGTAATGAGAATAAGCAAGATGGAGATGGAGAGAGAGAAGGAAAGAAAACAAAAACAAGAAAGAAAGATAGAAAAAGTTAGAAGCAAAACATTTCAAGGTCCAGGTATCATATATAGCTGACCTGCCATGAAACATTTAGGCCATATAGACCACCCAGGTTGTCCTATCTGTTCTATTTATGATAATTTGAGTCTTATTTACAGGTGTATTAACACTACATAAATTAACCAACCTCACCTTGAACGTCACCAACATCCTTTACCAGCATACGTAAAGACTTTCTCACACATAACTCACGTGTTTTTTTTAGCTTCAAACGTTGTGAAAAGTTATCAAAAGTTATCAACGCGAACAGGTAAGCCAGAAAATAGGTAAAAAAAAATATTAATAGAATCTGCAGAGAAAGAAGTTGCATGGCTTTGCGTAATACATTGATAAAATCCATATCATACGTATCTGCAGTGGCGGCTCGTCATTAAGGGCCAATGGGGCCGGGCCCCACCAAAAATAACGTGTAACGTATTTATTATTTTATACATTAAAATATAACCTAACCGAAACCATGATTTTTCCTAAAATATGGCCCCACCAACAAAAATGATGACGAGCGCCACTGCGTATATGCATGTATAACTTATTTGTGATGTATTTTCTTAGCCTGGGTTAGACTCTGTTTACTAACAGATCATTCACACGCCCTCACGAATGATCACATATGACTCTGTGTGGGTGAGAGTTATCGGAAGATTAGAAACATCCGTGCAAGTCCATGAGTGAAAGTCGATCCAAAATTCTATTATGAAGTTCCTGTACCTTTGTTAACATATGTTTGTTTACTGTAGAATATTTGTTTATTGAAGGAAGAACAATGAAAATTGTGATAGATAGCAAATGTGATGTTGTGGAGATGGGTGGATACGCAGGAGGTGTGTGTGTGTGAGGATGTGTGTAGAGGTGTGTGGTGTGTGAGTAGCTGTGGGATATAGGTGTGTGTGTGTGAGTAGGTGTGTGTGTTATGTGTGTGCGTGAGTAGGTGTGTGCGTGTGTGTGAGTAGGTGTGTGCGTGTGTTTGTTGTGTGTGATAACAAATCTGATGTTGTTGAGATGGGTAGATCAGGACCGTGCCGTGCTTTGATATAAAGAGGTGGCCGCATCAGGCGGGACCGTAAGGGGGCGGCATAAGCAGCGAAATCAAAATCACAACAGAAGGTTATTTTTAAGAAAAAAAACATTTAAGGGGCAGCATTTCGAAGACTTGCATCACACAGAGAAAATATACCGCACGGTCCTGGGAGTGCACAGAAGGTATGTGTGTGTGTGTTTGAGTATTTGTGTGTGTGTGTGTGTGTGTATGTTTAGGGCGATATTTTAATGAAAAATTAAGAAAGTAAATATGTCCTTAACAATTTTTGGGTTCCTCTTCTTTTGTCGTCACACTGCTACCCAGTTGTTGTCCTGTGTTTTGTCGTCACACTGCTACCCAGTTGTTGTCCTGTGTTTTGTCGTCACACTGCTACCGAGTTGTTGTCCTGTGTTTTGTCGTCACACTGCTACCGAGTTGTTGTCCTGTGTTTTGGTTTTCTGTTTTTGTCTTGCGCTGCTCTAGTGTTCCCCCACCTAGCCGCCCCCGTCCCAATCCTTTTGTCTGGCCTTTCTCCTTGGCTTAGTTAGAGCTGCCGGAAGTTAGACTCCTGTTGACATAGAGAGAAGGATCATCAAGAAACACAAACACCCCAACCACGATACGGTAGTCTTCTTCTCTGCGTTCTCACTAGATTGGGATTTCGTATTCTCTAATAAAGGCAGTCGTCTGTCTCATATTATCAGCCACGCCATACAGTTTGTCTTGGACACTAGTGTGAGTGGGCCACCTTTTCTTCTCAAGTCTGCATACTGGGAGCAGTTCTGTAGGATATAATTCCTATGATTTCTGCTTCCCGTTTGTGCCGACCTCTTCCTGCAGTAAGTTTTGGCAACCCTCGTGATGATTGGTCTGACATTCTTACCTCGTGGCTAAATCTCCTAGGCAGATTGGCGACCGTAGAATCCGTTATCCCATTCCTTATTGTGAGGGGTCGTTGCACCATGTTATGCGCCTTACGGCCTGGTGCATCCGTTTTCTGCAAGCCTTTGTTTCGGGTTAGCATTCCCTAGCGGACACTTGCATCCGATTTCAACCAAACTTCTTCTTCAGTCGCCTCTTACGACATGCGTGGCAGGTAACAGTGGTTCTATTCTTTACGTCCCAAATTTGGGCCCCGGTAACCACTCGGGCGATACGGTAGTCTAATGTGGATCTTCTTCTTCTTTTGTCGTCACACTGCTACCGGGTTGTTGCCCAGTGTCGTGGTTTTCTGTTTTTGTCTTGCGCTGTTCTGGTGGCTTGTGTGATTGTTATCTTTGCTCTTTCACAGGATGCTGCCACGCCATCTAACCATCTTTTCCGTGGTCTTCCTCTTGCCTTCTTTCCCGATGTTCTGTTGTAGAAGACTCTGTATACTGTGGAGTTTGGATGCATTCTTATTAAGTGGCCAAACCACTTCATTCTTTGTTTATCTATATAATTCAAGCACGGTTTTGTGCCAACTTTCTTTCTTATGCTGATGTTGGTGATTCTGTCTTTTCTTGTGTTGTTGGTAACTTTTCTCAGGCAACGCATTTCTAATGTGGATGATCTCCTCAAATGTAACTTAACGGCATATTGGGACTCCAAATACGCCTCTGCTCAATTCAAATCCACAATATTGCGTCGCATATTCTAACCCAGGCCAGTAACCAATTCAAACAGCACACACACACACATACACACACACGCACACACAAACTGTGACACTAAACGCTCACCTCTTCCTCAGCATTGTCTCATTTGTGACCACAGGCACGTTCATAACCTTTAAACCTAAGAGTACTCACAACACACACTTCCGATTGACATATTATTGCCAGCATCTTCACAACGTGAACTTTCACGTGACACAAATTGTCACGTTTTGACCAAATTTGGGAATCGGTTGCAGGCGATACTACATTGGTGCCAATGTTGACATTCGCGCTTTCCGTTATTTGACTTCGTCTCAAAGTGTCATTGTTTTTCCGCTCTAGAACCCGCAAGATAATCGAAAGAGTGTGGCTAAAAATTCACAAAGAAGAGATTTGGAAGCTTCTTCGAACGCTCCATATTGACCACTTGTTAACCACTCTGTGTATGTGATCTGAGCGTAAGAGCGATTGTACGTTGTGCCAGTTATGCGTCTACAAGTAAGGACATCAGTATTGTCGATATAGGGAAAGACTGCAGTAAAACTATGTAGCAATAGCGAAACACGTAATAACAAAGTACTGTAGTTTGACAAAATCTTCATTTGAGGACCGTTGAGATGTTTCTGTCGTAGTGTCTATATATAGTGTGCTTTGAAATTCGTCACTTCTGTTGTACCGTTTGCTTGATAAATGCCTTTTGGTCGAAACGTTGCTGTGCATTGTTATTGTATTTTGTAAAATCGATGTTGAATCGATCAAGCGATTTAAGCAGTTTGGAGTTACCCGTTGTTCAAGTCGAACTGGATGCCTGAGAGGCAGAGTGAGAGGTGTGTTTAATCAGCGAGCCACAGGAACCATCAGTATGCATACTCTTCGATATCTGCTGGGGAGACTGAGCACCTATGGGTCTGCCCGGAGTGCAATGACGCAAGTTTAGTAACCAATAACCAATAACCAAAACTACAGTACTTTCTTATTACGAGTTTCGTCATTACAAGTAGGTCAGCATATCCGATTTCTGCGATGATTTTTATTTAGTTTCCCTAGGTCCTACATCAGTCGCCTCTTACGACATGCCTTGTAGGTCGCAGTGGTACCATTCTTTGCTTCCCTTGCGGGTCCCAGCACCACCCGGGCGAGATTTGGAAGCAAAGATTAACATTTAAATAAACTCAGAAAATGAGTTACAAGAGATAGTTAAAGAAAGAAAACGTTGAATGAGATAGTTGAGAGCCTATGCTCCACCTGTGTTAAGAAGAAAAGTAATAGAAAGAAGATAAATATATATCTTTTTTATTTTTCTCTAACTCTCTTTCGTCTCATGGTGATCCCCTCTTTTGCCTCATGGTGATCCCCTCTTTTGCCTCATGGTGATCCCTCTTTGCCTCATGGTGATCCCCTTGCCTCATGGTGATCCCTTTTGCCTCATGGTGATCCCTCTTTGCCTCATGGTGATCCCCTCTTTGCCTCATGGTGATCCCTCTTGTGCCTCATGGTGATCCCTCTTGTGCCTCATGGTGATCCCTCTTGTGCCTCACAGAGTTAAGATAAGAATAGATTTCTAAAACGGGCTTATGTGTACGCTTCATAAATAGTGTTTGTCATCGTCTGTTATTTCTGAGGTCTACCTTTTGCGTTGATGTCCTTTTACTTTATAAGCAGAATGATGGGAGTATCAAGAAGAGAACAGTTTAGAAATGAAGACTTTTACTTTATAAGCAGAATGATGGGAGTATCAAGAAGAGAACAGTTTAGAAATGAAGACTTTTACTTTATAAGCAGAATGATGAGAGTATCAAGAAGAGAACAGTTTAGAAATGAAGACTTTTACTTTATAAGCAGAATGATGAGAGTATCAAGAAGAGAACAGTTTAGAAATGAAGACTTTTACTTTATAAGCAGAATGATGGGAGTATCAAGAAGAGAACAGTTTAGAAATGAAGATTTACTTTATTATAAGCAGAATGATGAGAGTATCAAGAAGAGAACAGTTTAGAAATGAAGACTTTACTTATAACAGAATGATAGAGTATCAAGAAGAAAACAGTTTAGAAATGAAGACTTTTACTTTATAACAGAATGATGAGAGTATCAAGAAGAGAACAGTTTAGAAATGAAGACTTTTACTTTATAAGCAGAATGATGGGAGTATCAAGAAGAGAACAGTTTAGAAATGAAGACTTTACTTATAACTGAATGATGGGAGTATCAAGAAGAGAACAGTTTAGAAATGAAGACTTTATTTATACAGAATGATGAGTATCAAGAGGACATTTTAGAAATGAAGCTTTTACTTTATAGCAGAATGATGGGAGTATCAAGAAGAGAACAGTTTAGAAATGAAGACTTTTACTTTATAAGCAGAATGATGGGAGTATCAAGAAGAGAACAGTTTAGAAATGAAGACTTTTACTTTATAAGCAGAATGATGTGATATCAAGAAGAGAACAGTTTGAAATAAAGACTTTACTTTATAAGCAGAATGATAGATATCAAGAAGAGACAGTTTAGAATGAAGACTTTCTTTATAACAGAATGATGGGAGTACAAGAAGAGACAGTTTAGAATGAAGACTTTACTTATACAGAATGATAGAGTATCAAGAAGAGAAATTTAGAAATGAAGACTTTACTTTATAAGCAGAATGAATGAGAGTATCAAGAAGAGAACAGTTTAGAAATGAAGACTTTACTTATAAGCAGAATGATGAGGTATCAAGAAGAGACAGTTTGAAATGAAGACTTTTACTTCTAAGAGAATGATGGAGTATCAAGAGGAACAGTTTAGAAATGAAGGCTTACTTTATAAGCAGAATGATGGGAGTATCAAGAGAACAGTTTGAATGAAGACTTTACTTATAGCAGAATGATGGAGACACGAAGAGAACAGTTTAGAATGAAGACTTTTACTTTATAAGCAGAATGATAGAGATCAGAAGAAAGTTTAAATGAAGACTTACTTTATAAGCAGAAGATGAGATATCAAGAGAACAGTTTAGAAATGAAGACTTTTACTTTATAACAGAATGATGAAGTAAAGAAGAGAACAGTTTAGAAATGAAGACTTTTACTTTATAATCAGAATGATGGGAGTATCAGAAGAGAACAGTTTAGAAATGAGACTTTACTTTATAATCAGAATGATGGGAGTATCAAGAGAGACATTTAGAAATGAGACTTTTACTTTATAAGCAGAATGATGCGGCTATCAAGAAGAGAACAGTTTAGAAATGAAGACTTTTACTTTATAAGCAGAATGATGAGAGTATCAAGAAGAGAACAGTTTAGAAATGAAGACTTTTACTTTATAAGCAGAATGATGAGAGTATCAAGAAGAGAACAGTTTAGAAATGAAGACTTTTACTTTATAAGCAGAATGATGGGAGTATCAAGAAGAGAACAGTTTAGAAATGAAAACTTTTACTTTATAAGCAGAATGATGAGAGTATCAAGAAGAGAACAGTTTAGAAATGAAGACTTTTACTTTATAAGCAGAATGATGAGAGTATCAAGAAGAGAACAGTTTAGAAATGAAGACGTCAGTGGGAAACAGTGGGTACAACATCAGTACTGAACGTCATCAAGAAACTACAAATCTTTCTTCTTCTTTGCGTTCGTTCTTTACGACCAATTTTAATCACTCTTTGTATATGTTTGATCTTTGCAAGAACGTGTATACGTTGCACATTGGTTTGGTAGGCCCCTAAATGCATAGATGTGTACATGTTTAGGACACGTGCATCCGATTTCAGCCAAACTCCTTAGTCGCCTCTTACGACATGCATGGCAGGTAACAGTGGTTCTATTCTTTAAACCCCCAAATTTGGGCCCGGTAACCACTCGGCGGGAAAAAATTTAATGATTTGGTCACATAACCAGATTACCAACAGACACTGCACCTCAAAGAGCAATGCTACTCCGATACAAAGACCTCGCATACAAGCAAAAAGTGGGCCTCAGAGATAACAGGGGCGACGTAAAACACTATTTATGAGGCGCACACAAAAGCCCATTCAAGAAATCTCTTCTTATCCTGACGCTGTGAGACAAAGCAAGATTAGAGACAACGAAACAAATAGCAAGGAAACCGAGACTAGGTGATATAGGGACGTCGCTTCAGAACCGCTACAGATATAGCGAAAACTGTGCTCTGTCGTCTGTGCTTTCAGTTGGAAAAAAAAATGAACAATAGTATGATTGCTCTAAACGCACTGGTAACGTTTAAAGAGGCTTGGATAAGTAAATTTCAAATATCGTTACAGCGTTAGATATCAGCCCTTTTAAACCATTGTTAACATTCACGGCGGAATGTTTATCAACACATTGTACGGGATCCCAGCGTGGGCATATATTCTATTTTCAGATGTTAATTAACTGTGTGACGCTTTCTTATAAATGCGGTCACTTAACATCAAACATTGTATGATCCCTGGCATATTCATTCAGATGTTAATTAACTGGTGAGCTTTCTTATAAATGGTCACTTGAACAACATACGTTGTTTGTCTCGAAACAGCTTTATCAAGGGCAGGGTTTTTAATTATAACATTCTACGGCAGAGATCTGCAACATGCGAAACAGGGGCAACATATATTTTTGGTCATTATGAATGAAAGCAATAACTTTTTTGTCGTTTGCCTGCTGTAAATTCAAGCCTAGTTTGGGCTCCTTCTTCTTCTTCTTCGAACGCTCCATATTGACCACTTGTTAAACCACTCTTTATGATTTGTATGTGATCTGAGCCAAGAGCGATTGTAAGTTGTGTCAGCTATGCGACTTGTAGGCTAGCACATCCGATTTCTGCGACGCTTTTTATTTACTAGGGTAGAATCCTTACTTCCTACATCAATCGCCTCTTACGATATGCCTTGTAGGTCGCAGTGGTACTACTCTTTGCTTCCTTGCGGGCCCCGGCACACTCGGGCGACGTCTACGATACACTCGCCGATTCAATAGAGAAATATTTCCTTCTTCCTCGCAGATCTAAAATTTAGAGACCACAAAAATGTAATGGCAGGAATCTAGTGTGGGTATCACAAAAAAACGACATGTCTTTCCCACATCTTCAAGCTAGATAGGGGAAGAAATGGAAGACATTAGAATGGAAGAAATGTAAGACATTAGAATGGAAGAAATGTAAGACATTAGAATGGAAGAAATGTAAGACATTAGAATGGAAGAAATGTAAGCGTCTGTAGCTTAATCGGTAGTGAGCTTGATCATAACCTGCCGCCCGAGTGGTTACCGGGGCCCAAATTGAGGTGTAAAGAAAAGAACCACAGTTACCTGCCACGCATGTCGTAAGAGGTGACTAAGGAGGTTGAGAGTGGGACTAGCTACCCCACACCGTAAAAAACACTAGATGGCTACAGAACGGAGAGCGAACCGAGTAAACACTGGCTGAAACCGAACACATCGCCGAAGGATAAGCACTAGAGCTCCAAATGGTGCTGAGGATGTGACGTAAAACACACCAATGCTAAGGCTGCATGAATCAGATTTGTAGATGAATAGAATTTATGGGGAAATCTGGTACATCGGTCTGGGCGTGAGAGAGAGAGAGAGAGAGAGAGATAACCTAAGCGTACCTGGTTCAAACACCGTGGCAGGTAGTTTGGAAGCAAATTCGTTTCCGTGGGATTTTTAGGAAAAGGGAACAATAGACCTCTATTGTATTTCCCAGGTGGATGAAGGATTTGGTTGTATTTCCAGGTGGATGAAGGATTTGGTTGTATTTCCCAGGTGGATGAAGGATTTGGTTGTCCACTTTGCTGTTATGCGTAGGGTGGGAGCTTTCAGATGAAAATAAATCTCACCGTTCAGAACGCAATGGCAAACTACTGAACGTATAAGTGGTACTTGGAAAAATCAACAACTCGTTTACTCTGGTTCATGGCTATGTCGTGTAAAGGATATGCCACGATTTTCATTCAATGGAAGAAATTTACAACATTGTGATTGAAGAATTACGACATTAGTGATTGAAGAAATTTACAATATTGTGATTGAAGAAATTTACGACATTAGTGATTGAAGAAATTTACAATATTGTGATTGAAGAAATTTACGACATTAGTGATTGAAGAATTTCAATTGTATTGAAGAAATTTCGACATTAGTGATTGAAGAAATTTCGACATTAGTGATTGAAGAAATATACAACATTGTGATTGAAGAAATTTACGACATTAGTGATTGAAGAAATTTACAACATTGTGATTGAAGAAATTTACAACACACGATCGAAGCTACTATCTGATGCTAATATTTTGTCTCTTTTTGTCTTGTTTCTGATATTTCAAAGACATTGTATTTTACATTTGAGCATTTCTGTACTTGTGTTTTATTCATTGTCCATGTTTGACGTTGGTAGCATAAAATAAATGCGTTAAACTCCAGAATTAAACTAAACCAGTTCAACCAACAACTAAAACACCTGCAGAACACTTAAGGAGATCTGTACTGGCATCCATCTTGTCTATTACAAGGGGGTCTGAATCAATGA
Organism: Arion vulgaris; assembly: GCA_020796225.1. Taxonomy (NCBI): domain Eukaryota; kingdom Metazoa; phylum Mollusca; class Gastropoda; order Stylommatophora; family Arionidae; genus Arion; species Arion vulgaris. Next base: position 38,268,003 of record CM036767.1, read on the forward strand.
TAAAGTGGTTCAGTCGTTTGCCTGTCGTATTGAAGGTTGTTGGTTCCAATCCTGATCGAGACACAAGTGAATTTTTTTCATGAGCACTCTAGGATTGTTGCCGGAGCTACGGAGTTCATGCTTTGTGGAATGCTCTCGGTAGATGGTATGCCATCTCTGCCGACAGGGGCGGGTCATAGGGGAATCCAGTGCAATGAAGTCAACTGGTCGCCCTTTGACCCTTTGTCTATTACAAGTCGGCGTAGACAAAACTACAAAAATGTATTCTCCATGTTCATTATCACCTAATTTTGTCAATGGTACGCCTCTGACTTGTTATCTGTTTCTACTTCCTCAGTAATATCTTGTCTGTTTCCTTTTTATAATACTGGAATTTCAGTAGTTAATGCTTATTACTGACTTGTTCCTCTTCGCTCCCCGTGGAGCATAGGACCTCAACAGTTGTTCGCCACTCTTCTCTGTCTCTTGTTGCTCTCTTTATGGTCTCCCAGGATAGTTGACCACTCTTCTCTGTCTCTTGTTGCTCTCTTTATGGTCTCCCAGGATAGTTGAGCACTCTTAGTTCTCCAAGAAGACTTCGTCTCCAGGTCTGTTTAGGATGTCCTCTTCTTTGTTTTCCTTGCGGGTTCCACTCAAGTGCTTATCTAGTGACACTCGACTGTGTCTTCCGTAGCGTATACCCGACCCATCGCCATTTTCTCCTCTTGACCTGGATCATCATGGGTTCCTGTCCGTTTCTTATCCACAGGTCTGTGTTTGCAACTCTATCATACCATCTCAGTCTGAGAATCCGCGAAGAAATTTTCCTTACTAATCCAGTCTGAGATCTCTGTGTTTGCAACTCTATCATACCATCTCAGTCTGAGAATCCGTCGAAGACCACAGTTATCTGTGTTTGCAACTGCTACAACCACTAGTTTCAAACAGGTCTTGTTTGCAACTCTATCATACCATCTCAGTTGAGAATCCTGAAGACACACAGATCTGTGTTTGCAACTCTATCATACTATCTCAGTCTGAGAATCCGTCGAAGACACACAGATCTGTGTTTGCAACTCTATCATACTATCTCAGTCTGAGAATCCGTGAAGCACAGATCTGTGTTTGCAACTCTATCATACCATCTCAGTCTGAGAATCCGAAGACACAGATCTGTGTTGCACCTTATACCATCTCAGTCTGAGAATCCGTCGAAGACACAGATCGTGTTTGCAACCTGCATACCATCTCAGTCTGAGAATCCGTCAGAAATTCTTGACAACGGTCTGAATCTTTGTATTTAACTGAACTAACCACGTTTCTGGTCCATGCAGCAACACATATTTCACATTTGAGCTGAATATCTTGAGTTTTAATGCTTATTACTGTGATTGCTAATTACCGTAATTGCTAATTACCGTGATTTTGCTAATTACCGTGATTGCTAATTACCATGACTACGAACTAAACAACCTTCAGGTGCTACTGCTCAAACTTTTTATTACCTATTACTGGACCAGCGCTTTTCAAACCTTTGTTCCTGATGTCTTTCAAAATCAAAACAAAAAAAGCATCTAAACCAGGTATTAAAATCAAAACAAAACATCTGAACCAATATTTTTTTTAAACACCTTAGTCAGGTGTTAAAATTAAAATATGACATCTAAACGTAATATTGAAATGAAATTATTTTTTCATGAAACTCGAGGCAGGGGACAACCAATACGACGGTGGCAACAGGACATTAAAGAACTTAGAACATATTATTGGAGGAGACTAGAGGGTTTACTAGAGATGTGACTTAGCGGTAGTGAGATCGATCACAACTCCATCGTACCTGGTTCAAACTCCGCGGCGGGCAAATTTGGAAGCAAATTCGTTCCTGTGGATTTTTACGAACGGTAAAAATAGACTTCACCGTTCAGAAAGCAATGGAAAAGTACAATACGTATAAGTGGTGCCTAGAAAATTGACGACTCGTTTACTGTGGTTGATAGCGAAGTCCTGTAAAGGATATGCCATGATTTTCATTTTCCTTTTTCATAACTTTTCCTGCGGAATGTCCTTCATCTTATCGTTCGTTCTTTGCAACCAATTTGATCATTCTTATTGTGATATATAATTGATCTTTGACAAGAACGATTATATGGATCCAATGCCCCTACTTGTGTTTGGCAGCATACATGTGTAGGGCAGGGCTTCCGGTTTTATTTTACGGGAAATATTTTGAGTCTGTCTCGCTGACAGTCAGTCCCCACACTTTCCTTCCTTCGTGTATTTATTGCTCTTTAACGATCATTTTTCTCCGTATATTTGGGCTTTATGATCTTCGCTTAAGAGTATGTCTACAACGTGAGCCCTTAGTGGTTATGTGAGGTCGTTCTGGATTAGGAACATTCTCAACCATTATGTACACATGCGCTTGTCACACGAACGATCAATATTCGGCTTTTTAATTGGTTTTTATTTGATCTGAGCCATGGTATATGGATGTCGACCTTCGTCAATGTTTGGATGTGTACGACCAATCAAACGTTTACATCGCTCAAGTGGTTACCAGGGCCCAAATTGGGGTGTAAAGAATAGAACCACTGTTATCTGCCACGCATGTCGTAAGAGGCGACTAAGGAGGTTGGACGTGGGGCTAGCTACCCCACACCTTAAAAAATACTAGATGGCTACAGAACGGAGAGCGAACCGAGTAAACGCTGGCTGAAACCGGACACATCACCGAAGGATAAGCACCAGAGCTACAAATGGCGCTGAAGATGTGACGTAAAACACACCAATACTAAGGCTGCATGAATCAGATTTCCACAAGAATAGAATTATGGGAGATTTTTGGTACATCGGTCTGGGTGGTGATCGAAGAGAGAGAGAGAGAGAAACCTTTACATTATCAAAATCAGGAAAACTTGATAATGCTACAAATAAAAAAGAGAAAATTGAGATATTTTGGACATATAAAAATACATTTCTTCCTGACCTGAGGCTGTGAGGCATACAGGATGAGAGAGAGAAAGAAAAATACATGAAGAGCTGGAGAAAACATATCCTGCCTTTCTTGAACCCTTTGCGTCTCACTTTAATGTCTGCTTTGGTATTCTTTGCTCATTTCTTCTCAAGGTATGTACAACATATTTCAATCTTCTTCTTATAACAGTTGCTACTAGTGGTTAACTAGACATTTCTCTGATTTCATCACTTCTCCTGTATTTGTGTCTAGCCGACGAATAATAAAGAATGTTCGGAATAGATAATAGGAGAATGTTCGGGAACATGTAAGGGGAATAATAAGGAGTCTCTTCGGGGCTGTCTGTTGGATGAGGACACTAAAATCGATGTTGAATCGATCAAGCGATTTAAGCAGTTTGGAGTTACCCGTTGTACAAGTAGAACTGGATGCCTGAGGGCAGAGTGAGAGGTGTGTTTAATCAGCGAGCCACGGGAACCATCAGTATGCATACTCTTCGATATCTGTTGGGGAGACTGAGCATCTATGAGTCTGCCCGGAGAGCAATGACGTCAGTTTAGTAACCAATAACCAATCCCGATATTGATGTATACGATTCATACATTTTGTGCATTTTTTTTTTATGACAATCGAAAGTTATTTTAAAGAAAAAAAACATTTAAGGGGTGGCATTTCGAAGACTTGCATCATACTAAGAAAATATACCGCGTGGTCCTGCCTGTAGTACACCGCCTTAAAAAAAACGGTACTACAGGTAAGTAAAACAGTTTTTAAATTATTTTTATGTTCATGATTTTTTACAGACATCTATTTTCGAATGCATCCAATTTGTTTCAACATACATTCAACAAGAGAAGATACTGTGACAGTTTTGAGTCGTGGTTTAGAGGTAAGTTAACAAACTAATTAACGACGTTAACACCAAGAAGGTGTTAAGATTCATGATCTCAAACGCCAGCCCCTATGACACATATTAGACACATACTTATAACGCCCATACCTGTACTCTCTTCCTCACATATTTGTCCGACTCTGAAGATGAAAAAACCGAACCGACTTGCAAGATTAAATTAATCGTTGTCTAATGGGCATCTGCCTGATATATTTGCACCAGAGGCCATGTGTTGGCTTGCAAATTAGATTGCATAAAATGTTATTTGTTTTCAGCGCTAGTTGCAAACCGATTTAGCCATAGGAATGCAAGAATAGGTTTGTAAAATCTGAAAGATCGTGACCCATCGTTAACTACAGTCGTGTATCCAAACTAAAATCTACACATATGATAACAATAATTGAATAATTATAGTTATCCGCTTGCATATCATGTCAGTTTCATGTTTATCACTTCCAATGTTGACTTTCTGCAGTGCCATGGTGTTGAGATATTCGCAGTGGTTTTTTTAAATTATTTTTGCAATCGTTATTACTATGTCTCCCTGTTTTATTTAGATTTTTTAATCTAATACTTTTTTAATTATTTTTCAATCGTTATTGCTATGTCTCCCTGTTTTATTAGATTTTTTAATCTAATACTTTTTTATTATATTTGATATTTTTAGATTAGAGACCTTGCTTGGCTCTAGTACCTGATCTCTTTTCATTGTATATTGTCATTGGCGGTTGGTTGTATTCCATTCTCAATAAATGTCCAAACCACTGCATTTGTTGTCTTTCAATGTATTCGGTGCATGAAGTTATGCCCACTCTGCTTCTGATGTCCTCGTTTCGTAGTCTGTCTTTCCTGGTGACTCCCACTGCCTTCCTCAAACATTTTATCGTAACTTATTATCTATATTATTAATTCCTAAGTTCGCCCGAGTGGTTACCGGGGCCCAAATTTGAGGTGTAAAGAATAGAACCACTGTTACCTGCCACACATATCGTAAGAGGCGATTAAAGAGGTTTGGCTGAAATCGGATGCATGTGTCCGCTAGGCAATGATAACCCGAAACAAATGCTTGCAGAAAACGGATGCACCAGGCCGTAAGGCGCATAACATGGTGCAACGACACCTCACAATGAGGAATGGGATAACGGATTCTACGGTCCCCGATCTGACCTGGAGATTTAGCTACGCAGTAAGAATGTCAAACCTACCATCACAAGGGTGGCCAAAACTTACTGCGGGAAGAGGTCGGCACAAACGGGAAGCAGAAATCATAGGAATTATATCCTACAGAACTTCTCCCAGTATGCAGACTTGAGAAGAAAGAGGTGGCCCACTTACACCAGCGTCCAAGTCAAACTGTATGGCGTGGCTGATAATCTGAGGCAGACGGCTGCCTTTATTAGAGAATCCGAAATCTCAATCTAATGAGAACGCAGAAGACAAACTGTATGGCGTGGCTGATAATCTGAGACAGACTGCTGCCTTTATTAGAGAATCCGAAATCCCAATCTAGTGAGAACGCAGAAGACAAACTGTATGGCGTGGCTGATAATCTGAGGCAGACTGCTGCCTTTATTAGAGAATCCGAAATCCCAATCTAGTGAGAACGCAGAAGACAAACTGTATGTCGTGGCTGATAATCTGAGGCAGACGGCTGCCTTTATTAGAGAATCCGAAATCTCAATCTAGTGAGAACGCAGAAGACAAACTGTATGGCGTGGCTGATAATCTGAGGCAGACGGCTGCTTTATTAGAGAATCCGAAATCTCAATCTAGTGAGAACGCAGAAGACAAACTGTATGACGTGGCTGATAATCTGAGGCAGACGGCTGCCTTTATTAGAGAATCGAAATCCCAATCTAGTGAGAACGCAGAAGACAAACTGTATGTCGTGGCTGATAATCTGAGGCAGACGGCTGCCTTTATTAGAGAATCCGAAATCCCAATCTAGTGAGAACGCAGAAGACAAACTGTATGTCGTGGCTGATAATCTGAGGCAGACGCTGCCTTTATTAGAGAATCCGAAATCTCAATCTAGTGAGAACGCAGAAGACAAACTGTATGGCGTGGCTGATAATCTGAGGCAGACGGCTGCTTTTATTAGAGAATCCGAAATCTCAATCTAGTGAGAACGCAGAAGACAAACTGTATGACGTGGCTGATAATCTGAGGCAGACGGCTGCCTTTATTAGAGAATCCGAAATCCCAATCTAGTGAGAACGCAGAAGACAAACTGTATGTCGTGGCTGATAATCTGAGGCAGACGGCTGCCTTTATTAGAGAATCCGAAATCCCAATCTAGTGAGAACGCAGAAGACAAACTGTATGTCGTGGCTGATAATCTGAGGCAGACGGCTGCCTTTATTAGAGAATCGAAATCCCAATCTAGTGAGAACGCAGAAGACAAACTGTATGGCGTGGCTGATAATCTGAGGCAGACGGCTGCCTTTATTAGAGAATCCGAAATCCCAATCTAGTGAGAACGCAGAAGACAAACTGTATGGCGTGGCTGATAATCTGAGGCAGACGGCTGCCTTTATTAGAGAATCCGAAATCTCAATCTAGTGAGAACGCAGAAAAAGGAAGAATTCCTTATTTATTTGCTATATTTATTGGCTCTGTTGAAGAGCATCCAGTCGAATGGATTAGGATGCGGCTTCCATGAGGGAGACCCGTGTTTAATCCACGATACGGCCAATGATTTTTTCTGTCGGTGTATAAAATAAAATCCTAACCTGAACAGTTTTGTGGCGACTGCACTAACCATCATCATCATCAAATAGCTTGTTCTGAGCAGAACTTTGCCACACCAACAGTCTCTCTCTCTCTCTCTCTCTCTCCTAGACCAGATGACCCGCCTCTGTAGCCGTCATGTTTAAACCATCAGTTACATCATGAAGCCATCTTCTCCGTGGTCTTCCTCTTCTTCTCTTTGCCGGTATGCCGCCTCCTTCCATGATGGTCTTCTCCAGCCTTTCGTGTTTTTTGTATGTCCAATATACCTCACTAGCCATGTGGTCATTACATTCATCTGGCTCTCGGCCCCCGCCTTCTTGTCCAACACCGCCTACAAAGCGGTACTACAGGCTCTGATGTTTCACCTGGGGTTCTTGCCCTCCTTATTCGATCTTGTGTTTGTGAATTAATATAGCGAGGAAGTCTGATCTGTGGTCAAGGTAGAGACAACTCTATTAAATATATATATTTTACTAAATAATTCCATTTTATTTTGTTATCTCCCTTCTTTCAGTTTTGTACAATATAATAGTCCAGTGCGTCTTTGTGGTCAGGAGGTGAGAGGAACGCTCTGATATAACTAAAAAAGACTTCTGTCTTAGGTTGAAAGATCCGTGCCTCGGCCATATAGGCTTAATCCCCTACCAAACAAACCAAATGGTGGGTAGTTTCCCTAGGTCTCTACCTCAGTCGCCTCTTGAGACAAGCCTTGTAAGTCAAAGTGTTACTATTCTTTGCTCCCTTGCAGCTCTGGCAACACACGGTTATATAATGTTCAATTAAGACTTAATTATAGTGTATAGTGTCTGGTTTCTCTGCACAAACGATTAAATCTTTTGATCGTTTGTACACAGGAGAAACCTCGATCGCTCCTCGGCCTTTTGGCTCAGATCAAAGTGTAGTATCTGTATCGCTTGATATCTATCACGTGGCTCATTATATGGGTTTACAAAGATATCAGCTTGTGTTACGGAACTAGTGCCCATTTGATCGAAGCCGAAGGTCGGAAGCCTTCATTAAGCCACATGGCTACCCTTGTACAAAACTGGGAGTGCCATCGATCGAAGGATTGATGGGGCTTGATAGTTTTATAAACGTTTTCACGTTCCGTTGTGCATGAGTCACCTAGTATGGCACATCTGGGACGGGCCCCAAATAAAAAAAAAAAAATTATTATAGTGTATGCATCGGTAATATCAAGTGAAAAAACAGTGATGAAGTTCTGCAACTGCCTGTGTGATCTCTCGTCTATTTGTTCTTACATCAATTTTTATCCACACTTTCACTTCCTCATGTCGCCTGTGTGGTGTCGGGCCCACAAGGGAAGCAAAGAATAGTACCACTGCAACCTACAGGGCATGTCGTAAGAGGTGACTGATGTAGGACCTAGGAAAGCTACCCTAGCAAATAAAAGTATCACAGAAATCGGATGTACTGTCCTACTTGTAGGCGCATAACTGGCACAATGTACAACCACTCTTAAGTTCAGATCACATACAAATCACACAGAGTGGTTACCAAGTGGTTGATATGGAGCGTTCGAAGATTTCCTCATGTCATACTAGTGTATCCTGCCACATGCTTTTACCATTATGTCCACAGCCTCATTGCCAGGTATCCTGCAGTGGGATGGTACCCCCACCACAAAAGCAAGAACTGTCCCAAACATACACTTGCAGAAAGATAACACAACGCATATAAAGTTATTTAAATCATATATTTCGATGTTAATTTTTTTTTTAAAAGACACACACATATAAATATAATACGATCTTCCTTATAACCCATCTCTAATTTTTTTTAATTATATATCTTCATAAGTAGCACTTAATAATATTCAATTGATAAGGCAACAAGGCATATTAAAAATGTGATTGCTAAAACTGGCACAAATGAGACATAAATGCTGCATTACCAGATTTTTTGTATGTAAATGATCGTCAGAATGTTAAGAAATGGGAGATAGATCTGAAAGACAAGAATGAAACCAAACAGAATGGCTCATGATGTGGAAAATATAATATATCACAAAGTATAAAACAACTAGAAATGTCAAGACTGAACAAAGAATTATATAGGTTACAGAATGCCCCGTCCTCTCTGTGTCACCACTGATCAAACTACAGAACATGTCCTGCAAGACTGTCCCCTATATGTTTTCCTGTGGCCTCCGATAACATATGAACAGAGAACCCATGTAAAAATTCTAGAAAATAAGACCACTGTCGTATAATCCTCGATTCCAGTATTGTGTATTAAGCAAATTCATTTAAAACAACACAACTTGCAAATGTAGGTTATAGTAAGTTACAAGCTAAGTTTAAAGATATGTAAAATAGGAATTTTCGATTTCCCATCTAAGTCAGTCGACCTTACTATGCGTGCCCTACAACACAACACATGCACAACATTCAAAACTACATGACACCAGAAATCAGCCCCAGACAACAGTCGACTTTATCATAACACATCTGATGGTATAATCATCAAAATTGCGATAGCAAAGAAGAAAACAATCTAGATTTGAAGACAAAATGAATCTATGCTTTACAGAAGTCTTACAGTACCATCGGCCGATGATTCGATCGCTAGAAAGTCTCAAAACATACCATCACTTTTCGTTTCTACTAAATATATACATATTACAGTTTGAAACAATATTGCATGCCCACTGTGGAATCGATCCTTGACCACATGCCTAAGAATCGAGTTCACTAACAATGATGCTATTGCAGCTCTCATATATTGGTCTTCCAATTATCTTTCCAATAATGTGTCCTCAAATTATCTTTCAAAAAATGTATTGAATGACATACATGAATATTATGCAATACCTACTGGAAGAATCTCACACACAGACGAACCATTTTAGTGACAAAATTCTGGTTTTCCAAAACAATTGTGTTCAGATCTCAGTAACCATACCGGGTACAGAAAGGGTTAATATCAAAATGTAATTATGCATAGTTGTGTTGCAAATTACTAATCAAACTGGGGGACTGCCTAGAGTAGTTGATAGTAGCTCGACCTGCTAGCTGTGAGATGCCTCATAGCTCAGGTTCTTCTTCTTCTTCGATCGTTCTAGGCCTGTTTTAATCATTCTCATTGTGATATATAAACAGCCACACATCAGAACGTGATGTACGTGCACCAGCCTTCAGCACCTATTGGAGCCCAGTTGCTTATCCTTCGGTGGGGTGTTCGTTTTCAGCCAGCTTTTGATTTACTAGGGTGAGCTTTCCCTAGGGTTCGATCAGCTTTGCCGTATTTTTGGGCTTTGTGATCTACGCCGGGACAGTGAGTTACGCTATTTATGCCCGTTCTGACTGAGAAATATTTCTCGGGGCTTGTAAGCTTATCCTCGTACGGCGTCTTACTCGTATAAAACACCGTGTAAAGTATCGGCCTTCGCCAATGTTCAGACCCGAACTTCCTGTCTGATCCGTACATTGTCGGCCTTGCTTTACCGTACATTTTTGAGTTTGGTCCGGAGAAGGAACATTCTCAGCCTTTTCTAGACGCGCATTGGTACGTGGCAATTTGCAATTAACCTCGAAGCACTGGCATGGGGCCGAGTACAAACAATGTAGAGGGTCGTTTCAGTCTGCACTATCAGCGTAACTGAGGATTTTGCGCTCGCCGCCATCACCCGCCCCAGTTATTCCGGGGATGTTAGTTACGACTGCAATCGAACCATGCCCGGTTGCCCCAAGGCTGGCAGTTCCGTTAGGCATCACCAACCTCAGTTCTTCCGGGGATGTTAATTTTAATCGCACAGTACCTTGCACGGTTTTCCCAGGGCGGGTAGTTTCGTTATGCACTAAACGCAACTTGTTCTTTTGCGCTCGGCAAACCTTGCCCAGTACATGTATCTGCACCGGGCTACCAATGCGGGGTCAGCTGCAATCTTCTCTCGCACCAACACGAGGGTAGACTTTTATTCGTTACGGTCCTGTCTTATTTATTCTTGCCGACGGGCTGGCAATGTTTGCCCCTCCTCAGGGCTTCGAGCTTCTCCCTACGTGGGCATACGTTTGGTCACTGGATGCACCTCTCATCCATGTCTGAGACGTTTCGTTGCTGTTTCTTTGCGTTCAGGGACTTGGGCAATATCTTGTTGGACATCGGTCAGGAGATTTGTGCATTTTGTTTGTATGTATCTTTATCGTGTTTCCGTACTTGCACTGCTACCCTACCAGTAGTTTTTCTCCCGATCCCTGCCCTCTTAGCCAGACCGGAACCATAGTCTGTTTCCAGGGTCACCGCGCGGAGGTTGGGGCAGGGTCTTGGTTAGCGCGCCCCTCGCTAACCCTGGCTCATGTTACCACCATGACCTCATGAGCCTTTGACCCCAGCTCAGGTTCGAACCTACTGTCCGGCATTTGTTCGAGTCCCTGGTCTTACTCAGGACGATAACGTGAGTACCTCTGAAGTCAGAGAAAATCTGCCTGTATGGCGAGGAATACTAATTACGAGTACATTGAGCACACGGCTGCCAGTGTAAAGTAATTTACAATGTGCACGCTGCTGCCATTTAAGAAATCGGAAAAACGGATTTTCACGCAAAAATCAGTTTCAGAGATGAAACTTTCTTTGAGTTGAAAGCGGATGGGAAAGAAAAAAAAAAACACTAATCAAACATTTTACAACAAAGTGGGAAAAAAATACAATAAAATAACAAATATCGGTGCTAGGCCCCTATTTTTCTTTGTCCAGCAGTACACAATGGGTTGGTTATTGGTTACTGAACAGACGTTACAGCATTCCGAGATGTCCCATAGGTGCTCAGTCTCCCCCAACAGATGCCGAAGGGTATGCATACTGATGGTTCCTGTGGCTCGCTGGTTAAACATATTTCTCTCTCTCTGCTACTCAAGAATCTAGCTATATTGGTACATGTAATTCCAAACTCCCTAAATCACTGGATCGATTCAATGACAATTTTAGTAACCTCATCCAACAGTGACCTTGCCAAGAGACTGAAGAACATCCCCCTTATCTATCCTAAACTTCCCAACAACCGATGCAAGCATATCTGCTCTCTCGTTATCGCGAACATCTACATGACCAGGACAGTAGATCCACATGGGTCTCTGGAGGTTGGAAACCTCTACAGACAATATACACTCATACCGCAACCTGTCATTCTGGATCCTCCGAAGCATCGCCTAAGTCAGAAACAACAACCACCCCAGTAAACAAAGTTCCAGAGAGTCAATAGAGGGCAGCAGTAATGGACTTGAACTCCATCCTCAGATATGAAGTATGGAACAATGGGTAATGTAGTCGACATCATGCGAGCCCCCATTATTTCCCCATGTTTCTTTGGTAAACAAATGAGGCTGGTTCAACCTGAGACCGCTGAGATGGAATGAAAATCTCACTCAGATTGCAGATTTCATAACTAGGACCCTTCATCTATGAAGCAAGTGGACTTACAACTATACCATCATGACTCTAAATTTATAAATATTGATTTATAAATTTCCATCTGTAAACATTGCTGATAAATATCCATCTATATATACAAAGATTGCCCGCCTGCCCAGCATGTTCAGTAGTGCGTTAGACTACGGGTGACAAGCTCCTTGTGAGTGCGGGTTCAATTCTGCGGGCTGGCAGAAAAGCCAGAGGTTCACCAGATTCACGGTGTTCGTGGCACCAAACTGAAGAGTTACAATGTCCGTGGCACCGAGCTGAAAGCTCAAGTGCTTCTGGATCGGTTAGAAAGAAAAAAAACATATAAAGATTTATCATTGCTCAGTGATATACATAATCAGAATCGCTGACAGCACAGTTGATAATACATTTCGCAAGTAACCATGTGCCATTCTAATTTCATGGTTCGACGCCAACTTAGGCCCAAAAACATTTCAACGTGTTGGACTACATGTTTTCTGATTATTTACTCAGAGATCTAATTTACAAGTACCTTCGAAATAGGAGAATTAAAGGGTTGCCTAAATGGCAATTGTCAGTGATGATAAGGAAAGCAAGCCTTCACACAAAAATCAGTCAGAGCTGCCATATTTGCTGCCCTGACTACATCCCAATTCATAGTGGACTAACAATTTTTTTTGATTAATATATATATATCATCTGTATAATAATAAGCATCCATCTAATCAATGAAGTACTCTAGAAGTCCAATAACAAAAACATCAAATCAACATCGCTATTATTTTAGTAATAACATTTAAGTAAAATTGTACAGCACTAAAGGTTTGGGTGAGCAAAACATACTTTACCAAGGTTGCCACCGTTACCTATATAAAAATCAATAATTTCTGTCAAGTGGATGATTTTATATCGGTCTGTAACGATGTTCACAAATTTTGAAACAAACTATAACAATTGACAACATAAGGCATCTTACCATGTTATTGCTAAAACTGGCACAAATTTTGGAACAAACTATAACAATTGACAACATAAGGCATCTTACCATGTTATTGCTAAAACTGGCACAAATTTTGGAACAAACTATAACAATTGACAACATAAGGCATCTTACCATGTTAGTGCTAAAACTGGCACAAATTAGATATACCTGCTGCATCACCAGATTTTGTTCATTTAAAAGATAGTCAGAATGTTTAGAAATGGGACATAACTCTGAAAGACAAGAATGAAATCAAACTGATTGAGAGTGATCAGAAATAAGTTCTAGCTAAAGGGGTTGAAAAACTCAAACAGATAGTGATCAATAGCTTCAATAAGTTCTAGCTAAAGGGGTTGGAAAACTCAATTAAACAGATAGTGATCAATAGCTTCAATAAGTTCTAGCTAAAGGGGTTGAAAAACTCAATTAAACAGATAGTGATCAATAGCTGCAATAAGTTCTAGTTAAAGGGTTAAAAATTCATTAATTAAACGATCAATAGCTTCAATAAGTTCTAGCTAAAGGGGTTGAAAAACTCAATTAAACAGATAGTGATCAATTGCTGCAATAAGTTCTAGTTAAAGGGGTTGAAAAATTCATTAATTAAACGATCAATAGCTTCAATAAGTTCTAGCTAAAGGAGTTGGAAAACTCAATAACTTTAAGTGGACCAGGGCAAAAGCCATGCTTTTATTATTATTTTTATTTTTTTCCCGATCCAGAAGCACTTGAGCTTTTCAGCTCTTCGGCTCGGTGCCATGGACATCGTAACCTTTCGGTTTGGTGCAACGAACACCGTAAATCTGGGGAATCTGTGGCTTTTTCTGCCATCCCGCGAATGAAACCCGCACACACAGGGATAGTCACCCGTAGTCCAACGCGCTACGAACACGCTGGGCAGACGGGCACTTTAGAATTAAAAACACCCTTTAGTGTGGTTCCTTGTAAAAATATGTCCAACCCAAAGCCACAAAGTGTGACGTTTGGTCCACAAGGAGTTAAGAAAGAAATCTGCTGCCTTGAGGTTATCATTAAAAGCAAGGTGATGAAAGATGACCCATAACAAAAACATAACCCAATCTGTGGGAGATGGAATGTGCAAGCTATACGGTCTTACACTGAAGAATTCACTTCATTGCACCAGGTTTTACCCCATATAGCTCAGCCCCTCTCAGCAGAAATGGTACAACACCTGCCGAGAATATTGCACAAAGCACGAACTCCATAGCTCCAGCAACAATCCTAAGGGCCTCTGGAAAAAAATGCACACGTAAACAGAATGGCACGGTCCAAATTCGAATCCACGACCTTCGTAATGCAAGGCAAAGACTTAACCACAGAGGCCCCCCTAGTCCAATAACATCTGATGATCAATAGCAGCAATGAGTTCTAGCTAAAGGATTGAAAACTCAGTCACATTCAAATCTGTTGCCTTGAAGTTATCATTCATTAGTAGATGTAAGGTTTTCATTAGTAGGTGTAAGGTTTTCATTAGTAGGTGTAAGGTTTTCATTAGTAGGTGTAAGGTTTTCATTAGTAGGTGTAAGGTTTTCATTAGTAGGTGTAAGGTTTTCATTAGTAGGTGTAAGGTTTTCATTAGTAGGTGTAAGGTTTTCATTAGTAGGTGTAAGGTTTTCATTAGTAGGTGTAAGGTTAAGTAAAATGAGACATAACATAAGAATATAACCCAATCTGAGGAAGATGGAATATGTGAACTATGGTTATGAAATATGAAGAACATATACAAATACAGAATATATACATAATGATGTATCGCAACATCATTTCTTCTTCTTACTCTTGAATTCGGGCGTAGTCAGAGCGTCTGGTATGGCAATAACATGACGGCCTGCTTTCCTTATTATCAGCGTCCCCTGCCATTCAGACGTTCATATGACTTCAGAGGTGCCTGCCTGCCCAGCGTGTTTGTAGCGCGTTGAACTGCAGGTGACTAGCCCTCTGTGAGTGCGGGTTCAATTCTACGGGCTGGCAGAAAAGCCACAGGTGTCCCAGTGTTCGTGGCACCGAACCAAAGGATTACGATGTCCATGGCACCGAGCTGAAAGCTCAAGTGCTTCTGGATCGGAAAAAAATGACTTCAGAGGTGTTGTATTATTTATATCAGCTACAACCAGGAAGAGAGATGTGATTAAAGTCAAGAATGGTTTATTAATGCAGCGGGATTCTCCATATGGCTCTGTACCTTGCATCAGAAATGGCATGCCAGCTTCTGAGAGTATTATACAAAGCATGAATTCCTTAGCTCCTGCAATAAGGATCTCAAGAAAAAGAAGCGCTCATGAGCTGTACAATGAAGTCCGGATTCAAACCCGCGACATACAGAATGCAAAGTGATTAACCACTTTGCCAGAGAGGTCTCTAAGAAGTGTGGTTGCTTTATCCTAGCCATAAACTTGATGATCGCATCCTGACTGCAAACTCGTCAGTGTGTTGCTGGAGCTCTCAAGGGGAGCAAATAATAGCACCACTGCAACCTACATGGCATGTTGTAAGAGGTGACTGAGGTAGGGGCCTAGGAAGCTACCCTAGTAAATAAAAATGTCACACAAATCGGATGTGCTGGTCTACTTGTAGGCGCATAACTGGCACAATGAAATCATTCTTAGGCTCAGATCACATACAAACCACAAAGAGAGGTTTAACAAGTGGTCAAAATGAAGCATTCGAAGAAGAAGAAAACCGCAAACTTTCTTGTTCTGGTTCCAAACTTGATGATTTATTATGTACGATAACTTGAACACAGAAATAGGACCATCAGCAGTACTAGGTAAGACACATGATGATGATGATGATGAAACCTACTTTCATAAACTGACCTAAATTGTATGTACAATATGGAAGACTGCAGTAAAGCTGTATACCAAAAAATGAGATATGTATGTACAATATGTGAGATGCAAAGAGATCAACATTGTTTATATGTGTGAATTTCCTGTTTCTACTTCTTAGCCCAATATGATCCCCCAAACACATCTTATTGTTTATGAGACAGTTTTTTTTGGAACAATGCGATGTTAGATGAAGAGAGAAAGTAGGGCAGGGGAAGGAGAGACCTATGAAATACCTGGGAGAGAGAGGGAAAGCTGGAGGCCTTGAACTGATTAAAAGAGTGTTCAGCTATTTGCAAACACATATGGAAAGAACGTTTTGGAAGGGTGGCCAGAGAGAAGAGGAAGGGTGGCAGGAGGAGAAAGGAAGAGAGGAAGATGAAGTTTGTTGAAGACCTGTGCTCCATTGGGAGTTGAAAGGTGAAGAAGACATCTTCTTTGTGGTGTATCTCTGAGTTTCTGTAGCTTAAGCGATAGTGAGCTCGATCACAACTCAAGCAAACCTGGTTCAAACTCTGCTGCTCGCAGTTTGGAAGCAAATTCATTCCCGTTGATTTTTACGAACGGTAAAAATAGACCTAACCATTCAGAAAACACTGGCAAACTACTGAACGTATAAGTGGTGCCTAGAAAATCAACGACTCGTTTACTGTAGTTGATGGCAAAGTCCTGTAAAAGATATGCCATGATTTTCATTCATTTTTCATTTTATCAAGTGCGTATCCTTTATAGGACGTTGCTCTCTTTGCAGCAACATCTGAAATTCACTCTGTCTCTTGCCAGTTCACCCACTTCATCGATGGTCATGTTCATGGTTTCTTTAATATCTTGTAGCCATCTTCTTCTTGGTCTGCCTCTGCGTCCTGGGACCCTGCCCTATAATATTGTTCTTTCCAAGCCATCGTGATGCTTAATGTGACCAAAGTATCTAATTTTTCTGTATAGTATGTTGTTTATCAGCCAATTCTCTTTAACGTTTAGTTCTTTCCAGACATCAGTGTTCTTTCTTTTTCTGTCCATGGTATTCGTAGGATCTTTCTGTAGCATTTAGTTTGAAGGACTGGATTTTCATTCTTAATTTTTGTGTAATAGTCCATGATTCACAACCATAAGTAGCCACTGGAAAAAATGCATGCTCTCAATATTTTTAATTTTAGTATTTTGCTGGTGCTTTGCCACATGTTCTTCATTGTGTTTGACTTCTTGATTGCTATTGCCAATCTTCTTGAGATCTCTTTGGAGCAGTCACCGTTATTATTCATCTCTTAGAACAGAGAAATTCAAGATTTGTAAATTGCATTTTTAACTCTTAGCTAAGAGTCTTAGGGGTCAAGTAACTTTCGGATTTCACACACATCAAGCAGATAGATTGGCTGGCTTGGCTACAATATCAGAGGGAGATGCCATGGATCAAAATGACATTATTCACATATTGAGAGAGTCTTTCCGTGCAGAGGAGTTTCAGGGATGAGAATCCCACTTGCTGACCAGATTGAGAGAGATGGGTGTCAATATTGGTGCAGCCGAAAAGAATGACATACTAAATATGCAAAGAGATTGATTAATCAACATTGAACTGTCGTGTTGGGCTGCTGAATGCTGCTAGATTTACTGAGGTGGAGATTGGAGCACCTATGGACATGTCCGAGTGCTATGATGATAGTCCTAATATAACTGATAAAACAGATATGCCATGACTGCGCCGGAGTCATAGCAAGTGGGGGAAAAAGTTTATCTTCTTTGTGATCGATTTCATATGATTTTATGATCGATATAAGGAAGACTAGTAAAACTAAATAGAATTGTGAAACACATAAAAATAAATTTCATGATAGATATAAGGGAAGACTACAGTAAAACTAAATAGCAATTGTGAAACACATAAAAATTAAGTCATGTCATTTTATCAAATACAAAAACAATATATAGCAACGTTTGATGAAAATTATTTTATGACTGTAGTGTATTATTAGTGTAGACTATGAGATGGGCTGCCTTTATTAAGCTGTATATCAGTTGGAATTTCTCAAGGATTTCTCATAGCTTGTTCTATTCGTTTCGCTGGTGTAGACATCCGTGTGTTGCCGAGGCCCTCAAGGGGAGCAAAGAATAGTAACACTGTGACCTACAACGCATGTCATAAAAGGTGACTGAGGTAGGGGCCTAGGGAAGCTACCCTAGTAAATAAAAAGCATCGAAAATATCAGATGTGCTGGCCTACTTGTAGGCTCATAACTGGCACAATGTACAATTGCTCTTAGGCTCGGATAACATACAAATAACAAAGAGTGGTTAATAAGTTATCGATATGGAGCGTTTGAAGAAGAAGCTGGTATAGGTATAATGTCCGCTGTGTATAAGCAGACGCACTCCTCCTAAATCTGAAATCCCAATCTAGTGAGAATGCAGAAGAAGAAGCGATGTAGGACAGGAGGAACATGTGCCTGTGGAATTTAATGGCTGCAGGGCTAGTGCGGCTGCCGTGAAACTATTCAGGTTTGGATTTTTCTTTATGCCCCCGACAGAAAAAACACATGGTCTTACTGTGGATTGAACCCAGGTCTCACACATGGTAGCCATGCTCTAATCCATTTGGCTAATGACTATGGCATCCAAATCTTCATAAACAGTTTGAGTTTTCTCTATCTCTATACCTGTTTGTTTTTTAACAGCATAAAGTCACTGACCTCATGTCCAACCCATCTTATCCGTCCTATACAACATGCAAGAGAAGACAGTGATTGTATTCTTCACTACCGAGGAAACCACACAGGAAGTGAGGGGAGAGCACGATATATTGAAACATTAACAAGTGCAAATATATTTTCTGAGTACATGAATTGAGCATAATTATTATTTTACATATGTACAAAATAAGAAATTTGGCACAAATATAAATCATCATCAAGTAGCTCGTCCCCGTCGGAACTTGGTTCCCATGACAGCAGTCCTGAAAAACTCTCGGTTCTGTGCAAGTTGGCCGGCGTTAGCAGCAGTCATTCTCAGATTGTCAATGGCATCTTGCATCCATCGTCTTCTAGGTCTTCCTCTCATTCTTCTTCCAGGCATCATTCCCTCTTAAATAATCTTCTCTATGCACTCCTGTCGTTTGATGTATTCGGTTTTTATGCTCTTTAATCTAGATACATATGTAAAAATATTTCCAAAATTTGACATTAAAAAAACAGTTTCAGGTCTTTATATATTCTTTACATAATTATTTGTACAGGTGTCAAAAGTATGAACAATAAATACTTGTTTTAAAAAAAAAATCGATTCATCGATTTTCTAGGCGCCACTTATACGTTCAGTGGTTTGCCATTGCTTTATGAATGATATCAGTACTTGAATTTACATAAAACAATGTTGCAATAACAAAGAGTAAGTGTGTATGATAGCAGTACCTCTGAAGTCGGTGAAGGCCCACTTCATGGCGAAATGGTAAGAAGGCCTCAAGCAAAAATCAGTCAGAAGCGCAATACCAGGCGTCTTGACTACTGTCTGAATTGACAGCGGGTGAACACAAAAGAAGAATGTATGATAGCAAATCCTGATGAATCAACTGCGGAAAGAGCAATGGCCAACAAAGTCAAATATCCATGCAAAGCTGTTTGAAAGCCTTGATGAACTAACAAAACATAACAACATACATCCAGAGGACCGGACTCGTAGTGTAAACATTGAACAACAGCAAACGAGAAGAATAGGAAATATATTCACACGGCGACTTGAGGCCCATACCTCAGCCACCTCTTATGACATGACTTGTAGGTCACAGTGTTACTATTCTTTGCTCCCCTTGCAAGTCTCGGCAACACATGGGCGATTCAGGAGTCTTCTTCTTCTCTCGTTCGATCTTCACTGCCAATTTTATCATTCTTCTTGTGATATATAATTGGTCCTTTGACAAGAACGCTTGTTCTACGTTGTGTGATTATGCGCCCATGGTGACTAGACATGCCTACCCGGTTTCAGCCAGCTGTTTTTCTTTTCTTTTCTTTCGTCCGCTTTCAACTCAGACGAAGTTTCATCTCTGAAACTGATTTTTGCGTGAAAATCCGTTTTTCCAATTTCTTACAATGGCAGCAGCGTGCACATTGTAAATTACTTTACACTGGCAGCCGTGTGCTCAATGTACTCGTAATTAGTATTCCCTCGCCATACAGGCAGATTTTCTCCGACTTCAGAGGTACTCACATTATCGTCCTGAGTAAGACCAGGGGACTCGAACAAATGCCGGACAGTAGGTTCGAACCCGAGCTATGAGGCGTCTCACAGCTAGCAGGCCGAGCTACTATCAACTACTCTAGGCAGTCCCCCAGCCAGCTGTTTATTTACTAGGGTAGCTAGCCTTAGGGAACGATCCATTCTGCTGTATATTTTGGCCCGGATCTACGCCCTTTTCGATCATCTTGTTACCGTATATTTGGGCTTTGTGATCTACGCCAAACAGTGAGTTTCCACTGCATGCCCTTTCTGACTGTGAGGTCGTTCTGGATTAGGAACATTTCACGAGGCACATAAGCTTGTTCTGGGACGGCATCTTACTTGTATAGCACACCGTGTAAAGTGTCGGCCTTTGCCAATGTTCGGATCTGGACAGCCTGTCAGATCTTTGCATTGTCTGCCTTACTTTACTGACCACTTTGAGTTTATTCCGGAGTAGGAACATTCTCAGCCTTTTCGAGGCACGCTTCGGCACGTGGCAATTTGCAGTTTCTACTCTGCATTTTCCCTGTTCCTGAGAAACACCAGACTGGGGCTAAGCACAAATACTTGTAGAGGGTCGTTTCAATCTGCACTAGCAACGCAACTGAGATTTTGCGCTCGCCAACATCCCCTTTCTCAGTTCTTCCGGGGATGTTAGTTGTTATTGCAACAATACCTTGCACAGTTGTCCCAGGGAGGGCAGTTTCGTTAGGCACTAAAACGCAACTTTAGGATTTGCGCTCTGCCAACCTTACCCAGTAAATGTATCTGCGCTAAGCCTTTGATACGGAGTTTACCGCAATCTTCCAGTGTGTCGACACGATACATTACAGCGTTTTCAGAGATACTTGCCAAAGACTTTTATTGTGCCTTGAGACTGCCGGACAAGCAGCTCAACTCGGACACAGGGCTCCCAGTTTCACCCCATGTGGACCCACGTCTCTACTATGGATGCACATGTTTGTCTGTACGCCTTTACCATCGGCCGGGAGGCTGATAATGTGGTGCGGCCGTTATGTTCACATTTTCTATGCCTCTACTGTCCTAGCACTCAGCCCAACTCGGGCGCAGGGCTCCATGTTTCTACTCCAGATGCACCTCTCATCCCTTTAATTTTGGTGTAGTCATTTACTCCGGGGGAGTTAGCATTCATTCGCAGATGACTCGTACACTGCTATTTCTTACTTTTCTGCAAATTTTATCGGACATTGGTCAGGAGATGCGTGCACTGTTGTAGATTTAGGACCTGCATTGCTTTTTCATGTTTACACTACTACCACTACTTGCAGCTCTTCCTCGATCCCTGCCCCCTTAGCCAGACCGGAACCAAAGTCTGTTACCAGGGTTACCGCATGGAGGTGGGGCACAAGATCTTGATTAGTGCCAGCTCCACTAATCCTGGCGCGGCGTTGTCCCAATGCACCTTTGACCCCATTCAGGAGAATGAAAGCTAATTGTGGATGTGCGTTGACTGGACAGTTTGGACAGCTTCCATTTTGTGGAGAAGAGACAATTCTGAAATATGTTGGAATATCAGCAGTTCTCCGTTTCCCGAGTTATCTCATGAGACGAGCTGACCTGCTGCTGAATTGTCCCGTTGATTTTAGCAGGAGTTAGGTTATTAAATAGCCTTCGGAACTCCCCATTCCCTAGAATAGCGTTTCTGTCCAGCTTTTCAAGAACATCTCGCACTGTATTTTCTGGGGCAAGATCTGGAAATCTCTGCCACCATTCCTCCAGTGTTCTTGCAAAATTGTTATCGAAGCCTTCCAGATAACTGCATTTCTTGAACCATTCATGTGCATTGAAGTTACCAACAACTGGCAGTTGACGTAATAGCATTATTGCATCTTCATTTTCAAGATTTGAAGCCAAGTTGTAAAAGAACTTGAATCTATCTGGTCTTTTTGACTTTACACCTGTTATCAGAGATTGATTTTCATCTCCAGCACCTAATGTCCGTGTATATTCCACAGCAGCACCATTTGTGTCTACGCAAATTTTAACAGTTTCATGGTTGGCATGAGATCCTGCATTCTCAATCTGCTCAAGTAAGTTGGGGCGCCCTACTGTGTCAAGAGCACTTTGAATAATGTCTATGTTGATTCCACCATTAACCGTAGCCCAGTTTACAAGAGACCTGGTGAGATATTCTTTACTATCACTCGTTTTTTTCGACTCAAATTCTACAACAGAATTCGCATTAAATTTACCACTAGGGTCTTCTAAAATATTCAGAAATCTCTTGGTCAAATTATCTCCGAGCTCTGTTACGAGCTTTAAAAAATACTTGGAATATTTAAAATATTCTTGTGGATTCATTGGCTCAGTAGCTGGGTCATCAATGCCAGCAGAAATATGATTTGTACCATTTTTTCCATTCGCTATGTGGTGTCTAAAAGGCCACCATTTCTTCTTTCTAGCTACAAGAAGGTATATAGCCACAAAAGCAATAATTAACACAATAACTATTGAAAGGACTATTGGTAGTGTATTAGTTGCTTCTCCAGTTCGTATCGTGTTAGAAGTTGGTTTAGTAGTTATTGATTCTGCAACTGACGTAGCCACAACTGTCAAAGTCTCAGTGGTACTACTGATAGACGGCAGCGGCGTTGTAGGTGGTTCATACACACAATGAAAACTTTCAACAGCGAATTCTTCCTCCACATATCCATCTGCACATCTCCATTCCACGTCAGAATATGCTGTGCCATTCTTGGCTATGACATAGTGGGAATTTGGTGGTTTTCTTGTCCAAGGTAAGCAGGAAGCATAATAATGTAGCTTATCAATCCGGAAATGCCTGTTCAAAAATAATATAGAAATTTATGGCAAAAATACTTTTTTAAATCGCAAATGGATTAAAGTATGGATGAGTGAATTAATTGAATGGTGATAAGATTAGTAAATGTACATAAAGTGATTGCATTGACAAATATGTGACAGCATGGCTAATTGAATGAATAGAACAGCTTGTGTGTTGTCGGGGCGCAAAGAATAGTACCACTGCAGCCTACAAGGCATGTCGTAAGAGATGACTGAGGTAGGGCCTAGGAAGCTACCTAGAAAATAAAAATCGTAGAAGAAATCGGATTTGCTGGCCTACTTGTCGGCGCATAACTGGCACAAGGTACAATCGCTTAGGCTCAGATCACATACAAATCGCAAAGAGTGGTTCGTTAAACAAGTGGTTGATATAGAGCATTCGAAGAAGAAGGATGTGCTGACCTACTTGTAGGCGCATAGCCGGCACAATGTACAATCGCTATTAGGCTCGGATCACATACAAATCACAAAGAGTGTTTTAACAAGTGGTCGATAAGGAGCGTTCAAGAAGAAGAATGAATAGAACAGAGACATGTGGGCTAGTAAATGGGATCACGAAAGAAACCTGAACAAAACTATAGCAATGTTCTTCTCACTGTTGATGGCAGAACATTTTAAACTTAAATTTAACGATACTGTTCCACACTCCCATACTCCAACAGTTTTAGTGGTTAAGCTTAACAGCCGTCTGACGTGGAATCTCCACATAATTTGGACGCCGCTGTAGAGAATGGGCCCGGGCGTCGTCAATGCGGAAATTCTTGCACTCGTGGATCAGCACTCCCACCCAGGTGATATCATTATCTACACCGATGGCTCTGTCAAGCGTGGCACCAGATCATCGTGGGCTTACTCAGCACCGAAACGTCGCATACTTCATGAGGACTGCGGGGCTTTTGAGATAACGACATCAAGCATGACTATGGAGATCACCGCTGCCTCCAGGGCTCTGTCATGGGTGGCTGAGCAACAGGTTACCCATACGATCATCATATCAGACTCGATGAGTATGCTTCAACTGATTGCATCTGGAAGTATGCGGGTGGAATGGGTGAACAGCATTCGGAGATCACATCTCAAGAAAATGACTTGGCTGTACACGCCTGGACATGCTGGAGTGCGGGTAACGAGCGTGCTGACTCTCTTGCAAACAGTGCCCCGACTCAAGTGGGCAGAAGCATGGACAGAGCCGATATCATCAATGCGGTACGCTCTCAATTGTGTGACATGGGCGGGTCTCAGACACTGGAACGAGTTCGAGAATTAGGTGTTAAGTTTGGACATGCCAGACAGTGTTGTCTTCGTGGTAGAGAGAGAAGATATAGTAATCAACTTCTCATGGGTACTGTGAGCAAATGGACTTTGGGATGGCTGCTGCAACGGAGGACAGAGCACGAATGGGAATCGACTCTGGAATACACATCATCGTCATCAACAGCCCACTCAAACAAACTGATACTGGAAAAAACTCAAAATTGATTGCGTAATATTTTGGGAGCCATCAAATCTACACCCATTAGAAAAACTGCAACGGCAGCCAACATCCAGCCCTTTGAAGACAGAAGAAAGTGATTCTACATGCTGAACGGGTCAAAAGGATATCTCATAATCCACTGCATAGAAAAATGGCAGTCCTAACACAAAACAGACTAAAGCGTACAAGTCTGCCTAAACAACAAAGCAAAAGAAATAGGAAAGTCATACTTGGAACTACTAAATCATAATTCCATACCAGAAGAATTACTTAATGACCACTGGGAACCAGGCTCAGTAGCACCAAACTTCTCAACCTCCATTCCTAAATTGTTTTCTTCTTCTTCGAACACTCCATATCAACTACTTGTCAACCACTCTGTGTGATTTGTATGTGATCTGAGCCTAAGAGCTATTGTACATTGTGCCAGTTATGCACCTTCAAGTAAGCCAGCACATCCGATTTCTGCGCTGCTTTTTATTTACTAGGTAGCATCCCTAGGGTATACATCAGTCGCCTCTTGTGACATACATTGTAGGTCACGGTGGTATTATTCTTTGCTTCCCTTGTGGGCCCCGGCACCACACAGGCGCCTAAATTGTCAAGCAAAGATACCAGGCCTAATCTAGTGAAGAAAGTAACCTCAATGGAAAATCTCTACATGTTTCCAGAAGACAGATGGACAAGAGCTTACACATATGAACATGCTCAATCATTCACTTTTAGGCATGCATGTTTGTGTCGCCTATAATAATTTCAATTTTTTTATCTGTATATTTTTCCTGTGAGGAGAGCACACAGTAGCTGGACCCGAGACATGTTGTACTGACACAACTAGTCAGCCAGTTATATGTCATATATCTGCATTTAACACAGGGTAAGACGACTTCTTCAATGATCCAGAAGCGCTTGAGCTCTTGCCCTTTGGCCCAATGCTATGTAGTGGTATCTGCATGTGTTTGTAAATTGTTCTTTTGTTCTGTATAATGTGTTGTTGTTCTCCTCTCGTACGCCCTCTGTTAATTCAGACAGAAGTCATGGCGCCTGGTATTGCGCTTCTGACTGATTTTTTTTGCGTGGGCCTATATTACCCTTTACAGGCATCCCTCAACCATATGGAAAGCCTCGCCGAGTTCCTTGAAGCGTAGATCCTTCCAGAGTGATCGTTGCAGGAGACCTATTGTCCTTGCAACTCTTACTCGGACAGAGTTAGTTTTAGTGAAGGCATATGGATGTTTTTCATTTGTCTGTCCTTGGAGGAAGGAGGATCTTCCTGACGTCCTCTAGTGCTTGACACTTGAAGAGGTAGTGGTGAACGGTTTCATGATGATGTGCACAAAGCTGGCACTTTGGAGTATGTTGTGGTTGAATTCTGTTCAAGTCATTATTAAGTGTTATTACGTTGGGTTCGAAGTCTAAAAATGGTGCTCTGATCTCTTCTTGCAAGGTGGTTGATGTTGTCATTAAGGTTAGGGTTGGCCATATGTCTGTAAACCTCTTTTCCCCGTGTCTTCCATGGTCCATTTGTTCCGCAAATTTCTTTATTTGTTGTCATTAGGATTTGCTTTGCTGTATGGAGAGTTGTTACCATCCTCCTTCCTTCCTTCCTTCAGTTCGCTTGAAATAATGTCTATATATTCAATGTTGTCTCTTGTATGAACTTCACTGTCTTTTGTAGCTCACACAGAGGTCCGTGTAGTTTTCTGTCGAGTGTTGTTTCGTTAGGCCAGTGAGTTTGCCTCAGTGTATTATATTCGGGGCAGTCTTGAAGTATGTGCTCTGCAGTCTGGTGTGCCTGTCCACATGTACACATGGCTGAATTTCCAATCTTGAATTTTGTATACAAGTGGCTGCGGAGTCGATTATGTCCTGTTCTAAGGCGCAGAATGACAACTTGTTCCAATCTGCTCATATTATAATAATTGTCTTGTGTTGGTATTTGTGGCTTTCTCATCGATTTAATCATCCTTTTCTTTTGGTGGTAGGTAACTGGCACATCCGGTTGCTCTCCTGTAGCCCCTTCCTTGGCCAATCGGTCTACTGTTTCATTTCCTGGTATTCCTACAGTGAGAGGGTATCCACTGCAAGACGACCCTGCGCTGCTTGGACAATTAGACAGTAGGGTCTGTAGACCTGGCAATTTTCTGGACTGGAGTGCTTGGAGTGCTGATTTTGCATCAGTCAAAAATACAACAGGTTGAGGATCGAGTCTGGTATTCAACAGTTTCTCAGTTGCCACCTTGATTGCCTGAATTTCTGCGTCATAGTTGTGATAGAATTTCCCCGTTGGTACTTTAATCGCATCTCTAGCGTTGTTTGGATATTCTATGTACACTCCTGCTCCTCCATTCTTCACTGCATTTTCTGCTGACCCATCCGTGTATACCCGGACCCAGAGATCATGTGGGTATTCTTCATCAAGTAAAACTCAAGAGTGACTGTCTTGCATTGTATGCTGTTCTGCTCATCGTTGTCGAGTATTCCTTTAACTTCCGTCAGGATACATACTTCTGATTCAGTCTCCTCTCTCCAAGGGATTTGCTCTGGGATAGGCTTTAGGGGAATGTCAACTTTTGGTAGGTCTGAAGTTTGCCTATTCAGTCTTTTGGCTTGATGAATAAAGATGTTTCTTTTCAGCCACCCCATTGCTAGATTTTGGAAGTTTTCCATTGGGTGGCTTGGCATACTCAGAAACTTTTCTGCCTGCGTCATCACTTTTGTGTCTCTGCGTTCTCTCAGTGCTTGTATTCCCCACTCTTTCCATCTCCACTATTGGTGTTGATTTCATTGCTCCTGTGATGAAGTGCCTGGTTTTGCACCTTATCCAGTTCTCCTAATGTGGTATTTGATGCTGGGCACCATGCAGCTGACCCATATTCCAGGTGTGGTCGTATGCCCTGCTGATAAATATTTCTAAGTATTTTTTTACTGGCGCAACATGTGGTTCCACTTAATTTTCTCAGGATGGCTAACTTCCTTCTGGCCTTTGCTGCTGCTTTGTTGATGTGCTGCTTCCACGTCAGTCTATCATCGAATGTAACTCCGAGATAGGTAGGTTGCTTGTCTTCTCTTAGCAGTTCTCCATTTATTTTAATGATGCTAGCTTTTTGTTTGGGAGAGAGAGTAAAGAGTGTAGTGCTGCACTTATCTGTGTTGATGCTGACAAACTATCTGTTTGCCCATGAGGTTAAGGCATCTACAGCTCTTAGTATCAATTTGGCGGCCACTGTTGCATACTCATTTGTGCACCATATTACCAGAAGTTGTTACCGTGATTGGTTGTTCTTGTGTTGACCCTTTCTTAGCTAGCCTATCTGCTTTATCACTTCCGGGTGTATTTGAATGTCCTAGGATCCACTGCATAGTTATTTTGATGTCATGGGATGTAACAAATTTGTCAATATCAAGGGCTAGATGGGAGAGTTCAGATTTACAATGTCCACTATCTTCTAGAGCTTGAGGGGCGGACATTGAATCTGTGAAAATAATGTTTGTGCCTTTGATGGAAAGACATCGAAAACAGTCTTCAGGTGGTACAAAGCTGCTTCTAGCGCATGAATTTCAGCCTCATAATTGGAACATATCTTCCTGCATGTACCAAACAGCTCTTCAGATGATGTCTTACTTACTTACTTAATCCCGTCATGCCTAGTGACATATGGGGCTTCAGAAAGGACTTTCCATGCTCTCCTGTCCCGTGCAACCTTCAGCGCAGAGCCCCACGTCAGAGATACGGTGTCCAGTTCCTCTTCCATCATGCGCCCCATGTTGTCCGTGGTCTGCCTTTCTTTCTCTTTCCTTCTGGTGTCCAAGTGAGGGTTACCCTTGCTGGCATTTCTTAGATGATCTGTCTGGGTACTGTATATATACTCATGGTAGGACAAATTGTTTGTATCTCAAGTAAGTAAACAAACAACAGCTGACATTATTTTCTGAGATCAGGCAATTATGGAAATATCAACCAGGACAACCACTAGCCTTCCTTATAACAGTTGTCCCTTGCAATCCAGGCAACACTTACTAGCCTTCCTTATAACCATTATTCCTTGCAATCCAGGCAACACTTACTAGCCTTCCTTATAACCAGTCCCTTGCCATTCAAGTGAGCCTTACTTGACTTCCAAAGAACTTGTAATTTAGATTCTTAACCCTTAGAACCCGGGCTCCCGATATTTCGGGATTGAATGTAGCGCTCCATGCCCGAGCTCCGATATATCGGTTTGAGGTTATTTTTATATTTTTCGGTATTTGATAATAAATTTTGTACAAATGTGATGTCAAACACAATGCACTTCTTATACGTGGTTTTGCGAGATGACAGACGCTGTTGTTTGATTTTATTTTGGTACTGATAAGGTAATTAGTTAAGTATTTTCAGGTTCAAAAGTTGTTCTAAATTTTTCGGAAATGGTCACTAAAAGTATAACAGCAAGCTGTTGCAGTTGTTTTGAATGAATCCAAAGATAAATTATACTGAGAATGGGATTATTCTGATAAGGATATATACAGTGAGTTAGACGATCATTTAAGCAATGAAGAAATGCTTTAATCGATTAATATTCAAGCAATATATGTTCATTTTGGAAAAATAATCTACATATACGGGAGTATTCACGGCTATACTCCCATATTAAATCAAATCAATTTTAAAGTTTAGTATTCTGCAAAAAGATAATATGCAGCAATAACGGTGATGATGGGGTAAGTCAATAACAAATTATAGATCCCGTAAGTGTGCTAAAGTATCGTGTTTTAATATAACTCTGATATGGGCTGTTTTTGTTCAGGAACCCCGGTGAAGGGATTGTTAAGGCACAGGCGGCCAGGGTTCAAAGGGTTAAGTAAAAGATCAGGAAGAATATAGTTCAACAATGTACCTCGCACACTACATTTTGTTTCTTCCTAATTTGCTCTCGGAATTAGCATAGCATGTTGCTACTAGCGAAGGGTGTTAACAGCTTCGCTAACAGCATCCAAAATAAACAGATGACTGTGAGCTAAATTTGATTTGCACATCAGTTGACGGTGTGAAATCTTTGTATATTCGATTCTCCAGTTCCCCAGGTTGAAATCTACATAAGTACAGAATGTCAACTCTGTAGTTGGGGTAAGGCCCACCTGAATGAGGAGGGATACTGGCAGTAAAGGAAGCAAGCCTTCGCACACAAATCAGTCATGGAATAGATGTTATGATTACATAGGGCATAAGAATGAAAAAAAAGCACAGAATGTTAGAGTGTTGAAAGTAGATAAGATGTATTAGGTCCTTTGTTCGCTCATTGACTGCCTGTTTAACGATGATATGGCTGTTGATTTTTAATCTATAACTTACTTTCTTCATCAATCCTCTTCTAACCTGGAGCACCGAAGTTTGCTATAGGGAACGCCACCTCTTTTGAAACAAACGGACTGTGCATCCTTGGAAACCATCATTTTTTTATTTTTTTTAGATCCAGAAGCACTTGAGCTTTCAGCTCTTCAGCTCGGTGCCATGGACATCGTAACCCCTCGGTTCGGTTCCACAAACACCGCAAATCTGGGGAATCTGTGGCTTTTCTGCTGAACCCACACTCACAGAGGGCTAGTCACCCGAAGTCCAGCGCGCTACGAACATGCTGGGCAGGTGGGCGAAACCATCATTAAGAGATGAAGATGGAGGTGGTTTGGACATGTATGTCAGTGGTTGCATTGGCTAGGACAGTTCTCAGATGGACAGCGGATGAGAATAAAAGGCCCGGACATTCAAAGGAAACATGGAGAAGAACTGTGGAAAGAGAGTTGAAGGAGTGCGGCCTGACATGGGAGACGGTTGGTAGAAAGGCAGCAGAACGGCAACAGTAGAAGTCTCTTGTGGAAGCCTTATGTGTCAATCGGGACACAAAGAGGATATAGATAAATAGAATGCCAGATTTCACTATCCGTTGTTTTCCTCCTGGATTTATTCGAGTCCAGTCCTCTGTCAAATTTTTTCTTCCCAGAGCACCCTGTTATTCTTGATTCTAGGCCTCACATGCTTGTCGATAATGTCACAATCTGTACATGTCCAAACCATCACAATTATGACGGTTGTACTAGAGTTTGTAAGGCCAGTGTGTGTAATTACGTATTGCTTGACTATGAACTTTGTATATTCTTGTCACTTGGATTACATTTTTAGATACTTCATTTCTGAGGTTTGAAGCTGGTTTTAAGGGGGGATTCGGGTCTTGAAAATCAAGAATCTATTTTCGTTGTTTTCATATTAATATAAAATTTATATAAGCATTTTGAAAGAGTATGACTTAGAATAGTAGAACAAAATTAGTAAAAAAAAAATGTCAAAGTGTTGCCATGGAAACAATACAAAATGGCCACTAAAAACAAAATTTCAAATCCCTAAGGCTCTGAATCTAATGAACATAAATGAATTCTGTTTTCACTCTAAGGTGCGAATTGTAATATCTAAAATATTACACATGATTTTTAGGATATATTAAATATTTAATTTTTATAAATTTTTGGGTAAAAATTCCCTCAAAATTTGGTTTAAAAAAGCTGTTTTTGGGGGGGTGTGTTTACACAAAAATTCATAAAAATGTAATATTTAATATATCCTAAAAAGAATGTGTAATTTTGTAGTTGAAAGGTCTTCTTCTTTTCTTGCGTTGTTCTTTACAACCAATTTTAATCACTCTTTGTGATATGTTTGATCTTTGCCAAGAACGTGTATATTTGCACATTGGGTTGGTAGGCCCCTTTTTTTTTCTTTTTTTCGTCCGCTTTCAACTCAGACGAAGTTTCATCTCTGAAACTGATTTTTGCGTGAAAATATGTTTTTCCAATTTCTTACAATGGCAGCAGCGTGCACATTGTAAATTACTTTACACTGACAGCCGTGTGCTCAATGTACTGGTAATTAGTATTCCCTCGCCATACAGGCAGATTTTCTCCGACTTCAGAGGTACTCACGTTATCGTCCTGAGTAAGACCAGGGGACTCGAACAAATGCCGGACAGTAGGTTCGAACCCGAGCTATGAGGCGTCTCACAGCTAGCAGGCCGAGCTACAGTCCCCCGGTATAACTACTCTAGGCAGTCCCCCGGTAGGCCCCTAAATGCAGAGACTTCTACTGGTTTAGGACATGTGCATCCGATTTCAGCCAAACCTCCTTAGTCGCCTCTTACGACATGCGTGGCAGGTAACTAGTTCTATTCTATACACCCCATATTTGGGCCCGGTAACCACTCGGGCGAGTTGAAAGGTGAAGAAGAAGCTTGATTTATGGCAGAGTGTTTTTCAGGGCCCAAATCAGGACCGTAAAGAATAGATGCACTGTTACCTGCCATGTGTGTCGTAAGAGGCAACTAAGGAGGTGGGGCTAGCTACCCCACGCCGTAAAAACCCACTAGATAGCTACAGAAACCACAACCAGGAAAATTAACAGCGCGCCACCTGAGGAAGACTAAGGACTACACAAGAAAGACCCAGGAACACCTGGAAGCGGAAGTTGAAAAGGGAATGTAAGACAGTGGAGAGATCTGGAAAATATGGCCTTAGATAGAAGGTCTTGGAAAACCATGATTGCAGACCTATGCCTCCCTAGAGGTGAAGAAGAAAAGGTGAAGAACTCTTCGATGCTGCTTTAAGCAGTTTGTCATCAAAAGTTGCACAGACAGCACTGGGTGAACGAGTATTTTTTTAACCAGAAAACACAAGAACCATCAGCATGTATGCCCTTACCCCTATGCTAGGAGAAACTGAGCATCTATTGGTCTGCCCGTAGTACTATTAATTTTAGTAACCATTATTAAACACAATTAACAACGCCCATGTGGTCTCGGGGTCCACGGGGAAAGCAAAGAATAGCACCACTGTGACCTACAAGGCATGTCGTAAAAGGCGAGCGGTGTAGGACCTAAGGATGCTACCCTAGGAAATAAAAAGCATCGCAGAAATCAGATGTGCTGGTCTACTTGTAGGCGCATAACTGACACAGCGTATAATCGCTCTTAAGCTCAGATCATATACAAATCACACCGAGAGATTAACAAGAGGTCGATATGGAGCATTCTAAGAAGAAGAAACACAACAGAAAACAATTTTTGTGAATAGCATACTTGTCTGGGCATACGATACAGTCCTTGCCAGAGCAATAGTGGCCTTGTTCACAAGGGGTATTGCACTGTTGACCTTCAGTTACATAGTACACAAGCAGTAAATACAGACAGCCTATTCTAAACATTCTCTGAAACGAAAGACAAAAAAATTATATTTTAACAGTAATTCTAATCAGGCATAGTTAATTATTATAATGAGCAATCACATCCCCGACCCAAGTGGATCCATATATACACAGATGAATCATCAGCGTGACAGCGAGGAAAGGAGAGACCAGAACCATCATTATACTCCAAGACGGCACTATAATAAAAACATAAGTGCCACCGGATAACTCTCAACAAATTTTAGAGTCGAACAACAGATAATTGTCGATGCCCTGAAAATACTGCAACAAAGAAACATACAAAACAACAAACTTGTCTTCCTTCGTGACTGCATGTAAGTCCTGGAGGCCACACAAAGGGAACCACAAGATAATATGGATGGATGGAGGATGGATAAATCACGAAAAGTCTACACAAGAGCGGAAGAAAATGAAGATGCTGCCTTGATTCTGTGTGAAGCTAATAGATCATGAATGGCAATTACCAGAGCTGAGGAAAACGAAGATGCTACTTTGCTTAGACATGAAGCATTACAGGAGCCACCTGAACCATTAAAATCGTTTATGGATGACATAGCCGATTTAAAAAACTTAAAAGATATCTGAAAATAAAACTTGTGTTCAGATGACATCTTTTGGAATGACGAACCCA
Organism: Arion vulgaris; assembly: GCA_020796225.1. Lineage (NCBI taxonomy): Eukaryota > Metazoa > Mollusca > Gastropoda > Stylommatophora > Arionidae > Arion > Arion vulgaris. Next base: position 38,301,176 of record CM036767.1, read on the forward strand.
ATTCCTCATCAAGGATTTATGCTAACTTTCAAAATTGAAATATATCATCAATTTGAACACAACCAAACGAAGACCCAAAATTTCTTCAAATTTACTTCATGGATAATGAAGAAGCTCAGACAAATCTGCACAACAACTGTGATCCTGAGACTAATCAAAATATGCTACATAGGTGCATTAGCTATGTCAGAAGTTTTAAGATGGTATTAGATTAGTTGCCCACAGACGACATGAAAACTGCAATCCGCGCAGATATATTTCCGGCCGGTCAACATGAGCAGACTTATAACGCACCTGTAGTAAACGAAGTTGCCATTATCATAGCAGCAAATTATTTTAAAAAGCGGGACGTAATCTTGCAAAAAATGAGAAAACATGCTGCAACCTTCTTCTTCTTTGCTTGATCTTTGCCAAGAACGTGTATAAGTTGCACATTGGTTTGGTAGGCCCCTAAACGCATAGACTTCTACACGCTTAGGACACATGCATCCGATTTCAGTCAAACCTCCTCAGTCGCCTCTTACGACATGCATGACAGGTAACAGTGGTTCTATTCTTTACACCCCAAATTTGGTCCCGGTAACCACTTGGCGGCTGCAACCTATATCCGAGCAAAGCCGGGTTAATTTAGCTAGTTGTCTATAAATGAGAAAGTAAGATGGCAAAAGTTATTGATATTGATGAACACAAGGAGTTTTCTTACAAGAACCCCAGAGGAAGCAACGAAGTAACGAATATGATCAACAAATAAACAAATGATATTGATGAAGTACTGTGGAACCTCGATTAACCGTCACTGTCAGGATCAGGGCTGTGACGAATAACTGAGTAGACGGATAATAGAGATCTCTTAATACATATGTACAGTAATGTGATTACACTGCGGGCTTGGAACGAAAATGCAAATAAAATCATTTGAAAGTGAATAATACATATACATTGAATTTAATTTGACAAAACGATCAATATAAATTTCAGTATAAGAGTAGTAATGTACAGAAATGTATTGTAATATTATAAACATATATTACTTTAAAATAATCTGTCATCTCCTTCTGTGTCTTTGAGGCTCGAACTTTTTTCATGGCAATGTTCTTACACAGAAGTAGGATCTGTGTTGCATTTGCCTCCTCCTGTATTTAAAATAAGCCGATGCACTTTGATAACATTGTTTCTGCTTCTGAGTGGCTAGTTGTAGGTTTTTGGTTAAGAATGGCAAATTACGCACTTTTGGTAACTCAAGGCTTCGAATGCTAAAACTAGCTACAGACGCCGAGTTGGTAAGACTTGTTTACGCAAGTTCAAGTGAATATGCCACGTGGCTGGCACATACTGTACTTGACAAACCTTGTTATTGTGTCTCTCACTGGGTAACTATGTCATATTTATTCTGAATACGAAATACGCATTTCAATGATAGGGGTGGTGGTGGAACTGGTCATAGTTACTCTATTACAGTCACTTCCACCATCATACAGTACAGTCACATCCAACTTTATACAGTAGGGTGTACAGTAATTCGTGCACAATTTTAAAGATGTCTGTTTGTTTGTTGATACTTTCGCATTTTTTTAGACGATAATGGGTAACAGAAACTGACAGTCAAATGAGTGACAGTTAATCTAGGTTTTACCGTAATTCAAAAGTGTGCGGCTATGAAGGCCAGGAAAGAAAAGGCACATAACTGGCACAACGCACAATCGCTCTTAGGCTCAGATCACATACAAATCACAAAGAGTGGTCGATATGGAGCATTCGAAGAAGATACAATGAGGTATATTCAGGAATACAGTGTTAGGTCTGTGTTTATCTTTGAATAGCGGCACAAAATGGGTGATATGGTCAACATTATGCATGTCTGCATTTACTTCCCAGTAGATCTCTGGCACCAAATTGTCGCCGGGTCAACCTAAGATCCATTACAGCCTGACAAAATGCCACAGCTGAATTGAAACCAGACCACACACCTACAAAGCAAGATCACTAACGACTACACATTCTCAACTCTCATGATACATACTATTGTCAACTGATATGCTTACTAAATAGCAAACAACTCACTCAGATCGCTATCTTCTATGTCCTTATCAACTCTTGTGTTGCTACAGGTTTCCACTTACTGTAAAGAAAAATCAAGAGTTCAAGTAAACAAATCAAATCAGTTTTTCTTTACATGTTTTTTTCTCTTCTCGTTGAACCTCTATGAATTCAAGTGTAGTCCAGTATGGTGCTTCTGGCTGAATTTTGTGTGAAGGCTTGTTTTCCTTTTCATCAGTGTCCCGTGCCCACCCGAGTGGTTACCGGGTCCAAAATTTGGGGTGTAAAGAATAGAACCACTGTTATCTGCCACACATGTTGTAAGAGGCGACTACGGTTTGGCTGAAATCGGATGCATGTGTCCTAAACGTGTAAGTCTATGCATTTAGGGCCTACCAAACCAATGTGCAACGTATACACGTTCTTGGCAAAGATGAAACATATCACAAAGAGTGATTAAAATTGGTCAGAAAGAACGAACGCAAAGAAGAAGTATGTGATCTGAGCTTAAGAGCGATGGTATGTTGTGCCAATTATGCGCCTACAAGTAGGCCAGCACATCCAATTTCTGCTATGCTTTTTATTTACTAGGATAGCATCCCTCGGGCCTACATCAGTTGCCTCTTACGACATGTCTTGTAGGTTGCAGTGGTACTATTCTTTGCTTCCTTGCAGCCCGGTACCACATTGCGATTTTCTGAACTAATTTATAAGAATAAAATGTCATTACTAATATTGTATAATTCATTATCATTGTTTAGCTGTTGTTCAATTCAGGCATAGTCATGATGCCTAATATGGAGTCTGACTTTATTGCGTGAAGGCTTGCTTTCATTATCACCAGTGTACCTCAGCATTCAGGCGAGCCTAACTCAGAGTACAGAAAGTACTTGAAATTTAGACCAAGTGTAAACTAGACAGAGCCAACCAATGCATTTGCAAGTACTAAAATTCTAGTCTTCTTCTTCGAACGCTCGATATCGACCACTTGTCAAACACTCTGTGTGTTTTGTATGTGATCTGAACACTCTATAACTTGCAGTTTCATATTTTATTTAGACTTTTAATCATACTTTAGATCATATTTAAATATATTATTTTAGTTTTACTAACCACAACAGAAAGTAATGGCAAACTAATGAACGTATAAGTGGCATCTAGAAAATTGACAACTTGTTCTCCTCTTCTTCTTCTTCTTCGCGTTCGTTCTTTACTACCAATTTTAATCACTCTTTATGAAATGTTTGATCTTTGCCAAGAACGTGTATCTACGTTGCACATTGGTTTGGTAGGCCCCTAAACGCATAGACTTCTACACGTTAAAACACGTGCATCCGACTTCAGCCAAACCTCCTTAGTAGCCTCTTACGACATGCGCGGCAGGTAACAGTGGTTCTATTCTTTACACCCATATTTGGGCCCCTGTAAAACTCGGCGGGCAACTTGTTGACTGTGGTTGATGGCTAAGTTCTGTAAAGGATATGGCATGATGTTCAACCACAACTGTATTGAGTAAGTCAGTAAGTTAAATAATAGTAATCGTATAAATATGTATTAGTATGATATATTTGGGAGCTACAAAATAAATTCCACCCTGAAGCAAAAATAACTTGGTATCGAAACTGTTAAATTTATTTTCAAATTATTATTGGTTATCAGATGTGTACTCAATCGTGGCTGGGCTGTGCAGAGGAGGTCATACAACACATATGTGCCATTCAGGACACTGACCATGGAGAAGACTGGATACCAATACCCATAAACAATCCTTTGTAGTAGTCACCACGATAAACAAACCAAGTCAAGATTCGCTGCCCACAATAGTCAATGCAGAAGTCGAAGCAGTAATAAATGACTACACATCGGAGGAAGATGCTGTTGAGTCTTCACTGATGGTTCTGTTATTCAGCACAGTTGAAGTGCATGGGCCTTTACGGTTAGAGCGAAAGGAAAAGTCATCAAAGAGGCAAGTGGCACATATACGACAACAACCAGCAGCATGACTATGGAGGTTATGGCGGTTACAAAATCCCTGGAGTGGCTACAGATGCATACATTCACTCACACATGCATGCTCAGCGACTCTATGAGCATGATACAGAAGATCAAGGCCGGTTATGTACGAAGGCAGTGGATAACGAAACTACCCGCCCTGGGAAAACCGTGCAAGGTACTGTGCGATTAAAAATTAACACCCCCGGAAGAACTGAGGTTGGAGATACCTAAGGGAACTGCCAGCCTTGGGGCAACCGGGCAAGATTTGATTGCAGTCGTAACTAACATCCCCGGAATAACTGGAGCGGGTGATGGTGGCGGGCGCAAATCCTCAGTTGCGTTGATAGCGCCGACTGAAACGACCCTCTACATTACTTGTACTAGGTCCCATGCCGGTGCCTTTCGAGGTTAATTGCAAATTGCCACGACTCAATGCGCGTCTAGAAAAGGCTGAGAATGTTCCTTCTCCGGATCAAACTCAAAATGTACGGTAAAGCAAGGCCGACAATGTACGGATCAGACAGGAAGTCCGGGTCCTGAACATTGGCGAAGGCCGATACTTTACATGGTGTTTTATACGAGTAAGACGCCGTCCGAGGACAAGCCCGAGAAATATTTCTCAGTCAGAACGGGTAAAGCAGCGTAACTCACTGTCCTGGCGTAGATCACAAAGCCCAAATATACGGCAAAGTTGATCGAAAAGGCGTAGATCCGAAGGATCGCACTAGGAAAGTTCACCCTAGTAAATCAAAAGCTGGCTGAAACCAGACGGGCGGGCCTAGTCACCATGGGCGATAATCGTCCCGCGTAGATCATTCGCTTCTGCCAGTGGACCAATTATACATCACAATAAGAATGACCAAAATTGGCCGTGAAGAACGATCGAAGAAGAAATCAAATACTTACCTTCATCTTTGTCCCGGGTCACGCTGGCTGGGGTGAAGGGCAATGAGAGAGCAGACGCACTGGTGGCAATGCTATGATTGAGAATGGGTCTTCTATGGACAGAGGTGACATCATCAACGCTCTCAGAGAAAACATATGCGCAGAAGAATTCAACTATGAAGATAAAGGATATTCTCTATCTCGGTTGCGCAAGTTTTGCATACCGATAGGTGCGGCAAGACAGGAAAACCACAAGAGAAAACCCAGTAGATACATCAACCAACACAGAACGGGAGTTGTTAGCCTAAAAACAAGGAGATACATGCTTGGGAGGAGGTCGGAGCAATTATGGACCTCTCTGATGTGCGATGAAGATGATCCTTAACACTTTACTGACCACTTACGGTCGTCAATTTCCGGTTAAAAGTCTTAGAGACCAACTTCGACGATCTACAAATTTCGAACATGTTGAATGCAAACAGACGGCAGTATCGATAACTTTAGCGATCATGTGTCATCCGGTCATTTTATTATTCCAAAATAGCTGCGCTTGCTGATATCAAAAGTTAGACACGCTTGAAGCAATGTTTTCATGAAAATTTGTTATTTTTGTTACAAGTACACTTCCAGTATTTTTATCATGTCTGATAACATAAACTAGACTTATAACATAGATGATTCTGACTCTGTCAGCGAATATTGTGACGAAAGTGATACCGCAAGGTTAAGCAGAGATGTATCGGCGAATAATACAGCATGTGACAGTAGTGACAAACATGTTGAATTACACGATAATGTTGATGTTGGTACATCTGAAGTAAGAAGTGGGCGTGGTACAAGAGACCAGAACAGAACTGCACATGTAAATAATCTTTGGAGATGGAGTAATAGTCCTCAAAACGAACTATTTGAGCTAGACATTCTTCTTCTACACGAATAACAATGTGTGACCGATGTGTCACGTCAGACGCAACTGGGTATATCATATTGATTTCTTTCAACCTTCTTTTTCCTTATACTACCATAGATTTGATCACTGATGAAGTGAATAGGTACTGTGAAAATCACATATATCAGTACACATGAAGTGTAATGTACAAAAATCTTACTTGTGATCAGACTGGTGCATTTGAAATTTATGGATTCATAGGGCGCCTTCAGATTGGTTTGGAAATATTTTGTAAACCAGCAGTCTCAGACTTCTCTCTCTCTTGCCTTTTACCCCGGATTGGAGCATAGGCCCTCAACCAACTCATGCCAAGTCTTCCTATCAGTCTCAGACTACTGGTGTAATAATTAAGGTTGTGTTAGGTATCATCTATGGTTGTGTTTCATCTAAGTTTGTAAAAGATCTTTATGGATACAAAAACAAAGGATATATACTCTACTGTAACAGTTTTGCATTCAAGTCCAGCTTTATTTCAAGAGCAGAAAGAAATGCAGATAGGTGCATGTGGAACAGTACCTAAAAACAGGAATAATTTTCCTGAAGAAAAAGCAACTCAAATTAACACGGCAGATCAACCTGTGTTTTGTGCGACAGAAGATAAATTCATGCTGGCAGTTACCTGGCATGACACCTCATATCTACTGTTCACTCTAATGGTATTATGGACAAGACAGTCTGAAAATTCATAATAACCAAGAAGCCTGTACTGCAAAAATACCACAAAGGATGGGGGTGTCGACCACTTCGACCAGCCCACACAGATCCTATAAGTGGTACCTGCTATTATATCATTTCATAGTTGAAACTGCTCAGTTCAATTGGCACATAAGCTACAACACTGCAAGCTCCACAACAACTATCACAGCAAAGAAGTTTAGGCAGGATGTCAGTATCGCTTTTCTTGAACCTGCTATTCTTCAACGAAATGTGACACCTTCATGTCCACAAAATCATGATTTACTGATTGCCATTTCATTGCAAATATGTAAACCCAAGGCACAAACTGGACTAGATTGTGTACGGCTGCAGGAAAAAGAAGCCTGACTTGCATATGCTACCCAAATTTCAATGTTTACTTCTATGCTTGACACTCTGCATCAAGTTATACCACACAGTTGAGGATTATCAACGTTCCCTGCAAAGACTTCTGCAGAAGCATGCAGCTACAATATAAACCCCAGTTCATGAAGGAAGCAGATAAGACTATAACTAGAGGTGTAGTTTATTCATTTAACATTCACAAACACTCATTGTGAGATGCCACATAAACAAATACACTCAAAAGAAAATAAAAATGTTTTTCATTTTATTCAAACTTATGTTTATTTTTTATGTTGAAATATGTTGTCAATCGTTAAATCAGTACTCATAATTACCTTGTTTTATTCATTGACAACCATGTCCCTAACATTTTATTGCCCTGAAATTGAAAAAACTCACTAAAAACTAGGAAAAGTGGCTGGTTTTAAAACATATTCTATAATTTCGATAAATATCCACACAAAATCAAAATGGCCGCCCCATATAATCATGCGACTAATTTACAGAAAATATTGTTTTTCAGATGTTACAACCATTTATAATAGTGCTCAGAAAATTTTGAAGCGGAATATCGCTTTTTAAATGTTTAATGAATTTAATTTTAAAAAGTTATTTTGTAAGAAAACTGCAAACACCACACCCTTGGTCAGCCTTGGTCATGAGTCATGTACTGAGTAATGCTTAGGATTGCTGGTCAGCAAAGTCTGCTGCACAGTGTTAAGTGAACAATGAACAACATTCAAATAAAACTAATCCCTATCCCTAGTTGCTAGCTAATCAATCAAATTAATGTGTAGTTTACAGTTGATAAGAAAGTTATGAGACATGACAAGAAAAAAAGGACAATATCAATATGGCGAACGTCGTCGGTCGTGTAGCCGAATTATTATACTACTTAAATGACAATTAAGATTCAAATGTACATACAAACGTTAAAGTGTGGGCAGGATTATATTATTAATGGTCAAAATCACTAACAGAGCACCAGTAGTAAATAAAAGGATAATATCAAACTTACTTCAATGTGTAACTTTGAAACGACAAATATTGTTAGTTGAAATAGTTGTTTTGTAAGTTCAATAGCTGTCTACTGTCTACCTACTGTCTCAGTTTGTCACTTTTGTGTCAGCAGTTTTTGGGTCCAAAAGACTAATGACGTTTCATACAATAAGTGCGATATACTGTATGACAGTTAGTAGTTAAACTCTGAGCTTTATAAAGTAAAGGATTCCAAATACCTGTCATGTTGCCAACTAAAATTGAGAAAATAAGCCAAACACTGGCCGAAAAAGCCAGGAGGAAAATAGTGCTATTTCATACTCACTACATCATACACGGCGTCATATTTGCATTGAGATACCGCTCTTTTAGTAATTTGCACTACTTTTTCAGCGCAGTCCGTTTGACTAAATAAATTTAACACAAGTCAGCCATTGTGTTTTTTCGATCGAATCGATGAAACAGCGTAGTAAACAATTGCTACATATGAAATATGTCATTCATATAGTAAACCGATTGTTCTACGTGTAACTGTAACATATTCTACAGATCTGGAAAATTCTATGATTATATGTTAAGTAGAAGTTATTTTGAACGAAATTTTTTTCGATGGTCACTACCATTATTTTGAACCGAAAATTTCGCTGTACACCCATAAACATCGTATTTACGTGAAACTGCATTATTAACTTCTCTTTACTCATAAATTTTCATTACTAGAAACATTTTTCTCTTCTAAGGCACTTTACGTTGTATCGGCGTCAATAACCTACCAGACTTACTATTTATCTGTGCTCGAAGCGGTTTGCTTTGACGTCCATAACAACCGCGCAGTTTGCGATCTTCTCGTGAATTCTTTTCGTCATTTTACTTGTGTCAACGATATCCAGCAATGCTAAATACAAATTTTAATTTTTTTTTATATTTCAAACATTATTTATGCCTTCAGTTGACTATCGAGTATCAACGGTAATATTAAATATCCCACACTAGATCTAGCTGTCCAAAGTGAACCATTCGTCGAAGGATAGACGGACAATGATTGGCCTGATCTTTATCGTACACTATTCAGATTTACTTGAGAAGTCTCATATTATTGTATTGTGATTTCAGAATTAAAATAACTAGTGAATCATTTCAGTATCCTTTTAATTGTCTTTCTTAATTATAGACATTTCATGTTTAAAAGTTGTGCCATTTAAATTGCACTCATTGCTTAGCTGCAAATGAAGCTTTAGACAAAATATAGTCTAGTACAATTTAAATGTAACTATTACAAGATCATCTACATTTTCTTTTTATGAAACTTCTTCTGTGACTTTCAATTTGTTAGTGTTGAACTAAATGATAATTAGTGATGAAATACTGCATCATGTCTTCTATATGAACATACATTGAACAAGCACATTTTATGTCATTGAAAGTTTTGTGTAGGACCTGAGCTTTGAGTAAAATTGATTAATCAAAGGTACAGTAAACACAATGATACAGCAAATCAGATCTTTGTATAAATCATAATTTCTATATAGTTGAAGTACAGGTAAATGATTTACCAGTGTGTTTTCATTATTATCAAAAACTTTCTTATGTTTAAAAATGTATTGACTACTAGATCAACAATTTCATTGAATAATATCCTTTCTAATTTCCCATGCATTGACCTTAGTCTTGCAATGATGGTCAAGCTTTAACACTTTCTGAGTAAATTATTCAACAACCTCTATCTCCAGTTTTTAATAAAGTAATAAATATATTTAATGTTATTCAAAGGTTGAAGTCAGTTGCATGGGAGATCATAATGAATATTATTTATTGAAACTGTTGATCTAGTGCTCATTATATGTTCCATAACAAAACAATTTAGAAAATAATAAAAGCATATTGGTAAATTATTCACTCTAGCATCAGATGTTAATTTTTGTATTCATATATTTCTTGATTTATCTGCAATATGTTGTGCTGTTCTGAGTGACTCTTTGAATAGTGTGAGTTTTTTATATATTTACTTATGTATGCACATCTCACATACAAACATGCTGGATACTTATTTGGTAAATCATTTATATATGTTGAGTAAATATAAATGATCACATTTAGTTCAACCACTAACAAATTGAAAGTCACAGAAGAAGTTTACATAAAAAGAAAATGTAGATGATCTTGCAATAGTTACATTTGAAATTGCTACTAGACTATATTTTGTCACAAGCTTTCATTGCAGCTACAATAGTGCAATTTAAATGACAACTTTTTAAAACATGAAATGCCTATAATTAAGAAAGACAATTAAAAGGATACTGAAATGATTACTAGTTATTTAATTTGAAATCACAGTACAAATATGAGACTTCAAGTAAATCTGAATAGTGTACGATAAAGATCGGGCCAATCATTATTGCCGTCTATCGCTGACGAATGGTTCACTTTGGAAAGCTAGATCTAGTGTGGATATTTATATTAGCTGTTGATACTCGATACAAAAGTCAACTGAAGGCATAAATAATGTTTGAAATATAAAAAGAAAATTAAAATTTTGTATTTAGCATTGCTGGATATCGTTGACACAAGTAAAATGACGAAAGTAATTCACGAGAAGATCAAACTGAGCGGTTGTTATGACGTCAAAGCAAACCGGCTTCGTAGCACAGATAAATGGTAAGTCTGGTAGGTTATTGACGTGCAAACGTAAAGTTGCCCTTAGAAGAGAGAAAAATGTTTCTAGTAATGAAAATTTATGAGTAAAGAGAAGTTAATAATGCATTTCACCTAAATACGATGTTTATGGGTAGACCTGCCGAAATTTTCAAGGTTCCAAATAATGTAGTGACCATCGAAAAATTTGTTCCAAATAGCTTCATTAACATATAATCATAGAATTTCCAGATCTGTAGAATATGTTACAGTTACACGTAGAACAATCGGTTTTACTATATGAATGACACATATTTCATATAAGCAATTGTTCACGCTGTTTCATCGATTCGATCGAAAAACACAATGGCTGACTTGTGTTCACTGCGACTGCGCTGAAAAAGTGAGTGAAATTACTAAAAGAGCGGTGTTGGTTCGCCGTGCATAAGAAGTTCTCCAAATCAAGGTCATCAGTAACCACACCACTGAAACCAGCACCATACACTTTATAAGTAGATAAGCTCTTTACCATATTAGGGGAGGCAGTAAAATCCTTGCAACATTTGTTAGATAAGAGCAGTTCTGTTCTTATTCTCACTATCGCCTCTACTTTGTACGTGTTTCGCTCTCAGTAATAGCATAACTAACTGGAGTTATTAAGCCAGTCAGAGCAAAGGTGGCAAGCTCTTTAAATGACTCGTGTTGAAGAACACCAATCCAAAAAGTTTCATTGTCTGTTAAAAATCCATCTTTCTTAAATTGGACTTCTTCTTTCTAATCAATACAGATTATTTTTCGGGTTTGTTTTCTATTGCACTTATCTTTTCCCCCTCAATGCGTACATGGTAGTTCTGCAAATAAAGGCCTTGATGCTTGGTTTAACATTATCATAGGGCTCAGTTTTGACAAGCACTCAAATGTATCTCTGGCAGGTGGAAGACGTGTAATTTGGTCGAAGTTTCCCTCTAACATACCATACAGGCTTTCAATTATAGCGTATTCTTGTACTTTAAGTCAACAATGAGATCACTGAAAGTGAGATGATGTTTTTTTTATTAAACAAGAATATGTTGTTCTGTGCAACCTATGTGTCTCTAAAGTGCTCCCTTGTATATGACCTATCATTATTTCACTGAGATGGTCGACAGAACGAATGGCACAGTGACAGGCCACACATACAGCCAATTAAGTTCTGCTTCTTAACCTTATCATAATTTTGTCTAGGGGAATTCTCCACGTGAAGTGTGTTCTGTCCTGTTGATGGAGTCATCTGTGTTTTTTCTGACTTTTCATGTGCAGTGAGGCTACAGGCTTTAGGCACAACGGTACAATGGAATAATTTACAAAACACATTTTGTGATTTTTTTTTTTTGCTTTCAACTCAGACGAAGTTTCATCTCTGAAACTGATTTTTGCGTGAAAATCTGTTTTCCAATTTCTTACAATGGCAGAGCGTACATTGTAAATTACTTACACTGGCAGCCGTCTGCTCAATGTACTGTAATTAGTATTCCCTCGCCATACAGGCAGATTTTCTCCGACTTCAGGGGTACCTACGTTATCGTCCTGAGTAAGACCAGGGACTTGAACAAATGCCGGACAGTAGGATCGGAACCGAGCTATGAGGCGTCTCACAGCTAGCAGGCCGAGCTACTATCAACTACTCTAGGCAGTCCCCCACATTTTGTGATCCATCAGAAGATCTTTTCGCTAATACAAAAATCTTTTCCCAATTGGTATTATATTTGTGACTACTATCATAAGATTGTGTCCATTTTTTTTGTCAATTTTGATAGATTTCTTGCAAAATTACACACGAATAAAAACAAAAAAACAGGACTGCAGTGCATAATCCGAGGCGCGAAAAAGAGCAAAGCAGGAAGTGATGTTACTTTCCATAATATTTCATAATCTTTAGTACTAAACATATTTTTTAACAATACCAACTAAACCAATAAAAACTATATTAGTATATTTACCAATTTTCTCTTAAGAATTATACACCTTTTAGAGAAGAAAAATTGCATAGGAAAAAAGCAAAATCAGCTAAAAGGCCAATACTTTTTTAGCCAACCATTTTTTATAAAAGCCAAATTTCTTGAATCTTGCTTTAAAAAAGCCACATTGGCAACCCTGGTCACAACGCCTATTCTGCTCTTTAAGATTTAACCAAATAACAGATTTTGCAGAATAAGGGTTTTCCTGTATACATTTTTACTTGCAGTTCCGAGTAATCCTCTAACTTATGTAATCGTGTCTTGACTTGTTTTACATTACTCGTCCATCTGATTGCAGTTATGAAAATCTGTTCCATACACCTTCTTTGCTCACTGACCAAAAATTATCAAGATATACGAACAGGAAGACGGAAATAACTGAAATTCGGTAGTTGATTTTTAAAAAGCCATGACATCAGCTCAAGTTTAAGTAATGGCGGAGCAAGCTTAAGATACTGACTACTGTATTTCTCGATACCCCGTCCTTTCAGCAACAGGAAAATAACGAAACCCAACATAGATGCATTCAAGAGCACTAAAGTGCATTGTTCAATACAATCAGTGGCGACTCGTGATCGTTTTGTTGGTGGGTTAGACACAAATTTTCAGGAAAATCATGGCTTTTCCGAAAATTTATTTTTAGGTAGTTATATTTTATTTATTAAATAATAAATACACGTTACACATTATTTTGGTGGGACCTGGCCTCTGAATATATATATATATATATATATATATATATATATATATATATATATATATATATATATATATATATATTATATATATGACCTTTTGTCTTTACAGACGGTCAATTGGCAAGTGTTTTACTGTGACAACTTCTGAGTTTTCGCTTTTCTCTCTTCTCGTTCAGCTCATACATAAGTCTCTTCTCAAAAGACTCTGCGCCTTTTATGCAATATGGCTTTCACACAACTCTGTCATCATAGTTTTCCATGTGCTGGGACCTAAGTTTTTATTGAGACTTTGCATATTTTTATATCTGAGCAGTGGTCTGTCCTGGTGCCTCTTCTCTCCGAAAGTTCACAGAACATTTGTTTTGATGCGACAAGTTTCCATTCTTCTCACATCCCTAACTATCTTAGTCGTCCACTACTGAATGCCCATGATGGAAGGCAGGTTTGCACGTTTCAGTAGTTCAGAGTTGGATATCTTGTCGTATCGCCTGATGTTCATAATCTTGCAAAAATCGAAGGTGAAAGATTTAAATCTCCTCTCGTCTTGGTAGGCTGTCCATTACAATATATGCATAGAATAAAGCCCGCTCAGAATGTATAGTGTGCATGTCCGACTGAAACACAGACTCCCGAGCACATCCTGCAGTCATGTCCATCGTACACACACCAACGAAACATAGCTTTATGAGCGAAGCTTACAGAGGCAAGCCATGGGAGCTTCGAGAACTCCAACTGACATGCAGCTTCATGAGGCAGCCTATCTCCTGTTTTAGACGAGCATAAGAAACCGAACTCAAGAAAAGACAATACAATATTTATCCCGACATTATGCTATCAGTGACGAAACCTCGACGCTGGCATCAAATGATAGAAGAAAGTTAGTCACACAGATGTGAAGTGTTTACACAGAATGCTGGGAGTAACAAGAAGATACCGGTTTAAAATGAAGGCATCACGAAAAAAAGGGTACACCATCAGTGCTGAACTTCATCAAGAAACAACAAGTTAAATGGTTCGGTCATAGAAGCAGATTACCAACAGACAATGTGCCTCAAAGAGCATTGTAACATTAATACAGGTGATACAACCTAAAGGCCATCCACGAAAAAGGGGGGATCAGGAGAAAATAGGCGACGAAAAACTGTTTATGAAACGCAAAAAGCCCTTTCCCCTATAAACTCTTCTACCCTGAAGGTGTGAGGCAAACGGGATTCGATAAAAGAAGAAGAAACTGTATTTAGTATTGGGGTTTGTTATCAGGATTAAAGCCTCTTTGGGTCGAGTGCCTTTTCAACCTAAAAGAAACATTGTTTGGTTATATCAGATCGTATATTGTGTAGGCCAACAAACATGAAGAAAATGAACTCAATCGGAGAACTCAAGTTATATATATATATATATCTTATATATATATTTTATATATATATATATATATATATATATATATATATTATATATCACTCTGTGGCGAAATAATTAATTATTTGATTTGATTTTCTATTTATTATTGGTTTCTAAACTGACGTCACTGCACTCCGGCAGACCTAAGGTGCTCAGTCTCTCAACAGATATCGAAGAGTATGCATACTGATGGTTCCTGGTCGCTGATTTATTTTCTATAATAGCCAACAATAAGAGAAAAAAATTTGAAATGAAGAAATTAGAAGAAGACTGGATGGGAAACCAGTCATTCAATCCATAAAAGAACAACAGATTAAATGGTTTGAACACCTGACAAGAATGCCTGGTATCGCCTACCACAGAGAGCCACACAGAAAAAGTATAATGAGTACAAGCAAAAGGAAGACACTGCAACGATGGAGCACGGCATCAAGAACAGCCTTACGAAAATGAATATCAGCTTACAAAGTGCCTTAAAACAAGATCCCCGCTCCTCCTACATTCTGTAAAAAGTAAATGGTGGAAGAGAAGAAGAATAACCAACGTGTAGGTGTTGGAAGTTTGGGCATTTGATGAGGCAGTGAAAGCATATTTTGCTTGAATATGCGTGTTACAGAGGATTCTCCATGTGTCATGAACAGAGAAGAGAGCAAGTGAATCTATGCAGAAGAAATTCAGGGTCAGATAAGCTTGTGATGCTACAGATGGGAAAAGAGAGAAGAGATATTGTATACGTATGGAGAGACATGAGGGGTGAGATGACCGTCGCGGAGGGAGGCATGCACAGGAGGAGAGGAGGACCACGGAGAAAGATGGATTTGGATGTAACTGTGGTTTGAACATGATGGCAGCAGAAGCAGGACATCTGGCCTATGAGAGAGAGAAATTCCAGATTACTGTTGGGGTGGCAAAGTTCTGCTCAGTTCTGGACAAACTTTTTGATGATGATGATGATGATGAATAGCCAACTCTCTTTAATATCAAGCTGTTGCAGAACAGAAGCATTTGTTCTTTTCTCGAAAGGGGAAATAACTTCCCGGAATAGACAAATAATAGTAAATAGTTTTAAAAAAACATAATTTTTTCGAAAATTTTGTCTGGCCCCACCAAGTAAATTACCAGGAGCCGCCACTGAGATCCACGTAAGCCTCTGGAGGTTGAAACTGATAGACGACATCACGATCGACTCTATTATCGTGTCGACATCCACTCATACCGAAAACTGCCCTTTGGGTCTTGGCATCGACTGAGAGTCAGATCACGGCCTTCGTTATTATCGCTATTATAGAGTCGGCTGTGGTCAGATACAACAACGACCCCAGTAAACGGGGTCCCAAATAGCCAATGGAGGGCAGCAGCAACGGCCTCAACCTCCATCCTATACTGGAAGTAGTTGTCCTGTATGCTCCACGTTGCTCTGCAACAACCCTACCATGCGCATTAGTCAAGAAATTCTAGCCTGACTTCTCACCACGATGCACGGACCCATCGGTATATACAACAAGATCATCATCTCTTGCATTATCTTCTATCAGCTGCTTAACTGCAATTTCAGCCTTCATATTGTCACAATCTCTTCCAAGAGTAATCTTTCTCGCGATCACCTGCTAGACTGATGTCCAGATTTCCACATACATTCTCTTATTCATGTGAAAATCTGATTCATGCGGCTTTAGTGTCTGGTTTTAGCCAGCGTTTACTGGGTTCGCTCTACGTCAGCTTTGGGCTGTCCCCAGACGACCTACAAGGTAGCAGGTTGCTATTTTCTTTAGGTAGCTACCTTGAACCTACCCTCCCGGGTTGTTGAGCATCATCTGACCAGGTTACCAGTCTCTTTTTTGGACTGCTTGGTTTGCCTGCCGTCCAGTTTGTGTCAGTTTGCTCCGCTAGCCTTTTTCCTAATCGAACTATAAGGCAGTAGTGGTTCTCTGCGAGAAGAAATGGGATTATTGTTCTCTGGATGGAGACCCCATTTTCGAGGCTCGCCACCGTTTTGTCTACCTCACGTTTCTTTTGGTGCCCTTCGCCCATTTCTGCTTGTTCCCTCGTCCACTGACTGGGCCGCCCCATTCTCTTCGTCACTTGTGCTCATTGTTCTACTGGGCGACACCTTACCCATTTCTATCTCATTGTGCACAGTTTATCACCACTCGGTAGGTAGATGTGCACTGGATTAAAACCTTTTCTGGGCGTTCCAGTTTTCTGCACATTTGGGTAGTCCTCTCACCCCTACGTTTGCCACGCCTTTTCGTCGCTCCATCATCAGCACCGTGCATGTCTGCCCCACCGGTGGACTCACCTGTGTATCGTCCGTATGCGTGTTCGCTCTACTTTGGTGCCTGCTCACCGTGTTTATCACCGTGCTCACATTTGCTATGCCTCAAGACTGTCAGGACACGAAACGCAATTCGGCCCCCACCTCAGGGCTCAGAGTTTCTCCCCATGTGGACCCATGTCTCTTCTCTGGATGCATCCCTCATCCATTTGTTCAGCTTTTCCCTTCGGCCAGGGAGACGTGCATTAATAGTCACTCTGGGATTCTGCTCGTCTGTGTTGCGAGTGGATCTCATCTATCGTAACTGGGTCTCGCCCGGGGTGGTTACCGGGCCTAAATTAGAATATAAATATAGAACCACTGTTACCTGCCAACGCATGTCGTAAGAGGCGACTAGGAGGTTGGGCGGGGCCAGCTACCCCACACCTTTAAAAACACTAGATGGCTACAGAACGGAGAGCGAGCCAAGTAAACGCTGGCTGAAACCGGACACATCGCCGAAGGATAAGCACAGAGCTCCAAATGGTGCTGAAGATGTGACGTTAAACACACAAATGCTAAGGCTGCATGAGTTGGATTTCCACATGAATGGAATTTATAGGGAGATCTGGTTCATCGGTCTGGACGGTGATCGAGAGATAAGGGAACTGCGTCTGCATCACTACTTATAACAGAGTAGCTCTCCCTTGATCCCTACCAGCTTAGCCAGACAGGAACCGTTATCTGTTTCCAGGGTCACCACGTGGAGGTGGGGTAGGATCTATGTCATATGCGCTGTCCCTATGCGCCTTTGTCCCCTTCCAAGGGTATTGATAACGTTGCTGGTAGGTAACTGGTACATCCGGTTGCCCTCCTGCAACACCTTCCGTTAACCTTGGTAAATCCGTCCGAGTATGATGTCATTTATGAAGAATCGATACTAAAATATTGTTTGTCTGTAATGGTAATCGGAAGAGACCGGAAAGTTTCACAGCTTATTTCATCTCTTTCCAGATTAGGCTTTGTGTTTTTTTATCCAGCTGTTTCTAGCATTTTCATTTAGTGTTCGTTTGTATCTTGCCGAGGTGGCTTTAAGTTTAATGTTTACTTCTGTTGTTCTTTCTATTTCTGCAATGTCTCTTGCTTTCGTTAGTTCTACTTCTAGTTGTTCTAATTCGTCCGTCCAGAATGGGCTGTAGTTTGGCCTCGCAACTCGAGGGATGAACTCAGTGGCTGCTTTGGAGGGCTTTGCTAAAGTCTGCAACCCCAGTTTTTAGCATACTCTTGCGTATGTTTAGGGGTTCGCAGTATAGGTCTGTCAGGAGTGCAAATTTCCCCCAGTCTGCTCGTTTGTAGTTCCATCTTAGTTGCAGCTTTGGTTGCTGTGGGGAGTATGCAACATTTACGGCCAGCTTCACCGGTCTGTGGTCACTTCCTGCGAGTTGGTCCAGCACCATTCTATCAATTTTGAGGTGGATGTAACCTGTACTAAACGCCAGGTCTGGTGTGGAGGTGGTTTTCCAGGTTCTGGAGTAGTAGTTAGGTTTATCCTCAGCATTGTTGATTAAGTGTAGGTTACTGTCTATCTCCCAGTCCTCCACCTCATCACCTCTGTTATTAGTATCCTGGTAGCCCCACCGCTTGGAGGGACTATTAAAGTCTCCTACTACTATGCAGTTGGTTGGTATTATGTCCATGTTCTCCAGCACTAAGTCTTTGTTTGGAGGGCAGTATATGTTATAGATCTGATTGCTCCCAATTGGGGTTGTTGTCTATCCTACAATTTCCAACTATCTACTAGCGCATACTGCTATTTCTTAACATGCAATCTCGTTTCGGTCGAGAATCAGGACTCCTCCTTTGGGTCCTTCCCTGTCTAGTCGGAAGGTATGATATCCTCTAATGGAAAATCTGTGGCTAGAGTTTAGGTGCGTTCCTTATATGCATACTACGTCTATCTGCTCCTGTTGTAGATGTTTTGTTAATGGGAACTTCTTCTGTAGCACTCCCTCTGCATTCCACTGAATAATGTAGAATGTTATATGATTTGCTTCACTAGTGTTTGTCCTCGCTAACTGTCCCCTGGCTCGGAGGCTTGGATCGATCACTCTTGGCGTCTGTCGAGACTCCAGTTGACCACTACTCTTATTTCGTATACTAGTCGATGTCGTCGTAAAAAGAATTGCGCTGCACATTGTGCACCTGTTTCTGCGGCGTTTCTGTCAGTGGCCAGAAACCACGTCAATCATACCACAATCACAAAAAATCGCGCACAGTTTATCCGTTAGGAATTTTCACAACCGCCATGTTGGCGACCCGGAAACATACCGAATAATGAGTAAGCGTTCGTCTATTCACTCGTACACAATAGGGTTCCAAATGAGGAAAGGAATTGATCCTCCTCCCTCCTGCACACTACGGTTTAGATATGTGAAGTGACAGGAACTTCATACCTAAGGTCTGAAAGGCTACATATAAGGTAACTTATATATATATATATATATATATATATATATATATATATATATATATATATATATATATATATATATATATATATATTTTTTTATATATACATGGCCCTCGTCATAAAGGGCCCAGTGGGCCCCCTAAAAAGAAATGTTATTTATTTTTTTAAAAATTTAAAAATATAACCTAACACCAACCTTGACCATATATATATATATATATATATATATATATATATATATATATATTATATATATATATATATATGGCGAAAAAAGCTCGTTCTGCAAAAAAAACCCCAACTGATATGACTATTTTTTATATATATTATATACATATTTTTTAAAGTTTAACTAACATATAATAATAAATAATAAAAATTTTCCCTCGTACCTTTTATCGTTCATGGGGCCTAAAGTAATTTCTCCATACCCCCTCTACCCCGCACCCCTAAATCCCCTCCAGGGAACTGGACCGATTTTCCTACCCTTAAAAAAGTTTTTTTCGGGGTCCCTTAAATCGCCTCTTTTTGAACCCCTTACCCCCCTTAATGTCTCGATATTCGTTGATCATTTCTCCTCAATTGCCCAAACATATCTCCATCTTCTCTTTCTTATAACAGTTGTCAATAGTGGTTGACCAGACATTTCTCTGATTTCATCATTTCTTCTGAATTTTCCTTTTTATATTCATTTTTTTTTCGCAGACATCTTTTTCAAATGATTCAACTTTTTCTATCTTTGTCATTTTCAACTCCTGGATATGTTAGGATTGATACAACATTTGAATAGAAAACGTAATTTATTTTTAAATCTATATAACTTGCATTCCATATTTTATTTAGATTTTTTAAAAGCTATGTTGTTTTGCCAATTCTATCAAAATTTTTTATCATAACTAAATATCCCGCAATTAATTTACATAAATCAAGTGAATGTTAGAACAAAAAAACAAATGAATGAAAACAAAAAAAATAAAAAAACAACTTATAAAAATGAAGGTTGACTGGACAATTTGAAACACTTGCAAGTTGACGGGACAATTGTGAAACCCCTTGCGGGACGGAAAAGTGAAACACTTGCGGGTTGACGGGACAATTGTGAAAACACTTCGTTGCCCGGACAATTGTGTAAACACGAAATTGCCCGGACAATTTAAAACACTTACGGTTGAAACAATGCTTAGTTAATATCTTTTCCCTCTGTTTGTGATACTGTTTTATTTATTTTCAGTACGTTGTGAGATTTTGTAGTTTATTAAATATTCTTTAATTTGGGGGGACTTCAGCTGTTGGTAGTTTCCTTTTAAAAAAGCGCCCCCTTTAGCATACCCAACCAATGAACTACTTGTGCTGATGCAACTGGAAAAAGGGGAAGGGTGAAGCCGAGCAGGGGATGTTGGGGGGGTGGAGGAATCGTGATGGTGCAGTGTCCAGGTTGAGAGGGGGCGACGATGTTTTTTTTAAAAGGCATATCGATTAAATAGTATCGCTGGTTTACATCACCTGTGGTGTCGCTTATGTGTCGATGTCGGCGGCTGTCTAGGGGGTGATTGAAAGGAGGTTGGGGGACTCCTTTTTGAGAGTTGAATTTGAACAAGCTGCGCAGTGTGAAAAAAATAAACACTATTATCTTGTGAAAGATATCTTCTTTTTTTTCTTTTTTTTTCGAATCCTGTATGCCTCCAACCCTCAGGTCAGGAAAAAGATTTCAAAACGGCCAGTATGCTTTGTGATAGTTTTTTCGTCGCCTCTGTTATCTCTGAGGTCCTCTTTTGGGGCCCGGCCCTTTTTTGCTTTGTCCCATTGTATCGGACAGCATTGCTCTTTGGGTGCACTGTCTGATTAATCTGCCCGTGAGAACCATTTAATTTTTTTGTTTTTTATAAAGTCTATACTGATTTGTCCCCCTTTTTCCTGATTTTCTTTCTAAACGGTCTCTTTTGTTACACCCAGCTTCTGCTGCCCATCTCTGTTGTGATAGTTTTCTTCTATCGTTTTTGTAAAACCAGGTTTCCCCGGGAACATAATGGGGGGAAGAAAGTTTTTTGCATTTTAAAAATTGGCCCATTGCCCTATCATTTGATTTGCTTTGTTGCATCTTGTTGTTTATTATTATTCTTCCTTTTGTAAAAAAATGTCCCCAGATATCTTCATTCTCCCAAAAAATGAAGCTTTCATTGAACGGGGAAAACATTAAGTCTTAAGAATCAAATCTAGGAAAAAAATTTAAATATTTCTTCTTCGGCGATCTCTGGTCATGGGGCAATTTACTTTTGGCCCCAAAAACGGGTGTCAGCTTCGGTCTTGGGGTTTTCCCTTTCTTCGATCTCTGGTCATGGTTTAATTTTGGACCACAAACTGGTAGCCCACTTCGGGTCTTCGGTTTCCCCCAATGTTTATTTTTTGGTCGTCAGTGGGGCCCCTTTGTTATTCTTTTTTGGAAGGTGCTCTCTGCACCCTAGTATAACAAGTAGTTCCCCTTGGTCCCCCCCGTTACCAGGGAAAAATTTGTTTTTTCGGTTCTATTGGGGTGGGTGGATCTGATATGCGCTGCCCCCTAGGGTCTTTGTCCCCCCGGGTATGATAACGTTGCTGGGGGAGGGACCCTTTGCCCTCCTCCCTTTTTTAACCTTGGTAAATCCGTCCGGTATGATGTTTTTTAAAAAATCGATCTAAAATATTGTTTGTCTGTAATGGTAATCGGAAAGGGGAAAAATAGTTACTCAACTTTTCTAAATAAAAACAAAGTTGAAAATAAATCAATGGACTTCTGATCAAAATGTAAAGAACAACACACGTTTTAATTAAAAATTCGATCTTGTTTACCCAAAAATTATTACTCTGTATCGACAGTATAAATTTGTTCATTTTTCTTTAATAAGCATTCATTAGTTAGTCAATGATTCAGTCCCCTCATTGCTCAAGCTAACTCAGATAATTTTTATATAAGTATATAATATATATATTTAGTATATAAAGTTGCTCTCTCTGTTCTACTGGATTCTCCAAAAGGAGTTAATTCTTATTTTCATTTTGTTGGCCTACACGCTCTGATATAAAAAAAAAAGGTTCTTTTAGGTTGAAAAAAAGGTGCCTGGGCCCAAAGATTTTAATCCCCCAAAAAAACAAAAAATCTCTCTATTAAATGGGAAAGTAACAAAAAAAGGTTTTTCCCGGTTTTTTTGCTTGACAGCAGCTTTTTTTGACGAGAAAATTTAAAAACAAACCCCTTTATCGAGTTATTGTCTTGCTGTTGTAGACGAGTTTTGGGGTTATAGTAAAATTTGCCCCTCTTGTTACTTTGCAGATTAACATTAGGCTAACTGTTCCTTTCTGTTGCCTTGTTGTATTTTTAATATGTATCTTAAACAAAAAACCCACTTACCAAGCTGTCCTTCAGAATATAAAAATAAATTAAGGAAAAATTCCCAGATAAAAGTCCCCACAAAACACAGATAAGCGCAACCCCTGTTGCAAAAAGGCCAAGTGAGATGGACCAGTCACTTTTGCCGGATGCCTGAAAAACGACCCCAAAAACAGTTGATGGGGTGAACTTGAAGGGGCGACATTCTGCGTGGACAGATCGTTTTAAAAGACACTCTTAAAGTTTTCCAAATGTTGGATTATGCACCACATGCAATCCCCCAAGATCCAAATGTGATGCTGTAAAAACAAAAGGGGAGCCAGCATACGGAATCTGGGCCCGTTGGGCCGGAAAAGGGCGTGAAAATACAGAAGACCAACATGCAATTTCAACCCCATCTTGTTTCCCCCACCTGTGAGGGGGGATTGTGTTCAGTTGACTCTCAGTACCTCCGCAAAAAGAGGTCAAACCACCCGAACTGTTGAATCCGTGCGGAGGGCTATTATACAAGGTACAGTGACTCAATTATGGTGTCACTTTAATTCTTAAAAAATTTTAAAGTGATATAAGGATAAATATAACTCTAAAATGATTATATAGACACCCTTGCAGATGCAAAATGTGGCGCAGTAATAACGGGTTAACACAAGAGTAACTAAATATTTCCTTTCATTCGTTGTATTGTCTTATACCCAATGTTATCTCTTGTATGCGTACTGTCTTCTTGTCACCATGTCATTTTATTCCACTAGGCCAGTGGTTTCCCCCAATTTTATTTGGGACAGTCTTGATGTATGTACTCTGGGGGTGCCTTACACTTCTTTTAAATCCCATATCGATCATAGGAAACGGGAATATAAAAAGGAATAAAAAAGATTTTTTCACAATACCTAAAAAGGAGAAACCAAATTTTTAAACAACCGCCCTTGTGATATGGGCCCATAAGAAAGCATTGAATAGTAACACCAACCTACAAGGTATGTGGGGGGCCCTGAGGAGGACCAGGAAGCTCCCCAGTAAAAAAGCATCAAAAAAAGCATGCTGGGTCGGGGCCATAACTGGCACAGTGTAAATCCCTTGGCTCAGATAAATCAAATCACACAGATTGTTAAAAGTGGTATAGGGGCGTTAAGAAAAAAAACCCTATAGAACAGTGGCATTATTCCCAAAGTAAATCTTTTAAAAAATTATTATGAGAAGACTGATGAAAATAAAAAAACATCAACATCCAAGCGGGGTTTTGACGAAACAGAGAAAGTGCCCATAAATTTAACATAGAACAATCTAAAAAAATCTGAATATAATGTGTCATCTCTGCATTGATTAAGGCATTTGTTTTTGTAGAACATCGGGAATTTGGGGGAAAATAATGAAAAAATAGGATTTCCATTACTTAACACAGATATAAAACTTTATAGGGTCAAAAGGCGGGTGAAAAACATGTGATCTCATCAGATTGGTTTTACAAAAACAGGAGTGGGGGGAAGGCTGCATATTTTCCCCTTCTTTTAACATATATCAAAAATCTTGAGGGAAAGTTACAAAGGCAAACGGGAAAATTTAAAATACTATTCTTTTTTTAATGGGGGAAAAAATACCTGAACTAAGATATCGGACTATACAGTGTTCTTCCAAAAACCAAAAGGGGTTGGGAAAATTTTTAAATTTTATAAAATAAGATAAAAAAAAAACAAAAAATTTTATCTCAATGGGTAAAAAAGAAAATAATAACGGATAAAAAAGAACAGCAAAAAATATTTTTATCAAGGGGGAAAATGAAAATGTGAAAATTTTGAATATCTTGGTTCACTGCTAAAAAAGTGGAAATGGGGTGAAGGAAAATTAAAGAAGAACAAACATGGCTTTACAAAAAAAACAACTCAAAATAGTAGGGGCGGAACGTAAGAAAAAAAAATCAAATACAAGAGCATGCATATTCCCAGTGGCCGGGGTGTGTGGCATGGACATTTAATAAGGCAGTGAAAAAATATGTGCTTTTTAAAAATAAGTGTTAAAAAAGAGTTCTTTAAAATCATGGACAGAGAGAGAAAAAAATAGATTATCCCGAAAAACCAAAATCAAAAAAAATTTATCACAAATAAGAAAAAAAAAATTTAGATATTTTGGGCATATCAAAAAACAGGCTGGAGAAGACCATCATGGGAAGGAGAAAACCAGCAAGAGGAGAAAAGGAAGACCCGGGTAAATGGGTTCAGGATTAAAGATGGTTTGCAGATGGCTTTTTAAAAGGGGAAATCCCCAAAAAGATGGGGAAAATTTTGGGGCGGTTGTGGTGACAAAATTCTGCTCAGAACAAACTTTTGATAATGATGTAACCCCCCAAAATTTTTTCCCCAAATTCCCCAAAAAACAAACATACACAGACTTGAACAACACAACAGATTGGGTCATATTAAAAAAATTAAATTAGTAAGACATACTTGTGGACTGGCGAACGGGTGCAGGAAAATTCATTTTCATGTAAACTCTCCCCACAATCAAAAAAATTGACCAACGGAAGGTGCTTCTAATAAATCTGATCGCCCTGGACAACCGAAGGCCCACAGTTCATTGAAGCTATTGGTTTGTGATTTAATGACAACAACAGAAAATGAAGAAAAAACAATTTTTTTATGCTCTTTTCTTCTCTTCCACCATTATTCTTTTTGAAGTGTTGGGGGGGGGTAGGTGATCTTGTGTGTGCTTTTCTTCTCTTCCCCTTTACCATAGAAATGTTGGGGGGAACGTGTGATCTTTGTGTGTTTTTTTCCTTCCACCATTTTTCCATACAAGTGTTGGGGTGGAAATTTTATCTTTGTTCTTTTGGCACTTTTAAGTAATTCGTTCGTAAGGCTGTTCTTTATCCTGCCCATCTTTGCGTGGTTTCCTCTTGTTGCTGTTTTACTTTTTCTTTTGGCTCTCTTGGGAAGCAATAAGGGATTTGGCAATTAAACAGGTTAACCTTTTAAACTGTTGTTCTTTTATGAATTATTGGTTTCACATCCGTCTCCTTCATTTCTTCTTTCTAATTTTTTCTTATTGTAAACCCGCAGCTCTTTAAACACCTCATCTCTGTGATGATTTTCCCCTTGTGCGTTTTTGGCCATTTTGACACCCTAACAAAGTTTAGTCGTTTTTATAGTTTTAAGCTATGAAACAAAAAAAATTTCTTTGAATTCGGGTAACTCTTAAACCTCTTTGTGATTTGATGTGATCTACCTAAGGCGTTTCGTTTTCGGTTTGCCTCGTAGGGCCCGCATCCCATATTCTGCACTTTTTTTTTCTAAGGGGCTTCCCACCCCCACCTATTCTTTTGGATATCCTTTTATTTTAGTATTTCTTTTCTCCACTTGGGGGCCCGGCAATACGGACTTGTCGTTTTCTGAAAAAGGATAATTAAAAAAATAACTTTTCTTATTATCTTTTTTCTTTCTTTTTCTTTAAATTTTAATCCTTTGTGATAGTTTGATCTTTCCCAAAACGACTTTTCACATTTTTGAGGCCCCCAAATAACTTCTAAAATTTAGGACATGTGCATCCATTTCAGCCAAACCTCCTTGTCGCCTCTTCGAACGGGGCAGGGAAATGTTCTATTTTTCAACCCAAATTTGGTTCCCCAACTATGGCGATCTTATCTAAATTATCTTATAGGTCTAGGGGGAAAAGGTTTAAAGGTTTTCCTTTTCGTTTAAGGTTAGGGTTAATCCAGACATTTTCAGTTCATTGCATTTTTTTCCCCCCGAGATTCCTATGATTGTTTCTGGTGTTTTCCCAGGTTTTTTTTCCCCAAGAAAAAAGAAAAAATTTTTTGGCCTACAAAGGGATGTTAAGACGGGGGCCCAGGAAAACTATTAAACAAAAAATGTTGAAATCAGATGTCGCCTCTTTGGCGCATAACTGGACAGCGTACAACCCCCTTATGTTCAGATCCCCTCAAAGGGTTTAACAGATGGTATATGAAGCATTCGGGAAGAATGTTCTGGAGCTAAATTTCATTTTTGCAACATATTGAAAAGGGTTTTATTTCTGCAAAAAGGAACAGAACCATATTGGGAAAAAAAAATGAAAAAATCTTACCCTTTAATTCTATTTTACTGTGCCCCTTTTGTTTGATTGGGGGCAATCAAAGGGAGCGGGCAAACTTACAAAACGGGCAAAGGCAAAAAATATCCATTAAAAGACTGGTAAGCTGGGCAGATAGCCATCAGCTCGGGAGGGGAGGCCTCGGGTTGCCGAAAAACAATAGCAATCTGTGCCTTGTGGGTTTTTGGGTGGGGCGCACAAAATAACGGGCAACCATAAAAAATGCTGGTTGAAACCAAACCCCCACCGCGGATAAACCGGCTCAATTGGTACTGAAGGCTTTCCTACATCCTTCTGTTTTTCTTTTATATATACAATAAAGATAAAACGCAAAACAATCCAAAAAAGATCCCATTTAAATTTCTAATTTTTGTTTTATTTCCTTTTTAGACGACGATAGCAACAGGGAGCAAATTTTGTAGGCGCTTTTTACAACCACCAAATTAGAGTACTCGGCCCTGTCCAAAATTGGTAATTGTTTATGCTCAGACACCAATCAGATGTTCCATTTTAGGACTAAAAGATATCTTAATGGTAACATTACTCATTTTTGGGAAATTATTTTTAGTATGGGGGGGGGGGGAGATATTGTTTTTATCCGTTTTCTGTTTCCTATAAATTGGGAGCATGTCTATTTTGGGGAAAATTGATTCTTTTTCACCTGCCATTTAGGCCCCCTTACTGAGACTGGGAAAGGGTTTTAAAATTTGATCCTGGGAAAGAAGGTGTGAATTGATTTATATATTTTATATTTTAAATTTTAAATTTATTTTTCGGGACCTTGTTGGGGTGTTAAGAGACAAACAAAAACATCCGGTTGTGGGCTTTAAAGACAAAGAATAAAAAACTTGACCCATAAGTTATTTCGTGAGCGTGAGGGGGAAACCAAGGATACACTAAATAAAAAGCGCCCTTTGAAATGGAAGTGCTGGCCCCTTGTAGGCACATCTAAATGTCCCGCTCTTTGCTCAGATCCAAAATCACACAAGGGAACAAGGGGGCAAATTTGGGCGTTCAAAAAAGATTATTGGGGAAAATTTTTGGCTGAAATGGATATGTGTCCTGGGGAAGTATACGTTTTGGGGTTCAAACCAATGGAAGAACGTTTTTGGCAAAAATCAAGCTTATACAAAGGGGATTAAAATTTTTTAAAGAAAAGAGCAAAAAGAAGAAGAAAAAATTATTTTTTGAGAAAACATAAATGTTTAAAAATATTATCTGTTAATTTTTTGTTTTATTTCAGTTAATTTTCTGGACATAGAAACAACTGTGGAACCCCATAATGAACTGGAACATCCCGCTGGTTTTGAAAAAGAAGGAGATATTGATTTACAGACAAATAGGTGCTCATCCCAACAACATTTTTTTAATTCTGGGCTTGGCCGGGGCCTTTTTATAGACAATACCGGACACAACCTAGAAGATATTAGAGCATGGTGATGATCAATGATTTCCCTATGTCGTTTTCCCCTGGTTCTTTTTGTTATGACTTTTCCATTGAGGGTTTACCTGAAAAGATAAGCCATCCTTCAACATACGTTTGGTTAAGAAACTGTTTTCCTCTAATTGTGAGACTGCTTGGTAAGGGCACAGCCTCTGGTCGTGCGTGCCTGATTCATCAAGAGCTCCGTCAAACCATCCAATGTGAAAAAAACAATTGTCCATACTTGAAAGAATTTGGTCCAAACCATATACTGTATGGTGGGATTGGGATTATCACAAACCAGCATGTCGTTACAAATGATAAGAAGCGACCAACAAATATTGAGTTCTTTTACAATAGCAATTGGCGTGAGAATGTAGTGAAAGAGTACGGCCATAAACTACACACAACTAACAGAAAGATGGACTACAGCATGTTTAGTTGTTTTGTTCACAATAAAGAACTTATTACAATGGTTGCTACTTTTGATACTAGAAGGAACTTTTCTTGGTTGACGATTCCAAAGAAAATTAGAGAAAGTGCTAGAAAATTTGCTATTGTCATTTCACATCCACATGGAGCTTCTAAGAGACTTAGTATTGGAGATGTGATTGAGCGTAAGATTCACATTAAGAGTGATAAAGAATATGAGATTTTGAAAATCGTGAGAAATATTTATGATTTATGTGAAAAAGTGGGCCTGGGTGTGTCTAGATTTGAGGCATATTGGCGGCAGGTTTTAGATATTGACCTGCCATACACAGTAACGTGGTACACTGCCCCGACCTGCAGAGGCAGTTCAGGAGCCCCAGTGTACATGGGCAGCACTGTTTTAGAGTACGGGGAGGAGATAAATCAGGCACACACTCATAGAGGAGTGGACAACAGCAACGGTTACAATAACTGCTTCACATAAAGAGATGTTTTAGACATCGCTAAACGGTCAAAAAACACAAGTCAATGTCAGCAGATTGTATTCCTCACTGATGCACTGTCAGTATTGCAGGCCATAAATAGTGGAAAACTGCCAGAACTAAAAGAAACATTAAGTGAGCTGAATATCGTAAGAAGGGTGGTGATGCAGTGGATACAATCACACTGTGGCATACCAGGAAATGAGAGAGCAGACAAATTAACTAAGGAAGGAGCAACAAAGGAATCAAATAATCACTTTCCAGGAAAAGAAAACGTCAATGCCATTAGAAAAGAAGACCAGCAAAGAGACAATTACCACTATCTAGATAGAGCAAGGCGGATGATATTGTTTCAACTCAGAACTGGACACAATAGACTGAACAGACACCTACACAGACTAAAACTAGTTCCATCACCCACATGTGCATGTGGACAGACAGCACAACACTGGACAACAGACAGACATCCATGCAAAGCTGTTTGGAAACCTTGATGAACTATCAAACACAACATACATCTGGAGAACCGGACTCATTGTGTAGACATTGAACAACAGCGAAGAAGAAGACCTTCTTCTTCGAATGCTCCATATTAACCACTCTGTGTGATTTGTATGTGATCTGAGCCTAAGAGCGATTGTACATTGTGCTCGTTATGCGCCTACAAGTAGGCCAGCACATCCGATTTCTGCAATGCTTTTATTTACTAGTGTAGCTTCTCTAGGTCCTACATCAGTCGCCTCTTACATGCCTTGTAGGTTAGTTAGTTAGTCTTTCCTCTTGGGCCTGTGGCGGCGCATAGGGCAGAGGTCATAGTTCTCCATGTCTCGCGGTTCTTTGCTATCTGTTTTAGGTCTTTAATGTTTACTAGACCCATCGTTGAGCCTTCTCTGGTGATGGTTCTACGCAGAGTCTCTCTTGGTCTTCCTCGTTTTCTTTTTCCTCTGGTGTCCATATGAGGGATTGGTAAGGAGTCTTCTCTCATCCATTCTAAGTGTGTGGCCGATGTAGTTCCAGCGGCGCTTTCTTATAAAATTTGATACATTTTCTTGCTTGGTCTCTTGTCTTATTTGTGTATTGGGTCTGAAATCTGACCATTTGAGGTTCAATATTCTTCTAAGACATTTATTCTCAAAGTTATCTAATTTTCTTTCTAGAGCTTTTGTTGCTTTCCAACTCTCGCATCCATAAGTTAATACTGGAATCACACAAGAGTTAAAGATCTTTAATTTTAAGTGCTTGCTGAGTGAATTGGACTTCCATATATTTGACATTTTGTTAAAAGCACTTGATGCCAATGCGATTCTGTGTAGGTTGCAGTTATACTTTCTTTGCTTCCCATGTCTGCCCCGGCACCACACGGGTGGAACCAGAAGAAGACCAAGCGGTTAGATTTTATGATAACTATAAGAGCTATAGATCACATGGACTTAAAATTTATAAACAACACTAAGAACTCTGTGGTGTATGAAGACACTAAAATCGATGTTGAATTGATCCAGTTATTTAAGCAGTTTGAGTTACCTGTTGTACAAGTAGAACTGGATGACTGTGGGGCAGAGAGAGGAGTATGTTTAACCAGTGTGCCACATGGACCATCGGTATGCATACTCTTTGATATCTGTTGGGAGACTGCACTTATGGGTCGAGGCAATGAAGTCAGTTCAGTAACTAATAACTCTTTTCTTTTGTCGTCACGCTGTTACCAGGTTGTTGCCCAGTGTCGTGGTTTTCTGTTTTTGTCTTGCGCTGTTCTGGTGGCTTCGGTGATTGTTATTTTTGCTCTTTGATAGGATTCTGCTATGCCATCTAACTATCTTTTTCATGGTCTTCTTCGCCTTCTTTCCTGATGTTCTGCTGTAGAAGACTCTGTATACTGAAGAGTTTGGATGCATTCTTATTAAGTGGTCAAACTACTTCATTCTTCATTTCTCAATGTAATTCAATCAAGATTCTGTGCCAACTTTATTTTTTATGCTAATGTTGGTAACTCTTGTCTTTTCTGGTGTTGTTGGTAACTTTTCGCAGGCAGTGCGTATCGTATGTAATTTTTTATGACTGTGCTTTGCTCATTGTCCATTGCTAATAACTAATTTATTTCATGTATAAGATCATTTCTTCAAGTCATATGATTAACAGATTAATAAATGGCATGAACATCATATTTATAGACCACAATAAGAACTAGTCACAACAGAGATGAAGTGTCTAAGCAAAACGCTGGGAGTATCAAGAAGAGACTATTTAGAAATGAAGACATCAGGATAAATGTGGGTACCACATCAGTACTGAACTTCATCAAGAAATCACAAATTAAGTGGTTCGGCCACATAAGCATATTACTAACAGACAGTCAGCCTCAAAGAGCAATGCTACTCCAATACAGTGGATACAAAGCAAAAGGCTGTCCATGCAAAAGGTGGACCACAGAGAAAACAGGCGACAAAGAACACTGTTTATGAAGCGCGCACAAAAGTCGGTTCTATAAATCTCATCTTATCATGACGAGTCAAAACAAGATTAGAGAAAAGTAAGAAAACTAAGACCTAATCTATCTAATGTATAAAGAACATTTTTCTATGTCATGTGATTAACAGATTAATAAATTGCACAAATATCTTTTTCTTCAAACGCTCCATATCGACCACTTGTTAACCACTCTTGTGATTTGTATGTGATCTGAGCCTAAGAGCGATTGTACGCTGTGCCAATTATGCACCCACAAGTAGGCCAGCACATCTGATTTCTGCGCTGCTTTTTATTTACTAGGGTAGCATCCCTGCAGCCTACATCAGTCGCCTCTTATGACATGCATTGTAGGTTGCAGTGGTACTATTCTTTGCTTCCCATGTGGGCCCGACACACACGGGTGGTATAAATATTAGATTTATAGATCGTACGATATCCACATAGAGAACCTGATTATAGAACAAATATCAATAAGACTGGTTCCATCACCCGCATGTGGACAGACAGCAGAACACATCCTGCAAGATTGTTACCTGATGAATTAACTGCAGAAAGAACAATGGCCAACAGAGACAAAAATCCATGCAAAGCTGTTTGAAAGCCTTGATGAACTAACAAACACAATTTTTTTTATTGACTATCGACACATGGATGATGTGGTCAACATGCTGGCAGCGTTTACTTTCCATTGTTTCATGATGTCCAATTAAGGATGGGTTGATCGGACAGCCTGGAAAAATGTCACACTGGGGAATTAAGTCCAAAATTATACTCTGTAGAGCAAATGCACTAACCACTGCATTATCACCGCTCTTAATCACATATACCGTGATCGCGTAATGGTTAAGATGTTTGCCTGTCGTTTTGAAGGTTGTGGATTCAAACCCGAACCGAGTCACATGTGCAATTTTTTCATGAGATTCCTAGGATATGCCAGACCTTCTGTAGTAGAGAGAAGATATGCTACCAAACTTATCATGGGTGCGTGAGCAAATGAACTTTGGGCTGGCTGCTGCGGCGGAGGACAAAGCACACATGGGAATACGCCATAATGTCGATCACATAACATATGAGAAACTGCCCTTGATTTTTTTAACTTTCATTGTTTTTTAAGACTTCCTTGTATATGTATACTAATTTATTAATTGCAGACTTCCATTATGTTTTTATTGTATGTTTACTTATCATCTTGTACACATGAGACATT
Organism: Arion vulgaris; assembly: GCA_020796225.1. Taxonomy (NCBI): domain Eukaryota; kingdom Metazoa; phylum Mollusca; class Gastropoda; order Stylommatophora; family Arionidae; genus Arion; species Arion vulgaris. The sequence continues at coordinate 38,333,993 of CM036767.1, forward strand.
AAATTCTTGTAAATTCATATTTGAAGATGTAATCTCTGATGTTGTTTCTTATTCTTCAAACCAACCACTTGTTAAACTTTTACCTTTTATGATCTGAGCGAAAGAGCGATTGGACTATTGTCATTGCACTTCAGTGAGTAACCATATGTGCTCCAATCCTTTTCTTACACAGAAAGATCTCAGCGACAGAGCACTAACTCCATAGCACCAGCGAGGGTCCCAGTGTAATTTTGAAGATATTTTGTAGGAATTTTATTTCTAATCTTTCTTCTTTTGCTTCGTTTTACGACCAATTTTAATCACTCTTGTGATATGTTTGATCTTTGCCAAGAACGTGTATACGTTGCACATTGGTTAGGTAGGCCCTTCTTCTTCTTCTGCATTCAACTTTGCTATGCGACTACTCCGGTATGTGTCATAAACAGGGCGTGCGCTTGAGGTCTTCACCGGTTCCCCATAGTTTGTCTTGTAGTGTTGTTTCTGTTGGCCAGATCTCCAATCTCTCACTACTCAGACTAGGCAGTCTTGCAGGATGTGCTCTGGGGACTGCTTTGGTGCTCCACAGGTGAAGGCGCGAGTCCTCAGACCCATTCTGTGGAGGTGTCCTCTGAGACTGCAGTGTCCCGTTCTAAGTCTGAAGATTGTGGTCTGTGCTTTTCTGTTTACTGTATTTGTACTATCGTGCTCTGGATTGTATCCTCCATTTGTTTTTCTCCAGATCATTTTCCTGGATTGTTTCAGGAGAGTCTTTGCTTCTGTAAAACTTTGTGTTGGGTGGTGTTAGGCTCTCCCAGCCTTTGCGAGTTTGTCAGCCTTTTCATTTCCTGGTATGCCACAGTGAGCTGGTATCCACTGTAAGACCAGTTCAGATTTTTTTGACAACAAGCTGATATTTTGCTGTATGTCCTGAATGAGCTTGGTCTTGTCTGGGACATGAGATAGCCTGGAAAACGGATCTTGAATCGCTAAAGACTGCAATATTTTTTGCTGACACTTGCTGGTTGTTGAGAATCTGTATGGCTGCAAGAAGGGCTGTTGCCTCTGCTCTAAAGTTGGTGCATGTTTCTCCTGCTGCCAGAGAGTATGTTTCTGTGTTTCCTTGAGGGTGAGTGATGTAGATTCCGCTGCCTCCCTTTCTGGTAGCATCTGTAGCTGAGCCATCTGTGAACACGTGTCCATGTGCTGGTGGGATATTGCTCTTGTAGCATTTGGAGTGAAATGGCTCTTTGCTCTGTCTCTGTATTTTTTTGGAGATTATTCCTGAGACTTCTAGGTGTATTTGGGCCGTGTTTGGTAGCATGTCCATGGCTCTGGTATTATGGGTTCCCACATTTCTGGGTCAGTTTCTAGGATGTCTGTATGTTGCATATGAAATTCTCTGGCCAGATGGTTGGGACTTTTCCTTGCAATTCTGTTTTTTTGTTTTCTCTTGGAATTTTGTGTAGAGGGTTTCTTTTAGCCGTTTTAGTTTTCAAACTGGGTGAGTGTTTTAAATTTTCTGCGGAGTTCTAGAGGCTCTATGTCTGCAGTTTTTCCATTTCTACCATAGGACTGCTTTTCATTGCTCCCAGAGTTATTCTTAGGCCCATGTTTTGTACCTTGTCTAGTTTGTGTGTGTTTGTTTTGGCTGCTGTTGTCCAAGAGCTGGAGCCTATTCCATGATGGGTCTGACTGCTCCCGTGTAGACCTGCTTTAATATTTTTGAATTTGCGCCCAGGACGTGCCAGCTAGTTTCTTCATCAGAAGTCTTTGTATGGCTTTTCTTTGAATTTTGTCTATGTTTGGCTTCCAGGTAAGTCTGCTGTCTAGGGTGATTCAAAGGAAGGTGGGTGTATCTGTTTGGGGTATTGTTTCATTTTCTAAATTGATGGATACTTTTTCCTTGTGTGGGAGAGGAAAACAGTTGCTGTGGTTTTTGTGTTTTTAATTTGAGGCCCCAGCTTTTTGTCCAGTTCTCCACTTTTCCACTGTTTTTTTTGTAGTAGATAGGATGTTTTTGAGTGTGTTCTGCAGCTTCCAGATTGAAGTCATCTGCATGTAGGCTGTTTGAGACTTCTGGGGCAGCATTTGGTGATGTCATTTATGCTATATTAGGAATAGCATTGGTGCTATCACACTGCCCTGTGGAACTCCTTCCTTCATTTTTGCATCTTGCTGAGGTGGTTGTCTATTTTTACTCTGACTGTACGTTGGGAGAGGAGGTTTCTGATCCAGGAGAACATGTTGTGGAAGACTCCTGTTTGTAGGACTTTCAGCATTAGGCCATCGTGCCATACCGTATCAAATGCCCAGGACAGGTCAAAAAATATGGATGTTACTTTCTTTCTTTCCTGGAAGGCGTTTTCAATGTCCTGGGTGATGTAGGCCAGTTGGTCCTCTGTGCTTGTTTTGTCTGTATCCGTCTGGACGGGGTGAGCAATGAGTTTGTTTCCAGGTACCATGTCAGTCTCCTGTTTACTAGCCTCTCCATCAATTTCCCTGCACAGCTGAGAAGGCTGATGGGTCTGTCATAGTTCCCCAGGTGGCAGCGGAGGAATGGACAGTTAGCCATATAGTTAGTGTAGTATAATTAGATATTTAATAGTTGAGACTATGTGTTGCACTCTCTAAGTAGAAGTGCAACACATAACTCTTAGACATGACGCTTTTGCGTAGTAAAATAGACGATTTAGTAACAGTTGCTAAGAAGTTAGTAAATAGAGAGACGATACAAACACTGGACACTGATGGACGTGTAATAGTCTGTCTGTTAACATCAAATAAAGATAAGGAAATCAAACAATAAACCTTGGTCGTTTCCTATGTTGTATCATCGTATAACTGTTGTGAATACCATCTAATAAACACGAAAAAGGAAACCATCAAATAAATAAACAAGCAAAGCATAGGGGAAAACAGAACTGCAGCCAGAATACCTCCCTCCACCTATTACAGGTCTATAGCTCTTTGGGTCATTTTTGTCCTTGTCTGGTTTCAAGATGGGGTAGATGTGTGCCTCCTTCCAGGTTGATGGAACTTGACCTGTTTTCCAGCTCTGGTTGAAAATGCTGAGGAGAAACCTTTTGCCAAGAGGACCAAGGTGTTTAAGGAATTCATTGGTAATTCCATCCGCTCCAGGTGCCTTTTTCTCCTTTATCTTTTTTATTTGGTCTTCTAGCTCCTGCAGGGTAAACATAGCTGTCATGCTGTCTGTTGGGATTGTAGAGTTAAGACTATTCAATAGTTGCTTTGACTGGTTTTTAACTTCTTTTTTCTTGCCTGTTGAATTTGGACTTGACTTTCCGATTGATAGGTTCTAGCTAATAGGTCTGCTGCTGCTCTTCCGGTGACAAATCCTGTGTCTGTGTGTAGCACAGTTTTGGTCCGTTCTGTCCTGCCACCATTTAGGGTTTTTGTGAGGTTCCATAGTTTTTAGTGTCTTTCTCTAGATTTAAGGAGGCAGTTTTTCATGCCAGCTGTCTCTCATGCTTTTCTTTGGTAAATATTGCCTTTGTCTTGTTGTGTAGGGTAACATTTTCATCTGTGGGTCTGCTTTCATGTTTTCTCTTTGTATGCTGAGTTCAGCGTGAAGCTCTTCCAGTTTAGGGGACCAATAGGGTCAGTAGTCTTCCTCTTGGTATACTTATTTTTGCTGCATCTAGAACCCAGTTGTTGAATGTTTGGAGTTTACGGTTTAGGGTTATTTTTTAATTTTCATGTTCTTAATGGCTTCTTCTAGGTGTGAGAAGATATTCCAATTTGCTTTCTTATAGTTCCAGCTGGTGGTGAGTGTTTCCTTTGGGGTGTTCCTCTGTCCCTTCATGGAGATTATTATGGGTTTATGGTCACTGCCCCTAGTTGATTGCACACACTTCGACGTGAATTTTTCAACATCTTCAGTCGCTATTGCTAGGTCTGGGTTGCTGGTTGTTCTCCAAGGTCAGGAGTAGTATGAGTGTGGGTCACCAGGTTTGTTTAGCAGAACAAGACTGTTGTTGATGATGAAGTCTTCCACTTCCTCTCCTTTTACATTTAGGTCAGAGTACCTCCAGCTTGGAGAATGGCTGTTGAAATCTCCAACCATAATCCAGTTTTCTGTGTTTGGTTGTATGTTGTTTAGGTGGATAAATGTTGCAAATTGTGATTTCCTTGTTGTTGGTTTTTAGGCAGATGGTTATCGCTTCTGTATCGGTTGATTGGGAGCGATGCGTTTCCCAGGCTGAGAACCTGTTTTTGACGTCCGTCATGACTCCCCCCTTGGGTCGGTCTTGCCTGAAGATTTCATATCCTCTAATGGAGAATCTGTGCGTGCTGATAAGATGTGTTTCTTGGATGCAGCACACATCGATGGCGTGCTCCTTCAGAAAGTTTTTCAGCTCTATTTTTTTGTTTCTAACGCCTTCCGCGTTCCACTGCATTATTTTCAAATCTTGACCGTGTGTTACTTCGTCTTCTGGTTGGTCTGAGAGTGTGAGGAATTGTGGTTGCTATTGTGTTTGGAGAATGGGGTCCCGGTGTTGAGCCTGTTGGTTTCAACATAAATATGACACCGTACGGGTAGTGTTGGTTGCATAGCTTCGGTTGTAGTGCGTAGATGCACGTTTTTTATTCCTGTGCCGCTTGGCATGTATCTTCCGACTTGACGGTTGAGATTTCATTTCTGGAATCCTCCTACCATAGGCAGATTGCCTTTCTGGCTTAAGGATGGTAGGCCCTAAATGCATAGACTTGTACATTTAGGACATTGCATCGATTTAGCCAAACTTCCCTAGTCGCTTCTTACCATGCGTGACAGGTAACAGTGGTTCTATTCTTTACACTCCAATTTGGGCCCCGTAACCACTCGGGCGAATCTTTTCTAATGAATTTTGCCCAGACAGCGGCTTTCCAGCATGCTCTTCTCGATTTTGAACTGCCACGGTTCTTCTTCTTCTTTTGTCGTCAACTGCTACGGGTGTTGCCCAGTGTCGTTTTCTGTTGTCTTGCTGTTCTGTGGCTTGTGTATTGTTATCTTTGCTCTTTCACAGGATTCTGCAGCCATCTAACCATCTTCCGGTCTTCTTTGCCTTCTTCGATGTTCTGTTGTAAGACTCGTATCGTAGTTTGATGCATTCTTATAAACCATTCATTTTTGTTATATAATCGAGGTTTGCAACTTTTCTTATGCACGGTTTCTTTACGTGCTCAAATTGAACAAATGACCTACTTTTTATCGTCTGTCTGCGATAGGACTAGGAACTCGATCTCACCTACAGAGATCAGGGAACTCTTTAAAATATCCTGTTGACTCCATGAGAGCAAACCGAGTACCTTTGTCATGAGAGGTGAGCCATGATGCTATGAAACTTGTAAGTATGTTCTGAAGTTTTCCGATATAGTTACAAATCTTAAATCTGTAAGAACACATATCTTTGAAATTCTCCCATTGCACTTTTGTCAATTTCTGGGTTTTCAATTCCAGTAGATACAATCTTAAAACTCCACAATACCACAGCATATCAAGCGACAGAGCATGCACTATCTTGGAAACTGATCATCAGTTAAACCTGCTACGCATAACGGCAAAAAAGAAGAGGACAAAACAAAACGTAGACTAGAATAAATTTTCTATGATTAGTAGTGTTGCTTTGAAAATATAACCGTACTTATGCTTTTGTTCAACATATCTTTCGCCCGAGTGGTTACCGGGGCCCAAATTTGGGGTGTAAAGAATAGAACCACTGTTACCTGCCATGCATATTGTAAGAGGCGAATAAGGAGGTTTGGCTGAAATCGGATGCACATGTCCTAAACGTGTAGAAGTCTATGCGTTTAGGGGCCTACAAACCAATGTGCAACGTATACACTTTCTTGCAAAGATCAAACATATCACAAAGAGTGATTAAAATTGGTCGTAAAGAACGAACGCAAAGAAGAAGAAGAACATATCTTTGTGAAGTCTTGTTTTCAGCCTGTGAACATCGTCAAAGATAAAACCAATCCTGTCTCTCTCTCTCGCGATCATTCTTCATTATATGCCCATATTGACTAGGCCCGCCCACCCGGTTAAAGCCAGCTTTTGATTTACTAGGGGCAGCTTTCCCTAGGGCACGATCCTTTCTGCCGACTATTTCGGCCCGGAGCTTTGCCGTATATTTGGACTTTGTGATCTACGCCAACGGAGTTCTACTGTACTTTGACTGTAGTCGTTCCGGATTAGGAACATTTCACGGGGCTTATAAGCTTGTCCTCTGACGGCGTGTTACACGTATAACACAACGTGTAAAGTGTCGGCCTTCGCCAGTGTTCGGATCCGAACAGCCTGTCAGATATTTGCATTGTCGACCTTACTTTACTGTCCACTTTGAGTTTGTTCCAGAGTAGGAACATTCTCAGCCTTTTCGAGACGCGTTGGTACTTGGCAATTTGCATTTTCTACTTCGCATTTTCCCTAGCCTCGGGAAACACCGGACTGGGACCAAGCACAAATAATGTAGAGGGTCGTTTCAATCGACACTACCAATACAACTGAGATTTTGCGCTCGCCACCATCACCCACCCCAGTTTTTCCGGGGATGTTAGTTGTGACTGCAACAGTACCTTGCCCGGTTGCCCAAGGATGGCAGTTCCGTTAGGCATCACCCGCCTCAGTTCTTCCGGGGAAGTTAGTTGTTATCGCAACAGTACCTTGCACGGTTTTCCCAGGAGGGCAGTTTCGTTATGCACTAAAACGCATATGTTTATGTTCGCCAACCTTGCCCAGTAAGTGTATCTGCGCTAGGCCACCGATACGGAGTCAGCTGCAATCTTCCTCGTACCGACGACACGAGGGTAGTCTTTATTTGTTACGCATCCATCTTATTTATTCTTGCCCCACAGCTGGCAATGTTTGCCACCTCCTCAGGGCTTCGAGTTTCGCCCTAGGTGGGCCCACGTTTCGTCACTGGATGCACCTCTCATCCTTTCATGTTCACTTGCACACTAATCTCCCCATCGACAGAGAAACTGGTAATTGTGGCGAGCCCTTTGACTTACACTTCGAGCTTGTGTATGGAGTCTCTTGCTCCGGAGATAGCAATATGTATTCGGTCCCTTTTCTTCGAGGGAGTAGGGATTCTATCAGAGACGTTTCGCTGCTGTTTCTTATTGTTCGGGAACTTGGGTAATATTGTGTTGACATCGGCCAGGAGATTCGTGCATTTTGTTCGTTTGGACCTGCGTTGCTTTTTCCTACTTGCACTGATGCCACTACCAGTAGTTCTCCCTGCCCCCATTAGCCAGACTGGAACCAACGTCTGTTTCCAGAGTCTTGGTAAGTGCCCCTTCACTAACCCTGACGCATGTTGCTGCCATGTGCCTTTGTCCTCCAATCCTGTCTGATCGACTCACACTTTAGATGACGCCCGTATGGTGCTAGGGAAGCAAAGAATAGTACCACTGCAACCAAGGCATGTCGTAAGAGGCGACTGATGTGGGACCTAGTAACTAGTAAAAAAGCATCGCAGAAATCGAATGTGCTGGCCTACTTGTAGACGCATAGCTGGTACAATCGCTTAGGCTCAGATCACATACAAATCACAGTGGTTAACAAGTAGTCGATAAGGAGCATTCAAAGGAGGATGTGCTGACCTACTTGGTGGCACAACGTACAGTTGCTCTTAGGCTCAGATCACATACAAACCACAGAGTGGTTGATGTGGAGCTTTCGAAGCTGAATTAAGAGCAATATGTTCCAGTTACACACCAGCATTTCACACTACACTGTGTAAAAAAAAAAGTAATTTTTAATACTGTGTCCCTATTATTGTAATAATCATCGCGCCTTGCCAGCCATTAGTCAAATGCGCCCCAGGATAGCACCATCTACGGTAAAAATGCATGAAAACCATTCCAGCACGAAAGATTTGCAAGAATATCAAATCAAATGTGGTGTAGCCAGACAAGAACATTATGCTGGAAGTCAAAGAATAGTACACAACGAGTATTGTTATTCTCCACACAGAGACATCCCGAGAGGAAGATAGTGGAGTACTCTTGGACTGGTTGGTTAGGTCTGCAGTCATGATCTGTCAACTGGACATGTGCACAATCTAACTATGCTCAGTGGTTCTCACATTTTATGAAAGGAACCGATTGGCGATACCCAGGATATGTGGATTCTGTTGTCCTCCAACTTCCATAAAAAATATCTTTTAGCAAGTATCAATTTTTTTAATATTTATAAGAAAGTATTCCGCCCGAGTGGTTACCGGGGCCCAAATATGGGGCGTAAAGAATAGAACCAGTTACCTGCCAGCATGTCGTAAAGGAGGTTTGGCTGAAATCGGATGCATGTGTCCGCCAGGGAATGCTAACCCGAAACAAATGCACCAGGCTGTAAGGCGCATAACATGGTGTAACGACCCCTCACGATGAGGAATGGGATAACGGATTCTACGGTCGCCAATCTGACTCGAGATTTAACCACGCAGTAAGAATGTCAAACTTACCATCACAAGGGTGGCCAAAACTTACCGCGGGATGAGGTCGGCACAAACGGGAAAGCAGAAATCATAAGAATTATATCCTACACAACTGCCCCCAGTGTGCAGACTTGAGAAGAGGTGGCTCACTTACACTAGCGTCCAAGACAAACTGTATGGCGTGGCTGATAATCTGAGGAAGACGGCTGCCTTTTTTTTTTTTTAAAAAAAGAGAATCCGAAATCCCAATCTAGTGAGAACGCAGAAGACAAGTATTCAGAGAAAGACATCGAGTTCTTTGTGAGGTTACAAATCAGTTTTGAAGAATATGGCTGCGGACACCAGTCAAATGGTAAAAGGAGCCTTTCCGCAAAAATCGACCAGATGTGCCTTACCTGGCTAAAGCCTGAATGCACAGCAGGCAAACGCAGAAGAATATGGCAGGCATTGTTTGTTACATACAAAGGCTGCAGAGGGGGAGAATAATCCTGTGGCGTTGGATGCAGACAATATCATTAATGAAAACTAGCAATGGACATGATTTACACTGAAGGATTGCCACCAACTGTACACAATCAGACACAAACAATACAGGCAAGGTAGGTGCAATCAAACCGATACTTCAGGGGCTGGCACATGCGATCATTACAACTCTCTGGTATTTGCTATCATCTCAGATGTTGACGCTCTTCCATGACGTCAAGCTATCCAAAATTTACTGTCTTGTCTACCCTTGATTTTACCATTTATCGTGCAATGTGTTTAAACTCCCTTCCTCATAACATGTCTGCATTTCTTATATTGATACATTTTCTGTGTCATTCAACACCTGCACATTAGTGCCATTTAAGCAGTCCACAGGATTATCATTCTTCTGTAAAACCACATGTGACCCCCACAAAAAATGATGACCAAATATACATTTAAGGTCTATTTTTTTATTGAAACTATAAAATGAGTGCACTATAATATTTATATTACTAATCTAACTGTAGTAACTACAATATATTCAATGTAGATTAATTTAGAACAATTGGAACTTGTTACATCATAAAAACAATCACAAAATTCATGTCGAAACACAATCAAACTTGTTCCACTGAGAAAATGTACAACATATCTGTCACACCCAGCAAATTTACAGACAGTACAACAATCACAAAAAGATATTTGATATAACATTAGTAAACGGTAACATACCATTTAAACAATTATTCCCCCCCTCACATATTATTTAAAGGTTAACCCCTTGGCTTTACAAACATCTTCCATCAAATTTTTCATGTATTTGATTTCTCTCTGTAGATCTTCAACCTTTGTCCTAAGCTCAAGATTCTGTTCTTCAAGGATTTGTTCTTCAGTTTTAATGCCGGCTGCCTCTTCTTTCTTCTTCATGCGATATCTAATTGCTGCATTTTTATTCTGTAGTTTTTCCTGTCTTTTTGCTGAGCTGTTCTCTGATCATATCATCTGGAACAAGCTCAGCAGGAGCATGTGTTCTACTTGCCTTTGGTTGCTTCGATGGTTTTGTTTCGGTAAGGTGAAAACCTTCTGTTGCCTCAATTGTGGACGTTAATATAACTTTATAAAGTTCAGGACTGGACTCGATGATACTTGACTTACGCTGATGGAGAACTAGGCGTAGAGCCTGATAGCATGCTCTCGACATAATCTGCAGAGAGGGGAGAACTGATCAACTCACTCGCATCGTCAAATGTTACAGAGCTCTCGCTGCCACTAACAGAAGTGAAGTCCAAACCACCAAAGATGAGACTCTGGTCTGCAACAGTAGTTTCAAAAGCATCATCACCAAACAAATCAACAAGAGATGTGTCATGACTACAATTTGGTGATCCAATTTGTGAAGGTCCAACTGTACTAATAGGTTCAATTTTAATAACAGGTGCGACCTGATCTGGAGAACTAGGTGGTGACAAACCATACTGATCTTGTGGGCAGATATCAACCACTTGATTACTCAAAGGCATAGATAAAAATTCTTCTAAAGATGTATACTCTTCTGAATTTTGAGAACGTTTCGTTGAGTCATGTTTGACAACATGCTCATCAAAACTGACAGGTTCTTCAGGAGCTGTCGAAAACGTGTATTCAATCAGACTGGCTTCCAAAGGCAACAGTTTGTCATGACCATTGCCCATGACCTCAAAAAAGGAGCCAAGGTCTGATGATTCCATCCACTCCGTACCAAGAATATCTGCGGGGAGAAAAAACATTCACAATATTAACCAGATGAATCAGTGAGGCTGCAAACAGATTTCAAATGTAGTCAAAATAGAAAACCACTACCAAATAGAATTTTCAAAATTCATATTAACTCTACAGACAATATTTTATCTTTACAATTAACAACTAATGGTACCATCTTCAGTATGTTTGTAGCGTTTTTGCACACAAAAAAACTGCTTACTGTTGAAATACTGAGTACCATAGTTGTCAAGAATTTTTTTTACCATCATGTCTCACTGATTTCCCAGCCCATTCTGTGCAATGTCCTATATTACCGTGTTTTAAACCTGTTTTATCCAAATTCTAAAGGTAGTGGTCCCTTCTCACATATACAGAATGGTCTGTTGATGCATATAACTATTGCCAGGTTTGTAGTTTGGTATATTTTTCCATTTACTGTTTGTGAATTAAGGTTATCTCAACATAGGACAATAAATAGTTAAATTGTACTATTTTGCCTACAGCCTGTAACTAGCGCATCTGTGCTCACTTTCTACAATTCCAGTTAGAGGGTAGTCATTGGACAACAGTTTAAAATCTTTGCACTCTTTGTGACAAACCGTAGGAAGGCAGCAAATGCACACCATTCTACTGCACTTGGCCGTACTCTGTATTTTGTGTTCACCTTTTTTGGTATCCATCTAAGTGCATTTTTGGTGACATGCGATCACATGTCTGATCTATCTCCAGTCTCTTTTGGACGATATTGCTCATATTCTCTTGCTGTGTAAGCAGTTTATGGCTTGGTCAGAATACACATAAGATCTTTCAAACAAGTTGTATGCACACTGCCCAAGATCTATTTCAAGCAGTACTTGCTCTTTTCATGGCTAATTTTATAGCTCATTACATCTGAAAATATCAAACACACAATTTAGCAATAATTTTACCTTCATTCTTGGTGGGAGACTCGCTCTGCACGTGCTTGACAGCATCCTGGAGATGAAGACCAAGAGAATCGTCACCATAAAGGTAACCTTCATTTAATATCACCGAACAGGCCACCTGAGTGGTCGACTGGGAGATTGAAACTCCAGTCTCCTGCCAGCAGGGAAGTGGTCCACATGTCCAATTCCATGATGTTCAATTAATATGTTTGCAGTTTTAGTGTAAAAAGACAAATCGATTATCTGAGGTATAAGCGTGCGATAGCGAAGCTAGGTAGAATTCTTGAAGGGGTCTGAAAAGAGAAATTATATAGGTATTAATGTTATATTATTGGGCAACATTTTTTAATGGCAAACAAAACTGCAGTATTATAATTTTATTGATATTTTAGTGATTTAGCGCCCGAGTGGTTACCGGGCCACAAATTTGGGGTGTAAAGAATAGAACCACTGTTACCTGCCACGCAGTCGTAAGAGGCAACTAAGGAGGTTTGGCTGAAATCGAATGCATGTGTCCTGAATGTGTAGAAGTCTTATGTGTTTAGGGGCCTACCAAACCAATGTGCATCGTATACATATTCTTGGCAAATATCAAACATATCACAGAGTGATTAAAATTGCTCATAAAGAACGCAAAGAAGAAGAGACTGATTTAGAATTTAATCTTTTCATCACATCGGCAGACCACAAAAAGCAGCGCATAATCTTCCATTTTCTGTTGGGTGTGCATTCTCTTCTAAACCATGAGATGGGTTGCTTCTATGAAGCTGCATGACAGTTGGGAGTTCCACATAGCTTGCTCTGTAAGCTTCATACACAAAATTTCATTTCATTGGTGTATGGATGGATGATGGAAAGGATTGCAAGATGTGCTCTGGAGTCTTGTTTTAATCTGACATTCACATTCAAGTGCAGTCTGAGCATGTAGTATCCCGTCCTGAGACGAAAGATTAAGTGCCATTTTCTTTTTAGTCTGCTGATGGCATTTTCGAGTTTTGCTGTTGGTTTGTTGCCTTCTCAACCTCAGTTGTATTTTTGCTTGATTTATGGTAGTGACACTAGGTGTGCATCTTCTTCGATCGTTATTGTGATATATAAACAAGTTTTGTACGTTGAGCCAATTATGCGCCTATAGTGACTAGGCCAGCACATCCGATTTAGCCAACATTTTATTTATTAGGGTAGCTTGCCCTAGACTGGGTGTGTATTAATTGTGTTTCCTTTCTTAGCCAGTAGCTTGCCTTCTCTCATTTCCTGATATACAAACATTGCTACTTTGTTTGCAAAACTAAAACGAGCAGTCCTTTTGCAAAATTACCATAGCTGCCACTTAAATTTTTCTAAAAATACAAAAATGGACCAGTTGAGATGTATTATCTCTCACGCTGACCCTCCTTAGACTACTCTAACAATTTCCCCATAAATTCTTATTCATGTGGAAATCTGATTCATGCATACTGAGTGTTTTGTCACACCTTTAGCGCCATTTGGTGCTTATCCTTGGAGATGTGTCGGTTTTAGCAGGGTTTACGTCCAGTGGTTGCGGGTCCAAATTTGGCGTGTAAAGAATACAACCACTGTTACCTGCCATGCATGTCGTAAGAGGCGACTAACGAGGTTTGGCTAAAATCGGATGCACATGTCCTAAGCGTGTAGAAGTCTATGCGTTTAGGGCCTACCAAACCAATGTGCACGTATACACGTTCTTGGCAAAGATCAAACATATCACAAGAGTGATTATGTTATGTTATGCGATCGACGTCATGGCACATTGGGCATTCCCATTCGTGCTCTGTCCTCCGTTGCAGCAGCCATCCCAAAGTCCATTTGCTCACAGTACCCATGAGAAGTTGATTACTATATCTTCTCTCTCTACCACGAAAACGACACTGTCTGGCATGTCCAAACTTAACACCTAATTCTCGAACTCGTTCCAGTGTCTGAGACCCGCCCATGTCACACAATTGAGAGCGTACGTCATTGATGATATCGGCTCTGTCCATGCTTCTGCCCACTTGAGTCGGGCACTGTTTGCAAGGATTAAAATTGGTCGTAAAGAACAAGCAAAGAAGAAGCCAGCGTTTAGTTGGTTCGCTCTCCGTCAGCCTTGGGCTGTTCACAGCAGACCTGCAAGGCAGCAGGTTGCTATTTTCTTTTAGGGATGTACATAAATATATATATTGCTTGCATCTACCAATTTAACAAAAAACTCGCCAGTGGTTACGGGGCCCATATTTGGGGTGTAAAGAATAGAACCACTGTTACCTGCCACGCATGTCGTAAGAGCGACTAAGGAGGTTTGGCTGAAATCGGATGCACGTGTCCTAAGCGTGTAGAAGTCTATGCGTTTAGGGGCCTACAAACCAATGTGCAACGTAAACACGTTCTTGGCAAAGATCAAGCATATCACAAAGAGTGATTAAAATTGGTTGTAAGAACAGCGCAAAGAAGAACAAAAAACTGGCACCAATCATTCCTATCCATAGAGGTGACAACATGTGCCCAACAACCATCACCTCACTTGCATGTTTCATATTATTCATTATCTAAGTGTGCATTACAGAAAATAAAATGTATCCCAGGTGTTTTTTACTTTAAATATACATTTAGACACCAATCAGACCAGCGCTGTCCAACGCGGTAATCGTCACACATTTATTCAGTTTGCTCTAATGTACTCTGTGGGCTTTGCACTTGTCAGATTTTCCTAGCACTCCCATGTAAACAATCTTCCTACTTTTGCAATCTTGTTTATAATTTTTTTTTCGTATTTTGCCCTCTTAGGAAAAAAATTGGACGCCCATGGTAATAGTATTGCAATCATTACATGACAACAGCATATATATAATTATAATGTTGAACACAGAACAGCACTACTGTGTACAAAAAGGATTGTGTGTACTATGTATTTGAATTCAGTTTAGATCACAGAGATAACGTTTCTAGATAAACCATACTCATACCTGCTTGTTGTAGACGTGTACATGATTATAATCATATAATGATCAGCAGAATAATCTTTAACAATGATTACAATGAATCATTGAATATGTATCAGTTTATGACAAGTTATTACTCAAGGAATGTTGGCTGCAATGGGTATCCTAAATCAGTTGTTTCTCGCCCTACAGCACACTACCGTATAATACACTACGGTTGCTCTTTGTTCATATCTAAGTTATATTCTCCCATTTTATATGAACTGCTTCACGTTCATTTTTCGATGTCCTGTTTTTTTATGTAGACAAAATATTCGACGGACACGTCATTCATTGCTTCATTTTTATTTAGTAATTCTCGTTTTAATATCTATAGTACTTCTGTTGTTTTGTATAGACAAAACTAAATGAGGTTACATGTTTACTGTAGACACCTATAGAGAAGGAAGGCATCCATAATTTAAATAATTATAGTTAACGACAGGTGTCCAAATGAAGATGTCAATGGAGTCGTGGAGAAACTTCAGAAAGTAGTAGTTGAGTAGTAGTTTTGTCAACCACATTTCACAAGCTCTTAAAACCAAATCTTTAATCTAACTATATCAACACGTAATAATAAACTTACGCCATGTTGTTCCAGTGCCCGATGGGGCTAGAGTTGCAGTTTACTTCAGGCTGACATTCTCGCTAGAGTTCCTTGATAACGCTTTCATGTACGTGGCAAGTCTAGAAATGGCGCTGTCTGGTTGTGCTCCTGCTAACAAGAACATCGAAGGTCATATCAGTTCCTAAAATCTTATCAATGTATACATCAGTGCTTTATGCCCAAAATACTTTCCAAATAAACATTTAAAACAATATTAATGTAATTAATCACACATTTTTAGGATAATAAAATATATTTTTAGTGTAGATTATTTAATAATTTGTGGTTTATATATTATTGCGTACTGATAGAAATGAGTTGTTAGGTGTAGATTGCATCAGAAAATTATTGGAGCTTTGCCAAAGTGATGTCATTATTTATTTATAGTATCAGCCAGGAAAGTTCAGGACAAAAATAAATAGTTGTCACATGCTTAATTATGACAAGGCCGTCCATAGTCCAACTCTATGTATCAAAAAATGGTATCAAGCGATGTTATAACAGCTTGTGCACAAGTTTTATGTGTACTTTAATGTAACAGTATTGATTGTGAGCCCCTTTGCGTTGAAGAAAGCCCTCAGCAAAACCAGAAGTGCTCAGTTCATTTAAGGTTCTTAGTCACATTCTTAGTCACAACTCAGTAGTACAGGTTCATAATTTTCAGCACAGTAGGTGGGCGTCTCTAGCTTAAGCGGTCGCCCGAGTGGTTACCGGGGCCCAAATTTGGGGTGTAAAGAATAGCACCACTGTTACCTGCCACGCATGTCGTAAGAGGCGACTAAGGAGGTTTGGCTGAAATCGGATGTACATGTCCTAAACGTATAGAAGTCTATGCATTTAGGGGCCTACCGAACCAATGTGCAACGTATACACGTTCTTGGCAAGATCAAACATATCACAAAGTGTGATTAAAATTGGTTGTAAAGAACGAACGCGAAGAAGAAGAAGCTTAATTAAGCGGTAGTGAGCTCAATCACAACGCAAGTGTACCTGGTTCAAACTCCGCGGCGAGCAGTTTGGAAGTAAATTTGTTCCCGTGGTAACGAACGGTAAAAATAGACCACACCGTTCAGATAGTCTGTCCATTAATTCGTGAGCACGTTTGAAATTGATTTTCTCGAAAACTACCTGTTGGATCTCAGTGATTTTTGCATGCAGCCTTAGAATATCCATGACGCTAAATAAAGCTAACCAGTAGTCCATAGATGCTACGGATTTTGCATATCGGCGAATTCCTTTGATCTTTTATGACAATTACAAATACGGGGCTCAAATTTTAGATTTTAGAAATCTCTTCCTGACCTGACGCTGTGAGGCATACAGGATTCGAGAAAGAAAAAAGAAAGAAGAATTTGTCCATGTCAATTCTATTCATAGGTGTATCTCCATATTAACTTGATAGGTCAAGTAATTAAGTGTGTTGCCCTTTATGTGCAATCGTGAACTTGGATACAATATGCAACAGTTAGTCCTCCCTTCGGTCACCATTAGACCCCAGGGTGTCTTAACTTCACCACAAACTGTATGATGGTAGACGCATTTGGATATGGAAATGTATACGTTGCTATTTCTCATTCTATAATCAAAATATGATTTGTATCATCCCGAATCTGACGATTCCATGAGGTTGATAATTGTTACTGGCTGGACAAATTGTAATCCATCTCGGTGCCAGTACTCGTCTTCCTCTCAGTACTTCAACACACTTTCAGAACTGCATGTCTATCATTGAGAGGGACTCACGTGTCAGAACTTCAACATCACATTTAAACGCCCTGTTCTGTTCGGCAACTTGCCCTTACTTTGCCAGACAAGCTCTATCGGATTGAGGTGAGCATGATATAAGGTAGTCGCAAGACGTGTGGCCGTATTCCGCAATGATTTTGTCAATATGAAACACCTTTGTCTTATTTGTCATCTCACCATTGCAACAACTCGGGTTTCAAATATGTATCATCGAAGCTGACATTTTCTGTAAGCCAAATCTTAATTTGATCTTTGTATTTGATGCAGTTGGTACTTTGTCTTCGCTGATACTGCGTTGTGATAGGATGCATTATCCATTACCCAAACATGATGGTCTGTTTAGAATTGAGTAGATCTTTCTCCATCAGTGCCTGAAATATGTCCATTCATTTCTGTGTGTAGTCCCTACGTCAGTACTTTTATTGGAAATAAGTCAGCGTCATGGACAAGACCTTCTTCACTGCTTCCTGCATGTGTTAGTATAATACGCTGGCCTTTGCTGCTGTATTTTCTTTTCTGTTCACCGTCTACTGATTGCCATTCTGTAGCATTGGTGTGGTGAGCATTGACCCAGGATTCGTCCAAATATACAATATCATAGCCTTGCCTCCGCGCTCACGGATCTGCCTCAGGTATTTACTTCGGGCAGCAATTAAATGTGACTTTCACAAATATATCCTGCCGCCTATAGTTTTCTGAAGGTGAAGCCGGGCTCTTACAATTTTCCATAAGTACTTTTAGAAATGTCTATGCTGCAATCTGATTGCAGTTTTAATTTCAGTTTCCTAAGAGTAACAAGTTGATTTGTCGCAAACATTTTCAAGAGCTCCCGTCTTATGACATCTATGTCAAAGTCGTCAATTGTTCTTTTCCTTCTTGCGACATTAGTGCACTTTGTTCCTGTTTAATCCATCGGAAAAGGATTCTCTATTCAGACCAAGCGCCAGTTGCGTTCGTTTCTCAGGGTTATGAATATCGCAATATGATGACCTCTCTTAGATTCCCTACGGAAGTGTTGGTATAAATAAAACTTAACCTTCTGCATTGTTATAAATGTGCACTTCAGACTCATTATGAATGTGATATCAATGTCAGTTTTGATAAGCCAACAAATATGATACAATAGCTTCATACAAATGCAGATACACCTATAACTATACAACGGTATCCCAATTATAACGTCTTATGCTTTCCGCGTTCAAAGTCGACTGGGTTAGGTGCACGTGAATTCCCGTGAAATTGTTGTTTACTCACGATATTTCAATGTTACCATAATGTATTTTTAGACAACGCGTCGTGTACCGTAGATCTGTTACTATTGTGTACAATCCGGTGAGGTTGATTTTAATATAACCTGAAGAAGAATATTTCAAACTACATGAAATTTTCTTGGACAAAAATATTTCTCTAGCGTCATGGATATTCTAAGGCTGCTTCAAAAAATCTGAGATCAACAGGTAGTTTTCGAAAAATCAATTTCAAACGTAGCTCACGAATTAATGGACAGACTTTTTTTATAGTTAATTGCATATCCTTTACAGGACTTTGCGAATCAATACCAGCTTTTTAACGCTGTTTGTGATTTTCTAGGCATTATTACGTTCAGTAGTTTGCCATTGCTTTCTGAACGGATGGTGTCATCGTCCTTTTGTTAAAATGAACGGAAACAATTTGCAACAAACTGTCGAAGCGTGATTCGAACTCAGAACGTCGGGTTGGTTAATAGACCAATCACTAACCCTAGGCCACAGAGCATATATATATATATATATAACTTGATTTAATTAACAATAACAGTGACTGCCCCAAAGAGATCTCAAGAAGATTGACAATAGCAATCAAGAAATTAAACACAATGAAGAACATGTGGCAAGCACCAGCAAAATCATCATCATCATCAGGTGCCGTCTCCACATCGAAGGTTGGCTGCAATGAATCTCAGCATCCTCTGTCTTTCGCCTTGGTGTTGCACACTGCCAGACTGAACCAGTCCATTTCTTAAAGTTTCCCTCTACTTATCTCTCAGTCTTTCTCTTGCTCTTCCCCCTCAACTTTCCCCTCTAGTAAATGTTTTATCATGGTGTCATGTCTTTTATGTACTAAAATATTTTACTTGTCTGAATTTTATTTCTCTTAATAATTGTTTTTCATGTCTAGTTTCCTAAAACTTGTTTATTTTCTGTTTTCTGTCCATGAAACTCTGCCTATTCTTCTATATATCCCCATCTCAAATGCATCAATTCTGTCTTCTAACTGCTTGTTCATTGTCCATGTTTCTAGCCATACATTAATATAGAATATATATAGCATTTGATCATTCTCATTTTAGCCTGTTTGTGATTTGTTTCTCTCTCTCTTTGCCTTTTTACCCCGGGTTGGGGCATAGGCCCTCAACCAACTCATGAATCTTCTATCTCTAGCTATCTCCTGCAGCTCCTCAGCTCTTCTTTATGTTGTTGATCTCCGCCTCCAAATCTCGTCTCCATGTATTTCTCGGCCTCCTTTTCTTTCGCTGTCCCTGCGGGTTCCAGGAAAGGATCCTTCTTGTTATATTCCTCGGTTTCGCAAGTGTGTCCTATCCAGCGCCAGCGTCTTTTAACCTGTTCGTTCACTGGAATCTGTCTTGTTCTCTCCATAAGTTCCTCATTTGTGACCTATCATACCATCTTATTCCCTCTATTCTGCGCGACACCAGTTGATGAATGTTTGCAATTTATGCGCTATTGTTTTAGTTGTTCTCCATGTTTCTGACCCATACAGTAGAACTGCTTTAACATTAGAGTTAAATATCCGAATTTTGTTCTAGATTTGATTTCTTTGGACTTCCAAATGTTTCCCAGTGCAATGAAGCTCCTCTTGCCTTCTGTATTCTTATTTTAACATCTCTATCTGTTCCACCCTCTTTGTCTACGTTGCTGCCCAAATATGTGTATGATT
This sequence comes from Arion vulgaris, assembly GCA_020796225.1. Classification (NCBI taxonomy): domain Eukaryota; kingdom Metazoa; phylum Mollusca; class Gastropoda; order Stylommatophora; family Arionidae; genus Arion; species Arion vulgaris. The sequence continues at coordinate 38,353,815 of CM036767.1, forward strand.
CTACCTCTTGAAGTGGGATTTCCCCAGGGAGATCGAGTTGTCTTTTGCTTGGTTAATTCTCAATATCTTTGTCTTTCCCTTATGAATGTTCACCCCTAGTTGCTGGACCTTTGATTCAATGTGTTAAGCTTATCCTGCATCTGATTTCGTGTATGTGACAGAAGTGCTATATCATCAGCGAAGTCCAGATCATCTGAGTTCTCTGTCAGAGTCCATTGGATTCCATTTCTGGTGTTAGTTACTGTGGTCTTCATAATCCAGTCTATTGTCAGTAAGAACAACAAAGGTGATAGAAGACATCCTTGACGCACTCCTGTTTCTATTCCGAAAGTATCTGTTAGTTTACCTTCATGAAGAACTCTACATTTCATATCTGTATATGTTGCTTTTATTAGGTTAATAATTTTCTGTGGATTCCATAATGCCTCATTAATTTCCAAAGGGTTTCCCTATCAATACTGTCAAAGCCTTCTCATAATCAACAAATCCGATATAAAGTGGGGATTTCCATTCAATACTTTGCTCTATTATTATACGTAATGTGGCTATCTGGTCAGCACAGGATCTATTTGGTCGGAAGCCTGCCTGTTCATCTCTTAGCTTTATATCGATGGCATCTCTCAGTCTCTCCCGGATGACTCTGCTAGTATTTTCCCAGGTACTGACAACAGCATTATTCCCCTATAGTTTTCACACTTCTGAAGGTCCCTTTCTTTGGTAGCTTCACCAGGTATCCTTCTCTCCAGTTTGCTGGTATTTCTTCAGTCTCCCAGATTCTGCTAAATAATTTATACAGTATTTCTGTGGATGTGTTTATGTTGGCTTTAACTGCCTCTGCTGGAATACCATCTGGACACGGCCCTTTTCCATCTTTTAAAAGTTTAATGGCTTTACTAATCTCCTCCTTGGATGGTTTCTCACAGTTGATGTCCCAAATCAATTTCTGCCGGTTGATATCTGGGGGTTTGTAGGTGCTGGTCTGTTCAGGAGTTCCTTGAAGTATTCCATCCATCTTTCCATTTGGTCTCTAACATTAGTGATAGTTTCCCCACTACTATTTTTGATCAACCCATTTGATGGTCTGTATTTTCCTGCTAGCTTTCTAGTGATATTGTAAAAATCCCTAAGGTTTCCTTTTCCTGCAGCTACCTCTGCTTCTCTTGCTAGATCTTCTACGTATTGTCTTTTATCTAACTTTATTTGTTTCTTCACTTTCTTGCTAGCTTCTATGTACTTTTCCTGGGCTATGGCTTTGGCAGTTCTAGTTTTGCTATTATTTAAATCTGCTTTCCTCTTTTTCCTTTCTTCTATTTCCTTGAGAGTTTCTGGAGTTATCCATGCCTTATGATTCCGCTCCTTCTTTCCTAATACCTCTGTGCATGTTTCATTCCAAATATTTTTGGCTTGCTGCCAGCATTCTTCCACATTCACCTCATCTTCTAATTGCCGCAACACCTCATACTTATTAGAGACTGTGACCGTGAACTGTTCCTTTGTTTCTTGACTTCTGAGGTATCTTACATTATATTGGTGTCTATGTTCATGGGATGTTATGTATCGCTTAAGCTTCAGTTTAATTTTACTTATCAGCAAATGGTGATCCGAATCTACATCTGCCCCCATTAGGACCCTTACATCTTGTAGAGATGACCTGAATTTCTTGTTTATGCATATGTGGTCAATTTGATTTTCTGTTCTGTGATCTGGTGATACCCAGGTTGCTTTATGTATTCTTTTATGTGGAAAGACACTTCCACCTATGACGTATTGATTCGCTGCACAGAAATTAGTGAATAGTTCTCCATTTTCGTTCATTATTCCTAGTCCGTGTTTCCCCATGATCTCCTCGTAGCCTATGTTGTCAGAACCTATTTTGGCATTGAGGTCACCCATCAGAATTTTGATGTTCCCATTTCTCTGATTACCTATAGTATTTTGAAGTTTTATGTAAAATTCCTCTTTTACTTTTCCTCTTTATCATTGGTAGGTGCATAACACTGGGTCACATTCAAGAATACTTTCTTTTGGTGGTTCTGAATGTTGTGTGATTATCCTGGACTCACTGCTTCCCATTTTATTAGTGCAGTCTCCGCTTCTTTAGATAGCATTAAAGCCACTCCTTCACTATGGGGCATTTTCTTCCATATGGCCTGAGAACAGCATTGTTTCTCCTGTGTTTAGACGTTGTTTGCCTGCCCCATTCCACCTAGTTTCACATAATCCCAAGATGCCAATCCCTTGAAATTTCATCTCATTTACAACCTGTGCTGTCTTTCCCATTTGATACATACTTCTAACATTCCAGGTGCCAATTCTGGAGCTTTTCCTAGGTGAAAGGAAGATAATTCAGTGTAGACTCCTTGCGGCTTTCTCTGCATCCTTCATACCCTTCTAAAAAGAGCTTCCTTTCCTCTTGGTTGGCACAGTTTTTTTTTAATTTTTATGTGACTTGTTCATGGTTGGTTGGATTTTGTGCTAAAATTTTCTACTGGATAGGGTAGCCAGCCCTACGCCAAACCCCACCTAGTCGCCTCTTACGACATGCCTTGTAGGTCGCAGTGCTGCTACTTTTTGCTCCCCTTGCGAGCCCCGGCAGCACACGGGCGTGTGATTTGTTTGGATGTCTAATTTCTCATACTATTGAAATTATCGCTTGCATTCCTATTCTCTTGTTAATTTCTGTTATACATCTCCCATCATCTGTTATCATCTGTCAGAAATTAAAGTTTTTATTATGTTAATTCCTTGTATTTCTATATTCATTTTAGGTTTTCATTTCCTTTGTTCTTGCCATGTTATTTTCTGACTCACCTATCTCTAATTGCCAACACCTCATCATTAGAGACTGTGACCGTGAACTGTTCCTTTGTTTCTTGACTTCTGAGGTATCAATACTAAATTAGGTTTAGTCATGGGATGTTTTCCATGCTTAAGCTTCATTATTTATTTACAAAAATAGGATCGAATCTACAATGCCCCCTTGGAAACTTAATCTGTAGAGAGATCCTGAATTTCTTGTTTATGCATATGTGGTCAATTGATTTCTGTCTGTGATCTAGGTGATACCCAGGTTGCTTTATGTATTTTTATGTGGAAGAACACTTCACCTATACGTATTGATTCGCTGCAGAAATTGAATAGTTCTCCATTTTCGTTCATTATTCTAGTCGTGTTTCCCATGATCTCCGTAGCCTATGTTCAGAACTATTTTGGCATGAGGTCACCCATCAGAATTTTGGATGTTCCCATTTCTCTGATTACCTATAGTATTTTGAGTTTTATGTAAAATTCCTCTTTTACTTTTTCCTCTTTATCATTGGTAGTGTTAACATGGGTCAAACATCAGAATACTTTCTTTTGGTGGTTCATGAATGTTGCGATTATCAATGGACTCACTGCTTCCATTTTATTAGTGCAGTCTCCGCTTCTTTAGATAGCATTAAAGCCCCTCCTTCACTATGGGGGGCATTTTCTTCCATATGCCTGAAACAGCAATTGTTTCTCCTGTGTTTAGACGTTGTTTGCCTGCAAATTACCTGTTTAATATTTAAAGTTGCCAATCCGATGAAATTTCATCTCATTTAAAACTTGCTGTCTTTCCCATTTGATACATACTTCTAACTTAGGTCCAATTCTGGAGCTTTTCCTAGTGAAAGAAGATAATCTCAGGTTAGACTCTTGATGGCTTTCTGCATCCTTCATACCTCTTCTGAAAGCTTTATTCCTTTTGGTTGGCATATTTATTTATTTTTATGTGACTTGTTCATGGTTGTTGATTTGGTAAAATTTTCTACTGGATAGGATAGCAAGACCTACCTTAAACCCCCCTTAGTCGCCTTGCATCCTTTGTGCACGTGCTGCTACTCTTTGCCCTTTGCGTTGCCCCTTCATACAGTTGTGATTTGTTTGATGTCAGTAACTTTCTCATACTTTGATATTATCCTTGGCCATTCTATTCTGCTTAATTTCATTTATAGACTGCTATAATCTGTTATCATCTGACCGAATGAAAAGCTTTTACTTGATGTATAATTCTCTATTTTTATATTCATTTTAGGTTTTTCCATTTCTTGTTGATTACCATAGTTTTTGTTTTTATGTTAATGCTCAATCCATATTCCTTGCTAGTTCTGTCAATTGGTCCACTAGTTCTTGTAGATCTTGTTCATTTTTGCACCAATAAAATACTAAAATTAAATATTGAGCCATGCATTTTCCCAGTGGCTACTTATGGTTGCGATCATGGACTATTTCACAAAAATAAGAACAAATCAGTCCTTCAAAACTAAATGCCTCAAAAATTAAAACAATATTTACATGAAAAAGAAGAACACACATGTCCTGAAAGAACTAATGTTAAGAGAATTGGCTGATAAACAACATACTATACAGAAAATTAATATTTGTCATCATCTTGTCTGGAAGAACAATACTAGAATAAGAGTCCCAGGACGGAGGGCAGACCAAGAAGAAGATGGCTACAAGATATTAAAGAAACCATGAACATGACCATCGACGAAGTGAACAGCAAGAGAACAGAGTGAATTTCAGATGTGCCAAAGAACAACGTCTAGTAAGTAAATCATGATTGATGAAAATAATTATGATTGAAAAGGCAACCATCCTGAAAATCCTTAGGGAAAAGAAGAGAACCATTGAATGCTTTACGTTGTGCTTGTTAGTTGCAAGTCAGCTCTTCTTCGAACGTTTCATATCAATCACTTGTTAACCACCTGTGTGATTTGTATGTCATCTGAGCCTAAGAGCGATTGTACTACAAGTAGGCCAGCACATCCAATTTCTGCGATGCTTTTTATTTACTAGGGTAGCTTCTCTAGGTTCTACATTAGTCGCCTCTTACGACATGCCTTGTAGGTCGCAGTGGTCTATTCTTTGCTTCCCTTGCACCACACGGGCGAGTTAGACCACAGCCTGGCTCTAGCACATCTAACATTATCTAGCGTTATTTATGGTATGCGGTATCTAGCCCCACGACCATTCTCCTTGGTCGCCTCTTACGTCATGCGTTCAGGTAACAGTGGTTCTGTTCTTTACACCCAATTTGGGCTACGGTAACCACTCGGGCGGATTGCTGGTTCAATTGTTAACCACCTGGTTGCACAAGAATTAAAGATCTTCAGTGGTTTCTTATCATTAATGCTCTGGTAACGTTGACTTAAGAAGTTTGTTCAGTGAACTCTTAGAAAATCATTTATAAGTCTCACTTACCAAAGACTCTAAGTTTATTGTCAATGATGAAGCACAAGCATTGGATACTGATAATTGTATAGAGTATTCCAGTTAAATAAGAGTAATCCAGGAATTTCTTCCTTCAACTTCTTGAAAACACCGTTTCTGTGTTTGTCCGTCTTGCTTTTGTCGATTTTATGATTCATAATAATAATAATAATAATTCCTCTCGTACCGTTATACGTTACATAGGGCCTGCAAGTAATTTCTCCATACCGCTCTATCCTGGGCAACTCGCTCAATCTCCTCCATGGAACTGAGACCGATATTTCCTGCCTCTCTCAGCAAAGTTCGTTTCAGGGTCTCCTAGGTCGACCTCTCTTTCTTGAACCCATTGCGGTCAGCATCCCACTTCAATGCCTGCTTTGATATTCGTTGATCATTTCTCCTCAAGGTGTGTCCAACATATCTCCATCTTCTCTTTCTTATAACAGTTGTCACTAGTGGTTGTCCAGACATGTCTCGATTTCATCACTTCTTCGATCTGAATCCATTCCATTTTATATTCATTATTTTTCGCAGACATCTATTTTCAAATGCATTCAACTTGCTTTCTATATCTTTTGATCATTTTCCAACTCTCGCTGGCATATGTTAGGATTGATACAACATTTGAATTGAAAATTCGTAATTTAGTTTTAATATTATATAACTTGCAGTTCCATATTTTATTTAGACTTTTAAAAGCTGATGTTGCTTTGCCAATACGTATCATAATTTCTTTTTAACATTTCCCGTGCAATCAAAATTGCTATATAAATAGGTGAACTGCTCTGTTATTTTTATCATTTTAGATTCCAGTGTGATATCTGCATTATTTGCCATAGGTGTCTTCATTATATTTGTTTTTTCATAGCTTATCTGAAGTCCAACTTTTGATGCTATGGATGACAAGTTGTCTGTTTTTCTTTGCATATATTGGTTGTTTCTACTTAACAAGGCAATATCAACTGCAAAATCCAAATCTTCTAGTTGACTATTTACTACCCAATCGATGCCAGTTTCGCCCCTGCAACATTTTCGCATCACCCAGTCAATGGCCACTCCAAACAATAGCGGAGATAAAATACAGCCTTGCTTTACTCCGGTTTCAACCATAAACCAGTCGCTGTGTCCACCATCAGTGCGAACTGCACACTGTGAACCATCATAGAGGCTCTTAATAATGTGTATTATTTTGTCTGGTATTCCATAACATCTCAGAATATTCCATAGGGAGATTCTGTGGAGACTATCAAAGGCTTTTTTAAAATCGATGAAATTTAGTATAAGTAGTTGTTGCTTCTCAATATGTTCCTCCAAAATTAGTCGTAGGGTAATTATTTGGTCTAAGCAACTTCTCCCAGGTCTAAAACCAGCTTGTTAAGAATGATTTTGCAGAAAAATCATTTATGATTTATTTTTCCGTTTATGATTCATGGACCAAGCTAAAATAAATGTGTAAAAATGCTAACTTATTTAGTTTTAATGCTGATTTTCCTGCTATATGCTAGATCCAAATATATAATGCTAAATCGCAAAAAATAATGGTAAATCTAGCACTAAAAATTTTAAAGTGGCAAACCTGGGAATGATCAAGGTGGTAACACAGTAAAGTAACGAATACTTGTAATATGATATAATCGATAATTTTGGTACCAGGTAGTATTTGGTGTTCGAGTATCGCATAGTTACTATTCGCCCATCATTACAAAACAAACGACACCAACATTTGAAACATGGAAAATGGTAGGAAAGGTGTGAGAAATAATTACAAAGTGAAAGTTTCAAACAGTTCAGAACGGTTAACAGCTAACGTTGGTGTTCATTTTGTTGTACACATATTGTACGAATATTGTTTGTGTATCTTTAACTATCTGGCCCAGTTAATTTAAAAGTGAAGGTAGTAAATTTTAGTAAATGATGGTGGCACGCTGCAGTCTGAGTCTGAGTCTCAACTGCAGTTAAGTAAATATGCAAACTAAAAAGTAGTCAAAAGCCATACTGTTGCAAGCAGTTCAGTATAGTTTAGTTCAAAACTTCTTTTTGGTATCATATTAAAACCTCCCTTTGAGATACTATCAGTATTGCTCAAAACTTATCTTAAAAGTATTTGCAGAAGAGTATAGTTCACAACATCCTTTTGAGATGGTATTTTAGAGTTTAGCTTAGTTTGAAACATCTCTTTGACATCTTGCTTGTTAATTAAATCATCGTCATCCACTAGCTTGTTCTGAGCAGAACTGCTACCCTATGCTTGTCCCACAGTTGACAGTTTGATTTCATGCTGTTTATGCCACATAATGAGTAGCTACATATATACATTACAAGCTGAAGAAGAAAAGAGTCTTGCCTCTCATTATTAATAGTGGAGATAGAAAATGGAGATCAGCTGAAGGTTGATCATGGTGTGTCTGGGCAGGATCTTACAGAATGTTGTTGAGGGACTACTATCATATCCATCAGTAACAAAACAGAAAGACTGGGACGGTTTTGAACTTTCAATGAGAAATATGGAAGCATTACAAAGGGCCTATAAAATTTCTTAGGCTCAGATCACATACAAATCATACAGAATGGTTAACAAGTGGTTAATATGGAGTGGAAGAAGGTATAACTATGTGGTTTAAATTAAGATGGAACCAATATTTACCAGTTTATGGTGTTGAAGAGGTAAAAAAATAGTAAGTAAAGAAACCCTTTCATACTCGTGGTATATAGGGCAATACAGTGTTAGGCCTGTATCGTTCATTGCCCGTCAGCACACGATTGGTGATGTGGTCAGCATCATGTCGGCTGCCTTTACTTTCGCAGAATGTCTGGTACCCAATTGAGGCTGGGTCGACCGAAGCCGCTGTGGTCGGGAAAATTCCTCGCCCACTGCGGGAGTTGAACCGGACCACCAGCCATGAGAAGCGAGTTCACTAACAACTACACTACCACGGCTCTCTGTTGAAGGAGTATGCTACCTTAAGAGCTTTATGATGATGATTACATCAGAAGTAGGAGAAGGTATGTCTGTATGGCGAGGAACACTGATACAAAAGAAAGTAGGCCTTCACGCAAAAGTAAGTCAGAAGCGCCATACTAGGTGCCCTGACTATGCCTGAATTTATAGCGGGCAAATGCAAGAAGAAGAAATTAAGAGGCAGGCCAAGAACACGATGGATAGATAACATCTCAGAGTCACTGCGAAAGCGTGGACTTACAATGTTAAGCTCAACACACCTGGCACAAGATAGAATACTAACCCTCCCCGCGACGCTTCATGGCAAATGTGGTTAAGATAAGACGTACCAATACTAAATACTAGTATCGTGCTTTTTTGAATATTCAAATTTTGCTTTCAAGAAAGATGTACATTCACGTCTTTGCTAACCAAAAATAGATGATCATATTTTTACTTTCTCTGACATATATTTACCTATATTTTTGCAGCCATTTCAAGGGAAAAACTGTTGGAGCAAATCCAGAACAAAATTCTCATAGACAGTATATTGTTCTATTCACTGACAATCTACAATGCTGCTTGGATTGTCACTTCCTAGAGGTTATCAGCTGCGTGGAGATGGAGATGGAGAAACTGCTGCACGGTGATCTTAATTTTTTTCTTGTCTCCAATCCTGTTTTGCCTCACAGCGTCAGAATAAGAGATTTCTTGAACAAGCCCTTGTGTGGGCTTCATAAATAGTGTCTTTCTTTGCCTCTGTTATCTCTAAGGTCTGCCCGAGTGGTTATCGAGGCCCAAATTTTTGGTGTAAAGAATAGAACCACTGTTACCTGCCAGCATGTCGTAAGAGGCGACTAAGGAGGTTTGGCTGAAATCGGATGCATGTGTCCTAAACGTGTAGAAGTCTATGCGTTCAGGGGCCTACCAAACCAATGTGCAACGTATACACGTTCTTGGCAAAGATCAAACATATCACAAAGAGTGATAAAATTGGTCGTAAAGAACGAACACAAAGAAGAAGATCTCTGAGGTCCAGCTTTTGCGTGGCTAGCCTTTTGCTATCCATTGTATCAGAGAAACATTGCTCTTTGAGGTGCACTGTCTGTTGGTAATTTGCTTATGTGGCAGAACAATTAAATTTGTTGTTTCTTGATGAAGTTCAGTACTGATGCTGTACCTATTTTTTTCCAGTCTTCATTTCTCAACCGGTCTCTTCTTGTTACTACCAGCATTCTGCGTAGACACTTAGCACGGTATCAACATGCTCAGAAATCACACAGGAGAGGGTTCTCCATCTTCCCCTCTTGGTGCCCGTTGCAGAGAGTGTGGAGGAATAGCTTGCTTTCCAGGGACAGCAGCAATCATCTTATTCTTTGGCAATCTCTGGGGATGCACTTAAGCAGCAATCATAACTGGTGAACAGTACTAGGGACAAGAGTTTGTGGAGATCCATGATTGTCCATACCTGTGACAACTGTATTTAATGCTAATTCTCTAGTGAGCTGGTAGTGCATAATGTATTTCTAGCGGACCATTCTTTTGTTTCTCACTCCTTACTCATTCCTTCTTCATCATTGATATAAGGGAAGACTGCGCCCGTCTGCCTAGCGTGTTTGTAGCGCGTTGGACTACGGGTGACAAGCTCCTGTGAGTACCAACTCTGCGGGCTGGCAGAAAAGCCACAGGTTCACCAGATTCACGGTGCTCATGGCACCGAAGGGTTACGATGTCCACGGCACCGAGCCGAAGAGCTGAAAGCTCAAGTGCTTCTGGATCGTTTAAAAAAAAAAAAAAGAAGACTGCAGTAAAACTATGTAGCAATGACAAAACATGTAAACACAAAATACTGTAGTTTTACAAAGTCTTCCAAAACTGTCCTCTGGTGGCTTACAGATGAGACAGGAATCTTAAGGATATGCTGGTACACAGTTGCCTTTAATACAATGTCCAGGATCATTTTGGCATGGTGCGTTGTGGACGATGCCATATATGTGCTTATGTGATACAGACCTGTACTATATATTTTACTAAAGCCACTTTTGTTATTGAGGATGGTTTTACATGCAGTTCCACAATATAATCTACTCCATCACTTGTAAACATTGTGACAAGGCATATATAGGTGAACCTGGCAAAAAGCTGTGACCATTTCGGTCAACACTTACATTTTATAAGAAAATGCTGTATAACACCTGTAACCACTCATTTCAATGGACCTGACCATTTGGGAGCTTGCGATATCCAGGTCACAGCTTCTTCTTCTTCTTTGCGTTCGTTCTTACGACCAACTTTAATCACTCTTTGTGATATGTTTGATCTTTGCCAAGAACGTGTATACGTTGCACATTGGTTTAGTAGGCCCCTAAATGCATAGACTTCTCACATTTAGGACACATGCATCCGATTTCAGCCAAACCTCCTTAGTCGCCTCTTACTACATGCATGGAAGGTAACAGTGGTTCTATACTTTACACCCAAATTTGGACCCGGTAATCACTCGAGCGACAGAGCAGAAGTAAAATAAGAAGAAGTACTCTCTGTAATCTTTTTTGTCGTATCAGTTATGTGCCATTTTGAAAGCTATTATATGGCTAGTTTTGTTGTTTGAAGGGAATATAACAAGATGGTTCCTTTCCTGGAACCCACATGGAAAGCAGAAAAAGGAAGTTTAGAAATACATTGAAAAGATATTTGAAGGCAGAGATAAATAATTTCTGGAAGTTGCTACAAGAGATATTAAGTATATGAAGACTTGGCATGAGTAGTTGAGGCAATATGCCTCCCTCATCATGGATAAAAATGCACAAGTGTGAGTTTTGTTCTTATTTTCTCTCTCGTGATCACTGCTTAGACTGATGTACCAGATTTATCCATAAATCTTATTCATGTGGAAATCTGATTCATGCAGCCTTTAGCAGCGGTGTGTTTTCGTCACATCTTCAGCGTCATTTGGAGCTCTGGTGCTTATCCTTCGGCGATGTGTCCGGTTTCAACCAGTGCTTATTGAGTTCGCTATCCGTTAACCTTTGGCTGTCCCCAGCCGACCTGCAAGGCAGCAGGTTGTTCTTATTTTGATTTCCATCATCACATTTCCATCTCTTGCTAAGATATTCAAAGCCTGTTCGATTTTTCATTTTTATCTCCCTTGATAAATCCTTTCTATGTCATGTTAGTGTTCCCCACATTATGCTAACAGTGCCAAACCTGGACGCTGACATCAAATGATAGAAGACAACTAGTCACAACAGAGATGAAGTGTCTGCGCAGAATGCTGGGGGTAACAAGAAGAGACAGGTTGAGAAATGAAGACATCAGGAAAAAGTGGGTACAGCATCAATACTGAACTTCATCAAGAAATAACAAATAATATGGTTCAGCCACATAAGCAGATTACCAACAGACAGTGCACCTCAAAGAGCAATGCTGCTCTGATACTATGGATACAAAGCAATAGGCCAGCCACGCAAAATGTGGACCTCAGAGATAACAGAGGCAACGAAAAACACTATTTATGAAGCGCACACAAAGGTTCATTCTATAACTTTCTTCTTCTTTTGACGATGTGAGGAAAAACATGATTAAAGAAAGAACCACTTCATTCTTTGTTGTTCAATCTAATTCAAGCAAGGTTCTGTGCCAAGTTTTTATCAGATTTATTATCTCTGTATCTTTGCTATTTTGAGAAAACGATTTTGTTATTTGCTTTTCTCTTGTACTTTTCTAACTAAAAAATTGGTTTCAAGTTCATCCTTGTTTATGTTAAATAAAAAAAATAATTCAGTATGAGTTGATGTAAATACCAATTTAACCTGCTGCCTTGCAGGTCGGCTGGGGACAGCCAAAGGCTAACGGAGAGTGAACCCAGTAAACGCTGGCTGAAACCGGACACATCACCGAAGGATAAGCATCAGAGCTCCAAATGACGCTAAAGATCTAAAGATGTGGAAAAAACACTGCTAAAGGCTGCGTGAATCAGATTTCCACATGAATAAGATTTATGGAGAAATCTAGTACATCAGTCTAAGCGTTGATCGATAAGAAGAAGATGTTAAATTTTATACAAGTATCCGCCCGAGTGGTTACCGGGGCCCAAATTTGGGGTGTAAGAATAGAACCACTGTTACTTGCCATACATGTCGTAAGAGGCGACTAACGAGGTTTGGCTGAAATTGGATGCACGTGTCCTAAACGTGTAGAAGTCTATGCGTTTAGGGGCCTACCAAACCAATGTGCAACGTATACACGTTCTTGGAAAAGATCAAACATATCACAAAGTGATTAAAATTGGTCGTAAAGAACGAACACAACGAAGAAGAAGATAAAAGTATCATTTTATCAGTCTTACTGTAGGAATAAGGTTGTTGGAGAATGACAATATGAGATACAGATACAGTGTCTACCTTTCACCTCTCAGATACAGAGAGATTGTCTACCTTTCACCTCTCAGATACAGAGAGATTGTCTACCTTTCACCACTTAGATACAGAGTTGTCTGACATTCACCCTCAGATACAGATAGAGTGTCTACCTTTCACCTCTCAGATACAGAGAGATTGTCTACCTTTCACCCCTCAGATACAGAAGAGTTGTCTACCTTTCACATCTCAGATAAGATAGTCTACCTTTCACCCTCAGATACAGATTGTCTACCTTTCACCTCTCAGATACAGAGAGGTTGTCTACCTTTCACCTCTCAGATACAGAGAGATTGTCTACCTTTCACCTCTCAGATACAGAGAGAATGTCTACCTTTCACCTCTCAGATACAGAGAGATTGTCCACCTTTCACCTCTAAGATACAGAGGATTGTCAGCTTTCACCTCTCAGATACAGAGGATTGTCACCTTTCACCTCCCAGATACAGAGAGATTGTCGACCTTTCACCTCTCATGTCTGCACAGAATCATAAAATAGTATGATCAGAAAGAATATCTTCTTCTTTTTACGCTCCATTTCGACCACTTGTTAACCACTCTGTGTGATTTGTATGTGATCTGAACATGATGCATTGTGCAGTAGGGTCTGAACCTAAGAGTGATTGTGCATTGTGCCAGTTATGTGATCTGAACCTAAAGTGATTGGTCAGTTATGCGCTAAGTGCCATAAAATCCGAATTTTGCGACGCTTTTTTTTCTTCTTCTTATTTGCGTTCATTCTTTACGACCAATTTTAATCACTCTTTGTGATATGTTTGATCTTGCCAAGAACGTGTATACGTTGTACATTGGTTTAGTAGGCCCCTAAACGCATATACTTCTACACGTTTAGGACATGTGCATCCGATTTCAGCAAACCTCCTTAGTCGCCTCTTACGACATGCGTGCAGGTAACACTGGTTCTATTCTTTACACCCCAAATGTGGGCCCCGGTAACCACTCGGGCGACCAGCATATTCGAATTCTGCGACGCTTTTTATTTACTAGTGTAGCTTCCCTAGGCCCCTACCTCAGTTGCCTCTTACGACATGCATTGTAGGTTGTAGTGTTACTTTTTTTTTGTTTCTTTTTTTCTCTTTCGTCCTTTAACTCAACGAAGTTTCATCTCTGAAACTGATTTTTGCGTGAAAATCCGTTTTTCCAATTTCTTACAATGGCAGCAGCGTGCACATTGTAAATTACTTTACACTGGCAGCCGTGTGCTCAATGTACTCGTAATTAGTATTCCCTCGCCATACAGGCAGATTTTCTCCGACTTCAGAGGTACTCAGTTATCGTCCTGAGTAAGACCAGGGGACTCGAACAAATGCCGGACAGTAGATTCGAACCCGAGCTATGAGGCGTCTCACAGCTAGCAGGCAGAGCTACTATCAACTACTCTAGGCAGTCCCCCATAGTGTTACTAATCTTTGCTCCCCTTGCGAGCTCCGGCAACATACTGGCTGAACAGACAACCAAGAAGAAAACAATGAATAACGTTGTAAAAGACAAGTGGTGGAAATGGCAGCACAATTGTGTTATGCGAGTGAGTCCAACTGTTAATCATTCAAGTGCTCTGCGTATGCAATCATGTCTCTCCCCAACTCTGTCATCCTGGTCTTATCTTATTTTAACCACATTTGCCGTGAAGCGTCGTGGGGAGAGTTAGTTTTCTATCTTGTGCCAGGTGTGTTGCAATTGACGTTGTCAGTCCATGCTTTCGCAGGAACTCTGAGATGTTATCTATCCATCGTGTTCTTGGCCTGCCTGAGGTTAATACATTCTGACATTGATCTTGTGTGAAACCACAATGTCAGACCACCCAACATCTTCTGCCTTCCTCGATCTCTTCTTCCATGTATTTTACCCGTTGTCACAAAATGCTCTAAACCTCTTTTTTTGCATTATATTTACGAAGAACATTGATTGCCTAATTTTTTTAATTTTGATCAGGTTTCTTTGTGTGCAGACTTCTTTGAAAACCTCATCATTTGTTTTCTTCTTTGCTGTGCATTGGATTTTCAGCATTCTTGTGTAAAAACACATCTCTGTGTCTTCTAGCGATCATATTGATTGTTTGTTCATTATTTGCAGTCATACATATTATTAGCTCACTATAGCACTGGAGTATTCATTTTGTTTACACAATGAGTCAGTTTTTCTGGATGTACGAGGGCGAGTCAATAAGTAAGTCACTTAGTTCTGTGGGATGGCAGGTAAATGTAGTTGGTGTTTCCTAAATTGCGTTAGGTGACAGCAACATCGAAATTTATATTCCCGTTCGTCAGGTGGCGCTAGGTGTCGCATGCGCAGCGCATAAACAAAATGGCGACCGTACTTAGGGCGCGTACAACCGAAGAGCAACGTGCTGTTGTGCATTTTTTGTGGGCAAAAGGACTGTTTGCAAAGGACATTCATAAGGAAATGCTTCCTGTTTATGGTGACAAATGTTTGTCCCGTAAAGCAGTGCATAGCTGGGTAGAAAATTTTCTCAGGGGCGCTCTAAAATTGTTGATGAAATCCGATCTGGTCGTGCTGTTGAGATTGCAACAGAAGCATCTGTGCAGCGGGTGGAGGAGATGATTAGAGGTGACAGGCGAGTAACGATAGACTCTGTAGCATCTGCAATAGGGTACTCACATGATACAGCATAATGCATAATCGATTGAAATTTAAGAAAGTGTGCTCAAGGTGGGTACCCAGACAATTGAAGGAGGAACACAAAATGAACCGATTTGGTCTGTCCTTGCATCACCTCTGTCGATACGAAGATAAAGAAGAAGACACGTTGAACAGGATTGTTACTGGGGACGAATCGTATGTGCATCACCACCAGATGGAATCAAAGCGTGTTTCAATGCCGTGGAAACATCCTTCTTCGCCTTGTGTCCAAAAATTCAAGGTTACGCCGGCAAGGTTATGCTGACGGTGGTCTGGGATTGTCAATGAGTGCTTTTAACCAGTTTCCAGAAGAAATGTGAATTCTGAATCGTACTGTGAAGTTCTATCGAAGCTTCATGGTGCAATTCGAAGAAAACGTTCAGGGCTGCTGACTATCTGAGTGTTGCTTTTTCATGACAGTGCCAGACCACATACGGCTCGATTAACTCAGGACAAAATTAACCAACCAAGATGGGAAGTTCTGGAACGTCCACCTTACAGTCCCGACTTAGCCCCTAGCGATTTCCACCTTTTGGTCCACTGAAAACCCACCTTGGCGGGAGACATTTCGCGAATGACGCCGAAGTTGAATGTGATGTGAAAACGTAGTTTAGAAAACAGAGCACGCAGTTCTATGCAACCAGTTTGGGAGGACTGATAAAACGATGGCATAAGTGCATCAATGTTGGTGGAAATTATTTTGAGAAATACAGGGACAATGTATGTATAAAAATTAACTGGTTTCAAGTTGTTATCATGTTTAGTTATTTTTCTACTGCCATTTGTGACTTACTTATTGACTTCCCCTTGTCTGTTGTGTGTTTGTTAGTTCATCAAGGCTTTTAAACAGTGTTGTATGCATATGTTTGCCTCTGTTGGCCAGTGTTCTTTCTGCAGTAGGTTCATCAGGTGACAATCTTGCAGGATGTGTTCTGCTGTCTGTCCACATGCACATGTGGGTGATGGAACCCATCTTAGTCTGTATAGGTCTCTGTTCAGTCTATTGTGTTCAGTTCTGAGTCTAAACAATATCACATGTCTTGCTCTATCTTTTTTTCTCTTAACTCCCCTTGAAGCATAACTGAGCTCCATATCGACACTCCATATCGACCACTTGTTAACCACCTTGTGTGATTTTTATGTGATCTGAGCCTAAGAGCGATTGTACGTTATGCCATTTGTGTCCTATATGTAGACCAGCACATCCGATTTCTGCGATGATTTTTATTTACTAGGGTAGCTTCCCTTCATCAGTCGCCTCTTACTACATGCCTTGTAGGTCGCAGTGATATTATTCTTTGCTCCCCTTTCGAGCCCAGCAATACACGGGCGACCAAATGATGCTCGTCCATCACGAGTGATGATGACTACACAATTTTCATCCAAGGAAATGTAGTTGCGTTATGTTTGTCTGTGTGTGCGTAGATGACTAGTGAGCCCGATGCTGGCTTGAAATGTTCTTGTACAGTGTGGTAAGGCTTGTGATTTGCTTTTCTACACGGGCGACCTACTCATCAATTGTCAACTGTGAATGGTTCTTTTTCTGACTCAACTTGAACACATGACCTACGTATTGTCGTCCGTCTCCGATATTGTTTTTTTTTCTGTTCCAGAAGCACTTGAGCTTTCAACCCTTCGGTTCGGTGCCACAAACACCGTAAATCTGGAGAACCTGTGGCTTTTCTGCCAGCCCGCGGAATTGAACCCGTACTCACAGAGGGCTTGTCGCCCAACGCGCTACGAACACGATGGGCAAGCGGGAATCACCGATATGGTTAGGAATTCAATCTCACCTACTTTGAGATCAGGAATCTCTGGAAAATATTATAATCTGTCTACTTGGGAAACAAACCGAGTACTTATGAAGCACGGCCAACTATAAACTCATACGGCCAGCGGACTCAGGTCAACATTCTAGAAAATAAGACCACAACCGTCACGTGACCTCACATTTCAGTATTGTTATATATGGACGAATTCATTTTAAAATCAACACAAAATGCTAAATCAAGGTTATGTTATGCAACAAGTTAAGTTTAACAATAAGGAATATCAATATTATGAATATTTTTCATAATATACAGTGTACAGCATATGAGTAGTATACAGTCTTCTACAACATAACTTTGGGAAAGATGGTTAGATGGCGTAGCAGAATCATGTGAAAGAGCAAAAATAACAATCACACAAGTCACCAGAATAGCGCAAGACACAAACAGAAAACCACGATATGAGCAACAACCTGGTAACATTGTGACGACAAAAGAAGAAGAAGACGAAATAACCATAGACTCCCAGAATTAAGTAAAATTGCAAAACAGCTTGCAGTGTTCTACCAAACGTATAAAATCCAGCCTTCCAACTCAAACTAGGTCAGGGTTTCCTCCGTCAGTTATGCCAGAGCCAACTATAAATTTATCTAGAGTTGGCTGTGGTTATGCTGCCCAATATTAGAGTTGGCTGTGTTATGAAGCCAGATGCGAGCACTTTAACTCTACGCCACATCTGATGCTAACAACCTAAACATTAACCTTGACCCCAACCGGAAATCAACTTAATATACATTGTTGAATGAATTCATCATGGCAGCTGTTCTGTGATAAGCAATAGACCGACCCATCAAGAGATAAATATCCAGATGGCATTTACCACATGTCGACGACTGAATCCAATTTACTGGTCAATTTGCCAAGAAATGTGCCTGTCTAACACTGTGTTTTATAGTAAACCACTCTCGGGCTATGAAAATGGAATTTGTATTTGTTTCTCCTTTGCGTTCGTTCTTTACAACCAATTGTAATCACTCTTTGTGATATGTTTGATCTTTGCCAAGAACGTGTATACGTTGCACATTGGTTTGTAGACCCCTAAACGCATAGTCTTCTACACGTTTAGGACACGTACATCCGATTTCAACCAAACCTCCTAGTCGCCTCTTACGACATGCGTGGCAGGTAACAGTGGTTCTATTCTTTACACCCCAAATTTGGGTCCCGGTAACCACTCGGGCATTTTGTTTAATGTCCCTAACATGGGGTCTGTTTGAACGCTCCATATCGACCACTTGTTAACTACTCTTTGTGATTTTATGTCATCAAAGCCTTATAGGGATTGTGGCCAGCACATCCGATTTCTGCGACGTTTTTTATTTACTAGGTTAGCTTCCCTAGGCCCCTACATCAGTCGCTTCTACGACATGCTAGTAGGACGCAGTGGTACTATTCTTTGCTTCCATTGCGTGTCCCGGCACCACATTGACGACATGGGGGTCTCAGGTTGATCCTAGCCCCGGACACAATTAGACTTAAACATGTTATACACACACGCACATACACACACCAGCCGCACCAAATATCACGCAGTTGGTCCAAATTGCAAGGAGTAAAAACTTCTTGTCATAACTGGGCCCAGGTGTTTTATTTAGCCCGCCTGTAAATATGGTGTGCGAGCAGGTGTTTTGTCCGCGACAGTCTGGCGCCAACATTCTGCGCCATTTCGACGGGAAATCCAGGTCCTAAACCTTCTGCTATCGTTGACAAACAAACGGGCTAAAGAAGGATGGGCGAATGGTTATTTGATTATTTAAGAAATTAATCGAAACTTCTGCTTTCTCTACAACTAGCTTCGTACTACTACATCACCCGGGGCTCGCAAGGGGAGTAAAGAATAGTAACACTGCCTCCTACAAGGCATCTCGAAGAGGCGACTGAGGTAGGGTCCAAGGAAAACTACCCTAGTAAATAAAAACATCGCAGAAATCGGATGTGCTGGCTTACTTGTAGGCGCATAACTGGCACAGCGTACAAGCGTTCTTAGGCTCAGATCACATACATATCACAAAGAGTGGTTTAACAAGTGGTCGATTTGGAGCGTTAGAAGAAGATCATCATCAAATGTGGTTTGGAGAGAGCCCCAGTGAGATCCCAGCGAACCAAGAGATGAAGAAAAGGTGCTGTATAGGACACAGCTTGATAAAACCAGAGAGAAGAATATAACAAGAAGGGCCCTTTTCTGGAATCTACAGAGAAAGAGAGAGAGAGAAATACGCGGACAATAGATTTGAAGACATATATTAACGATGTATGGAAGGGGCTGCAAGGGATAGCTGAAGATATGAAGATTTGGCTGCAATTTGTCATGTTGGTTTGGGCGTATGTCCCAAATGCGATCTCTCTCACTCTCGCGATCACCCTTAGACTGATGTACCAGATTTCCCATAAATCACATTCACGTGGAAACCTGATTCATGCAGCCTTAGCATGGGTGGGTTTCGTCACCTCTTCAGCGCCATTTGGAGCTCTGGTGCTTATCCTTCGGTGAGGTGTCCGGTTTCAGCCAGCGTTTACTGGATTCGCTCTTCGTCAGCCTTTGGCTGTCCCCAGCCGACCTGCAAGGCAAGAGGTTAACAATTGGGATTTAAAAGGCGGAAGACAGACAGACAGAGAAAATGGTATTTTAACAGTAATTATTATAAACTTTTTATTTCTCTTATTTTGTCGCCAAAGTGCTACCGGGTTGTCCAATATGTTTTTGTCTTGTCCTGCTGTAGTGGCTTGCGTGATATTTATTTTTGATTTTTGACAGAATTCTGCTATGCAATCTAACCATCGTTTTCGTGGTCTTCCTCTCGCCTTCTTTCCTGATGTTCTGTTGTAGAAGACTGTATACTGTGTAGTTTGGTTGAATTCTTATTAAGTGGTCGAATCACACAGGACATACACAAAACATACATAAATGATTACACACACACATATATAAACATAAAAAATCTGGCCAGCAATGGCGGAATGCGGCAGGGCCATTCAGAATCAGGACTTTTTGATTCTGGACACGACTTTGCATGCATATTTCCGTCATGTTTGGTCGGGTATTTTCCGATTTCGTTTGCCGAGCTACTGAGTTAGTGCTTGAGAAACGTTGTTAGCTATGAATCTTACATGGAATGCTTGTTGCTGTGTCAACCGTGCGTTTGTTGTGATTGTGGATATTCAGAAAATGGGGGACAGCGGTTATGACGACCCGACTCAATCTGACGTATGCAGTTCTTTGCTTGTGCAGAAAGCTGGATTTTTTCGTAATTGATGTTCCCTTCGACATGAATTGCAATTCAAGTGATGAACAGTTTTGTGTTGACACTTTAGCGACGGCCATATGCATTTATGCAGTGCTGGTTGCTTTTTGTGGCGGTACGGCTGTTTCATTCTGGAATTAGTTCACGACACAGGTGACAGTTGTTAGCATTTCGTGTAATTTTCGTTGGCACAGAAACGGAATAATTATGGGGTAACCCGGTGCAGTGAAGTTGAAACCGTACATATGAACAATGAACACATGTAAACAATAGTCTAGTAAGTAGCTGGTCCGTACCCAGTTTGTGCCTCTTCTTCTATTCTTAATCTCATCAACAAATAGCTTGTCCTGAGCAGAACGTTGCCACCCCAACAGTCCTTCAGAATTTCTCTCTCTCATAGACCAGATGTCCCGTCTCTGCAGAAGTCACGCTTTTTCTTCTTCATTTCGTCTTTATGATCAATTTTAATCACTCTTTGTGATATATTTGATCTTTGCCAAGAATGTGTATACGTTGCACATTGGTTTGGTAGGCCCCTAAACTCATAGACTTCTACACGTTTAGGACACCTGCATCCGATTTCATCCTAACCTCCTTAGTCGCCTCTTACGACATGCGTGGCAGGTAACAGTAGTTTTATTCTTTACACCCCGGTAACCACTCGGGCGACGTCATGCTCAAACCATCAGTTACATCCTGATTCATCTTCTCCGTGGACTTCCTCTTCTCCTCTTTGCCAGGATGCCTCCTTCCATGATAATCTTCTCCAGCCCTTTGTGTCTCTTTTGATGTCCAAAATATTTCAATTTTCTTATGTTTAGCATCAGCCAGTTTTCTTGATTTTAGTTCTTTCCATTAGTATATTTGTTCTCTTCTATCTATCGTCTTACTTTACGCTTCTTAGACCATTAATACTTGTGATATGTTTGATCTAGAGAACTAGTCAGTGCATTCTTTGTAGGCCCTAAAGCAAGATTCTATACATTTAGGACCATCATCCGATTTCAGCCAAACCTCCTTAGTCGCCTTTACATGCGTGCAGGAACAGTGGTTCTATTCTTACACAAATTTGCCGTCCTCGCTTTCATCTATGATATACGAGAATTTTTTTAACATTAACAAATTGTTTTAATCTAGAGTCAATATTCTCTTTTCTCTAGACATAATATTCTCGATTTCTTAGACAGAGTATATTCTCTATTTCTCTAGACAGTATATTATCTCTATTTATCTAGAAGAAGATTCTCTGTATTCTTATTTCTCTCAGAATATATTCTCTGTATTCTCTATTTCTCTAGACAGAATATATCTCTGTATTCTATTTCTCTAGATAAATATTCTCTATTTGAAAACGCACTTGCTGTCCTGTACCTTGCGTTAGATATCTTAAGCAGATACCTCCTAAGGCAAAGGTTATAACCCTTCCTCCATGTTTGCCACCTCTCCTCCCCCTCTCACTTCACGATCCCCAGTCACACCTGTCCAACGTCAACACTCCAGACCGCGATTTCGAAACCAGGTCGCTAGCGCTGCCAGGAATGCGCGTGGAGGCGCCGAATAGTCGGACACCGAACAAAAGGAAACAACCAGCGCTGATTTGAGGGCGCCAGTTGTCACCTCAGCCTTTGTAACCCTCTGGACGACTGAATAGAGAGAAAAGGTGGGTTGGAATGAATGGGGACAAAATGTTACTTACTACTTCCTTCTTCAAGTGAATATTTCAGTGCTAAAGCTACCAGGCCATCATGTTTTTTTAAAATTACTTTAATTTAAACTCCGACGGATGGTGGTAGGTCTGGAGAGGGGGTATCCTGAATGAACAAAACAACTGCTAATTATTCTTGAAATAATTTCTTTCCTGAAAATTTTTTTTTTAATTTTTGAAAAAAAGCATTTTATTTTAAAATTAGTCTTTTTAAAATTCAAGTCGCCGGTGTAGTGCAGGGGCTCTCAATGGGAGCAAAGAATAGTACCACTGTGACCTACAAGGCATGTCGTATTTTGTCCAATCCAGAAGCCTTGAGCTTCTTTGGCTACTCGCCTGAGTGGTTACCGGGGCCACATTTGGGGTGTAAATAATAGAACCACTGTTACCTGGCACGCATGTCGTAAGAGGCGCCTACGGAGGTTTGGCTGAAATCGGATGCATGTGTCCTAAACGTGAAGAAGTCTATGCGTTTAGGGGCCTACCAAACCAATGTGCAACGTATACACGTTCTTGGCAAAATCAAACAGATCACAAAGAATGATTAAATTGGTAGTAAAGAACGAACGCAAAGAAGAAGAAAAAGCCTCGGCTCGTGCCAGAATATCGTAACTCGGTTCGTGCCACAAACACCGTAAATCTGGAGAACATGGCTTTTCTACCATGTCGTAGAGCGCTGATAGGACCCAGAGCTACTAGTAAATAAAAGCATCGCAGAATCGGATGTGCTGGCCTACTTGTAGGCGCATAACTGGCACAATGTACAATTGCTTAAGGTCAGATCACATAAAATCGCACAGAATAGTTGCCAGGGCCGTGCGGTATATTTCTCAGTATGATGCAAGTCTTCGAAATGCCGCCCCTTAAATATTTTTTATTTTTTAAAACAACCTTCAACTTTGACTTCGCTGCTTATGCCGCCCACCTTACGGTACCACCTGAAGCGGCCGCCTCTCTGTATCACAGCACGTCACGGCCCTGGTGGTTCCGCAGACAAGTGGTCGATATGGAACGTTGAAAGTAGAAGAAGAAGAATTAAAGTGTAGCTAGACGCGGTGTCTAATATTGTTCCTCTGACTTGTCATTCCGTGAATGATTTAATTATAATAGATATAAGTGGCGTCTGAACTCGATCTATGGAACTGAACTCGATCACAACCCAAGTGGAACTGTGGCAAGCTCCGCGGCAGGAGAATATGGAACCAAATTCATTTCCGGGGATTTTACGAAGGTAAAGAGTGAGCGTCTGTAGCTCAAACGGTAGTGAGCTCGATCACGAATCCAAGCGTACCTGGTTCAAACCCCACGGTGGGCAAGTTTGAAGCAAATTCGTTTCCGTGGGATTTTTACAAAAAGGTAAAATAGACCTCACCGTTCAGAAAGCAATGGCAAACTACTGGACGTATAAGTGGTGCCTAGAAAATCAGCGACTAGTTTACTGTGGTTGATGGCTACGTCCTTTAGGATATGCCACGATTTTCATTTTTCAAAGATAGACCTCACCGTCCAGAAAGCAATAGCCAACTACTCTGAACGTATAAGTGGTGCCTAGAAAATCAACGACTCGTTTACTGTGGTTGATGGCTACGTCCTGTAAAGGATATGCCACGATTTTCATTTCATAAGGGGAGACTGCTGGAAAACTATGTAACAATATATACACCATCTTTTAAATTACACCGGGGAACCTCGCCGATGCTACAGAGTTTGTGCATTGTCGCTAAGATCTTCATGTGTAAGAAAGAGATCGGAACACACATGGTTACTCACCAAAGTGCAATGATGATGTTCCTATCAATCAATCTATGAAGCAAAGGTGAAACACGTATACTCAAAGAAATATCGTTTCACAAAGTACCAAATACAATATAAAGTGACGTTTCGACCAAAAGGCCGTTATCAAGCACAGGATACAAAAGAAGTGAAGAAATTCAGACTTCCTATACACAAGACATAACATATACAGTCAGACAATCTTCTTCTTCTTTGCGTTCGTTCTTTACGATCAATTTTAATCACTCTTTGTGATAGGTTTGATCTTTGCCAAGAACGTGTATACGTTGCACATTGGTTTGGTAGGCCCTAAACGCATAAACTTCTACACGTTTAGGACATGTGCATCCGATTTCAGCCAGACCTCCTTAGTCGCCTCTTACGACATGCTTGGCAGGTAACAGTGGTTCTATTCTTTACACCCCAAATTTGGGCCCCGTAACCACTCGGCGCCAAATACAATATAAAGTGACGTTTCGACCAAAAGGCCGTTATCAAGCACAGAATACAAAAGAAGTGAAGAAATACAGACTTCCAAAACACAAGACATAACATATACTGTCAGACAATAAATATCTTCTTCTTCTACGTTCACCCGCTGTGAATTCGGGCGTTAGCCATGACGCCTGGTATGACGTTTCTGACTGATTTTTGCGTGAAAGCCTGCTTTACCATTTGACTGGGGTCACTCGGCGTACAGGCAGAGGTGAGAATAAATCCCAAACGCCTTGTATCCTTTACTTGATAAAGGCTCTTTTGGTCGAAATGTCGCGCATATTGATGTTTGTAAAACTGTATTATTTTGTTGTTACGTGTTTTGGCTTTAGTTATCACATGGTCTCTCGCCATTCTGGCGAGCCTAACTCCGACTTCAGAAGTACTTGTAATTTAGATATCTAATTATTGGATCAAGGTTTTCTTGTATGCAACCACCTACCATGTGCAGACACAGAATTGTTGGACTGGCCGTATGTTGCCGAGCTCGCAAGGGAGCAAAGAATAATAGCAATACGATGCGAATTACAAGGCATAATGTCGTAAGAGGCGACTGATGTAGGGGTCTATCGAGGTTATCCTAGTAAATAAAAAGCGTTGCAGAAATCGGATGTGCTGGCTTACTTGTAGGTGCATAACTGGCACAACATACAATCGCTCTTAGGTTCAGATCACATACAAAGAACTGGTTAGTACGTGATCGATATGGAGCTTTCGGGGAAGAAGAAGAAGATATACGTGTATATTGATCGTGTCCCTACTAATCAAACGCTCTTAGACTCAGATCACAAGGAGTGGTTTAACAAGGTGGTCGATATGGAGTATTCGAAGAACCTGTATCGATACACAAAGTCTTAATCGGTCTTGCTTCTCCTAGACCATATGATAATGTTTGACAAAAGTTGATTCAAGACTTAGATTGCATAATCGATACACAAGCATTTGTCTTGCCTTCCTGCAGCTGAACAATAACTGTACAGATGTCCATATTTCTACTCCCTTTTCTAGCCCCAAATCAGCAGCTGCGCACACACGTCATTAAGTACACATGTAGGGACTACCGAACTCACGCGCACATGACACATTAATCGATCTCTATTGGTTGATAATCTGCAGCTACAACACTGACCCATCATACTTTACCGGTAGTTAAGTGTTCCGTGTCAGGTCACGACACGAAATCATCATCAACCGTGCTTGTCTTGCCTAAAGGCAGAGATAAAAATGTATCACTTAATTTAATATGGCAGCTGTAACATTCAGAATATTTGACTTCTTCTTCTTTCAATGCTCCATATTGACCACTTGTTAACCATTCTGTGTGACTTGTATGTGATCTGAGCGTAAGAGCGATTGTACGTTGTGCCAGCTATGCGCCTACAAGTAGGCCAGCACTTCCGATTTCTGCGACACTTTTTACTCAATAGGACGCCCGAGTGGTTACCGGGGCCCAAATGTGGGGTGTAAAGAATAGAACAACTGTTACCTGCCACGCATGTCGTAAGAGGCGACTAAGGAGTTTGTTTGAAATCGGATGCACATATCCTAAACGTATGAAGTCTATGCGTTAAGGGCCTACTAAACCACTGTGCAACGTATACACGTTCTTGGCAAAGATCAAACATATCACAAAGAGTGATTAAAATTGGTCGTAAAGAACGAACGCGAAGAAGAAGACTCAATAGGATAGCTTCCCTAGAGGTCTATACCTCAGTCGCCTCTTACGACATGCCTTGTAGGTCGCAGTGGTACTATTCTTTGCTTCCTTGTTGGCCCTGGCACCACACCGTTGTAAAACATTAGACAACATATGGAGATCATCAGCTGACATCAGCTGACATGACAAAGACTAAACTCAATATATTTATACAAATCAAATATGCGCCCAGTCTGGTTATATATCATCTTCTTCTTCTTTCAACGTTTTCAGACATCTTTCTTCCTTTCTTTCGTTGGCTTGAAATATTGTTGGGAGAAATTAAAGCTCCCATCCCTACGCTTAACGGCAAGAGTGGACAACCAACTACATCTTCCACCTGGGAAAAGACAATATAAATATTGTCTATATATTCAATGTTGTCTCTTGTATAAACTTTACTGTCTTTTGTAGCTCACACAGAGAGGTCCGTGTAGTTTTCTGTCGAGTGTAGTTTCGTTAGGTCTGTGAGTTATATCATAATCAGGACAGTCTTGAAGTATGTGCTCTGCAGTCTGATGTGCATGTTCACATGTACACATGGCTGAATTGTCAATCTTGAATTTTGTATACATGTGGCTGCGGAGTCGATTGTGTCCTGTTCTAAGACTCAGAATGACAACTTGTTCTAATCTGCTCATATTATAATAATCGTCTTGTGTTGGTATTTGTGGCTTTCTGATTTATTTAGTGTCGTCTGTGGCTTAGGGGACAGTGACTCTGTCTATTAACCCCGACGTTCTGAGTTCGAATCACACTGCGGACAATTTGGCTGCAAATTGTTTCGCGTGGATTTTAACAAAAGGACGATGGCACCACCGTTCAGAAAGCAATGGAACTACTGAGCATCTTCTTCTTCTTCTTTGCGTTCGTTCTTACGACCAATTTTAATCACTCTTTGTGATATGTTTGATCTTTGCCAAGAACGTGTATACGTTGCACATTGGTTTGGGAGGCCCCTAAACGTATAGACTTCTACACGTTTAGGATACATGCGTCCGATTTCAGCCAAATCTCCTTAGTCGCCTCTTACGACATGCGTGGCAGGTTACAGTGGTTCTATTCTTTACACCCCAAATTTGGGCCTCGGTAACCACTCGGCGTACGAAGAAATAAAACGTAGGAGATGGAGGTGGTTGGGATATACATTAAGAATGCGGAAGACCCGATACCCACATGTGGCTCTGAATTGAAATCTGAAATGCAAGAGAGGTAAGGGAAGACATAGAGAGACATGGAGATAAATTGTAGACAGAAAAATAGAGAGGAAGAACTCCGCGTCAGTGCACGAACTCCGTAGCACCGACGAGCGTCCTATGTATACTTTTGAAGATAGGGAATAGGCTTGTAAGAATCTATTCTAATCTTTTGTTCATGATTTTTCTCCAGGCTGCAGCTTTGCAGTCTATCAACTTATATATTTTCCTAGTTGCTCGAAAGTTCTTTCGTGCCTCTTTCTTGAACTTTGGGGTTGCTTTCCTTTCCTTGAGACGATGGGATCTTAGTTTTATTTTAGCTCTTTACATGACTAGAAGCTAGGAACTCGATTTCACCTACACTGAGATCAGAAATCTCTGAAAAAATATCCCAATGGATTGACCGTTAGAATACTGTTTTACGTCATTACAGAAGAATATAATTATGAAGAGGCTGTCCACCCAAAAGGTGGACATCAGAGATAGCAGAGGCGACGAAAAACACTTTTATGAAGCACATACAAAATCCCGTTCTATAAATCTCTTTTTATTCTGGTGCTGTTAGAGATTAGAACCAAGAAAGAATAATAGTCTGATTTTTCTACCAGAGTTTGCAAACATCTTCTACTTCTTCTTGATCACCGCTTAGACTGATGTACCAGATTTCCCCATAAATTCTCTTAGTCATGTCTTGATTCATGCAGCACGGAGAGCAAACCCAGTAAACGCTTGTTGAAATCGGACACTTTACCGAAGGATAAGCACGAGAGCTCCAAATGGTACTGAACGTTGTGACGTAAAACGCGTTTGTGGCAACGGTTGTTTATATATCACAGTAAGAATGATCATAATGGCCAAAGAGAACGATCGAGACAGTCCTTCCTTCCTTCCTTTCGTTCGCTTGAAATATGTCTATATATTCAATGTTGTCTCTTGTATGAACTTCACTGTCTTTTGTAGCTCACACAGAGGTCCGTGTAGTTTTCTGTCGAGTGTTGTTTCGTTAGGCCAGTGAGTTTGCCTCAGTATCGAGACAGTGAGAGAGAAAAGAGAGATTCATGCAGCCTTAGCATGTGTGTGTTTCGTCACATCTTCAGCGTCATTTGGAGCTCTGGTGTTTATCCTTCGGCGATGTGTCCGGTTTTACTGGGTTCGCTCTCCGTCAGCCTTTGGCTGTCCCCAGGCAACAGATGCAAACAACATATATACAAAGTCAACAATACATCACAAACTACAACATATGAACATACAACAGTCCATTATCATCATCATCAAATTACTTGTCCTGAGCAGAACTTTGCCACATTAACAGTCCTTTGGAATTTCGGAATGTCCTGCCTCTGCAGCCGTCATGCTTAAAACATCAGTTACGTCTCTTGAATCCATCTTCTTCGTGGTCTTCCTCTTCTCCTCTTTGCCGGGATGCCTCCTTCCATGATGGTCTTCTCAGCCCTTCATGTCTCTTTAGCTCCAACATATTTTAATTTTGTAATTCTTTTTTATAGCATCAGCCGTTTTTTCTTTGAGTTTGAGTTCTTTCTGGATAGATCTATTTGTTTTCTTCTCTGTCCATGATATAAGGAGGACTCTTCTGTAACAATTATATTCAAACGTATATATATATATATTTCCACCGCCTTGTTAAATGCCCATGCTTCACACCCAAACGTTCGACTGGACATATGCATGCTCTTAGTATTCTGATCTTTGTTTTTCTAACAGTCCCATTCCAGGCTATTTTTAGTAGTTTAATTTTTTGTAAAGCCATGTTTGTGCTTTTCTTCTTCTTCAACCTCCATATCGACCACTTGTTAACCCTCTTTGTGATTTGTATGATCGAGTCCGATTTCTGGCAACTGCTTTTTATTTACTGGGGTAGCTTCCTATTCCCTACCTCGTCGCCTCTTACGACATGCCTTGTAGGTCGCATTATTACTATTCTTTTCTCCCCTTGAGAACCCCTTTAACACACGGCAGGTTTGTTCTTTTAATTTTCTGCATCCCATTTCCATTTGTTGTTAGCAGCCAACCGAGATATTCAAAACTGTTCACATTTGATATTTTCAGTTCCTATCCCATTCTACTTTACGTATTATATTATCGCAATAAAATCGCACTGTACAAAAATCGTTTCATTTATCATGTCTTTTCTCCGTGCATAAAATCACCGACCTCTGACTCCATTTATTTGAGTCGCACGAAGAGAGAGTATAGTTCCCAGGCACGAACCAAGGTATTTCTCTTCAGTAACTCCCCGAGCGAGATAGGGAGTCAGTTGAAGATTAGTCAATAAATAGCTCGCATGTGTGGATTTTGGCCCCGTGTGGGCTAGTACCATCTGGCAGCCCTGGCTGGCGAGATCTGAGTGTAAACACGAGTGGCTGCTGAGTTGATCACATCCAACACCGCCACTTGCTGTGGCCTGCCCGCTCTTTCAGTCGCAAGCCAAACCAACCACCAGCCCGGGCCTGCCAGCTGATAATATTACAATCTGTTTGCCCTTATCATAGACACTCCTGGTGTGTGTGTGTGCGTTAGTGTGTTGGCCTATATTTTGGTCATATCGGTGTTTCCCGACATCGATCTTGACTAGTACCGTTATTCATATTAACGACACTTTCTACAAGGAATATTAATTTCATATTACAAAAACTTCACGTTGGATACATTTTTATGAATCGTTGCAGTGTTTTTTAAAAGTCTGCCAGATGTTGATCCGAATCGGAATACAATCAGTTCCTTAGTCATGGATGCAGTGTTTTGTGTAATGTGTTCACACCAATGGATTCTTGGGACACAATAATAAGATTACAAACCCGATAGTTTGCAAGACATTTCTTTTGTGATATTTGTAAAATTATGCTTCGTGTTTATGTTTTGATTTCATAAAACAAATCAACTGTGTGGATAATAGTAACGTTTATAAATGGATAACGGCTACAGCTACTTGAGTTACAGCAGTATTCGTTACAATACATATTTGGATTCACTGCAAGGAGCTCATTCTTATTTTTTAAATGTTTGTTGGCATACACGCTCTGATATAACCAGTAAAGGTTCGTACTTAGGTTGAAAGAGCCGTGCCTCGGCTTAAAGAAGATTTAATTCCTTACTTAACAAACAAATTACGACAACAGTATTCGATTGTCTCCGTTGTTCTTAGTGGACTTTCCTATTTGTATGTATTCCTGTGATTTGGGCAGTCTCTTTAGAAGTTACCAGAAGAAGGTTCATGATTTAGATGCCTAGATAGCTACATCAAAGCTATTCAGAATTTCCTTAGTTACCAATGTCAGAAAACATTGCACAAGTTAACAGCGAATTGAAAAAAAAATGAAAATCGTAGCATACCTTTTACACAGGGCTTCACCATCAGCAACAGTAAACGAGTCGTCGATTTACTAGGCACCACTTATACGTTCAGTAGTTTGCCATTGCTTTCTGAACGTGAGGTATATCGTTACTGTTCGTAAAATTCACGAAACGAATTTGCTTCCAAATGCCAGCCGCAGGTGTTGAACAGAAGATCTGGGTTGTGATCCGGCTCACTACCCTAAGCACAGACGCCTAGGAATACAAATTAAGAATTGTTTATATATTCAGTCATTGCATTGCCTTTCCATGGTTAGATCACAACCGTTATATATTGTTGCCAGGTGGTTAATGCCATGGCCAGCGTAAAACTGGTTACTGGTCACAATTATTATCACTCTCATATTTATCCCCATCTCCTTCGTACCACTAATCAACCACAGCAGATCATGACCTTAGACGACAGTCTGCCCCGTAGCTCTACAAGCACCGACTACGACCCTGGCAGCGACTCGGCCAGAGACATGTCATCACCACCATCTCCTGTGGGGTCAGAGAGTCGAGACCCTCATAGCTTGTCGGAGACTCCTACAAAGAAAAACAAGCGAAAACTGAGCGAGCCCAAAAAGAGAACAGACATTACGACAAAGAAACAGCCACAATCAAATTCTATCGCTAACCAGGAAGACACCATCCAAAAAACTGTCCCAGCTAAGAAACTAACTAACGGACGTTGTCAACGATCGCTAAGTAAACCTTCTGGTAAAGTTCGCAATAATGGTATTAAAAGAGATACATCATCATCATCTTCTTCTCTCAGTAATAACGATATCGAATGTAATAAAGATAATCCACTTGTATCCTTATCTAATGTGATAACACCCCTTTTTTATCGCCTATGTTTACTGGAGTTCCGCCATCGACTTTTGGATATGTTCCAGGTTTATTTCTCCCTGGAAGAACTTATCCTCGTCAAGGTATTCATACATCTTTCCCATCCATTCCTCTAAACTGTCAGCAAAACTATATTACCGCAACTGCATCAGCAGGGTCTCATTCATCATCATCCTCATTGGCAACACCAGCAGCAACACCGTCGCTATACTCGCTTACAGTAGCCAGACTTGCAAATTCAAAATTGGAAGCAGGCGTCTCAGAAATATCTCAACACGATCAGACGCCAACATCAACCAACCAACCCGTCCCATCATCTATACCTGCGTCTCATCCGTCGTCATTTTCAGTTTTACATCTTCAGCCGTCCATTCTTAATCGACCCAGCAGCTCAAGAAATAATGAAGATGATGATGATGACGATGATGAAGATGACGAAGCATTATCTTCGAGAGCTCCATCCCCAGAAGATTTGAGTGTTGGAGGCAAAATGTCTCGGAAACATCGCAAGAACTATAAAAACATGACAAGGGAAAGGCGTGTAGAGGCCAATGCTCGAGAAAGGACAAGAGTACATACAATAAGCGCAGCATTTGATGCGCTTCGTCGGGCTGTGCCATCTTACTCCCATAATCAGAAACTTTCAAAGTTAGCCATCTTAAGAATTGCCAGCAGCTACATCTTAGCGTTAGCCCGCCTTAATGATAAAGACTATACATCTGCTTCAGACCATATCGGAAAATCTTTAACTTTTTCTGAATGTGTGGATTTGTGCACAAACACGATACAGACCGAGGGCAGAGCGAGGAGAAGACATTGATCATGAGTCATTCCTTCTATAGTATCTTAACTTCTTTCTGCTGGAAAATGACATTTTTTAAATATATGAATGTTGGTAACTAATCCTGCTATATACAAATTTATGTGTCATCCCCACCTACAATCTTTTATTTCCAAATGGATAGAAAATGTTAATGTAAGTATTTTGGAAATGTGCTTATCTGAATGCCATTTATAACATGATAACAAATGTTGTGAATTATGAATGAATGTTGTTATTCCCTGGCTTCAAATGTTCCCGTGTGGTGCCGTGACTCACAACGGGAGCAAAGAATATTACCACTACACGCCTACAAGACTCAAGTGCCATGCCTGCCAACGTAGGCGATCATGTCTCTCCACAACTCTCTATCTGGTGCATGTAATCAGTTCTGATGTCGATCTTGTGTCGAACCATGATGTCAGGCCATCAGCATCTTCTCCCTCTGTCTTTCGCGATCTCTCCTTCCCTGAATGTTACCAAGTGTTCTAAACCTTCTCTTCGCATTATATGCCCGAAGAACCTTGATTGTCGGATTCTTATTCTTTTGATAAGGTTTCTTTGTGTGCAGGCCTGTTTTAAAACCTCATTTGTTTTCTTCGCTGTCCATGGAATTTTCAGCATTCTTCTGTAAAACCACATATCTGTGACTTCCAATGACCGTATTGATTGCTTATTCATTGTCCATGATTCGCTGCCATACATAAGTATTGGATCAATATAGCATTGGAGTATTCGTTTCCGCAGTGTCATTGGTAGTGAATTCACGCATAGTGTGTTTTTCATTTTCATAAAAGCTGCTTTCGCTTGAGCTATTCTACTTCTAATCTCTGTTTTACACCTGCCATCTGATGTCTGGAGTGTTCCCAGGTACTTGAATCGATGAACTTGTTTCAGTGGTGTGTTATTTATGTTGATATTACATACTGGTGTTTCTTGGAGACAACCATAACCTCTGTTTTCTTTATATTCATGCTTAATCCTTTCTTTTCACTTTCTCTCACTAGTATGTCTATCAAGTCTTGTAGATCTTGTTCATTTGTAGCCATAAGAATTGTGCCATCAGCGTATCTTAGATTGTTTATATTTTGTCCACCGACTGTTATTTCTGTCTTTCTTCTATATGACGCATGATGTAGACTACCCTAGGAAATAAAAAGCGTCGCAGAAATCGTATGTAGGCGCATAGCTGGCACAACGTGCAATCGCTCTTAGACTCGGATCACATACAAATCACAAAGAGTGGTTAACTTGACATGCTCTTCATACACTAAGTTCTGAAAGTGCAACGGGAGAGTTCATTGTAGTATTGCATAGGTAATACGGTGTTGTTTGTCAGTTGAATATGTTTGTATATATATATATGGTCTTTTACATCTTTCTTTTTCTTTAATTGCATATCCTTTACAGGACTTTGCGAGTCAACCCCAGCTTTTAACGCTGTTTGTGATTTTTCTAGGCATCATTACGTTCAGTAGTTTGCCATTGCTTTCTGAACGGGTGGTGCCATCGTCCTTTGTCCTAATCCACGCGAAACAATTTGCATCCAAACTGTCCGCAGCGTGATTCGAACTCAGAACGTCAGGGGTTAATAGACCTAGGCCACAGACGTCACCATCTTTACATCTTTACAGACGGTAATTTGGCGGCACTTGTGTAACTATGACAACTTCGGAGTTTGCACTTGTTTCTCTTGTTCTCAAGCTCATTCACTATGTTTCTAATCAAAAGTGTCTGCACCTCAAGTAATGTTGTTTTCCATATAGGTCGGTCATCAGCTAGTTTCCCCCATTTGTTGGGACCCAGTGGCGGCTCGTAATCATATTTGTTGGTGGGGCCAGACAGATATTTTCGGAAAAATCATGGTTTCGGTTAGGATATATTTTAATGTATAAAATAATAAATATACGTTAGACCTTATTTTTGTGGGGCCCGGTCCCACAGGCCCTTAATGACGAGCCGCCACTGTTGGGACCTATAGAAAAGTTCTTCATTGAGGCCTTGCAGACATACTTATATCGGAGCTGTGGTCTGCCTTGGAGTCTCTTCCCTTCCGAAAGTTTACAGAACAGCACCTATTGGGGTATGCGCATATTATCAATTCGTCTCACATATCCCAACCATCTTAGTCTTTTACCGCTGAACATTCCCATGATGGATGGCAAGTTAGCCCATTACAGCACGTCAGAGTTGGTTATTTTGTCATGCCACATGATGTTCATAATCTTGCAGAGACAGTGAAGGTTTCCTCTTCTTCTTGAGCTCGTCCGCTATAAATTTAGACGTAGCCAGGGCGCCTGTCATGGTGCATCTGGTTGATTTTGCATGAATACTTGCTGTCCTTTTTATCAGTGTCCGCCGTTATACAGGCGTGACTTCGACTTCAGAGGTACAACGAAAGTGAAAGATGTGAAGTCTCCTCCTGTGTCATGAGAAAGTGAAAGATGTGAAGTCTCCTCCTGTGTCATGAGAAAGTGAAAGATGTGAAGTCTCCTCCTGTGTCATGAGAAAGTGAAAGATGTGAAGTCTCCTCCTGTGCCATGAGAAAGTGAAAGATGTGAAGTCTCCTCCTGTGTCATGAGAAAGTGAAAGATGTGAAGTCTCCTCCTGTGTCATGAGAAAGTGAAAGATGTGAAGTCTCCTCCTGTGTCATGAGAAAGTGAAAGATGTGAAGTCTCCTCCTGTGTCATGAAAGATGTGAAGTCTCCTCCTGTGCCTCCTGTGTCATGAAAGATGTGAAGTCTCCTCCTGTGCCATGAGTAAGCTGTCCATGTTACTGAGACATATAGTAGAGAGCTAAATTACACAAACTTGATAAATCTGAAGATTTGTACATCTACAAATGTACAGGAGAGATGACGCTCATCAGCCCAGGAGGACATGTCGTCTACGGGTAGCTGCCCTGAAAGACAATAGCAACCTGCTGCCTTGTGGGTTTTGGCTGGGGACAGCAAAGGCTAACGGAGAGGCGAACCAGTAAACGCTGTTGAAACCGAACACACCACTCGAAAGATAAGCACTTAAACTCCAATAGGTACTAGGCTGTGACGTACATCCTGCTCTGATGTTTAGCTGTTTATATATCACAATAGAATGATAAAACGGCTTAAAAACGATCGAAGAATATATATATATCTAGAAATGAAAATCCATCCTCTCTAAGGCTCTTTCTGTCAATCAGACAAATCTTCTTCGTCTAACGTTCCATATCGACCATTGGTTAAACTCTTTGTGATTTGTATGTGATCTGAGCTCTAGAGTTATTGTGCGTTCTACCAGTTATGCGAATACAAGTAGGTCACAGCACATCCGATTTCTGCGACGCTTTTTTATGCTAGGCAGCTCTTCCCATGGTCCCTACCTTAGCTCCTCTTGACATGCCTTGTAGGTCGCATTGTTACAATTCTTTGCTCCCCATGCAAGCCCCGGCAACACACGGGTGATAATAATACTAACTGCCAACCGTGTTAAAGTTATAGCAAACACACATGACACATAGCACATTCAAACTTATTTAACCTTGACATACAAACATATGCTAGTATATATTGTTCTTCTCTCTTCTATCTATCTATCTATCTTTCTTTGT
This sequence comes from Arion vulgaris, assembly GCA_020796225.1. Classification (NCBI taxonomy): domain Eukaryota; kingdom Metazoa; phylum Mollusca; class Gastropoda; order Stylommatophora; family Arionidae; genus Arion; species Arion vulgaris. The sequence goes on from CM036767.1 coordinate 38,389,621, forward strand.
GCCTTTTTTTAAACCATGGTTGGAGTACATGCCCTCTGTCTCTCAAAATCTCATCCCCATATATATTTATAGTCTCCTTTCTTCGTCCTCCTGCGGGTTCCAGGAAGGATCTATATTATTTTCACACTCGGTTTTATCAGGCGTTCTATCCAGCGCCACCGTTTTGTTCACTTGAATATGTCTCGTTCTCTCCATAAGTTCCCCATTTATGACCCCTATCATACTATCTGGACCTCTCTATTCTGGACACCAGTTGATAAACATCTGCAATTTATTCGTTATTGTTTTAGTCATTCTCCATTTTAAACATTGGAATTAAATATTATAATGTTGGCTCTAGATTTGAGATTTTAAAATACTATCATAGATTTCACAGTGCAATGAAAGCTCCTTTTTCATTCTTATTTTGACATCTCTATATCTTCCACCTTCTTGTCTACATTACATCCTCGAAGTATGTGTTTGATTCTACCTCTAGAAATGCAGTTTCACCAAGAGAGATCAGACATTATTCTCATGACTCAGTGCTGCACCTCACAGAGTGAAAATGTTGAGTTTGGGTTGTATAATAGTTTCAAGTTCTGCAATGAATACCGTTGGGAGTGTCTGTGGTGTAGATGTTAGATGATCGCCTTTCGTTGCAAAGTGACTCGGTTCGTTAGCTAGTGGAGTGATCGAGATGTCTTTCCAGAGAACATGATCTCAGTTTAGGTCAGAGCGAGTTTCTAGTTCTATCCTAGACGGACGATACTTTACTTTACTTTTCCGATCCAGCAGTCATCTGAGCATTTGCCCTTCGACTTGAGGCCATGGCAGTGAATTTACAGGTCTGTCTGAGTTGTGGTGTGTTAGCATAGAGTTTTCAACATCTGGGTCTGGAGGTAGGTACTTGTGGCGTAGGTCACTGAGTGCAGGGCACTGGAAGAGATGGTGTGTGACAGTTTCTTCTGAATAGTCACACAGTTGACATTGTGGGGTAATCTTTGGTTGGATGCGGTGTAGGTGAGCATTCAGGGGCACATGTGTCCTAAGGAGGAAAATAATGACTTGTTCTTGTCGTCTGAGGTCATTTATGGCATCTTTGGGATTTGGAGTGGTCATGCGTTTAAAGAGGACTCTGCCTGTTCTGCCCATTGCTCACTCATTCATCCACTGACGATAAAACGTAGGTCCCGTATTCAATTTGAGCACGTAAAAGAACCATAGAAAGCTCAAAATCGAGAAGTGTATGTTTGCTGCAAAACTGCAACCCAGGAAAAAAATCATTAGAAATGTTTTATTAAAAGTTTAAAATTCCTTCAAAATATTTTCAAAATTACATCGGGGACCCTCGTCGGTGCTACGGAGCTTATGCAATGCCGTTGAGATCTTATTGTTAGAAGATCAGAACATATGTTATCACGAAGTAGAAAAGATCAGACATTGGTTATACCGAAGTGAAAGACGAGAACATATGGTTACTCACCGAAGTGCAATGATGATGGTCCTATCAATCAATCATCAATGAATACACATCGACATTGCCTATGGGCAATATTTGCAAAATTGGAACAAGATTGCCCAAGTTGAATAAAAATGAATGATACCACTGCCATCTTTCCAGAGTAAAACCAGGTCATAATTGTCCGTTTGTGCTTAGGTCCACTATATAAAATCCTACGAATTCAGGAGAGGTGATGAAATCCGAAAATAAGTCTGATAAACTACTAGTTGTTTTTTTCTGTAAACCACCTAACACTTGTTCACTGTCCGTTTATTGATCATGTTCATTGGCTCCAGTCTTTCCCCTGGGGTTCTTTAGAAACTCCATAGTCTCTTGGATCTATTACTAGTATCAGTTGTTATAAGAAAGAAAGATTGGGGTGTCTCTTTTTTTCTGATCCAGAAGCACTTGAGTTTTTCAGCTGTTCTGCTCGGTGCCACGAACACCGTAAATCTGGAGAACCTGTGCTTTTCTGCCAACCCGCGATTGGGTCTCTATGGCATAGGTTAAGCTTGCCTTGGAGTCGAAGGTCGTTCGAATCGACCGCATTCTTCACGAGTGCAATTTTCCAGAGACACCTGTGATTGAAGCTAGGAATTCTGTTTTGTCAATACCTGACAGGTGGCGTGCATTCTGCGGAGGGACCGAGCCATTACGGCTAAACCGGTGCAATGGTCAATCTTCGGCTTAAAGAAATCAGCCTGTTAAAGAAAGAAACGATGGAGATATATTAGACATACCTTGAGAAGAAATTGTGTCAAAGAATCATAAAGCAGGCATTAAGTTTGGCAGAAAGATGGAGACTATTTAGACATACGGAGAAAATCTGGTCAAATGAAGTCATAAGCAGGCATTTAGAGTCATCTGAGCAAGAAACGATGGAGATATTTAGACATACCTTGAGAAGAAATTGTGTCAAAGAATCATAAAGCAGGCATTTAAGTTTGGGCAAGAAAGAAAGAATCCTTTATCAAAACATTTAAACCATCTTTACAGAGAGAGATGGGAAATATCGTACTATATTCCATAGAAGGGTGGTGTCTGTGGCTTAGGGGATAGTGACTCGGTCTATTAACCCTGACGTTCTGAGTTCGAATCACTCTGCGGGCAGTTTGGTTGCAAATTGTTTCGCGTGGATTTTAGAAAAGGACGATGTCACCACCCGTTCAGAAAGCAATGGCAAACTACTGAACGTAATAATGAATAGAACAATCACAAACATCGTTAAAAACATGGGGTTGATTCGCAAAGTCCTGTAAAGGATATGCAATTAACTTTAAAACTTTATTCCATAGAAGAGATTCAAAGAGTTGCACAGGATAGAGTGTTATTGAGAAATTGCTTGCAGACCCTATGTAATGTATAACAGTACTAGAGGTATACAGTACATGCCTACAACACACTGGGACACTATCTATAACACAGATTCAAAATTGGCACAACAGTTCTGTGTATAGAAGAATGGAAAATAGCTGTATACCACAACAGGTGCTGATCTGTGAACTTTTGGAAGGGAAAAGGCTTCAAGGCAGACCACTTCTTCACATTTCAACTCCCAACGGAGCACAGATCTTCAACAAACTTATTTCAGCTCTTTCTCTCTCCTGCCATCCCTTCCAATTTTTCCCTTCCATGTTTTACCTATTGTTTTAATATCAAACTCCCGCTATCTACTCCGGGTATGTCAATGTCTTTCTCTGCTCCTCTTTCACTGCGGATTCCAAAACAGTGCCTGTCTTGCAATGCTTCCGGTCGGTCTTCTCAATGTATGTCCTATCCATCGCCAGCGTCTCTTCCGTAGCTATTTCTCCAGTGGTATCTGCTTAATTTCTCGTTCGTAATTTTATCATACCATCTCAGTCCCTATATTCTACGTGAAAGGCAGACCACTGGTAATATATAATCATATCTGCAAGGCATCAATGAAGAACTTTTCTATCGGTTCCAACACAAGGAAGAGAAAACTACTTAATGACTGAGCTACGTGAAAAACAACATTATGCAAAGATGCAGAATCTTTTGAAAAGAGACTTAGAGATGAGCTTAAATATAAGAGATAAAAGCGCAAACTCAGAAGTCACTAACTGTCGTTGCTGACTGTAATAGCGCTTTTATTTAGGTTAGTGCAGGAGGGCAAGGGAAAAAGGAGCATGTGGAATGTAATGGCTAGTGTAGTCACCACGAAACTGATCAGATTAGGATTTTTTCTTCATCCCCAACAGAAAAACTCATTGGCTTTACCAAGGATTGAACTTGTTTCTCCCGCATGGAGCCTGCGTTTTAATCCATTCGGCCAGATACTTCACAGTAACACACTTGTCTCTGTGGCTAAGTGGTTAAGCCCTTTGCCTTGGGAGTCGAAGGTCGTGGGTTCGAGTCCGGACCGCGCCGTTCTGTTCACGAGTGCAATTTTTTCCAGAGACCCTAGGATTGTTGCTGGAGCTACGGAGTTCGTGCTTTGTGCAATACTTCGGAAGGTGGCGTGCCATTTCTGCTGAGAGGGACCGAACCATATGGGGTAAAATCCGATGCAATGAAGTCAATCCTTCGGCTTTAAAACCTTTTTTAAAAACGCTTGCCAATTGGTCGTCTGTAAAGATGAAAAAGGCCATACATACACACATATGTGCTACTATCTCCACGTCAACCAAACAGATCTGCAATAAACAAGATGGTGAACAAAAACACACATGACCACTTCCTGTATTCATTCATAAATGCATGACGGCAATGTTGGTAACCTAATGCTGACTGTTACCGCTGCCAGAGATCATTAACCCGGAAGTATGAAAAGAAAAGAAGAACTATTTGATTGATCCCGATATAAAATTCAGTAAAATTTCTTACGTTTTAAAGAGCGTGAGATTCGAATCCGGGCCGCAGCGATCGGTTTACCAGTGCATTTTTTCTTCCGTGGCACCATAGGATTGTTTCCGGAGCTACGGAGTTTGTTTAATACTCGCCGCAGATGGCGTATCATTTTTGTGGAGAAGGAACGAGCGACTTACCTCTGAAGTCGGAGAAGACACGCCTGTATGGCGAGGAACATTGATAATAAGGAAAGCAATCCTTCACGCAAAAATCAGCCAGAAGCCTTATACCAGGCGCCCTAACTACGCCTGAATTCCTAACGGACGAACATAAGTAGAAGAAAAAGGGACGAACGAACAGCTTGGAGAAACCCAGTGCAATGAAATAAATCCTTTACCTATTTAGAATCTCAATATCGTAAATCCAAACTGGCCATGTACCTTTAGTCGTCAAACTTTGAATAGCATAAACATCATGATCTCTTGATACCCTTTAAACTCTAGTATGAAATCTCCATAGTAGTTAGCCTCATTGCAAACACTCTGTTGTATATTATTTATATGTTCTCAGCTAATACGTTAATAGCTAATAGTAAGGTCGTTGCAGAGGAAAATCGAGCATACAGGGCATGTAACTCCAGTATAAGGATAGAAGTGTAGGCAGTGGCGGATCGTGATCATTTTGTTGCTGGTCCATATATACATTTTTGGAAACATCATGGTTTTGGGTGTTATGTTTTAATTTTTAAAATAATAAATACACGTTACGCATTATTTTGGTGGGGCCGGTCCCAGTGGCCCTTAACGACGAGCCGCCACTGAGCGTAGGCTATTACTGCTGCCCAGAGGGGCGCCTATAGCAAAGTCAATAAGACGCTTCGATATTAATCGCGTGTCTTGCTAATACCATAGTTCAAGGCCAACTTGGGCTAAAAATGTGTCGTGTGGGCAACGGTTTGTGATTAGACTACAGGTTTCCTGATCCTTTACTTGGGGATCTTCTTCTTCTTTTTTCGTTCACCAGCTTAGTTAGGGCATCCAGAATGGAGCATGTGCCTGAGTTTCGCGCAAAGACTTGCTTTCATTATATCAGTGTCTCTCGTCATTCAGGCGAGCCTTCCTGACTTAAGAGGTACTTGGAGATCTTAAATTACAGGTTCCTCTAGAAGTCGGTGTACGGTTTGCCTGAATGGCGAGGAACACTAATAATACTGAAGCTGTTCACACGAAATCATTCGATGCGCCATATTAGACGCAACGTCCTAAACGTGTAGAAATCTGCGTTTAGGGGCCTACAAACCAACTGCAACGTATACACGTTCTTGGCAAAGATCAAACATATCACAAAGAGTGATTACATTGGTCGTAAAGAACGAACTCAAAGAAGAAGAAGGAGAGCTCAATCAGTCGATGTGGTTGAATAATGATCATGTGGTTATTAGGAATTATGCATTGGGGCAATGTATGGATGTGAAGCATGGACATTTAATAATGCAGGGGAAAAATATAAATGTGCTTTGGAATATAAGTGTTATTGAAAAGTCCTTCGTATATCTTGGACAGAGAAGAGAACAAATAGATCTATCCAGAAAGAACTCAAAATCAAAGAAAACTGGCTGATGCTACAAATAAGAAAGAGAAAATTGAGATATTTTAGACATTCAAAAATACATGGAAGGGCTGGAGAAGACTATCATGGCAGGAGACATACCGACAAAGAGAAGAAGAGGAAGACCACGGAGAAGATAGATTCAGGATGTATCTGATAGTTTGAACATGATCGCTGCAGAGGCAGGACATCTGGTTTATGAGAAAGAAATTCCGGAGGATTGTTGGGGTGGTAAAGTTCTGCTCAGGACAAGCTATTTGATGATGATGTATTGGGGTTGGAGTCGACAAATTGTGCTTTGATCTCTTCTTGTTAAGTAGTTAATTTCGTCGCTGGGGTTTGGTTTGGTCATATGTCTGTAGACCTCTCTTCCAGTGTCTCCCTTGGCTCATCAGTTCAGCCAAATATCTTTATTTGTTGTCGTTAGGATTTGCTTTGTTTTAGAGAGTTGTTGCTTAGACTGATTATTATTGTCTTGATCCCTTCATAGCCATCTTGTCTACTTCATCATTTTGTGATGTATTTGAAAGTCCAGGAATCCATTTCATAATTATTTTGATGTCATGATGTCAGCCATATAAGAAGGAAATAGCAGTATGTAACAAGCAGTGGCGGCTCGTCATTAAGGGCCAGTGGGGCCAGGCCCCACCAAAAATAATGTATGACGTGTATTTATTATTTTATAAATTAAAATATCGCTACCAAACACCTTGATTTATCCGGAAAATTTGTCTGGCCCCACCAACAAAAATGATCACGAGCCGCCACTGGTAACAAGTATATATATATATATATATATATATATATATATATATATATATATATATATGTTCTTCTTCGAACGCTCCATATCGAACCACTTGTTAACCATTCTTTGTGATTTATATGTGATCTGAGTCTAAGAGCGATTGTACGTTGTGCCATTTATGCGCCTACAAGTAGGCCAGCACATCCGATTTCTGCGATGTTTTTATTTACTAGCATAGCTTCCCTAGGTGTTACATCTGTCACCTCTTACGACATGCCTTGTAGGTCGCAGTGGTACTATTCTTTGCTTCCCTTTCTGGCCCCGTCACCGCACATGCAAATTAAAAGCGGACTTACATCTTGTTGAAGGAATTTTTCTATTGTTACACAGAGCCAGTTCTTCTTCACTTTCGTTCTCATAACTCCAGCTAGTTATAACAGGATGCGGTCCGTGGCCTAGAGGTTAGCTGTTGCCCCTCGTGCTTAAGATACCAGGTTCACTCCTCGTGATCCATCTGGATATTTTTCCAGATACCTCATCTCAGTATAGATGAGATCGAGTTCCTAGTTCTATCGGAGACGGACGATAAAACATAGGTCCCATGTTCAAGTTTAACTCGTAAAAGAACCCGTGGCAGTTTAAAGTCGAGAAGAGCAGGCTGTGAAGCCACTGCCCGGACTTAAGAAGAGCAGGCTGTGATGCCACTGCCCGGACATAATTCATAAGAAAAGATTAAAATTAAAATTTCACAAAATATCTTCAACATCTTCAAAAGTACATTTTGTACATCGGGGACTCTCACCGGCGCTACGGAGTTCGTGCACGGCAGCTCTCTGTCTCTCTTGAGATCCCCTGCACGGCAGCTGAGATCTTCCTGTGTAAGAAGTAGAACGGAGCACACATGCTTACTCACCGAAGTGTAATGATGATGGTCATATCAATCAACCAATATTCTCTCTTCTTCTTTGCGTTCGTTCTTTACCACCAATTTTAATCACTCTGTGATATGTTTGATATTTGCCAAGAACGTGTATACGTTGCACATTGGTTTGGTAGGCCCTAAACGCATAGACTTACCATGTTTAGGACATATGCATCCAATTTCAGCCAAACCTCCTTAGTCGCCTCTTACGACATGCTTGGCAGGTAACAGTGGTTCTATTCTTTACACCTGAAATTTGGGCCCCGGTAACCACTCGGGCGAATCAATCAATCAGTCTGGGGAACGGAATGCGTTGTGTTGCAGTATTCAGCGTGAGCTGTGGTATCTGCAACTTTCAATCTGACATATCCAAGTTCAGCATAGCCGTTTTTGAGTACCGAGTTAGCTTCTCCATCTTTGATCTCTACAAACTAAGCCAGACTTCTTAGTAGTCGTTTGTTTCTGGGGCCGTCACTGGGAAGCGAAATGGGAGTCTTGGTCAGCTTTGTTCTTAAACTGACGCTAGTAGTCAGATCTGAGTCGTTGAATGCTACAAGCCCATGCAGCTTGTGTGTAGTCCCTCGAAGGGGTCGAAGCGTCTTGAACCAGTTCCGAGTCCTGAAAAGTGGAAGCGAATCACAAACAGGATCCTTCCTTCATTTCTTATTGTCTTATGTTCGCTTGAAAACTGTCTATATATATGTTGTCTCATAATGTTGTCTTTTGCAGAAACTTTATTGTCTTTTGCTAGCTCCCACATCGGTCCAAGTAGTTTTCTTTCGCATTGCTGCTTCACTAGGCCAGTGAATTTGTCTCAGTATATTATGTTCGAGGTAGTCTTGTAGTATGTGCTTTGAAATCTGAGGTGCCTGTCCACATGTTTACATTTCTGAGTTGCCAATGTTGAATTTTGTAAACACGTAACTGATGAGTCGATTGTGTCCCATTCTTCTTTGCGATCGCTAATTTGATGATAAGAACCATCAGAAGCGTTCTTATGATGAAGTCGGCTGTTGTCTGGAGCTCATCTCTGGTGCCATGTAGTTTTGAATGTTGTGTTGTAGGGCTAAATCATTCATCGTTAACTAGAAAGAGGACAACATGGCAGGGAAAGATCAACATATCAAGTGATTACTTGTTCTAATCTTTTCTCATATTTTGGTAGTTGCCCTGTGTTAGTCTTCTTCTCTTTACGTTCGTTCTTTACAATCAATTTTAATCACTATTTTGTGATATGTTTGATCTTTGCCAAGAACGTGTATACGTTGCACATTGGTTTGGTAGGCCCTAAACGCGTAGACTTCTAAACGTTTAGGACACATGCATCCGATTTCAGCCAACCTGTGTTAGTTATTAGTGACCTTCTGATTGATTTAACCATCCGTGTCTTTTGGTGATAGGTAACTGGTACATCCGGTTGCTTTCATGCAACATCTTCATTGGGCCTGTCGGTCCTCTGTCTCACTTCATAGTATTCCACAGGGAGATGGTATCCGCTGAAAGACTACCCCTGAGAGATGGGTTGTTGCCCAACGTCATCACACTGTTACCGGGTTGATGCCAAATGACGTGGTATTCTGTTTTTGTCTTCCATGCATAGTGGCTTGGGTAATTATTTTTAACTTTTTGACAGATTTCTTCTAAACAATCTATCCATCTTTTTTTAGTCTTCCTTTCGCTTCTTTCCTGTTGTTCTGTTGTAGAAGACTGTCTACCCCGGCGTTTGGTTGCATTGCCATTAAGTGGCCAAACCACTTCATTCTTTGTTTCTCAATGTACTTCAAGCAAGATTCTGTTCCAACTTTCTGTGTTATGCTGATGTTAGTGACTGCCTTTTCAGATGTTATTGGTAACTTTTCCTAGACATCGCTTTCCACGTGTAGCCACTGGACGCTGCTGAATTTGTTGAGGTGAAGATCGGAAGACCTATGTACGTGACTGGGAGTGCTATGATGATAGTCCACATATAACTGATGTAACATTTTTGTTTGTTTTTCTGTTCGAAACTGTTTTTTATTGTCTTTTAGGTAGGGTGATGGAATTGATTGTTCACCTTGCCGTTAAGCGTAGGGTGGGGGTTTTAATTTGCACTCCAGGGCCATATAAGTCGCCCTTGTTGTGTTATATCCGTGTTTATTTAGTGTGGTCTTTATATTATCTATCCATCTTTTCTTGGTCTTCCCTTAGCTCTAGTACCTGATCTCTTTTATTGTATGCTGTTATTGATGATTGGTTGTATTCCATTCTCATTAAATGTCCAAAGCACTGCATTTGTTGTCTTACAATGTATTCGGTGCATGAAGTTATGCCCACTTTGCTTCTGATGTCCTCATTTCGTAGTCTGTCTTTCCTGGTGACCTCCACTGCCTTCCTCATTCTGTGGTGTGTTGCTGTCAGAGACCAAGTTTGGCGCTAGTAGTAACATCATTACCGTACGGTATATTTTTTTTAGCATGATGCAAGTCTTCGAAATGCCGCCCTTAAATTTTTTTCTCTTTAAAATAACCTTTAATTGTGATTTTGATTCCGCTGCTTATGCCGCCACCCTTACGGTCCGCCTGTTCGACTGCCTCTCTGTATCATAGCACAGCACGGCACTGAGTAACATAGGGTTGGTAACTGTTTGTATACCTGCTAATTTTCTGAATTGACGTGCGTGAAATGCTGATTTAGCATCTGTCAAAAATAGCACAGGTTGTGAATCAAATTTAGTGTCTCACAGTTTCTTCTTGGTGGTTATGCCTTGTCTTGAAGAGATAAACAACAGGCGAGATTAGCTATACAGGTCACTGAGCTGTGCTTTCACAGAAGATTATTCATAATTTTATGAATACTTAAAAAAAAAATACTTTAGTAATATGTAGAGGGAAGACAATGTGTCAACATTGTGAAACACATATATACATATAGATTGACATGTAGAGAGACATAGATGTTATGTTATATTATGCGATCGACGTCATCGCATATTGTGCATTCTCATTCTTGCTCTGTCATCTGCTGCAGCAGCAGACAAAGATATGTGTGCATACATTGACACATAGAGAGACATAGAATTCTCATGCTTGCTCTGTCATCAGCTGCAGCAGCAGACAAAATGTATACTTTGACATGAGAACATGACAATATGTGCCTACATTGACACGTAGAGAGACATAGAGATATTGACACATAGAAGCTCAGACAAGCCTTCTTGTCATGTCACTGCCACATTAAAATGTGAATATATTATAACATAAAAAGTCTCCAACATTCTGTGTGTTATTGGTGACATATTACAACAAATGTTATATCCAACATTACGCCTGTGTGGTGACAGGGCCCGCAAGGGAAGCAAGAATAGTACCACTGCGACCTACAAGGCATGTCGTAAGAGGCTACTGATGTAGGACCTAGGGAAGCTACCCTACTAAGCAAAAAGCATCGTAGAAATTTGATGTGCTGGCCTACTTGTAGGTGGATTAGTACAACGTACAATCGCTCTTAGGATCAGATCACATACAAATCACACAGAGTGGTTAAACAAGTGGTCGATGTGAAATGTTTGAAGAAGAAGAAATATCCAGTTTGTGACTGATGAGAAATACACATCAAATTCACTATTAGTACATACAACACACTACAGTCTGCTACTTTTTAACAACAGGAAAATCATGTGTGTTGTAGAAGAAAGGATTGCCCGAGTGGTTACCGAGGCCCAAATTTGGGGTGTAAAGAATAGAACCAGTTACCTGCCACGCATGTCGTAAGAGGCGACTAGGGAGGTTAGGCTGAAATCGGATGTACATGTCCTAAACGAGTAGAAGTCTATGTGTTTAGGGGCCTACCAAACCAATGTGCAACGTATACACATTCTTGGCAAATATCAAACATATCACAAAGAGTGATTAAATTGGTCGTAAAGAACGAACGCAAAGAAGAAAAGAAGAAATGATTAACACAGTAATAATGTCATTTTCAACATTCTTGTTAAACATATTATTCAGTTTAAAAGATAACATATGGGTGTGAAGCATGGACATTTAACACAGTAATATAAAAACATACATGTGTTTTTGAATATGTGTTGGAGAAGGGTCCTCCGTATATCTTGGGCGCGCCGGTGTGTTGCTGGGGCCCTCAAGGGGAGCAAAGAATAGTAACACTGCTACCAACAAGGCATGTCGTAAGAGGCGACTTAAGTAGAGGTATACGGAAGCTATCCTAGTAAATAAAAAGCGTTGCAGAAATCGGATGAGCTAGCCTACTTGTAGGCGCATAACTGGCACAACGTACTATCGCTCTTAGGCCCGGATCACATACAATTCATAAAGAGTGGTTAACAAGTGATCGATATGGAGCACTCGAAGAAGAAAGAAGAATATAAGTGTTACAGAAGAGTCCTCCGCAGTGGCGGCTCGTCATTAAGGGCCAGAGGGGCCGGGCCCCACAAAAATAATGTGTAACATGTATTTATTATTTAATTAATTAAAATATAACCTAACCCAAAGCCATGATTTTCCTGAAAATTTGTGTCTGGCCCCACCAACAAAAACGATCGCGAGCCGCCACTGGTCCTCCGTGTATCAAGGACAGAGAAAAGAAGAAATAGATCTATCCAGAGAGAACTCGAAATCAAAGAAAACTGGCTGATGCTACAAATAAGAAAGAGAAAATTTATATGTTCTGACATATAAAAAGACACAAAGGGGTGGGGAAGACCATCATGGAAGAAGGCACCCCGGCACAGAGGAGAAGAGGAAGTCCACGGAGAATATGAATTCAGGATGTAACTGATGGTTTGAACATGACGACTGCAGAGGCGGGACAACTGATCTATGAGAGAGAGAAATTCCGAAAGACTTAGGGTGGCAGAGTTCTACTTAGGACAAGCTACTTGATGATGATTTCCAATAGATAATATATATACATGTTTGTGTGTGTGTGTGATTGTTTGTTTTAATATGTATAAATGATAAATTTTTCTATCTACATCGCGTGTATTGATTTATTTGCAATAAAAATGAGTTCTACAATGGAATTGAGAGTGTTGGTGATTGCCTTGTTATAGAAATATGAAGTAACACTTCTTGTATAAAATATGAATGTTGTAGAGTTGTTGTTAATGTTGCGGTGTTGTTAATGTTGTAGTGTTGTTAATGTTGCGGTGTTGTTAATGTTGTAGAGTTGTTACTGTCGTAGTGTTGTTAATGTTGTAGTTGTGTGAATGCTGCTAATCTGTAAATGTTGCTAATTTGTGAATGTTGTAATGCTGTGAATGTCTCCAGGTATGCTTACTAAAATGAAAGCTAACATATATCAAACACAAATACAAACAGTTGTGGAGGCAACAAACCAACAGCAAACAGCCACACGATCTTATCAGCAGACTCAATAGACTGCACAAGAGAAAAGTCTTGGATGCGCCAGACTGTATACGTTTTAACTTGAAGGCATTGAACTACTTGGAGAAGAATGGATACGAATGCCAAAAGGAATCAATACATAATGTTTAGTAGATTGATAATTCAGCCATGTAGACAGGCACATCAGATTGCAGAGCACATACTTCAAGACTGCCCTGAGTATGATATACTGAGACAAACCAGCACAGGCCAGCTCTAGCACAGGCCAGACAACTGGCCGGGTATTCCTGACCTAGATAAGAAAAGGGATCTGGAAAATACAGATGTTTGATAGAACACTGCACGCTTTTTGCAATTTTACTCAATTCGGTGAGTCTATGGTTATTTGTTGGTGAAACATATTCATTATATTGATATTCCTTATTGTTAAACTTAACTTGTTTGATAATATGACTTCGAGTTAGCATTTTGTGTTGATTTTAAAATGAATTCGTCTATATACACCAATACTGGAATGCGAGGTCACGTGGTGTAGTTGGGGTCTGATTTCCCACAATTCTTACCTGAGCCGAAGGCCCAGTAGTTTATAGTTGGCTCTGGACAAACTTACTGGCCTAATGAAACAACACTCGGCAGAAAAACTACCGGATCTCTTTGTGAGAGACAAAAGACAGTGAAGTTTATACTTCTTCTTATGCGTTCTCACTAGATTGGGATTTCGGATTATTTAATAAAGGCAGCCGTCTGCCTCAGATTATCAGTCACGCCATACAGTTTGTCTTCTGCGTTCTCACTAGATTGGGATTTCGGATTATCTAATAAAGGCAGCCGTCTGCCCCAGATTATCAGCCACGCCATACAGTTTGTCTTCTGCGTTCTCACTAGATTGGGATTTCGGATTATCTAATAAAGGCAGCCGTCTGTCTCAGATTATCAGCCACGCCATACAGTTTGTCTTCTGCGTTCTCACTAGATTGAGATTTCGGATTCTCTAATAAAGGCAGCCGTCTGCCTCAGATTATCAGCCACGCCATACAGTTTGTCTTCTGCGTTCTCACTAGATTGAGATTTCGGATTCTCTAATAAAGGCAGCCGTCTGCCTCAGATTATCAGCCACGCCATACAGTTTGTCTTCTGCGTTCTCACTAGATTGAGATTTCGGATTCTCTAATAAAGGCAGCCGTCTGCCTCAGATTATCAGCTACGCCATACAGTTTGTCTTCTGCGTTCTCACTAGATTGGGATTTCGGATTCTCTAATAAAGGCAGCCGTCTGCCTCAGATTATCAGCTACGCCATACAGTTTGTCTTCTGCGTTCTCACTAGATTGGGATTTCGGATTCTCTAATAAAGGCAGCCGTCTGCCTCAGATTATCAGCTACGCCAAACAGTTTGTCTTGGACGCTAGTGTAAGTTGGCCACCTCTTTCTTCTCAAGTCTGCATACTGCCGACCTCTTCCCGCAGTACGTTTTGGCTACCCTCGTGATGATAGATCTGACATTCTTACTGCGTGGCTAAATCTCCGAGGCAGATTGATCCGTAGAATCCGTTATCCCATTCCTCATTGTGAGTGGTCATTGCACCATGTTATGCGCCGTACGGCCTAGTGCATCCGTTTTCTGCAAGCATTTGTTTCGGGTTAGCATTCTAGCGGACACGTGCATCCGATTGTGAAGTTTATACAAGAGACAACGTTGAATATGTAGACAATATTTCAAGCGAACAAAAGGAAGACAGGAATGATCATTTTTAGTATGTATCAGACTTGATAAAGAATGCAGAAAATAGAACACAGTGGTCGTGGAAGCAGACGTTGAGGCGTTAATTTCTGAGGACGATGTAATCATTTACAAAAATGAGTCAGTGATTCGATACTTCGAAGTGATTCGAAGCTCATGGGCTTTCACTGCTCAAGTAGAAGGGATGTTGTCACAGAATACAGTGGTGGTTTTGCTGTGGCTACCAGCAGTCTCACTATGGAAATCATGACAGTAACTAAAGGGATGGTATGACTGGAATCATAGAATTTTATCCATGCATGTTTTCTCAGTAGCTCAATGAGTATGATCAGGAAGATTGTAACTTGCTGGGCTCAGAAACAATGGTTGAAGAAGTCTAGGCTGACAAAAATCAGTTTTATTTGTGTGCCAGGGCATGCAGGTTTACTACTACTACTACTACTACTACTACTACTACTACTACTACTACTACTACTACTACTACTACTACTACTACTACTACTACTACTACTACTACTACTCATGAACGTTCTTTATGACTGTTTTTATCATTCTATGGTGATATATAAACAGCCAGGCACCAAGAACGGGTGTACATGCACAGCCTTCAGTACCAATTGGAACTCAGGTGCTTATCCTTCGGTGGTGTGTTCGGTTTCAACCAGCTATTTGTTTACTAGGGCAGCTCGCCCTAGGGTACGATCCTTTCTGTCGTATATTTCGGCTCGAATCTACGCCTTTACGATCATCTCTGATCTGAGCCATGGTGCTTGGACGTCATCTCACTCTGTGTAGGATGATCGGCGTCCGAAAAGTACTGCCCTTTGTCAATGTTTGGCTCAAGCCTTTGATTATCGCTTTACTTTTCTATCCACGGTGAGTTTATCCTCAGTAGGAGTATTCTCAGCCGTTTCGGGCGCGTGTCGGTACTTGGCAATTTGCAAGTGTTTACCCTGCATTTTCCCTGTCCCCGGGAAACACTAGACTGACACTTCGCACAGATATTCTAAAAGGAAGTTTCAGTCGGCGCTAGCAACGCAACTGAAATTTTGCGCTCGCAATATCACCCACCTCAGTTCTTCCGGGGATGTTAGTTGTAGATGGAACAGTACCTTGCACGGTTGTCCCATGGAGGACAGTTTCGTTAGGCACTAAAACTATTAGGGGGAGTTGGGTTTCCTTCACTGATGACTACTGTTTCTTTCGTTTCTATTCAGGGCTCCGAATTTCGCCCAATGTGGGCCCACGTGCAACTCAACCCGGGGTCCGGCATATCGGGCTCTAGGGGGACGAGTAGGGGAACGAGAGAGAGAGCTAGATACTGGCTCCGAGTTTCGACCCACGTGGGTCCACATATCTTCGTTGGATGCACCTTTCATCCTGATGCGATCATTTTTTCTCCTGGGGAGTTTGCATTCGTTCACTGACTCCTCGTACTCTGCTGTAGTCGTACGTTTCTGCCAGACCTGGGCTTTGTTTCTACGGACATCGGTCAGGAGATGCGTGCATTTTGTTCGTATTTGTGGACCTGCATTTATTTCCCGTGCTTGCACTGCTACCACCACCAGTAGTTCTCCCCGATACCTGCCCCCCCCCACCCCCCCCACCCTCCCTAGCCAGACCGGAACCAAAGTCTGTTTACAGGGTCATCACGTGGAGGTAGGGACAGGGTCTTGGTAAGTGCCCCTTCACTAACACTGGCGCATGTTGCTGACATGCGCCTTTGACCCCATGCAGGTTTAAGGGGAACTGAACGCACCGATCGGCTTGCAGGTAGGGCTGCTGTAAAAATTGCACGAGCAATGGACCAGGCTGATATTCTGAATTCATTAAGGGAGAGGTCGTGTAAATTATTTGAGCAATAGTGGGGAATCTACAAACATAATCAGACTGCAAGAATACCAAGTCTAATGTAGTGTAGCTAGACAAGAACACGATACTGGTAGCCATAGAAGAATAGTAAACCAACACAGAACTGGTGTCGTTAGTTGCCACACCCTGAGAGACTTACTGAAGACGAGATCGGAACCAACACAGAACTGGTGTCGTTAGTTGCCATACCCTGAGAGACTTACTGAAGACGAGATCGGAGCACTTACTGACTAATTGAGCTCGATGTGCAGAGATGATGATATTTCATACAGAAACGCAGACTCCAGAGAATATCCTGCAGTTCTGCCCATCATACATACACCAACGAAACGAAACTTGGCCTCGTCAACGAAGCTTACATATACAGGGTGTTCAAGATAATTGCAGCCCCATTGACAATTCGAAAGTTGCCAGGTACAAATTGAGTTGTGTTTATTTACTATTTAAACCGGTTCGGACTAACTCGTCCTACGTCACATTTGTTCATCGCCCCTTCCCGCACTACAATTACACACCGTCACACAACCTTGACCTATATTACGTCATAACTGAACCTTCCCATTTCCATACATATATGCCAGATTAGCTCCATTCACAGGCTGCAATTATCTTGAACACCCTGTATCAAACCATGGGGTACTCACAAGGAACTCCAACAGAGAACTAGCTGGTTGTCTTTTTAATAACGCTAGTCTGTAGGTCTAGGCAATAAAAGTAACTGGTTTCTGGTTCGAATTATGTGTTTGGTCATTTGTTTTTACCTGAAGCTACAATTGCTTGTTCTCTGTCTATTTAAACAATTCTCTCTCTCACACACACACACACTACAAGCGCCTGATGTCCCTCTCAAACATACCTCCCTCCACACACGTACCCACACACACACGCTACAAACGCATGTCGTATCACTCAAACATGTCTCCCACACACACACTACAAACGCATGTCGTCATCATGTCTCCACTCAAACATGTCTCTCTGCTACACACACTACAAACGCATGTCGTCTCACTCAAACATGTCTCTCACACACACACTACAAACGCATGTCGTCTCACTCAAACATGTCTCCACACCACAAACCCATGTCTCAAAACATACACAACACAAACGCATGTTGTCTCACTCAAACATGTCTCTCACACACACACTACAAACGCATGTCGTCTCACTCAAACATGTCTCCCACACAACACACACTACAAACGCATGTCGTCTCACTCAAACATGTCTCACATACATACTACAAACGCATGTCGTCTCACTCAAACATGTCTCCCACACACATTACAAACGCCAATGACTCACTCAATCATGTCTCACACACACACTACAAACGCATGTCGTCTCACTCAAACATGTCTCACACACACACTACAAACGCATGTCGTCTCACTCAAACATGTCTCTCTCACACACACTACAAACGCCAACGACTCACTCAATCATGTCTCTCTCACACACACACTACAAACGCATGTCGTCTCACTCAATCATGTCTCCCACACACACTACACACACATGTCGTCTCACTCAAACATGTCTCTCTCACACACACTACAAACGCATGTCGTCTCACTCAATCATTCTTCTCACACACATACAAACGCATGTCGTCCACTAAACATGTCTCTACACACGACTTAAAACTGCCTCTAACATACAACAGACATTCGCTACTCACGACGCAGCTCCACTCAAACATGCTACAACATACAAACGACGTCGTCTCACCAAACATGTCAACAACATATAACGCTGACGTCACTTCACTCAACACACAAACAGCATGTGTACCAACAACTCCTCACAACATACAACAGACATATACACACAACTTCACTCAAACATACAACATACAAACCTGACGTCGACTCACCTCAAACATTCAACATACATATACTGACGTCGATTTCACTCAAACATACAACAGACATATCCCTGACAACTCACTCAAACATACAACATACATATACTGCGACACTCACTCAAACATACAACATACATATACGAGTCGACTCACCAAAGAACAAATTTAATTATTGACTCCAGTAAAAACTATTGGACGTCATAGAACATTTCCTCTATGCCCTTCCTCTCCTCCTCCTCCCACCTCACTCAAACATACAACAGACATATACCGACAACTCACTCAAACATACAACAGACATATACCGACAACTCACTCAAACATACAACATACATATACCGACGTCGACTCACACAAGGAAACAAGACTTAATTATTTGACTCCATGTAACACTTGGACTGTATGAACAGTTTCCTCTATGCCCTCCTCCCCCTTATCCGTTTTCTTTCACCGCCAATGCCTTCTACCCAGTAGCAATTTTAACACAACCACCTGGCTTCCTCCACCTGCGTCCCCCATCTAGTCTACCTTTATCTGGCGAGACATGCAGAACAAGTTTCTTATGTGTGTACGTTGTGATGCTCTCTAGCGTTCAAGAGATCGCAAGATGTATATCAGGACTGAGATCGTTACACCAAGAATTGCTTCTAACTTTTTTGTGGTCACGTCATCAGATGAAGCACGTGATACACACACTAAACCTTCTAAATGGCTGAATAGTAGTGTCGTTCGTTTTCAGTTACTTTTAAATATTTGTAACTACTCGTTACATAGGATTTGCTTCATTATAATGTATGAATTAATACTCAACAAGAGTATAGAACAGGGGTCGGCAACCTACGGCTCGCGAACCGCATGCGGCTCTTTCGATGTCAAGTTGCGTCTCTTTCGATGTCAAATTGCGGCCTTCCAGTTTTATATTATATTATTTTATTTTCAAAACTCAAAGAAATATTGCAAACAGGATAAAAACCATGAATGTAGGAAGGAGAGAGGATGAAGCGTCCCTATAATAAATACATTGCCGGTAGTCAAATTAAAGCACTGTCGAAATGTAGCTGCGCAGCTGGTTGCAACGCTACGTTGTTCTTGCGGCAAATGAATGCGCCATATCCGGTCGCTTGCGAGAAACAAAAATTTCCCGTGATTTCAAGAAGAAGACGATTTAGAAGCGAATTATTTTCTCAAAGGTATGTACGCTTTAACGTTTAACGAAATTAACTTTTTTTTAGTAACAGATTAGCAATTAACGAAATTAACTATTAGCTATTTAAGTAACGGTGGCTTTTTAGTGACATATTAACAATTTTAGATAGCTAAATAAAATTACAATTTTTTTTTATTTTAGCACCGCTTCAAGAATGGCATCTGATAAAAAAAAAGAGACGAACTGAAGAAGAAAATCGAGAATTTAATCAGGATTGGACGGAATCGTTTGCGTTCATATGCAACACAGATGTCCTTCCAACTTGTCTCATCTGCCAAGAAAAACTTGCACACAATAAGAAATCAAATTTGGAGAGACACTTCACTACAAAACATACCGAATTCGCTGCTAAATATCCAACCGGTGACGCACGGAAAAAAGCTGTTAAAGAGCTTCAAAAACAAAAACAACAGTCGAGTTCTATGCTAAAAACTGGGTGCAATCTTCAAATAATGTAAATCTTGCAAGCTTTGCAATATCACTACAAATTGCAAAAAGAGAGAAACCATTCACAGAGGGTGAGTACGTCAAAGATTGTTTCATAACGTGGAGCTGAAGAACTGTTTCGTGATTTCAAAAACAAAACAGAAATAGTGAAGAAAATCAAAGATTTGCCATTATCTGCTAAAATAGTACAAGATAGAACTGCTAAAATGTCTTCAAATGTAACACATATGCAAGTGGAAGACATCAAATTGACTTCTGCTTTATCACTTGCTATAGATGAGTTTTGCGACATCAAAGACACGGCACAAGTTACCCTTTTCGTCAGGTATATGTCGTCCCAAGGTCCAAAAGAAGAACTGCTAGGATTGCAGCCGCTCTCAGGGCAAACTCGTGGAGATCTAGCAAATGCTGTGCAAAAATGTCTGGAAGACTGTGAAATCGATATAAATAAAATCGTTTCCATAGCAACTGATAGAGCCAGAAGTATGACAGGAATAGGTAAAGGGGCAACAGCGATTTTTCGGCGAAAAATAAACCACGAAATTGTAACGTTTCACTGCATAATTCACCAAGAGGTGCTTTGTGCCCAAACATTTCTGGCCGAAATAGTTGAGGTCATGAACTTGGTAATTAAAATCATTAACAGCATTTTGGCAAAAGCACTCAACCATCGCCAATTTAAGGAATTTCTTGAAGAAATAGAAAGCCAGTATTCTGACCTACTTCTGCACAATAAAGTGCGATGGCTTTCCAGGGGTAACGTATTGAAACGTTTTGCTTCTTGCTTGAGTGAAATAAAAACATTCTTAAATGAAAAAGGTATTGTCCATCCTGAATTGGAAGAAGACAAATGGCTGCAAAAAATTCAACTTCATGGTGGATATCACAAAGAAACTAAATGAGCTAAATGTAAAACTGCAAGGAAAAGGAAACCCAGCCTATGCCTTGCTTGAGGAAGTGGTTTGTTTCGAAAATAAATTATTTCTTTTGTCGAAGACCTGAGAGCGGTAAATTACTTCATTTCGAAAATCGAAAGCAATATCGCGATGAAACCAATGCAACTATTGACAAGAATTACTTCAGCATGGTTATAAACAAAATGAAGAAGGGATTCGCAGAGAGATTTGAGCAATTCAAAACAAATGCAAGTACTCTGGCGTTCATAGTAAATCCTCTCAATACAAATACAATTGAGATCAACATTGAGCCATTTGAAATTGATGCCGGTTCGCTTCAAATGCAATTGCTGGATTTGAAAACCAAACACTTGTGGAGTGGCAAGTTCACAGAACTCAAGAGCAAGTTAGAAAAGTTGGAGGTCCAGAAAAGCATGCACGTTGCGCTGCACAAGTGGACAGCTCTAAAAGAAATACCGCGAGTTGAGGCACTCATATTTGACGCATGGAATAGTCTTCCAGAATGCTACAGTGAGGTGAAGAAGTTGGCATTTGGTGAACAATTTTAGTGGCTCTTTAAAAACTGAGAAATTTTGTAAATTAAAACTTTT
The DNA here is from genome assembly GCA_020796225.1 of Arion vulgaris. Classification (NCBI taxonomy): domain Eukaryota; kingdom Metazoa; phylum Mollusca; class Gastropoda; order Stylommatophora; family Arionidae; genus Arion; species Arion vulgaris. The sequence goes on from CM036767.1 coordinate 38,411,180, forward strand.
GGCTCTTCCGTCTCAAAAGGTTGCCGACCCCTGCCCTAAACGCATAGACTTTTACACGCTTAGGACACATGTATCCGATACATCCAAACCTCCTTAGTCACCCTACGACATGCAGGGAACAGTGTAACAGTGGTTCATCTTTACACCCCAACATTTCTACATAATCTTCTGAATTTGGCAACTGGCATCGGCCTTCGATTTTAAACTGCCAGGGTTCTTTTACGTACTTAAATTAAACACGGATCCACGTTTTTCCGTCCGTCTCTGAAAGGACTGGAGCTCGATTTCACCTACACTGAGATCATGGATCTCTGGAAAAAAACATCCCGATGGCTGCACGAGGGAGCAAACCGAGCACCTTTGGAACAAGATGTGAGCACCTTACCACTGCGCCACAGGGACGCCCTAACAATGCAATAACAGGTATTTGAGTAACGAGTAATTGCTATTCGACTAGTATTTATATAATGCCAGATTGTATAGAATAAACAGGTCACGGGTAAGAACGTGAGCATGCGTGAGAGACTAAGGCATTGATTTTACCAGTGCTCGCTATCTGAACACCTCCAAGACTCCCAGGCAGTTTCACGAACGTCAGCCGGTATGGTTTCTCTGTTGTTTCAGTTACATGAATCTTGTGCCAAATGGGTTCGCCTGATACATGTCATCTGGTTGCTGTTGAATACACTTCTCTTAAAATATATTTCCATTTCTCCTAATACTCACTCAAACTATATATTTATATTTTAAAGTTATAACTCTCGTTCTTCTTCTTCTTCTGTTGTCACATTGCTACCGGGTTGTTGCCCAGTGTCGATGTGCAGAAACTTACAACTCTAGTCTGGTCAGAGCGGATCAGATCAAGTAGGGAAGAAACCGACCACTCTTTGTGCTTTGTATGTGATCTGAGTCTACGAGCGAGTGTACGCTGTGCCAGTTATGTGCCCACAAGAAGGCCTGTACATCCGATTTCTGCGACGCTTTGTATTTACTAGGGTAGCTTTCCTAGGCCCCTACCCCAGTCGCCTCTTACGACGTGCCTTGTAATTTTCAGAATATAAATTAATAAATAAAAACACCTCAGAATAAATAGTAAATGAAGCCCGTGGTTTTCTGTTTTTATCTTGCGCTGTTCTGGTGGCTTGGGTGATTGTTATTTTTGCTCTTTGACAGGATTCTGCTATGCCAACTAACCATCTTTTTCGTTTCTTTCTCTTGCCTTCTTCCCTGATGTTCTGTTATAGAAGACTGTCACGTTTAATCATCATCGCAATTCTTCTTGAAATGACAATTAACCTGCTGCCTTGCAGGTCGGCTGGGACAGCCAAAGGCTGACGGAGAGCGAACCCAGTAAACGCTGGCTGAATCCGGACACATCGCCGAAGGATAAGCACCAGAGCTCCAAATGGCACTGAGAAGATATGACGAAACCCACCCATGCTAAGGCTGCATGAATCAGATTTCCACACGAATGAGGTTTATGGGGAAACCTGGTACATCAGTTTAAGGGTGATCGCGAGTGAGAAATGACAATTGTGTGGTTTTTAAAAATTTTTCTTGTGTTTTGTTTGTTATGTAGGTGATTGCAGCTTCTTTAAGCCGAGGCACAACCTTTCAACTCAAGAACGAGCCTTTTATTGGTTATATCAAAATACGTAGGCCAATAAATATCTTCTTCTGAGTATGATCCGAAAGTTGGAGGCCGGTTCGGTGCGCAGGCAATGGACTAAATCACTGCAGGCGTCAACAATTTACAGAATTACACTTGTCTTTGTTCCGGGGCACATGGATGTCGTTGGCAATGAGAGAGCAGACAGGCTGGCTGGCACTGCCGCTATATCAGACGGCCAGCCAATGGACAGCTGACATCGTGAACGTCCTCATAGAGCGTGGCCGCAGAGAAGACCTTCATCTCAACCAATCCACGTCAACTACTAGATTGCGAGAACTGGGTTTGAAGATTGGTGTGGCAAGAAAGGAACGGTACAACAGGTATACGAGTAGGCTCATCAATCAAAATAGAACTGGTACGGTCAGTCGCTGGACGCTGATGGAGATATTGCGAAGGAGATCGGAGCACCTATGGACATGTCCGGAGTGCAATGAAGATATTCCAAACTGAAACTGAAACTGAATATCTTCTTCTTCGAACGTTCTATAAATATTGTTCCAAAAATTAACCTTAAGAATTATGTATAATTTTTTGTTGGCGATGTATACAAAACTACAGATCTTCGTAATTATGTGTTTAAGTAGAATAGAAGGACTGAGATGGTATGATACGATTACGAACGATGAACTCAGAGAAAGAACTAAGCAGATCATCATCATCAAATAGCTTGTCCTGAGCAGAACTTTGCCACCCCAACAGTCCTCCGGAATTTCTCTCTCTATAGCCAAGATGTCCCGCCTCTGCAGCCATCATGTTCAAACCATCAGATACATCCTGAATCAATCTTCTCCGTGGTCTTCCTCTTCTTATCTTTGCCTAAGCAGATACCAGGAAAAAAAGAGCTAAAGTAGAGGCGATGGATTGAGAAGGTCGACAGGAAGTCTTGCAAAACCGGCACTGTTTTGGAACCCGCAGGGAAAAAGGAGTAGGGGAAGGCCTAGAATACCTGGAGAAGTGAGCTGGAGACTGATATGAAAAGGTTAGGCAAGACGAGGAAAGAATTGGAATCGGTGGCAAGAACGAGAGAAAGGGATGGAAGAAGTTTGTTGAAGACATGCGCTGCTTCGTTGGTAGTTGAAAGATTATAATTCCTCTCGTAACGTTATACGTTACATAGGGCCAGCTAGTTATTTCTCCATACCGCTCTATCCTGGGCAACTCGCTCAATTTCCCCCATGGAACTGAGACCGATATTTCTTGCCTCTCTCAGCAAAGTTCGTTTCAAGGTCTCCTTAGGTCGTCATTTCTTTCTTGAACCCTTTGCATCCCACTTAAATGCCTGCTTTGATATTCTTTGATCATTTCGCCTCAAGGTGTGTCCAACATATCTCCATCTTTTCTTTCTTATAACAGTTGTCACTAGTGGTTGACCAGACATTTCTCCTCAAAGTGTGTCCAACATATCTCCATCTTCTCCTTCTTATTACAGTTGTCACTAGTGGTTGACCAGACTTTCTCCTCAAGTGTGTCCAACATATTCCATCTTCTCCTTCTTATAACAGTTGTCACTAGTGGTTGACCAGACATTTCTCCTCAAGGTGTCTCCAACATATCTCCATCTTATCCTTCTTATAACAGTTGTCACTAGTGGTTGACCAGACATTTCTCCTCAAGTGTGTCACATATTCCATCTTCTCCTTCTTATAACAGTTGTCACTAGTGGTTGACCAGACATTTCTCCTCAAGGTTAGTCCAACATATCTCCATCTTCTCCTTCTTATAACAGTTGTCACAGTGGTTGAAGACATTCTCAAGTGAAGTCAACATATCCATCTTCTCTTAGAGAAGTTGTACTAAGTGTTGAAGAAGAAGAAGAAGATGATGAAGAAGATATATAAAAATGATATTCTTCGTAGAACAGATTGTAATATTCTTTGCCAGACTTCCGTAGTGGTTTAAAAGACATATTAATCTTCTTGTAATTATTCTTTGTCCACTTCCGTTGGTTTAAAAAGACAAGTTAATTTATCGGACGATGATGGTCAAAATGCAACCTTCTTTTTTTTCCTTACGTTCACCCGTTATACATTTAAGCGTAGTCTTGTATGGCGCATCTGACTAATTCTTGCGTGAATGCCTGCTTTCCTTATTATCAGTGTCCCCATTCATACATGAGTGCCTTCTCCTACTTCAGAGATCAAATTGTAGCCCTTATCGCTTCTATTTATTGATGTGTTATTGATGTCTGCACTCTCAACATGTGATATTGAAAATGGTGAATTCATTACAGTGTCCTACACTCTACTATGTCTTTCCACTGATTTTTGAATGTATTCATTGATAGTGAGCGTATGTAGCTCAAACGATAGTGAGCTCCATCACAAACTCAAGCGTACTTGGTTCAAACCCCACAGTGGGCAAGTTCGGAAGCAAATTCATTTCCGTTGGATTTTTTTTTACAAGAGATAAAAATAGACCTCACAGTTCAGAAAGCAATGGCAAACTACTGAACGTATAAGTGGTGCCTAGAACAAATCCTCGTTTACTGTGGTTGATGGCTACGTCTTTTAGGATATGCCACGATTTCAATCATCGATACGGCCAAGCTGGCTTCGAACCCCGGAATCTCCACGATAAAGCAGTGTGTTATCAACTTCGCTATCGGCAACTCTATATTTATGCTTATCAGATGCAGTTTTTGTTTTAAACTACATTTATTATTGTATTTGTATCGGATCTACAAGTTGTGTTCTGCGCATGGTTCTTCTTCTTACGCTCCATATCGACCACTTGTTAAACCACTCTTTGTGATTTGTATGTGATCTGAGCCTAAGAGCGATTGTACACAATGCCAGTTAAGCGCCTACAAGTAGGCCAGCACATCCGATTTCTACGACGCTTTTTATTTACTAGGGTAGCTTTCCTAGGCCCTACCTCAGTTGCCTCTTACGAATGCATTATAGGTCACAGTTTACTATTCTTTGCTCCCCTTGCGAACTCCGGCAACACAGGGACGAGACCCCTGTACATTAATTCTTCTTCTTTACCATCAACATTTCTTGTCTTCCCGCCAGCCCCCATTGTATATTTTATTTCTTCGCCTCGTTTTCTTTGTCTGCTTATCTCTGGCAGGTGTTCTCACAACGAGGCTAGCTAATATTAGCCTCGTTTCAAATAGAACCCCGATCTCATTTGATACTGTTGTAGACACCCCATCATCCCAACCACCAACAGACATCTCCAAACGTTTGACTACGCTTTCTCTGTCCGCTTCATGAATCTTAATATGCATTATGTTTATTTGTTTATATTGTTGTGCGCGCGTGTGTGCTTGAAAGTGTCATTATTTGTTGAGACATTTGGAAACAAACTGATATTATTATGGGACCGTCCTTATCATGGGCGTCTACATCACTTTAATCCAATGGAGGAGCATAATAGAGGAAAAAAAATTAGTTTCATAATTTGCAACGCAGAAATGAAGAAAACTAAATTCGAAATAAAATTGTTTTCGAAACAAAATAAATTTTACAGGTAGAAAGGGGGTGGGGGAGAGAGAAGAAGGAGCGTGGTGTTTTGATCTGTTTGTTGGAACCTTCACTCTGTATTATTTTTACCGTTGGGTACTTCGGTGACCCCCTCCTCCGCCCCCCGACTTGGCGCACAGACGCCCATGTTCCGTATAATAATAATGTTATTATTCCATGTCGTTGTTAGTGCGATTAACGAGTTTTGAACCCAAACAATCATGTTCGTTACGCCAGCTGTAAGTGAAGACGGCACCTGATGGGCCGAGTGCTTTGATTGCGACCAGGATGTCACTCAGAAATCGATAACACGCACCTGCTTGATAACGCGAAAAATGAGTAAACGGTCTGTAACAACAACAACGGTTGCCATAGCTACATCGAGTCCTGAACACTGCAAAACCACTTTTGAGACGAATATTAAGTTGGAGCCTGGCGTTTGTTCAACTTTTAGAAGAACGTTCTATACAACAAATGACGTCATTGATGTTATATACAATAAACAGTGTAGACAAAGTTATATACAACAGATAGTGTAGGCACAGTTATATACAACAGATAGTGTAGACAAAGTTATATACAACATATAGTGTAGACAAAGTTATATACAACATATAGTGTTGAGAAAGTTATATACAACATATAGTGTTGAGAAAGTTATATACAACATATAGTGTTGAGAAAGTTATATACAACATATAGTGTTGAGAAAGTTATATACAACATATAGTGTTGGCACAGTTATATACAACATATAGTGTAGGCACAGTTATATACAATATATAGTGTTGAGAAAGTTATATACAACATATAGTGTAGACAAAGTTATATACAACAGATAGTGTAGACAAAGTTATATACAACATATAGTGTAGACAAAGTTATATACAACATATAGTGTAGACAAAGTTATATACAACATATAGTGTAGACAAAGTTATATACAACATATAGTGTTGAGAAAGTTATATACAACATATAGTGTTGGCACAGTTATATACAACATATAGTGTAGGCACAGTTATATACAACATATAGTGTAGATAAAGTTATATACAACAGATAGTGTAGACAAAGTTATATACAACATATAGTGTAGACAAAGTTATATACAACATATAGTGTAGACAAAGTTATATACAACATATAGTGTAGACAAAGTTATATACAACATATAGTGTAGACAAAGTTATATACAACATATAGTGTAGACAAAGTTATATACAACATATAGTGTAGACAAAGTTATATACAACATATAGTGTAGACAAAGTTATATACAACAGATAGTGTAGACAAAGTTATATACAACATATAGTGTAGACAAAGTTATATACAACATATAGTGTAGACAAAGTTATATACAACAGATAGTGTAGACAAAGTTATATACAACAGATAGTGTAGACAAAGTTATATACAACAGATTGTGTAGACAAAGTTATATACAACAGATAGTGTAGACAAAGTTATATACAACAGATAGTGTAGACAAAGTTATATACAACAGATAGTGTAGACAAAGTTATATACAACAGATAGTGTAGACAAAGTTATATACAACAGATAGTGTAGACAAAGTTATGTACAACAGATAGTGTAGACAAAGTTATGTACAACAGATAGTGTAGACAAAGTTATGTACAACAGATAGTGTAGACAAAGTTATGTACAACAAATGCCCGCGTGCCCAGCGTGTTCGTAGGGCGTTGGACTACGGGTGACTAGTCCTCTGTAAGTGCAGGTTAAACTCCACGGACTGGCAGAAAAGCTACAGGTTCCCCAGATTTACGGTTTGTGGCATTACAGCGAAGGTTACGATGTCCATGACACCGAGCGAAAGCTTTCAGCTCAAGTGCTTCTGGATCGGAAAAAAAATAAAAATAATATACAACAGATAGTGTAGGCAAAATAAGATAAAACCAACAGTGTAGGAAAAGTTATGTATAACAAATGGCGTAAATGACATTATATAAAACAGAAAGTGTAGACAAATTTATAAACAACAAACAGTGTAGGCAAAATAAGATAAAACCAACAGTGTAGGCACAGTTATAAACAACAAACCGCCCATGTGGTGCCGGGGCCCTGAAGGAAGAAAAGAATAATACCACTGCGACCCACAATGCATGTCGTAAGAGGCAACTGAGGTAGGGGTAAGGGGTCAAAGGCTCATGAGGTCATGGTGGTAACATGAGCCAGGGTTAGCGAGGGGCGCGCTAACCAAGACCCTGCCCCAACCTCCACGCGGTGACCCTGGAAACAGACTATGGTTCCGGCCTGGCTAAGAGGGCAGGGATCGGGAGAAAACTACTGGTAGTGGTAGCAGTGCAAGTACGGAAACAAGATAAAGATACATACAAACAAAATGCACTAATCTCCTGACCGATGTCCAACAAGATATTGCCCAAGTCCCTGAACGCAAAGAAACAGCAACGAAACGTCTCAGACATGGATGAGAGGTGCATCCAGTGACCAAACGTATGCCCACGTAGGGCGAAGCTCGAAGCCCTGTGGAGGGGGCAAACAGTGCCAGCCCGTCGGCAAGAATAAATAAGACAGGACCGTAACGAATAAAAATCTACCCTCGTGTTGGTGCGAGAGAAGATTGCAGCTGACCTCGCATTGGTAGCCTGGTGCAGACACATGTACTGGGCAAGGTTTGCCGAGCGCAAAAGAACAAGTTGCGTTTAGTGCATAACGAAACTACCGCCCTGGGAAAACCGTGCAAGGTACTGTGCGATTAAAAATTAACATCCCAGGAAGAACTGAGGTTGGTGATGCCTAACGGGACTGCCAGCCTTGGGGCAACCGGGCAAGGTTCGATTGCAGTCGTAACTAACACCCCCGGAATAACTGGGGCGGGTGATGGCGGCGAGCGAAAATCCACAGTTACGCTGATAGCGCCGACTGAAACGACCCTCTACATTGTTTGTACTCGGCCCCATGCCAGTGCTTTCGAGGTTAATTGCAAATTGCCACGTACAAATGTGCGTCTAGAAAAGGCTGAGAATGTTCCTTCTCCGGATCAAACTCAAAAATGTACGGTAAAGCAAGGCCGACAATGTACGGACCAGACAGGAAGTTCGGGACTGAACATTGGCGAAGGCCGATACTTTACACGGTGTCTTATACGAGTAAGACGCCGTCCGAGGATAAGCTACAAGCCCGAAAATATTTCTCAGTCAGAACGGGCATAACAGCGTAACTCACTGTCCCGGCGTAGATCACAAAGCCCAAAAATACGGCAAAGCTGATCGTACCCTAGGTAAAGCTCACCCTAGTAAATCAAAAGCTGGCTGAAAACGAACACCCACCGAAGGATAAGCAACTGGGCTCCAATAGGTGCTGAAGGCTGGTGCACGTACATCACGTTCTGATGTGTGGCTGTTTATATATCACAATGAGAATGATTAAAACAGGCCTAGAACGATCGAAGAAGAAGAAAGAAAAGCATCGCAGAAATCGGATGTGCTGGCCTACTTGTAGGCGCATGTGACACGCGTACAATCGCTCTTAGGCTCAGATCACATACAAATCACAGAGTGGTTAACAAGTGGTCGATATGGAGCGTTTGAAGAAGAATTATATATATACAGTGGCGGCTCGTGATCGTGTTTGTTGGTGAGGCCAGACACACATTTTCGGGAAAATCATGGTTTTGGGTGAGTTATATTTTAGTCCATTACATTATAAATACACGTTACACATTATTTTTGGTGGGGTCCGACCCTCTGACCCTAATGACGAGCCGCCACTGTATATATATATATATATATATATATATATATATATATATTTATATATATGTATGGCCTTTTCATCTTGACAGACGGGCAATTGGCAAGTCATATATGACAAGGGTGGATAGCCTTGGTAGAATCCATTTTAAACGGATTACATGGGCGTATTCTTGGTGGGAATTCGGGGCGTGTTCACACATGGGGGGCTCAAATATCATCGTTCGCAACCAGAAAAAAATGTATATTTACTACCGGATATTCGTCAGAGTCGTGCCTGGGATAGCAGAAAGTTTCGCGTGCCACTCAGATTGACTTTGTTGACAGCTGTGTGTGCTTGTACATGCAATACGTGCTATTTAGTCTGGGATTGTCTTGTCTGTCTAATTTAAAGACATAAGAAAACTGCTCACAACAGCTCGGTCGTACACGACGACTGGAACGTCCATGTGGAGGTGGTAAGGCGCCTGCAACCCAGAGACATCAATGTTACAGTACAATAATGACACAGACACATCAATGTAACAACACAATAATGGCACAGGCATCAATGTGACAATACAATAATGACACATACATCAATGTGACAATACAATAATGATACAGACATCAATGTGACAATACAATAATGACACAGGCATCAATGTGACAATACAATAATGACACATACATCAATGTGACAATACAATAATGATACAGGCATCAATGTTACAATACAATAATGACACAGACACATCAATGTAACAACACAATAATGGCACAGGCATCAATGTGACAATACAATAATGACACATACATCAATGTGACAATACAATAAGGACACAGACATCAATGTGACAATGCAATAATGACACATACATCAATGTGACAATACAATGATGACACAGACAGCAATGTGACAATACAATAATGACACAGGCATCAATGTGACAATACAATAAATGACACATACATCAATGTGACAATACAATAAGGACACAGACATCAATGTGACAATACAATAATGACACATGCATCAATGTGACAATACAATAATGCACAACATCACTGTGACAATACAATAATACACAGACATCAATGTGACGATACAATAATGACACATACGTCAATGTGACAATACAATAATGGACACAGACATCAAATGTGACAATACAATAAGACACAACATCAATGTGACAATACAATAATGACACAGACATCAAATGTGACAATACAATAATGACACAGACATCAATGTGACGATACAATAATGACACATACGTCAATGTGACAATACAATAAGAGAGAACGCACATACACCAATAGCTACGTAACGAACGCAACTACAATATGATTTATGTAGAGGATTCAATTTCTGCCTTCTTTCTTTATCTATATACTTATCCTTCCTTCTGTTCTTTATCTATATACTTATCCTTCCTTCCTTCCTTTATCCATATACTTATCCTTCCTTCCTTTCTTTTTCCATATACTTATCCTTCCTTCCTTCCTTTATCCATATACTTATCCTTCCTTCCTTCCTTTTTCCATATACTTATATTTCCTTTAACCATATTCTTATCATTCCTTCATTTATTTATCTATATACTTATCCTTGATTTCTTTCGTTCACTTGAAATAGTGTCTATATATTCAACGTTGCATCTTGTATAAACTTCACAGTCTGTTGTAACTCGCATAGAGGTGTTCGTATAGTTTTCTGTTGGTCCATATACTTATTATAGTAATCTATTTGTAATATTTGTCAATTTCTCTTTAAAATTTTGTGATTTATTTGAAGAAAACAAAAACATAACAAAAGTTTTCCATTTTCTGGTATCTCCTTTTTTATTAATTCCTTCATTATATTTCCTTTTGAAATTTGGAACCCCATCCTTGCGTTCCTCCCTCCCTCCCCGCGCAATCATATTCAAATCAAGCCCTTTCATGGTCTGTAGGTCGTGCGCTGCTAACATTCTATGTTCAGAGCTCAGGCACCAAGCTCACACTATTATCGCTAACAAAATCGATATTCTCGCTCTGTAGCGCGAGACACCATCTGGACACTTGGATTATAACCAATAGTTCCTTCCTTCCATGCCAGGAACTATTTTGTCTTGGGTAGAGGAGGGTGAGAGTAAGTAAGGGGATGAGGAAAATTGATGATATTGTTCTGAGTTGTTGGGGCTGATTCCGACAGCATGTTTTGGCCTGAGCGCGTGTAGGCTGTAAATGTTTCAGGCTGGGAGGCTCACACGGACACACACCGATAGACGAACAATTGTTTGTCAAGGAAAGCAGTCACAGACTATCGCGCATGAGTGACGTCTTGTATAAGAGCAATCAATTATCTCCAGGTCTGTCTCCATCTTACATAGGCTACGTCAATCAATCAACCATGTGTCGTCTCCGCGTAGAAATTTGATTGTAATAGCTCTTGACCATGGTCAGGAGTTTGACAAGTCCTGGCATATACCCTGACCGTATGCTTCTTCTTCTTCTTTGCGTTCGTATTTACAACCAATTTTAATCACTCTTTGTGATATGTTTGATCTTTGCCAAGAACGTGTATACTTTGCACATTGGTTTGGTAGGCCCCAAACGCATAGACTTCTACACGTTTAGGACACATGCATCCGATTTCAGCCAAACCTCCTAGTCGCCTCTTACGACATGTGTGGTATGTAACAGTGGTTCAATTCTTACACCTCAAATTTGGGCCCCAGTAACCACTCGTAACCACCAGTATACTTTACCAGACTATTGTCTTTTCACACCTTCTCCCTTCCTCTCCCTCCCCTCCCGATGTCTCCCTCCTAAACATCCTATCTCATCCACGGGATCGTTGGGATCGTTGGGATCGTTGTGGTGTAGAGGTTATTGCTCGCTTCTCGTTCCAAAGATACTCGGTTTGGACCCTCGTGGAGCCATCGGGATATTTTCCTAGAGACCTCTGATCCCAGTGTAGGTGAGGTCGAGTTCATAGTCCTATCGGAGACGGACGATAAAACGTATGTCCTGTGTTCAATTTTAGCACGTAAAGAACCTGGACAGTTCACAATCGAGAAGAGCAGTCTTTAAAGCCGCTGTGTGCCCGTCTGCTCAGCGTGTTCGTAGCGCGTTGGACTACGGGTGACTATCCCTCTGTGTGTGCGGGTTGAATTCCGCGGGATGGCAGAAAAGCCACAGATTTACGGTGTCCATGACCGAGTCGAAGAGCTGAAAAGCTCAAGTGCTTCTGGATCGGAAAAAAGCCGCTGTGTGGCGCCGGAGCCGGCAAGTGAAGCAAATAATAGTACCACTGCGACCTACAAAGCATGTCGTAAGAGACACCTGATGTAGACATACGGATGCTACCCTAGTAAATAAAAAACAGCACAGAAATCGGATGTGCTGGCCTAGTTGTAGGCACTTAACTGGTACAATCGCTTTTAGGGTCAGATCACCGCCCGAGTGGTTACCGGGGCCCAAATTTGGGGTGTAAAGAATAGAACCACTGTTACCTGCCACGCATGTCGTAAGAGGCGAGTAAGGAAGTTTGGCTGAAATCGGATGCATGTGTCCTAAACGTGTAGAAGTCTATGCGTTTAGGGCCTACAAAACCAATGTGCAACGTATACAGTTCTTGGCAAAGATCAAACATATCACAAAGAGTGATTAAAATTGGTCGTAAAGAACGAACGCAAAGAAGAAGAAGAAGGTCAGATCACATACAAATCACACGAGTGTTTTACAGGTGGTCGATATGGAATGTTTGAAGAAAAAGAGGAAAAACTCCGATGTCCTGAAAAATTCATGACAAAAATTAAACAATAAACATTTCTACAAAATAATGTCACCATCTTCTAAATTACATCGGTGACCATCGCCGGTGCTACGGAGCTCGTGCACTGCCGCTGAGATCTTCATGTGTAAGAAAGAGATCGGAGCACACAGTTACTCACCGAAGTGCAATGATGACGGTCCTATCAATCAATCAATCAGTCAATCCATCAATGTGACCAACACGATCATTGTATCATTGTTGCAGTTTGGGAAAGCATATATGTGCTTTTGAATATAAGTGTTACAGAAGAGTCCTTCGTATAACACGGACAGAGAAGAGAACAAATAGATCTATCCAAAAAAACTCTCAAAATCAAAGAAAACTGGCTGATGCTACAAATAAGAATGAGACAATTGAGATATTTTGGACATATAAAAAGACACGAAGGGCTGGAGACCATCATGGAAGGAGGCATACCAGCAAAGAGGAGAAGTGAAAGACCATGGAGAAGATGGCCTCAGATTGTAACTGATGGTTTGAACATTAGATAGGTTTATGTTTCCACATGTAATCGTCCATTTATAGTGTTCCTCGAAATTCGTAATTCTTGTTGTATTGTTTGCTTGATAAAGGCCTTTTGGTCGAAATATTGCTGTTTATCGTCACTGTTTCTGTATTTTGTAAAACTATAGTACTTTGTTTTTACGTGTTTAGCTATTTTCCAAGTTTTACTGCAGTCTCCACCATTTTTCGATAATGGTTTGAACAAGACGTCTGCAGGAGAGGGACATCTGTCATAAGAGAGAGAGAGAAATTCCGAAGGACTGTTGGGGTGGTATAGTTCTGCACAGGACAAGCTATTTGATGATGATGATGATGAATTTTGGAAGATAGTTTAAGAAAAGGATATAAAAGAAGTAAAAACACTTCTTTTACTGCAGACAACATTTACAGAGTATAAACACTTAACGGCTCTAAAATGAAAATATATGATCAACAAAGAAAAAACGAAATAAATGTAAAAAAAACGCACTATAAATGGCAACAAGAAGATGAAAAATAATTATAAAATGTGTACATCGATATATACATTAATATACATTTAACATATACATTTAACATATACATTTAACATATACATTTAACATATACATTTAACATATACATTTAACATATACATTTAACATATACATTTAACATATCATTTACTATACATTTAACATATACATTTAACATATACATTTAACATATACATTTAACATATAAACATATATTATGGAGCACGAGGAGAGAGAGTAGACCCACAACGATTCCATGGGCCTCTGGAGAAAAATGCAATTCGCGAAGGGAACGACGTGGTCAGTATTTGAACTCACTACCTAGGGACAAGATTAATATTAATGTACACAGGTTAACAAAGAAATAGAGTAATTTACCAAATATTTATTGGATAAAGAAATGACAGCAACCTATGGTAACCCAGGTTAAGAGGAAAGGGGGCGATTCCGTAGCACCGGCGAGGGTCCCCGATGCAATGTTGAAGATGGTGAAGATATTTTGTTGGAATTTGTATTTTAAATCTTTTTCTACTGAATTTTGCCGGGCAAAAATACAGTCGAGCGTTACTAGACAAGAATTTGAGTGGAACTCGCAAGGAAAACGGGGCAACATAAACAACCTTGGAGGCGATGTCTTCTTGAGAAAATGAAGTAGGCTGGACTATCCTGGAAAGCCATAGAGAAAACAACCAGAGACCGAGAAAAGTGGTGAACAACTGTTGAAGCCTTATGCTCCACGATCAACGGAGATGAATAATAATGATGAAGGTGAGGACATGTCGGCCAATCTTTACAATCAATCTTCAATATTAAACCTACATGTCGCCCGTTTGGTGCCGGTGCCCGTAAGGGAAGCAAAGAATAGTACCACTGCGACCTACAAGGTATGTCGTAATAGGTGACTGATGTAGGACCTAGGAAGCTACCTAGTTAAAAAAGCATCGTAGAAATCTGATGTACTGGCCTACTTGTAGGCGCATAACTGACGCTGCTGTACAGCAAGCAGAGACATGGACAGTGTATAGCAGACACGCAAGAAAATTAAACCATTTCCACACAAGCTGTCTACGCAGAATACTAAAAATAAACTGGCAGGACAAAATTCCAGACAGCGACGTCCTCACAAGAGCAAAGATCCCAAGCGTCAACACCCTGTTGCACAAGGCCCAACTGAGATGGGTCGGTCACGTTGCTCGAATGCCTGATAAACGCATCCCAAAACAGTTGATGTATGGCGAGCTTGAAGGGGCAGACGTTTAGCTGGTGGACAGAAAAAAACGCTTTAAAGACACTCTTAAAGATATAGAAAATACTTCGATATAGACAATACGTGCTGGGAATCCTTGCGCAAGATCGCCAAATGTGGCGCTGTAACAACAAAGAGGAACCCGAATAGCTGAGAATCATCGTATTGTTGAGTCACAGAGAAAACGAGCAGCGCGAAAGACAGAGCACACAACACGCACATGTCTAACCTTGATCATGTATGCCCACCTGTGGTCGGGGATTCTGTTCTAGGATTGGACTCTATAGTCACCTCCGCACACACAGAGAGGTGCAACAGTACAGTCTGAGATTGTTGTCATCATCGCTTGCGATGGACGGCTATTATTAGGCGCATAACAGTACGATCGCTCTTAGGTTCAGATCACATACAAATCACACAGTGGTCGATATGGAGCGTTCGAAGGAGATGAAACCTGCATATGTGGTTCTTAAACTGCTTTATTCACTTGTGAAACGTTCAAGGTTACACAGCATACCGCACGATCTACGAGCACCTTAGACCGTCGCTTACAATTTACACTGGTTTACAGATTTCCACCTAAAAAACCCGAAGGCTTTTCAAAGCGACAACAGCCACAATCCCTGGTCCCGCCAGACGGGCGCCAGCAGACCACACGGAGAAGCCACTAGCTCATTCATCCCGTGGCCAGGTCTTTTGTTCCCAGGTGCAGACGGCAACAGGTGACACTTATTTTTTGGTAATTGGGAAGGAGGGGAGGGGACTACGTATGTATGTATATATATTTGAAGCTGTACAACCGTGGAGGCTCGCATCCCGGACCAAGTGAAAAAAGAAGTGAATAGGAACACTGACGTCCTAGTAAGTTTAAAAATAAAATCATTTTGTTGATAGTAAAACGCGATGAGATATCAGATTTGGTTGTATTGTACGGCAAGCTTTATGTGTTTGTTGTTTCGGGTCTCTGTTGTCTCGTTTGCATTGCGTTCTGATGGTTGTCGGTTCGAATCGTGTCGGTCGGTTCGAATCCGAATCGTGTCGTTCGGTTCACGCGTGCATTAGATGCCTAACGATGTTGCAGGAGATACGGAGTTCGGGAGTTGTGCAATACTTTCGGTAGAGGTCGGGCCATTTCTGCGGAGAGAGACCGAGTCATATGACCGGACAGCCATGTGTACATGTGGACAGGCAAACCAGACTGCAGAGCACATACTTCAAGACTGCCCTGAATATGATACACTGAGGCAAACTCACTGGCTTAACGAAACAACACTCGACAGAAAACTACACGGACCTCTGTGAGCTACAAAAGACAGTGAAGTTCATACAAGAGACAACATTGAATATATAGACATATTTCAAGCGAACGAAAGGAAGGAAGGATATGACCGGAGATACGGAGTTACGTGCTTTGTACAATACTTTCAGTAGAGGTCGGGCCATTTCTGCGGAGAGAGACGAGTCTATGACCGGACAGCCATGTACATGTGGACAGGCAAACCAGACTGCAGAGCACATACTTCAAGACTGCCCCGAATATGATACACTGGGCAAACTCACTGGCTTAACGAAACAACCTGACAGAAAACTACACGGACCTCTGTAGCTACAAAGACAGTGAAGTTCATACAGAGACAACATTGAATATATAGACATATTTCAAGCGAACGAAGGAAGGAAGGATATGACCGGAATCGGTTACGTGCTTTGTACAATACTTTCAGTAAGTCGGCCATTTCTGCGGAGAGAGACCGAGTCATATGACCGGACAGCCATGTGTACATGTGGACAGGCAAACCAGACTGCAGAGCACATACTCAAGACTGCCCCGAATATGATACACTGAGGCAAACTCACTGGCTTAACGAAACAACACTCGACAGAAAACTACACGGACCTCTGTGAGCTACAAAAGACAGTGAAGTTCATACAAGAGACAACATTGAATATATGACATATTTCAAGCGAACGAAAGGAAGGAAGGATATGACCGGAGATGCGGGTTACGTGCTTTATACAATACTTTCAGTAGAGGTCGGGCCATTTCTGCGGAGAGGGACCGAACCATATGGGATATCACATATGAAGTAAATCTTTCATCTTAACACACTAGTCACGACAGAAATGAGGTGTCTACGCAGAATGCTGCGAGTATCAAGAAGAGAACGGTTGAGAAATGAAGACATCAGGGGAAAAAAGTGGGTACAACATCAGTACTAGACATCAAGAAACAACAAATTAAATAGTTCGGCAACATAAGCAGATTACCAACAGAAAGTGCGATCACAGAGCAATGCTATTTCGAAACAGTTGATACAAAGCAAAGGACAGGTCACACTAAAAGTTGGATCTCATAAATAACAGAGGATGGGAAAAACACTATTTATGAAGTGCACACAAAAGCATGTTCTAGAAATCTTGTCTTATCATGACGATGTGAAGAACAATAGGGGTAGAGGCAAGAAGAAAACGAAGTGCACGATCTTTTTAACCTAAGCACGGGGCTTCTTTTTGGTTATATTAGAACGTGTAAACCAGCGTTTCCCAAAGTGGGTGGTACCGCCCCCCAGTGGGCGCTGAAGCTTTCCAGGGGGCGATATTGGGTTCAGAAGCATTTAGGGGGCATTTTTTTCTCAAGATATTACGATTGAATAATCATTAAAAATTTGAATTCTGCATATATATTCATCTTATGCCCGTCTTACACGATACATTTTTCATCAATTTTCTATTTCATGAACATAATCATTTGAAAATTGACCATGTATGACAGAAATATGTATCAATTTTCTATGTCAAATAAAAAATAGAGCATTTATATATGTGGAAGGGGGGCGTTGGCAAAATGTTATAATATGGAGGGGGCGGACAAAGTTTATGTTGTGCAAAATGGGCAGTGGGCCGTAAAAGTTTGGGAATCTATAGTGTAAACCAACAGATATGAAGTGACTCCTTCGGATAATCCCGATTCTTATTATGGAAACGGTTATATTCGAGTTGGATATACTGTTCTCTAATCGTGACGACTAACAAATATAGACTATTATTGGTCGAGCATTTTCTGGTGCCCGTGAGTTGCAAGGGCCCCCAAGGAAGCAAAGAATAGTAGCACTGCGACCTACAAGGCATGTCGTAAGAGGCGACTGAGGTAGGGGACTAGGGTAGCTAACCTAGTAAATAAAAAGCGTCGCAGAAATGGGATGTGCTGGCCTACTCGTAGGCGCTCAACTGGCACAACGTTCAATCGCTCTTAGACCGCACGTGTATTGCCGGGACTCACAAGGGGAGCAAAGAATAGTAATATTGCGACCTATAAGGCATGCCGTAGGAGACGACTGAGGTATGGGCCTAGGAAGCTACCCTAGTAAATAAAAAGCAACGTAGAAATGGGATGTGCTGACTTATTTGTAGGCGCATGACTGGTACAACGTACAATCGATCTTAGGCTCGAATCACATACAAATCGTAAAGAGTGGTTAACAAGTGGTCGAAATGGAGCGTGTGACGAAGAAGAAGGGCTTTTCTGTAGTTTCAAGTGGTGTTCAGAAGGTGTGTGGTGTTCAGAAGTGGTGTTCAGGTAGAAGTTAGAAGTTAGTTCAGAGATGTGGATATATAGAAGAAT
Source organism: Arion vulgaris (assembly GCA_020796225.1). NCBI lineage: Eukaryota > Metazoa > Mollusca > Gastropoda > Stylommatophora > Arionidae > Arion > Arion vulgaris. Next base: position 38,429,730 of record CM036767.1, read on the forward strand.
AGGCAGAGTTTCATGGATAGAAAAACAGACAAATAAACAAGTTTTAGGAAAACTAGGCATGAAGAAACAATTATTAAGAGAATAAAATTCAGACAAGTAAAGTATTTTGGGCACATAAAAGACATGACACCATGATAAAACATTTACTAGAGGGGAAAGTTGAGGGGAAGAGGAAGACAGAGAGATAAGTGGGAGGAAACTTTAAGAAATGGACAGGTTACAGTCTGGCAGTGTGCAACACCAAGACGAAAGACAGAGGATGCTGGAGATTCATTGCAGCCAACCTTCGATGTGGAGACGGCACCTGATGATGATGATGTCTTATCGACTAACCATCATCACAACTCATAATTTCTTCTGTATTTCGAAATTATATTCAGGCAATAAGGTGTCCCGTTCAGAAAGCAATGTCAAACTACTGAACGTATAAGTGTTGCCTAGAAACTCAACGACTCGTTTACTGTGGTTGATGGCTACGTACTGTAAAGGATATGCCACGAGTTTTGTTTCAGTAAGGTGTCAGAGTACAAAGGTTATGCATAGTCCCATTGGCAACGTATGGGGGCGAAGCATGGACATTTTAAAAGGCAGTGGAGCCCGTCTGCCCAACGTGTTCGTAGCGCGTTGGACTACGGGTGACTATCCTCTGTGTGTGCGGGTTCAATTCCGCGGGATGTTAGAAAAAGCCACAGATTCCCCAGATTTACGATGTCCATGGCACCGAGCCGAAGAGCTGAAAAGCTCAAGTGCTTCTGTTAAAAAAAAAAAAAAAAAGGCAGTGGAAAAACATATATGTACTTTTAACCTGTTGCCTTGCAGGTTGGCTAGGGACAGTCACAGGCTAACGGTGAGCGAACCCAGTAAACGCTGGTTGAAACCGGACACGTCATCGAAGGATAAGCACTAGAGCTCCAAATGGCGCTGAACGATGTGACGTAAAAATACATTCTTGGCAAAGGCTGTTTATATATCACAAAAAGAATGATCAAAATGGCAGAAAAAGAACGATTCAGAGAGAGAGAGAGAGTGAGAGAGAGGGATGTGCTTTTGAACATAAGTGTTATAAGAAGAGTCATATGTGACAGAGAAGAGAACAAATAAATCTATCCAGAAAGAACTCAAAATCAAAGAAAACTGGTTCATGTTAGAAATAAGAAAATTGAGGAATATTTAACATTTAAACGCCCGTGTGGTGATGGGGGCCCACAAGGAAAGCAAAAAATAGTACCACTGCACGTTCAAGGCATGTCGTAAGAGGTGACTGAGGTAGGGGCCTAGGAAAGCTACCTTAGTAAATAAAAAGCGTTGCTGATATCGGATGTGCGGGCCTACTTGTAGGTACATAAGTAGCACAACGTACAATCGCTCTTAGGCTCAGATCACATACAAATCACACAGTGTTTTAATTAATGATCGATATGGAGCTTTCGAATAAGAAGATATAAAAAGACATGACGGATTGTAGAAGACCATTATGAAAGGGGGCGTCATGGCAAAGATGAGAAGAGGAAGACCATGGAAAACATGGATCGGGACGTAACTGATAATTTGAGCATGACGACTGCAGAGGAGGGACATCTGGCCTATGAAAGAGAAAAATTGCGAAGGACTGTTGGGGTGGAAAATGTCTGCTCAGGAAAAGCTGTTTGATGATGATTGTATGGCATCTAAACCCAAACGTATCGATTGTGTTTTTTTTCTCTTCATCTTTCTTTCTTTGCTTTTCTCTGATCCTGTTTTACCTCACAGTGTCAGGTCAAGACGAGATTTCTAAAACGGACCTTCGTGTGCGCTTCGTAGATAGTGTCTTTCGTCGCCTCTGCTATCTCTGAGGTCCACCTTTTGCGTGACCGGCCTATTGCTTTGTATCGGAGTAGCATTGCCCATTGAGGTGTACTGTCGTTAATCTGCTTATGTGGCCGAACCATTTCAATTTTCTCCTGAAATCTCCCACTTATAGTTGAAATGGAGAAGACCATCATGGAAGGAGGCATACCAGCAAAAAGAAGAAGACCACGGAGAAGATGGATTCAGGATGTAACTGATGGTTTGAACATGATGGCTGCACATGCAGGACATCTGGCCTATGAGAGAGAGAAATTCCGGAGGACTGTTGGGGTGGCAAAGTTCTGCTCAGGACAAGCTATTTAATGATGATGATTAGTTGATAACTTGAATTGTTGTTCGTCTGAGTGGTTACCGCGGTCCAACTTGGGGTGTAAAGAATAGAACCACTATTTCCTGCCACCCATGTTGTAAGAGGCGACTAAGGAGGTTTGGTTGTGGGGCTAGCTACCCCACACCGTAAAAACGCTAGATGGCTACAGAACGGAGAGCGAACAGAGTAAACGTTGGCTGAAACCGGACACGTTGCCGAAGGATAAGCACCAGAGCTCCAAATGGTGCTGAAGTTGTCGCTAAGGTTGCATGAATCAGATTTCAAAATGAATGGAATTTATGGGGAGGTCTGGTACATCGGTCTGGGCGGTGATCGAGAGGGAGAGAAGTGTTGTCTACTCATGGAAGTCCCATTGTAGATGATACACGCGACCTTCATCTTTGCTGTATTAGAATGTCGTTTACTTAGTTTATGTAGTTTTCATTTAGTGCGGGACATGTATACCCACTTATGGAATATTGTTTACTTAGGATCTCAGTGGCTAGTGATGCCCTTGCCTTGCGAGTCGAATCCTCCTTCTTCGAACGCTCCATATCGACCACTTGGTAACCACTCTGTGATTTGTATGTGATCCGACCCTAAGAGCGATTGCACGCGCCAATTATGCGCCTACAAGTAGGCCAGCACATCCGATTTCTTCGATGCTTTTTATTTACTAGGATAGCTTCCCTAGTTCCTACATCAGTCGCCTCTTACAACGCGCCTTGTAGGCCGCAGTGATACTATTCTTTGCTATCCCTTGCGGGCCCCGGCACTACATGGTCGGGCAGAATGCAATTTGTTTTCGGTACTAAAACAATGCTCTCCTCTTACCAACAAAGATTCTTTGTGCTACTTGAATCTCGCTAACAGGTCAGACCAAATCCTCCGGAGTTCGAATCCGTTGTTAAATGATACACTTTACTACCCGAACTAGAAACCTTCATGTATTTCACGGGATTGAACCCGTCTCTTTAAGACATATCCAATTTTCATAACATGATACACAATGACACAGATCACGAGTAATTTTGAGGATTTAGTCTTCTTCTTCTTCTGATTCTCCATATTGACAACTTGTCAAACCACTCTTTGTGATTTGCATGTGATCTGAGCCTGATAGCGATTGCACGTTGTGCCAGTTATGCGTCTACAAGTAGGCCAAAACGTCGGATTACAAGAGTTAACGTCTACATTTACAATTTAACGTCTACATTTACAACAAAGTTATCTTTACCTTTACATTTAATCATCACAAAGTTAACTTTACTTTCACAAAGTTAACTTTCACCTTTGCAACAAAGGTTAACTTTCACTTTTGCAACAAAAGTTAACTTTCACCTTTGCAACAAAGGTTAACTTTCACTTTGCAACAAAAGTTCAACATTCTCACCTTTACAACAAAAGGTACTGTCCACGTTTGCAACCAAAGTTAATGTTTACATTTACAACCAAAGTTTACATCTACATTTGCAGCCAAAGTTCATGTCTACATTTACAACCAACGTTTACATCTACATGTGCAACCAAAGTTAATATCTACATGTACAACCAAAGTTAATATCTACATGTACAACCAAAGTTAATGTCTGCATGTGCAACCAAAGTTAATATCTACATGTACAACCAAAGTTAATATCTACATGTACAACCAAAAGTTAACTGTTAGTTTACACTAGCAGTTTAAAGTCTACGTTAAAATGACAAAAAGTTGCATCTTCTTTCAGAAAAAAAAATCAATGTCTACTTTCATAACAGAAGTAGAATCGAGACCCATCAACCACATTTGGGTAGAATCGGTTACGTGTGTTTTCTGAAACCCAGTCGCCGATTCCGCCCACCAAAGGCGTCATGAACACGCGTGCTCTCTTCTCGTATTAACTATAAATGGTGACGAGAGAAACATCCAGATGTTCACAACCATCGCCAAGCTCCTCCTTGTGCACTTTGTCTAGCCTAGCAACAGACACGAATTTTGCATTGTACGCGCCCGAGTAGACATGTATGAGTGTACGCTAGTTTCTATGCCGCAGTGGTTCTCAAATGGTTTGCCCGGAGGCTTTCCCTAGTGCTCAAATCCAAAATAAAACCAACCGTGGCCTCTGATAACATACGGCTGACGGGCTCCGGTAAAAATTATAGGAAATAAGACCACAACCGTCGCGTGACCTCACATTCTAGTATTGTTGTATAAAGACGGATTCCTTTTAAAATCAACACAACATGCTAAATCAAGGTTATATTATGTAACAAGTTAAGTTTAACACTAAGAAATATCAGTATTATTAATATTTTTCATCAGTAAATAACTATAGACTCACAGAATTGAGTAAAATGACAAGATAGCATGCAGCGCCTTATCAGCATTGACAAAGCGGCGGAGAAGATCATCAATGCGTTTGAATGCAAATACTACAGAAGAGTGCTTAGAATATCATGGACAGAGAAAAAAACACAAATGCGTATGTTCTTCAACAGCTTGATATTAAAGAGAGTTGGTTATTACAGAAAAAATAACATCAGAGAAAATTAAATATTTCGAATGCATCAAACGACAGCAGTGCCAGGAGAAGACAATTTTGGAGGTAATGAAGCATGGAAGGAGAATTAGAGGAAAACCTAGAAGATGATTGCTGCAGGATGTCATTGACGATTTGAGAATGACTGCTGCTGACGCCGGTTAGCTTGCACGGAATAGAGAGCTTTTTAGGACTGCTGTCATAGGTGTCAAGTTCTGAATTGAACAAACTACTTGATGATGATGATTAATGCGAAGTGATTGCACACTCACCATCATCAAGTGCCAAAAGAGATCAAGTCTTTAGTCTATTGACGAGGAAATGAGAGTCTGCGTATCGAACATAGGCCCCAACATTGAAGAAATCGCCAAGATACCTCAGACCCATGCTTTACTGCTGCCTTATAGTTTGATTGGGGACAATCAAAGTCTAGCGGAGCAATCCGTACACAAAACTGGACGGTAGGCAAACCAAGCAGTCCATTAACAAGACGGGTATAGCTGGGCAGATGACGCTCATCAGCCCGGGAGGGCAAGTCTTCTACGGATCGCTGCCCTGAAAGAAATAGCAACCTGCTGGCTTGTGGGTTTTTCGGGAACAGCAAAAGGCTAACGGAGAGCGAACGCAGTAAACGCTGGTTGAAATCGAACACGCAGCCGAAGGATAAGCACCTGAGCTTCAATAGGTACTGAAGACCGTGCACGTACATTCGTTCTTGATGTTTGGCTGCTTATATATCACAATCGAATGATAAAAGCGGCCTAAGAACGATCGCGAGAGAGAGAGAGACCCATGCTTCTTATAGAAATAAATTTAATGTTGAATAAAGGTTCGTAGATCTAGCAAGAGAAGCAGAGGTAGCTGCAGGAAAAGGAAACCTTAGGGATCTTTACAATATCACTAGAAAGCTAGCAGGAAAATACAGACCATCAAATGGGTTGATCAAAAATAGTAGTGGGAAAACTATCACTAATGTTAGAGACCAAATGGAAAGATGGATGGAATACTTCAAGGAACTCCTGAACAGACCAGCACCTACAAACCCCCAGATATCCAACCGGCAGAAATTGACTTGGACATCAACTGTGAGAAACCATCCAAGGAGGAGATTAGTAAAGCCATTAAACTTTTAAAAGATGGAAAAGCGGCCGGTCCAGATGGTATTCCAGCAGAGGCAGTTAAAGCCAACATAAACACATCCACAGAAATACTGTATAAATTATTTAGCAGAATCTGGGAGACGAAGAAATACCAGCAAACTGGAGAGAAGGATACCTGGTGAAGCTACCAAAGAAAGGGACCTTCAGAAGTGTGAAAACTATAGGGGAATAATGCTGTTGTCAGTACCTGGAAAATACTAAGCAGAGTCATCCTGGAGAGACTGAGAGATACCATCGATATAAAGCTAAGAGATGAACAGGCAGGCTTCCGACCAAATAGATCCTGTGCTGACCAGATAGCCACATTACGTATAATAATAGAGCAAAGTATTGAATGGAAATCCCCACTTTATATCGGATTTGTTGATTATGAGAAGGCTTTTGACAGTATTGATAGGAAAACCCTTTGGAAATTAATGAGGCATTATGGAATCCCACAGAAAATTATTAACCTAATAAAAGCAACATATACAGATATGAAATGTAGAGTTCTTCATGAAGGTAAACTAACAGATACTTTCGGAATAGAAACAGGAGTGCGTCAGGGATGTCTTCTATCACCTTTGTTGTTCTTACTGACAATAGACTGGATTATGAAGACCACAGTAACTAACACCAGAAATGGAATCAATGGACTCTGACAGAGCAACTAGATGATCTGGACTTCGCTGATGATATAGCCCTTCTGTCACATACACAAAATCAGATGCAGGATAAGCTTAACACATTGAATCAAAGGTCCCAGCAACTAGGGCTGAACATTCATAAGGAAAGACAAAGATATTGAGAATTAACCAAGCAAACGACAACTCGATCTCCTTGGGGGAAATCCCACTTCAAGAGGTAGAATCATACACATATTTGGGCAGCAACGTAGACAAAGAGGGTGGAACAGATAGAGATGTTAAAATAAGAATACAGAAGGCAAGGAGCTTTCATTGCACTGGGAAACATTTGGAAGTCCAAAGAAATCAAATCTAGAACAAAATTCGGATATTTAACTCTAATGTTAAAGCAGTTCTACTGTATGGGTCAGAAACATGGAGAACAACTAAAACAATAGCGCATAAATTGCAAACATTCATCAACTGGTGTCTGCGCAGAATAGAGGGAATAAGATGGTATGATAGGGTCACAAATGAGGAACTTATGGAGAGAACAAGACAGATTCCAGTGAACGAACAGGTTAAAAAAGACGCTGGCGCTGGATAGGACACACTTTGCGAAAACCTGAGGGAATATAACAAGAAGGGTCCTTGCCTGGAACCCACAGGGACAGCGAAAGAAGGAGAGGCCGAGAAATACATGGAGACGAGATTTGAGGCAGAGATCAACAATATAAAGAAGAGCTGGAGGGAGCTGCAGGAGATAGCTAGAGATAGGAAGACTTGGCATGAGTTGGTTGAGGGCCTATGCCCCAACCCGGGGTAAAAGGCAAAGAGAGAGAGAAAGGTTCGTAGAATTTTCCAATTATTTCTGTATTTCTTTGCTTTTTTGTATCTTATTTATTTATTAAGTTTTTGTAAATAGTGCGCCCACGATTTTTTGGGTAGGACTTCTAGTGTGCCACTATTTCATAACGTTTGAGAGCCACTGCTCTATAGTTTAGTCTGGCACTGAACTGACTCGCCGGCGGAAGATTTGATGCTGTGCGTGCCTTGCTCTGCAGGTGGGATTCGTAATGATAACAAACGCTTATGATGTGAGGATGGTAAGGTGGTTTTACTGACTTATTCGTGATGGTGTGCATAGGCGTAAACACACGTTAAAGCAGGGGGTTGGTGCCGAACCCCGGGGAAAATGGATTTTTAATAAAACAGTTTTATGCGAATGTGGTCTTCTCCTTTCCGCGTAGTCTTTTTTTTCTTCTTCTGCGTCAACTTCTGCTACGTGACTACTCCGGTATGTGCCATAAACAGGGTGGTGCGCTTGAGATCTTCAACGGTTCCCTATACAGTAGTTTGTTTTGAAGGGTTGTTTCTGTTGGTCAGATTTAATTTTCACGCTGGGTTAGTCTTTCAGGATGTGCTCTGGGGACTGCTTTGGTGCTCCACAGGTGCAGGCATCCGAGTTCCTGAGACCCATTCTATGGAGGTGTGTTCTGAGACCACAGTGTCCTGTTCTAAGTCTGAAGATTGTGGTTTTCTCTTTCCTGTTTAATGTATTTATATTGTCATGCTCTGGGTTGTATCCTCCGTTTGTCTTCCTCCCCATCATTTTCTACTACCAACAAAGAAAATATTTTTTGCTCTCCCTGAAAAAATGTATGTACACGCCCATGATGGAGTGACAGATGAGATTATGAGAAAGGATGTATATGAAAGCAGTGACAGAGCATGCGTGAAGGTGAACACTGGGCTGTTCACTCTCTGATCAACAGCACGAGAGAGTAATGTTAGAAATAGTATTAAAAGATAAGGTTGATTTTTGAAATGAGACGAGCGTAAAGCGAGGTTGTGTATGCACGAGTGACCGAGAGCCAAGAATGAATTGATTGCCAGCGTTCAAAATGACGTTGGTTTGTTCATGTTCAACTGTTCCCATTGAGATAAACAGTTCTGTCTGATAGGTTTTCTTTTTTACGACCATAAAGTCACATTTAACGGGAGGGTGTCATACTGTGATGTGTAGGGGTATCTGTGGCGCAGAGGTTAGGTGCTCGACTCTCATGCCGATGATATTCTGGTGTATCGCATGGGCAAGGACAGAAACGAGATCGCATCTGCATTACAGTGTGAGCTGAATAGGATTGGTGACTGGTGCAACGAATTCGAAGCGAATGTGAACCCAGCAAAGGCCTCTCTGACATGGTTCTCTCTTAACACTCACATAGTAAAGACACCTACTCCAGTTGTCAGCATGTGTAATAAAGACATTGACAGAACCGAAACACTAAAGTATCTTGGAATAACAGTTGACAGAAGCTTGTCATTTAAGAGCCATGTTGAGAACGTAATCATAAAGGCAAGAAAGGGCTAACCGCTCTCAAAGTTATGGCGGGGGCGGATATTGAGCAACACCTGCTACTCTTTCTTTATCAGGGACTAGTGCTGAGCGTGGTGGACTATGGCCTTGGTCTTCTAACAGTAAGCAGAACATCGCTGGATAAGTTAGAAAGGATCCAAAATGAAGCGATGAGGCTTATACTCGGTTGCACACGTGACACTTCTTGTGAGGCAATGCGCTATGTCCTTGGATTGCCAACGATAGCCACGAGACACAAAGTCGCACAGGTAAAAGCGTATCTGAGAGTTTCTGCGGACACAAATCATCCTCTGCACAAATCCAGGGTGGCCGAGGCAGAGGATGTTATTAAACAGGTCTGTACTCTAGATGAGCTGAGGCACGGTGACGAATGGATGCCTATATCAGACGATATGACTGCTTACGCCAGGGTTATCATCACACTTGGACGCCGCTGTAGAGAATGGGCCCCGGGCGTCGTCAATGCGGAAATTTTTGCACTCGTGGATCAGCACTCCCACCCAGGTGATATCATTATCTACACCGATGGCTCTGTCAAGCGTGGCATCAGATCATCCTGGGCTTACCCAGCACAACGAAACGGTCGCACACTTCATGAGGACTGCGGGCTTTTGAGACAACGACATCGAGCATGACTATGGAGATCACCGCTGCCTCAGGGCTCTGTCATGGGTGGCTGAGCAACAGGTTACCCATACGATCATCATATCAGACTCGATGAATATGCTTCAACTGATTGAATCTGGAAGTATGCGTGTGGAATGGGGGGACATCATTCGGAGATCACATCTCAAGAAAATTACTTGGCTGTACACGCCTGGACATGTTGGAGTGCGGGGTAACGAGCATGCTGACTCTCTTGCAAACAGTGCCCCTACTCAAGTGGGCAGTAGCATGGACAGAGCCGATATCATCAATGCGGTACGCTCTCAATTGTGTGACATGGGCGGGTCTCAGACACTGGAACGAGTTCGAGAATTAGGCGTTAAGTGTGGACATGCCAGACAATGTCGTCTTCGTGGTAGAGAGAGAAGATATAGTAATCAACTTCTCATGGGTACGGTGAGCAAATGGACTTTGGGATGACTGCTGCAACGGAGGACAGAGCACGAATGGGAATGCCCAATGTGCCATGACGTCGATCGCATAACATAACATAACATAACATAACATAATTCTCATGCAAAGGGACTCGGCTCGTTCCCTCGCTGAGCCATCGGGGTTTTTTAAAACAGATCTATGATCTCAGTGTAGTGAGATCGAGTTCCTAGTCATATCGTAGACGGACGATAAAATGTAGGTCCCGTGTTCAATTCAAGCAAGTCAAAGAAAATTTTAGAGTTCAAAATCGAAAAGAGCAGGCTGGAAAGCCACTGCCCACCCGCCTGTCCAGCGTGTTCGTAGCGCCTTTGACGACGGGTGACAAGCCCTCTGTGTGCGGTTCAATTCCGCGAGCTGTCAGAAAAGCTACAGGCTCTCCAGATTAACGGTGTTCGTGGCACTGAACCGAAGGGTTACGATGTCCATGGCACCGAGCCGAAGAGGTAACAGCTCAAGTGCTTCTGGATAAAAAAAGTAACTGCCGGGCAAAATGCATTAGAAAAGATTAAGAATAAAAAAAATTCCTACAAACATTTTCATCATCTTCAAAACTCACATCGGGGATACTCGCCGGTGCTAAGGAGTTGGTGCACTAGCGCTGAGATCTTCCTGTGTAAGAAAGAGATCGGAGCACACATGGTTACTCATCAAAATCCAATGATGATAGTTCTATCAATCAATAAATCCATCAATCAAATAAACAGAGACCCACAGATCTTTAACTAAGAATTTGGGCCCGTCTGCCCAGTGTGTTCGTAGCGCGTTGGACTACGGGTGACCATTCCTATGTGTGTGCGGGTTCAAATCCGCGGGATGTCAGAAAAAATCACAGATTTCCCAGATTTACGGTGTTCGTGGCACCGAACCGAAGGGTTACGATGTCCATGGCACCGAGCCGAAGAGCTGAAAAACTGAAGTGCTTCTAGATCGGAAAAACCCTTCCAAAAAAACTAAGAATTTGGGAGCCAATATCTACCACCGAACTTGTATTTTCCACAAAATAACTTTAGTATAAAAAAATAATTCCGTCGCCCGCTATTAATTCTTCTTCTTCAAACGCTCCATATCGCTCACTTGTTAACCACTCTGTGTGATTTGTATGGGGTGGGGAGGGGCGAAAGGGGGCAGTCTGTAGGAAATGCCCTGTCGCTATCTTGGCAGGTAATACTTGGCAGGTAATACTGGCAGGTAATACTTGGCAGGTAATACTTGGCAGGTAATACTTGGCAGGTAATACTTGGCAGGTAATACTTGGCAGGTAATACTTGACAGGTAATATTCATCTCCTATGTTGTTTGAGTATTCGCCTGTGTGTTGCCAGGGTTCGCAAGGGGAGCAAAGAATAGTAACATTTCGACCTGCAAGGCATGCCGTAAGAGGCGAATGAGGTAGGGGACTAGGAAGCTAGTAAAAAAAGCGTCGCGGAAATCGGATGTGCTGGCCTACTTGTAGGTACCGAAGTGGCACAACGTACAATCGCTCTTTGGCTCGGATCACATACAAATCACAAAGAGTGGTTAACGAGAGGTCGATATGGAGCATTCGAAGAAGAAGACGTGTGAGTATTCTTTCTTCGACTTTGTTTTATAATGTCGACGGTATTGGTAGTGGATTGTGATTTACCTCGATCGTATCGTATCGATCCGGTCACCTGACACTGGTGATAATGTTTGAAAATATTTATATGAGCGCGTCGGCATAATGTTACCGGGTGCCACGATCGACACAACCTCACTGGGGTACGAGAGAAACTGGGGTATAAGAGGTGGCAAGTGTGATGTTCAGCACACCATTTATCATGTGAACAACAAAGGAAATAACAAAAGAAATGAGAGCAGAAAAATCGACACAAGCGTAGTGGTTACTGCCCTTACATTGATGGCGCGAAGTTCCAAGATAACCACATTGTATGAAATCCGCCAGTGTGTGCAGGGGCCCCAATGGAAGGAAAGAATGCTGCAATACCTACAAGGCATGTCGAAGAGACGACTGAGGTAGGGTCTAGGAAGCTACCCTAGTAAATAAAAAGTGTCCTAAGCGTGTAGAAGTATATGCGTTTAGGGGCCTACCAAACCAATGTGCAACGTATACGTTCTTGGCAAAGATCAAACATATCACAAAGAGTGATTAAAATTGGTCGTAAAGAACGAACGCAAAGAAGAAGAAGAATAAAAAAGTGGCGCAGAAATCGGATGTGCTAGCCTACTTGTAGCGCATAACTGACACAATGTACAATCGTTCTTAGGCTCAGATCACATACAGATCACACAGAGTGGTTAACAAGTGGTCGATATGGAGCGGTTCGAAGAAGTATGAAGGCAGATTCTTCGCTTCATATCCCTCACCCCCACCCTCCCCCAAAAGAACATAAAAAGTGGTAAAACATGACAAGATAAAAATAAAACTATTAGAATATTTGTCAAGTACCTGTTAACATTTTAAATCCGACAATCATAATCTTCCAATGTCATAGTTACCTACAGTTTTCTTCTTCTTCTTTGTGTTCGTTCTTTATGACCAGTTTTAATCACTCTTTGTGATATGTTTGATCTTTGCCAAGAACGTGTATACGCTGCACATTGATTTGGTAGGCCCTAAACGCATAGACTTCTACACGTTTAGGACATGTATATCCGATTTCAGCCATACCTCTATAGTCGCCTCTTACGACATGCGTGGTAGGTAACATTGGTTCTATTCTTTACACCCCAAATTTGGTCCCGGTAACCACTCGGGCGCCTACAGTTTTCAAATGACATACAATCTTCCAATTAACTATAAGCTTCCTATGTGACAACTATCTACAATCTTCCAATTAGCTATAAGCTTCCTATGTGACAACTATCTACAATCTTCCAATTAGCTATAAGCTTCCTTTGTGACAACTATCTACAATCTTCCAATTAGCTATAAGCTTCCTATGTGACAACTATCTACAATCTTCCAATTAGCTATAAGCTTCCTTTGTGACAACTATCTACAATCTTCCAATTAGCTATAAGCTTCCTATGTGACAACTATCTACAATCTTCCAATTAGCTATAAGCTTCCTATGTGACAACTATCTACAATCTTCCATTAGCTATAGCTTCCTTTGGACAACTATCTACAATCTTCCAATTAGCTATAAGCTTCCTATGTGACAACTATCTACAATCTTCCAATTAGCTATAAGCTTCCTATGTGACAACTATCTACAATCTTCCAATTAGCTATAAGCTTCCTATGTGACAACTATCTACAATCTTCCAATTAGCTATAAGCTTCCTTTGTGACAACTATCTACAATCTTCCAATTAGCTATAAGCTTCCTATGTGACAACTATCTACAATCTTCCAATTAGCTATAAGCTTCCTATGTGACAACTATCTTCAATCTTCCAATGTAATAAATACCGTCATCATCATCATCAAGTAGCTTGTCCTGAGCGAACTCGTCACCATAACAGTCCTTCGGAATTTCTCTCTCATAGACCAGATGTCCTGCCTCTGCAGCGTTCATGCTCAAACCATCAGTTACATCCTGAATCCATCTTCCTCGTGGTCTTCCTCTTCTCCTCTTTGCCGGTATCCTCCTTCCATGATAGTCTTCTCCAATCATTTTTGCCTCTTTATTTGTGGAAAATACTTACATTTTCTCTTTCTTATTTGTAGCATCAGCCAGTTTTCTTTGATTCTGAGTTCTTTCTGGATATATCTATTTGTTCACTTCTCTGTCCATGATATACGGATGTCTCTTCTGTAACACTTATATTTAAAAGCATATATATATGTTTTCCCACTAGCTTGTTAAATGCCCATGCTTCCCACCCATATGTTGCCACTGGGAATATGCATGCTCTTAGTATTCTGATCTTTGTTATCCTATCAGTGTCGTTCAACATTGTTTTTTGGCTGAAATCGGATGCATGTGTCCTAAACGTGTAGAAGTCTATGTATTTAGGTGCCTACCAAACCAATGTGCAACGTATACACGTTCTTGGCAAAGATCAAACATATCACAAAGAGTGATTAAAATTGGTCGTAAAGAACGAACGAAAAGAAGAAGAAGAACATTGTTTTAGTTAATTTGTTGTTGTTGTAAAGCCATGTTTGTTCTTCTTTTAATTTCCTTCATTATAAATACCTACAATTTTCTAATATTACAATTACTTACATCCTCTCATGTCATATATATCTACAACATTTCTGTACGAGTCTGCTTTGACGGCCTCCATATGGTTAATCTGATACCATGCTACAATAAAACTCCAGATATGACTTACTTGACTTATTCCTCTCCGTTCCTCGTGGAGCATAGGGCCTCAACAGTTGTTCGCCACTCTTCTCGGTCTCTGGCTGTTTTCTTTATAGTCTCCCATTGTCCAGCACTCTTCAGTTCCACAAGAAGACTTCGTCATCAGGTCTGTTTAGGGCGTCCAGTTTTGCGTTTTTCTTGTGGGTTCCACTCAAGTGCTTGTCTAGTGACACTCGACTGTGTTTGGTATACCCGACCGTTGCGATTTTCTCCTCTTGACCTGGGTCATCATGGGTTCCTGTCCGGTTCTTATCCACGGGTCTGTCTTTGCAATTCTATTATTCAATTTTCAGTCTGAAAATCCGCCGAAGACATCCGTTGAACTCCTGATGTGATACCTACAGGGTTTTCTGTTTCTAATATATTATAATTACCTGAGACAAATTTGTGTCCTATATGATAATATTGGCCAGAGCTGATCTCGCTGTTAAAGTTCCCCGGGATATACCATTAGGAGGGGAAGAAGGGTTGGCTTGTATGTTCAACGGTTCATCAGCATACAGCTTTTCACTTTTCGCTCTTCATAAGAGAGATTTTTTCACCTTTCAACTCCCAACGGAGCACAGGTCTTCAACAAATTTCTTCCAGCTCTTCCTCTCTCCTGCCATCCCTTCCAATTCTTTCCATGTTTTACCTATCCTTTTAATATCAGCCTCCAGCTCTCTTCTCCAGGTCTGTCTAGGCCTTCCCTTATTCCTCTTTCCCTACGGGTTCCACAACAGTGCCTGTCTTGTAACGCTTCCGGTCGGTCTTCTCGATGTATGTCCTATCCATCGCCAGCGTCTCTTCTGTAGTTCTTTCTCCACTGGTACCTGCTTAGTTCTTTCTCCACTGGTACCTGCTTAGTTCTTTCTCCACTGGTACCTGCTTAGTTCTTTCTCCCCTGGTACCTGCTTAGTTCTTTCTCACTGGTATCTGCTTAGTTCTTTCTCCACTGGTATCTGCTTAGTTCTTTCTCCACTGGTATCTGCTTAGTTCTTTCTCCACTGGTATCTGCTTAGTTCTTTCTCTACTGGTATCTGCTTAGTTCTTTCTCTACTGGTATCTGCTTAGTTCTTTCTCTGAGTTCCTCGTTCGTAAATCAGAGAGACTAGCTCAACCGAAATTCATCTGGATGCAGGGCAAGTTCCAGAACACACATTGTAGGCCCCACTTTGAATACAACCACACATCTCATTACACAGACGTACACTTGTAAAATATATAGTATGGTTGTCTTATTCTCCTTGTGTTCGATCGTTATGAATTCCCGCGTAGTCAGGGCACTTGGTATGTCGCTGCTGACTGATTTTTGCCTGAAGGCTGGCGTTACTTTCACAGTGTCCCCGATCCCGACAATCTCCGTCTTCAAATATAAACTGGCTACTGCCTTAGTACTATTTTTAGGCTGTGAGACAGGTGGAAGAGAGCATGATGAATTTAATGACCGCATGGCTAGTAATAAAATCCCAGAACGTAGAATTACAAACAAGAATTACAAACAAGAATTACAAAACAAGAATTACAAACAAGAATTACAAACAAGAATTACAAACAAGAATTACAAAACAAGAATTACAAACAAGAATTACAAACAAGAATTACAAAACAAGAATTACAAACAAGAATTCAAACAAGAATTCAAAACAAGAATTACAAACAAGAATTACAAACAAGAATTACAACAGATAAACAAGAATTACAAACAAGAATTCAAACAAGAATTACAAAACAAGAATTACAAACAAGAATTACAAACAAGAATTACAAACAAGAATTACAAACAAGAATTACAAACAAGAATTACAAACAAGAATTACAAACAAGAATTACAAAACAAGAATTACAAACAAGAATTAAAAAAAATACAAAAACAAAGATTACAAACAAGAATTAAAACAAAATTACAAACAAAATTACAAACAAGAATTACAAACAAAATTACAACAAGAATTACAAAAAATTCAAACAAAATTACAACAAGAATTACAACAAATTACAAACAAAATTAAAACAAGAATTAAAAAAGAATTCAACAAGAAAAACAAAATAAAAAAAAAAAAAAAACAAAAGAATCAACAGAATACGATAACGAAATCGACAATCCATGCACAAAAGCTAACCAAGTACTGGGACAGTTTTTCACATAAAGAGATACCGCTAACAACTAAAACAAATTTCATAAGAACGATTTTCTGGCCAACACTATGTTACCAGTGTCAAATATGGCCAATAACGGCAGCTAATGAGCGGAAAATCATAACGACAGAGATGAGGTGTCTTAGAAGAGCTGCAGGTGTGACAATAAGAGACAAAATTAGAAATAAATAAATCAGAAGAAGACTGGCTGTGAAACCAGTCATGCAATTAATAAAATAACAACAGATTAAATGGTTTGGATACCTGACAAGAATGCCCTGGTATCGCCTACCACAGAAAGCCACACAGAAAAAGTATAGCAAATACAGAGCAAGATCACGCAAAAGGTGGAGCGACGGCATCAAGAACCACCTTAAGAAAATGAATAACAGCTTACAGAGTGCATTAGAACAAGCACACACAAGATAACTAAATCCCCCATAAAGAAGTAAATAGTGGAAGAGAATAAGAATGGCTAGTGCAGTCACTGCGAAGCTGTTAGATTCAGTTTTTTCGTTTATGCCCACAACAGAAAAAGAAATCATTGGCCTTACCGTGAATTAAACATAGTTCTCTCTCATCGGAGGCGCGCGCCAATGCATTCGACCATACGTTCCATCCACTTTTTGTTTGAAATAATAATAATAATTCCTTTCGTACCGGTATACGTTACATAGGGCATGCAAGTAATTTCTCCATACCGCTATATCCTGGGCAACTCGCTTATTCTATTGTTTTAAAATATCACTGCTAAATTTAGTGAGAATTCAAGAAGGATAACTACTTGAAACTTACAGACATCTCTATTGTATAAGTTATATCCCTTTGCTTAAGTCAAATCATCGCTGGTGATTATGGTTGAGGGTTAGCGGTGGGGGTGTTTGTCGGAGTGGGTGGGGAGCTAAATATATTGATTAACTTGGAAACGACCGTATAATAAAAATATGGGACTCATTTATGTTAGGACAGCTAGAGATTTATCGTCAGACTGTATATGTGATGTCTGGTGTATACGCACCTTGATGATGATGGTGTATAGAAAGTCTGAATTTCTTCATTGGTTTTGTATTCTTTGCTTGATAAATGCCTTTTGGTCAAAACGTCGATGTTTTTTTTTAACTTAGTAAAACTACATTACATCGTTTGTACATGTTTCGCCGCTGCTACATAGTTTCTGTGGCTTATTAACCCCGACGTTCTGAGTTCGAATCACGCAGCGGACAATTTGGTTGCAAATTGTTTCGCATGGATTTTTACAAAAGGACGATGTCACCACCCGTTCAGAAAGCAAATGCAAACTACTGAACGTAATAATGTCTAGAAAAATCACAAAGAGCGTTAAAAGCTGGGGTTGATTCGCAAAGTCCTGTAATCAATCAAGTGCCATACCTGCCGGTGTAGGCGATCATGTCTCTCCATAACTCTCTCTGCTTGGTGCATGTAATCAGTTCTGGCGTCGATCTTGTGTCGAACCATGATGTCAGGCCATCCAACATCTTCTCCTCTGTCTTCCGCGATCCCTGAATTTTACCTGTAGTCACCAAATGTTCTAAACCTTCTCTTCTCATTATATGCCCGAAGAACCTTGATTGTCGGATTCTTATTTTTTGATAAGGTTTCTTTGTGTGCAGGCCTGATTTAAAACCTCATCATTTGTTTTCTTAGCTGTCCCTGGAATTTTCAGCATTCTTCTGTAAAACCACATCTTTGTGGCTTTCAATGATCGTATTGATTGTTTATTCATTGTCCATGATTCGCTGCCATACAGAAGTATTGAATCAATATAGCACTGGAATAAAGTCCTGTAAAGGAAATGAAATTAACTTTTACACAGTTTTACTGCAGTCTTTCTTTCTACAGGTGGAATCACCAGAGAGTGGAATTCTTGTATCTCGACAGCCAGTAACTGTTGACCAGGGCAGAGACTATTTCTACATCGCATTGTTGTGAAAGTTTATTGATAATATTTTCAATTCAACATCAGTTCTGGTGATATAAGCTGTTGTAAACATGACATTGAGCTTCCGGGATCACAATTTGTTATAACTAGCATCGTTAAGACTTGTAGACTCAACTGCCTGGTACGTCGTTATCTTTGTTGTTTTAATGAGGTATACTATCGGTTTCCTCGATAATATATTATGTATTCAGCCCGTCCAGTCACCAGTATGTTGCCCAGGCTCGCTAGGGAGGGGGCAAAGAATAGCAACACTGTGACCTACAAGGCATGTCGAAAGAGGCGACTGATGTAGGGGTCTAGGAGACTAGCCTAGTAATAAAAAGCGTCGCAGAAATCGGATGTGCTGGCCTACTTGTAGGCGGATAACTGGCACAGCGTGCAATCGCTCTTAGGCTCAGATCACATACAAATCACAAAGAGTGGTTTAACAAATGGTTCATTTTAAGCGTTCGAAGAAAAGAAGCTGTCCTTGATGCTGTTGGTCCATTTTTTGCGTGGTATTCCTCTTGCTCTGTACTCGTTATACGTTTTCCAACAGAGAGATTTGGAACAAGTGTTAGTGTCTTATAGGAAAAACCCAACTTATTATCAAAACACAGGATTCAAACCACGAACACGTATTTCTTACGGCACGCATTATCTAGCCCTGACCTCTCCTGGTCTAGTTGGCAAGTAGCCAACTCCTCACCTGCCTACTTTCACAACAAAGGTTATGAAATTGATTTCATAACGTGGGGGGAGTCCAGTAACTGTTCTACCTGTTGAGCTGACTAAGTATGGTTACAGAGAATGCTGTGTACACACGCAACAATGTGAACTTCTGTTTGTCAACAATAGACTAAGTGTACTTTCGTGTACGCATGCGTGTAGTTCACAAATTTAGCTTCGTTAGTTTCTGATATCGGTGTAATATCAAGGTGTGCATTTTATCAATTGAGGAGAAGAAGGAACGTGAGTAGGGTGAGAGTGATACTGTAGATCGCTCGTATGTTGTCGGGTTCACAAGGAGCAAAGAATAGTACCACTGCGACTTATAATGCTTGACGTAAGAGGCGACTGAGGTAGGGGCCTAGGGAAGCTACACTAGTAAATAAAAGCTTCCCAGAAATTGGATGTGCTGGCCTACTTTTAGGCGTATAACTGACACAACGTACAACCGCTCTTAGGCTCACATACAAATCCCTCAGAGTGGTTTAACAAGTGGTCGATATGAAGCGTTAGAAGAAAAAAAACCTTTAGCAAAGGCTATATGAATTTCTGAATTATTTTCCTTTCAATATTAATGTTCCATAAACAGCGAAACAATAAGCAGAGATAAAGAGGTAAGAAGATGGACGGACTGGTGGGGTGGAGGTAAGGGAGTCTGAAAGAAACAAAGTTAGTGTAACTAATGAAGCGATATAATAGGGAAACTGATATCGAGAAAAGGCTAAAGATTAATCAGGTAACAGCTAACAGTAAACAGTAGGAAGTAGACACTAAAGCAAGACACAAGAAGTTAGTAATCGCACCAGCTTTTCTTCTAAAGCCATACGCACAGGAAATCATACATTTAATAGTGAACATGAGATTTCTGTGTTTATTTGTCTGGTTTGTATTTTTCTTCTTCTCGTACTTCTTATTGTTGCATCTCTGTTGATTTGGAAATGTTGCCATTAGCCACAGGAAGTTTACATTAGCAAATCCCGTTCTTCAATAGTAAGCTTGCTTATGTGATACCGTACATACGTGTCTTTGTTCTACAACGCCCATTTATTAAGTATTACCGCAGCTTCCCCTCGGCTTTCTCCAGATCTGATATGATCCGTTTTGACCACCTGAGATGTGTAGGTTTCTGTATATCGCATTAAAATTGATCTTAAAGAACGAACGCGAAGAAGAAGAAGATCATAGAAACCCATATCCTTATTCATGAACTCTCTCTCTTCTCTCTTTGCCTTTTTACCCCAGGTTGGGGCATAGGCCCTCAACCAACTCATGCCAAGTCTTCCTATCTCTAGCTATCTCCTGCAGCTCCTCCAAGCTCTTCTTTATATTGTTGATCTCCGCCTCCAAATCTCGTCTCCATGTATTTCTCGGCCTCCTTTTCTTTCGCTGCCCTGCGGGTTCCAGGCAGGACCCTTCGTGTTATATTCCCTCCGGTTTTCGCAAAGTGTGTCCTATCCAGCGCCAGCGTCTTTTTAACCTGTTCGTTCACTGGAATCTGTCTTGTTCTCTCCATAAGTTCCTCATTTGTGACCCTATCATACCATCTTATTCCTCTATTCTGCGCAGACACCAGTTGATGAATGTTTGCAATTTATGCGCTATTGTTTTAGTTGTTCTCCATGTTTCTGACTCATACAGTAGAACTGCTTTAACATTAGAGTTAAATATCTAAATTTTTGTTCTAGATTTTATTTCTTTAGACTTTCAAATGTTTCACAGTGCAATGAAAGCACCTCTTGCCTTCTGTATTCTTATTTTAACATCTCTATCTGTTCCACCCTCTTTGTCTACATTGCTGCCCAAATATGTGTATGATTCTACCTCTTGAAGTGGATTTCCCAGGAGATCGAGTTGTCGTTTGCTTGATTAATTCTCAATATCTTTGTCTTTCCCTTATGAATGTTCAGCCTAGTTGCTGGGACCTTAGATTCAATGTGTTTAGCTTATCCTGCATCTGATTTCGTGTATGTGACAGAAGGGCTATATCATCAGCGAAGTCCAGATCATCTAGTTGCTCTGTCAGAGTCCATTGGATTCCATTTCTGGTGTTAGTTACTGTGGTCTTCATAATCCAGTCTATTGTCAGTAAGAACAACAAAGGTGATAGAAGACATCCCTGACGCACTCCTGTTTCTATTCCAAAAGTGTCTGTTAGTTTATCTTCATGAAGAACTCTACATTTCATATCTGTATATGTTGCTTTTATTAGGTTAATAATTTTCTGTGGGATTCCATAATGCCTCATTAATTTCTAAAGGGTTTCCCTATCAATACTGTCAAAAGCCTTCTCATAATCCACAAATCCGATATAAAGTGGGAATTTCCATTCAATACTTTGCTCTACTATTATGCGTACTGTATCTGGTCAGCACAGGATCCAGAGCCGGATTAACATAGTAGCAGAAGTAGCAAATGCTACGGGCCCCGCGCTTTGAAGGGGCGCCTCTGGAGCTAAGTTGTCACTAGTCATAAACAAGGAACCAAGTTTGGGAGGTGGGTAATAATTTCCCTTTCATTTTTTTTTTATTGAGGTTAGGGCCAAGGTCATGTTTACTCAATTTCGGACTTAATTGGACGGTCACACTGAGCTCATTAACAACGTAACAGTTTTTTTACTTTTTGTATAGGAGTGTCTCTTGTGTGCACACGCTTCTAATAAACGAAAACTTGAAAGCTTGAACAAAAGAACAATTAAATTTGACTCATAACCCAGTTCAAGTCTCTGTTCGTTCAGTAGTTTTGCGCGCGAAACTTAGTTTAAAATAAATGCAAGTGGGCGTATGAAATATTGTTCTAAGACATGAGCAGATCTGGGCACTCCTAAATAAATTTCATGTCATTCACGTTTTTGTGAGAAACTGTTTTGCACTCGACTAGATGTCCCAGAAAATAATGCGAGGGAGGGACAAATGATTAAACAGAAAACTTGGACACACTTGAAGAAGCCGCAACAAGAAGCCGCAACACAGAGCTGCATAATTTTACAGAGAAGCACACAAACGGACACAGAGAGTAATTTTTTATTTGTTCTGCTAACTTTGAATGTATTTAAATCCTCCCATCTTGTTATTTTATTATTATTTTATTTTACATAGCTAATTTTATGTTTCAGTGAGAAATTAATTTTAAAAATAGTTTCTATCATTTTTCGTTTTCAATGAATTCAAATGTTTTAAATCAGAGTTATAGTCATGTTAAGTGGTTAAATTACGAAGCACCCATCGCGGTCAAAGCTATGACAATGCCAGCAACATGAGTGGGAAATACAACCGCTTACAAGCACGCATTAAGGAGATAAATAAGTACGCAGAATACATTCCCTGCTTTGCACATTCACTGAATTTGGTTGCGAAGTGTGCTGCAGAATGTTGTATAGAAGCATCCATTTTTTCGATTTTGTTGAAAGTCTCTATACATTCTTTTCCGCTTCTACCTATCGATGGGGCATTCTTACAAAAGCACTGGAAGATACAGGTTCAAAACTCCTGACTTTGAAGAGACTGTCGGACACCAGGTGGTCTTCCTGAGCTGATGCGACAAAAGCACTTTTATGTGGTTTTACCATTATCAAACAAGTTTTGGATGACATCTCAAATAACATGGATCAAAAGGTAGAGTGTCGTAATCAAGCGTATGGGCTAGTTTTGGAGATGAGTAGTTGGAAACGGAATAGTTAGCATTTTATGGAACGGAATTCTAGAACGCTTGCAAGCGTCTAGCGCTTCATTACAGTCACCTGATCAAGACCTTAACACGGGATATGCTCTTTATGAATCGTTACACGGGTACGTTCAAGCAATGCGGCCTACATTTTCAGATATTGAGGCCAAAGCCAAAATCCTGACTCACTGTGAAGAATATCAGCAACAAACTTCACGACGACGCAAGCGAAATACTAAGTACGACGATTTTAGTGGCTCTACTACGCTCGATGAAGTTGTAGAAAATCAAACACCCAAACAAAATTTGAAAGTCAGGTGTTTATTGTCATAATTGATAATGTACTCTCTGCCTTAGCTAAACGCATGGAAGCGTACCATAGAGTGACTGATGTATTTGGAACATTTCGGCAGTTAAAATCTCTTACAGCAGAAGAGATCTTGAAAAGAACTCCAAATATTGTCAGCTCTTACCAAGAGGATTTGGAAGAAAGCCTAGGCGACGAACTTATGCAGTTCGCTGAACTTCTTAAAACTAATGTAGCTGCTGCTATTAGCAACGAAAAGAATGAGGCCCTTGAACTGCAATTTTATAAACTTATAATGGAAAATTCATTAGAGTCGTGTTTCCCAAATGTAGAAATAGTCTTACGAATTTACTTGTCTTTAATGATTACTAACTGCAGCGGAGAACGTTCTTTTCAACATTAAAGCGTATAAAAAGTGAGTTAAGAAACATGATGGGACAAGATCGTCTAAATAACCCCACCTTAATGAACATTGAATGTAATTTACTTAGAGAAATTGATTTGTCTAGTATTATCTCTAAATTTGCTCACATTAAATCGAGACAAGTTTGTTTGTAAAATTTATGTTTTTATTATTTATTATCATACAAAACTTAGGGCCCCGCGCTAAAATTTGCTACAGGCCCGCGCTGGCCTAATCCGGCTCTGACAGGATCTATTTGGTCGGAAGCCTGCCTGTTCATCTCTTAGCTTTGTATCGATGGCATCTCTCATTCTCTCCAGGATATTCATGAACTGACTGTAAGAAAAAGTCAACACTGTTAGTATCGTTTCTTTCTTCCTTTCGTTCATTTGAAATATTGTCTATATATTCAATGTTATCTCTTGTACAAACTTCAGTCTTTTGTAGCTCACACAGAGGTCTGTGAAGTTTTCTGTCAAGTGTTGTTTCGTTAGGCCAGTGAGTTTGCCTCAGTATATCATATTCAGGGCAGTCTTGAAGTATGTGCTCTACAGTCTGGTGTGACTGTCCACATGTAAACTTAGCTGAATTGCTAATCTTGAATTTTGTATACATGTGGCTGCGGAGTCGATTGTGTCCTGTTTTAAGGTGCAGAATGACAACTTGTTCCAATCTGCTCATATTATAGTAGCCATCTTATGTTGGTACTTGTGGCTTTTTCATTGATTTAATCATCATTTTTCCTCTCAGTTTTCTCCAGATCTAATCTGATCCGTTATGACGTCATAAGATGTGTAGATTTCAGTATATCGCACCGTTCTCCAATAGTAGAAGATTTGTATTCCAGGATTCTACTCAACTATCATTTTCGCACACACCAGAGAGGTGCAACAATACACGCTTGAGGCTGTTGTCATCACATAAACCACAGCCAACTCTAGATAACTAGGCCAGACAACTGACCGGGAAATTCCTGACCTAGATCAGAGAAGGGGCTGGAATGTATATATGTTTGATAGAACACTGCAAGCTTTTTTGCAATTTTACTCAATTCTGTGGAGTCTATGGTTATTTATTGGTGAAAAATATTCATAATATTGATATTCCTTATTGTTAAACTTAACTTGTTGCATAATATGACTTCGAGTTATCATTTTATGTTGATTTTAAAATGAATTCGCCTTTATACACCAATACTGGAATGAAAGGTCACGTGGTGTAGTTGTGGTCTGATTTCCATAATTCTTACCCGAGTCCGAAGGCCCATAAGTTTATAGTTGACTGCATTTTTTTCCCCCGATCCAGAAGCACTTGAGCTTTCAGCTTTTCGGCTTGGCGTCATGGACATCGTAACCCTTCGGTTCGGTGCCACGAATACCGTAAATCTGAAGAACCTGTGGATTTTCTGCCAGCCCGCAGAATTGAACCACACTCACAGGGGCTTGTCATGCGTCGTCTAACACGCTACGAACACGCTGGATTGGCTCTGCATAAACCCATATCCTTATTCATGAACTGACTTTCAGAAAAAGTCAACACTGTTAGTATGAATCATTTGTTATTGTGATTGTCAGTGACGATCGATTGTTATAGTGACGTGCTAATGACGATCGATTGGAACTGCCAGCAATTCACAATCTTGTTCAACTTAATACAATCACAGTTCTGACATTGACGAGATAACATAATATTTACTAGAACAATCACGCTATAGCAGACGATGTGTTTGATAAATCATTGACTTCATGAGACACGTTGTTTCGACATGGCTATGCCCTGTCGTGGTCTCAGATAACATACGGCCGGCGGGCTCAGGTAAAATTATAGCAAATAAGACCACAACCGTCAGCGTGGCCTCGAATTCTAATATTGAAAGAAAGCCAGAAAGCAAGAAGAAAGAAAGAATCAAATACAAACGAATTAGATTTAAAATCAACACAACATGCTAAATCAAGGCTATATTATATTACAAGCTAGGGAATGCTAACCCGAAGAAAATGCTTGCAGAAAACGGATGCACTATGCCGTAAGGCGCATAACATGGTGCAACGACCAATCACAATGTGGAATGGGATAACGGATGGTCGCCAATCTGCCTCAGAGATTTAGCCACGCAGTAAGAATGTCAACCTACCATCACGAGGGTGGCCAAAACTTACTGGGGAAGAGGTCGGCACAAACGGGGAAGCAGAAATAATAGGAATTATATCCTACAGAACTGCCCCCAGTGTGCAGACTTGAGAAGAAAGAGGTGGCCCACTTACACTAGTGTCCAAGGCCAACTGTATTGGGAACTGTAGTGGCCCATAAGGGAAGCAAAGAGTAGTACCACTGCAATCTACAATGAATGTTGTAAGAGGTGGCTTATGTAGGCCCTAGCGATGCTACCCTAGTCAATAAAAAGCAGCGCAGAAATCGGATGTGCTGGCCTACTTGTAGGCGCATAACTGGTACAACTTACAACCGCTGTTAGGCTCAGATCACATACAAATCACACAGAGTGGTTGACAAGTGGTCATATGGAGCGTTCGAAGAAGAGAAACCAACGTAGGATGTCTTTTTGTGTGTGTGGTTATATCAGGATTTTTGCTTTTTTCTCTTTTTTAGTCTGGCAGTTTAACGACTTTTTAGATTATGTTCTGTACGTCGTAATCCGAGGAGGACTTTTGTGTTGATCTGGGTTTCTGGTATGCTAACTGGGTGTAGCAGAGAACTATTTTGCTAATCTGGGATGTATCCATGAGAAGAACTATTTTGCTAATCTGGGATGTACCTGAGAAGAACTATTTTGCTAATCTGGGATGTAGCCATGAGAAGAACTATTTTGCTAATCTGGGATGTGCTAGAAGAACATCAATCTGGGATGTACATGAAAACTATTTTGCTAATCTGGGATGTAGCCATGAGAAGAACTATTTTGCTAATCTGGGATGTAGCCATGAGAAGAACTATTTTGCTAATCTGGGATGTAGCCATGAGAAGAACTATTTTGCTAATCTGGGATGTAGCCATGAGAAGAACTATTTTGCTTCTTCTTCATCTGCGATCAACTTTTGCTATGCGACCACTCCGGTATGTGCCATAAACAGGGCGGTGCGCTTGAGGTCTTCACCGGTTCCCATAGTTTGTCTTGTAGTGTTGTTTCTGTTGGCCAGATCTCCAATCTCTCACTAACTATTTTGCTAATCTGGGGTGTAGCCATGAGAAGGACTTTTATGGGTGTTTCCCTGAGAAAGACTTTTGTGTTGATCTGGTGTGAGTGCGGTTCTCAATTAGCTCTGTTGTTGGTTTTATCTGAAGTTGGATTTCTATGATGGCTGACTGACGTGTTGATGGTAGTCATGTCGGAGGATGTGCCCGATGCTGTCTGGCCGGCGTCTTGTGGAGATCCCTTTGTCGATCTGGTGCTGTGAAAAATATTATTGTGACATATAATGTAGTGTATTAAAGAATAAGTAGGTACTTTTTCTTTAACAATCGACACGCGAAGTGGTCATCATTCAGAGCCGTACCGTGCTATAATACAGAGAGGCGGCCGCATCAGGCGGCACCGTAAGGGGCGGAATAAGTAGCGAAATGAAAATACAATTTGAACCATTCAATAATACCTAATTTTTACGCAACGCTTTTCTATATTGGTTTATGTTATACCAATAGTGATGTATAAGATTTAGTAGTCTTACAATTTGTGCAGTAAAAAAAAAAATCACAATCAAGGTTGCTTTAAAGAAAAACATTTAAGGGGCGACATTTCGAAGACTTGCATCATACTGAGAAAATATACCGCACGGCCTGTCATCATTAGCCAGTCGCCTTTATTTCCTAGTGCTACTCTGGTACCCAATTGAAGCTGGGTTGACATTAGAATCGTTATGGTCGGAAAAAAATGTCCACCTCGCTGTGGAATTGAGCAACGGACCTACGAAGCAAGTGATCTAGCCACTACGCTATCGCGGCTCTCGAAAAAAGTAATATATATTTTTATAGTTCAACTCCGGTCAGACTTTAGTTCTGTCGATGTAATTCAATAGTTTTCAACATGTGATAAGCCTGGGCGTAGGTGTTGGGTCGCTCAAGGGTTTCCGTCTCCCTGGGGTACGTGTTGGGCTGCTCAGGGGTACCCGTAACCCAGAGGGTACATTTTGGGCCGCTCAGAGGTACGCGAAACCCAGGGGAAGTTGTTTAGGGTACCTGAACTCAACGGGTACTTGTCGCTAGGTACCGAACTCAACGGGTAGACTTTGGGTGCTCAGGGTACTCGAACAGTACTAAATAATTGGAAATACAAGTAAAGTAAACCAAAATGAAAGACTCCTTGTACAGAAATATAAACTTCTTGCTTTCTTTTTATTCTGTCTTTCTTTCTTTCTGTCTTTCTTTCTTTCTTTTATCCAATCCTGTTTTGAAAAACGTTTTATCAAAGTCATTTTCCAGGAAAAGGAGGGGTAGGGGGTAGGCCCCACACCCTCCTCCCTCTCTTCGGCCCACCCACATCCTTGCCTTAAACGTGGCAACATATCGGACTTATCGGAGGCCACCGCCTTAATGTATGTGCACCCATGGTTAAGTACACTATTAGTAAGATTTGACCACCATACATTCAGTTCAATTTAATCCAGGTGTAGTAGCACTACCCTCACGTCATTTGACAGAGAGATTTAAATACTGAGCTAGCGTGCTGCTAGTGTTGCTGGCAGCTGCTGGACGAAGTTTGTGACATTCTGATTGGACTGTTGGTGTTTACTTCCAGGATGGTCTGGAATCAAAATCTGGAATTAAGTGTCTGCTTTGTTCTAGAAACGGTTGCAGTACTACACACGTTATTGTTGTCATAAGCGCACAGTGTTCTTTGTCAGGTAAGAATTTCTGATATATTGTATTCTTCTTCTTCTTTGTCGTCACCGCTCGTTGTCCCAGTGTCGTCACACTGCTACCGGGTTGTTGCCCAGTGTCGTCACACTGCTACCGATTTGTGGCCAGTGTCGTCACACTGCTCCAGTTGTTGCGGTCGTCACACTGCTACCGGGTTGTGCGTCGTCACATGCTACGAGTTGTTGCGGTCGTCACACTGCTACCGGTTGTTACCAAGTGTCGTCACACTGCTACCGAGTTGTGCCAGTGTCATCACACTGCTACCGAGTTGTTGCCAGTGTCGTCACACTGCTACCGAGGTTGCCGTGTCCAACTGCTCGTTGTGTGTGTTGCCGATTTTTAAATGCTTCGAGTTGTTGCGCGTCGTCACTGCTGGTTGTTGCTTGTCGTCACACTGTACGTTGTTATGTCGTGGTTTTGTTATCTTGCGCTGTTCTGATGGCGGATTGTTATTTGTTGCGATCTGCTATGCCATCTAACCATCTTTTTCGTGGTCTTCCTCTCGTCTTCTTTCCTGGTGTTCTGTTGTAGAAGATTATGTGTACTATGAAGTTTTGATGCATTCTTATTAAGTGGCCAAATCACTTCATTCTTTGTTTCTCTATGTAATTCAAACAAGGTTCTGTGCCAACTTTCTTTCTTATGCTGATGTTGGTGACACTGTCTATTCTGGTGTTGTTGATAACTTTTCACAGGCAACGCATTTCACATGTAGTTATTTTTATCGTATACAAAGGGCGTCTGTAGCTCAAGCGGTAGTGAGCTGACACAGGTCAAGTATGGTTCAAACTCTGGTACCAGTTGGAACAAGTTAGATGTTTGCGAAAGATAAAAGATCTCACCGTTCAGAAAGCAAATGAAAGCTACTGAACGTATATGGGTAGAAAATCAACAACTAGTTTACTGGGTTGATGCTAGTCCTGTAAAGATATGCCAAGATTAAAATGAAAGAGAGCCTTTTAAATAAGACATGTGTAAGGATAAATATGATCTATAATAAACATGGTGTATAGGATAAATATGATCTATAAATAGACAGTGTACAAGTATTAATAGCTTCCGAAAAAACCCAAATTACCAAACACAGGATTCGAACAACTTACTCTTATTTCTTACAGCACCCATTGCGTATAGGGTATTACGGTGTTAGGCCCGTATTTTTCATTGACCGTCGGCACACGATGGGTGCTGTGTTCAACATCACGCAGGCTGTCTTTACTTTCCAGTGCTTTTCCTGGTACGATCAACAAATAAACAATCTACAGGTATTAAGAGCTTCCGAAAAAACAAATATACAAACACAGGATTCGAACCACTTACCCTCATTTCTTACAACACCCATCGCCTAGCCTAGCAATAGGAGCGTCCTTACTGGATCACAACCAGCGAGCCATTCTAAAAAATTGGCTCACTGAGTAGTGTCCTTCTCAAGTGTTTTTTCGGAAGCTCTTAATACCTGTACACTGTTTATTCGTTGCTTCCGTTTCTTCCTTTGGGGTTCTTACAAAAAAGAAACTCCTTGTTCTTTTCCCTGGTACCTAATTGAGACTGGGTCAACCGGAGAGTCGGCACGGTCGAAAAAAATTCCACGCTTACGGTGGAATCCCAGTACACCACTGCTGCTCTATTTATTCCTAGTGCATACAATTAACCCTTTCGCTGCTACATACTTTCTGAAGGCTGCACTAAAAATAGCTACTCTTTGTTTCTAGGTCACAAACGTGAATGTACGCCTTTAGCAGTGACAGTAGCAATGTATAACGTGTTAACACGTCTTTAGCCCACAGATGCGTCTTTAGAAGTGAATGGGAAAACGTATATATACGTCTTTAGCAGCTAAAGGGTTAAAGGTTGCAAATTCCTTTCTTTGTTTTCTAGATTGTTGTGAGCCTTTGACAAATGTTTGTTTCCTGTGATGATATTGTTCTCTTTTTCTGCAAGTGTGTTACTTATTCCTATAATAATAATTCCTCTCGTACCGTATACGTTACATAGGGCATGCAATCAATTTCTCCATACCGCTATATCCTGGGCAATTCGTTCAATCTTCTTCATGAAACTGAGACCGACATTTCTTGCCACTCTCAACAAAGTTCGTTTCAGATTTTTCCTATTGTTCTTTTTCTTTCTTGAACCCTTTGCATCCCACTTCAATGCCTGATTTGATGTTCTTTGATCATTTCTTCTCAAGGTGTATCCAACAGATCTCCATCTTCTCTTTCTTCTAATATTTGTTACTAGTGGTTGACCAGACATTTCTCTGATTTCATAGCTTCTGAGTTCATCCCATTTTATGTTCATTATTTTTCGCCGACATGTATTATCAAATACATTCATCTTACTTTCACGCACTGATAGCGTCTGTTGACTCTGTGACTCAGCGACTCTGTGAGCATGATACAGAAGATCAAGACCTGTTATACTCGAAGGCAGTGGATGCAATTAATACAAAATGCGACAATCCAGACACTGACCTTCATCTTTGTCCCAGGTCATTCTGGGGTGAAGGGTAATGAGAGAGCGGTTGCAATGGCGGGCAATGCTACAATCAAGAATGAGTCTTCTATGGACAAAAACGACATCATCAATGCTCTAAGGACAGCAACATCATCAACGCTCTAAGAGAAAACATACGCTCTGAAGATTTCAACGAAGAAGCTAACGGGTATTCTCTATCTTGGTTGCGCAAGTTATGCATACCGATAGGTGCAGCAAGACGGGAAAACCACGAGAGAAACCCCAGTGGATACATCAATCAACACAGAACTGGAGTTGTTAGCTTAAACCACAGCCAACTCTAGACAACTAGGCCAGAAAACTGATAAGGGGTTCCCTGACCTAGATCAGAAAAGGGGGCCGGAAAATGTAGATCTTTGATAGAACACTGCAAGCTTTTTGCAATTTTACTCAATTCTGTGAGTCTATGGTTATTTATTGGTGAAAATATTAATAATATTGATATTCCTTATTGTTAAACTTAACTTGTTGCATAATATAACTTCGATTTAGCATTTTATGTTGATTTTAAAATTAATTCGACTATATACACCAATACTGGAATGCAAGGTCACGTAGTGTAGTTGGGGTCTGATTTTCATAATTCTTACCCGAGTCCGAAAGCACATAAGTTTATAGTTGGCTCTGCCTAAACACACTGAAATATATGCTTGGTAGGAGATCGGAGCAATTATGGACATGTCTGATGTGTGATGCTTGGGAGGAGATCGGAGCAATTATGGACATGTCTTATGTGTGATGAAGATGATCCTCAAATGAACAATGAACGTCTGCTAGCAACGTGTAGCTTGCATGATATTATGCACTGACATTTTCTTTCTTTTATCTCCACTTTTGGTTTGCTTCACAGCGTCAGGATAAGAAGAAATTTCTAGAACGAGCCCTTTGTGTGCGCTTCATAAATAGTGTCTTTCGTCGCCTCTGTTATCTCTGAGGTCCACCTTTGCGTGGGTGGCCTTATGCTTTGTATCCATTGTATCGGAGTAACATTGCTCTTTGAAGTGCACTGTCTGTTGGTAATCTGCTTATGTGTCCGATTAATTTAATTTGTTGTTTCTTGATGAAGTCTAGTACTGATGTTGTATCCACTTTTTTCCTGGTGTCTTCATTTCTCAACCGGTCTCTTCTTGTTACACCCAGCATTCTGCGTATACGCTTCATCTTTGTCGTGACTAGTTGTCTTCTATCATTTGATGTCAGCGTACAGGTTTGGTACTGGTAACATAATGTGGGGAGAAAGATTGTGTTGAACATTGCTCTTTTGTGTTCATGGTGACATGTTTGCATTTTAAAATTCGAGACATTTATCCTATCATTTGATTTGCTTTGTTGCATCTGTGTTGAATTTCATTAGTTATTCTTCCACTGACAGTGCGGGCTAGTAATTTGTAGTTTATATTATATCACCTAGGTTTTCAACCAAAAGCTACTGACACAGCGTCATAATGACAACAAACATGTCAGAAGCCAGTATTAGTACAAGCTCAAGCTCCTGATGACAACCGGATGACACTGTAAAGCGATGTTACTGTCACCATCGCAAATACACTTCACTTCCGGTATTGACAATCTCGGAGCTTCTAAAATGGCTGCCGACTCACACATCAGTGACGTATATAGCGAGATGAGGATAACTAGAGAGTATCCGAGATTGCAGGTGAGGGAGTGAATTGTTGAGTGAGTGAATAGTTGATGGAATGAGTGAGTGAATAGTTGATGGAATGAGTGAGTGAATAGTTGAGTGAATGAGTGAGTGAATAGTTGATGGAATGAGTGAGTGAATAGTTGAGTGAATGAGTGAGTGAATAGTTAAATGAATGAATATTTGATGGAATGAATGAGTGAATATTTGATGGAATGAGTGAGTGAATAGTTGATGGAATGAGTGAGTGAATAGTTGAGTGAATGAGTGAGTGAATAGTTAAGTGAATGAATAGATGGAATGAGTGAGTGAATAGTTGATGGAATGAGTGAGTGAATAGTTGAGTGAATGAGTGAGTGAATAGTTGAGTGAATGAGTGAGTGAATAGTTGATGGAATGAGTGAGTGAATAGTTGAGTAAATGAGTGAGTGAATAGTTGAGTGAATGAGTGAATGAATAGTTGATGGAATGAGTGCGTGAATAGTTGAGTGAATGAATAGTTGTGTGAGTGAGTGAGTGAATAGTTGAGTGAATGAGTGAGTGAATAGTTGAGTGAGTGAATGAGTGAATAGTTGAGTGAATGAGTGAGTGAATAGTTGAGTGAATGAGTGAGTGAATAGTTGAGTGAATGAGTGAGTGAATAGTTGAGTGAATGAGTGAATGAATAGTTGAGTGAATGAGTGAGTGAATAGTTGAGTGAATGAGTGAGTGAATAGTTGAGTGAGTGAATGAGTGAGTGAATAGTTGAGTGAATGAGTGAATGAATAGTTGAGTGAATGAGTGAGTGAATAGTTGAGTGAATGAGTGAGTGAATAGTTGAGTGAGTGAATGAGTGAGTGAATAGTTGAGTGAGTGAATGAGTGAGTGAATAGTTGAGTGAGTGAATGAGTGAATGAATAGTTGAGTGAATGAGTGAGTGAATAGTTGAGTGAGTGAATAGTTGAGTGAATGAGTGAGTGAATAGTTGAGTGAGTGAATGAGTGAGTGAATAGTTGAACGTTAAAACATTTAGTAAAATTTGGTACATAACAGCTAACAAGTCTATCCTGGTTACGGATCGCTTGGGGCTATTCTGCGTTGAAGATTGAAGATTGAAAATTGAAGATTGAAGACTGCTTACTTTAGAAATCGTCACACAGTGTGCATTTTATGGACATAACAGAGAACACATATTCAGAAAGAACTCAAAATCAAAGAAAACTAGCTGATGCTACAAATAAGAGTATTAAAGTATTTGGGACATATTCTTCTTCTTCTGCTTCTCACTAGATTGGGATTTTGATTCTCTAATAAAGACAGCCGTCTGCCTCAGATAATCAGCCACGCCATATAGTTTGTCTTGGACGCTGGTGTAAGTGGGCCACCTCTATCTTCTCAAGTCTGCATACTGGAGGCAGTTCTGTAGAATATAATTCCTATGATTTCTGCTTCCATGTTTGTGCCGACCTCTTCTCCAGCAGTAAGTTTTGGCCACCCTCGTGATGGTAGGTGTGACATTCTTACTGCGTGGCTAAATCTCAGAGGTAGATTGGCGACCTTAGAATCCGTTATCCCATTCCTCATTGTGAGGGTCGTTGCACCATGTTATGCACCTTACGGAATGGTGCATCCGTTTTCTGCAAGCATTTGTTTCGGGTTAGCATTCCCTGGCGGACACATGCATCCGATTTCAGCCTAACCTCCTTTGTCGCTTCTTACGACATGTGTGGCAGGTAACAGTGGTTCTTTTCTTTACACCCCAAATTTGTGCCCCGGTAACCACTCGGGCGTTTTGGACATATAAAGTGACACAAAAGGTCGGAGAATTCCATTAAAAAGGAGATATCATGAAAAAGAGAAGCGGAAGACCACGGAGAAGATGGATTCAGGATGTAATTGATGATTTGAACATGACGACTGCAGAGACATGTGAAATGAAATATTTGAGGAAAGCAGTGGGAGTCATCAGGAAAGACAGACTACGAAATGAGGACATCAGAAGCAGAGTGGGCATAACTTCATGCACCGAATATATCGAAAGACAAAAAATGCAGTGGTTTGGACATTTAATGAGAATGAAATACAACCAACCACCAATAACAGCATACAATAAAAAGAGATAGGTACTAGAGCTAAGGGAAGACCAAGAAAAAGATGGATAGACAATATCAAGACCACACTACATAAACACGGATACAACACAACAAGGTTGACTCATCTGACCCTAGAACGCAAATTAAAGCTCCCATCCCTACGCTTAACGGCAAGAGTGGACAGCCAACTTCATCTTCCACCTGGGAATAGACAATAGACTGCAGAGACGGGGGACATCTTAACAAGATAGAAATTCCAAAGGACTTACTGTGGCAAAGTTCTGCTCAGGACAATCTATTTTATGATGTTGACGTAAATTATTGCTATAACGTCCATCTATTTCTGTACAGACATTGAAGTTGTTTTTGAGCTAAATCTATTAAATTGTTTATCTGTTCCCGCTGTGTGTTGCCGGTGTTCACAGGGGGAGCAAAGAATAGCAACACTGCGACCTACAACGCAAATCGTAAGAGGCGACTAACATAACGCCATAGGGAAGCTACCCTAGTAATAAAAAGCATCGCATAAATCGGATGTACTGGCCTACTTGTAATCGGATAACTGTCACAACATACAATCGCTCTCAGGCTGAGATCACATACAGATCACAAAGAGTGGTTTAACAAGTGGTCGATATAGAACGATTGAAGAAGAAGAAGAAGTTTATCTGTCCCTTATAATTTGTTAAATTTGTCTTTAGGTGGTAAAAAAATGTGGTCAATACTTTACACTGGATAATACGCGCTTGTATATGTTGAGGAGGATGGAGGAGGAGGGACATTGCAAACTGGTGTCCGTGGATAAGGTGCTTCTCAAGAAAGTACCAGAAGCTGTTCAAAAAATGATGGTTGTGCCTACAGATCTGGAAGGTTGGTGCAGTCTTTTTATCTTCTTCTTCTTCTTCTTCGAACGATCTATATCGATCACTTGTTATCCAATCTTTGTGATTTATATGTGATTCAAGGTTAATAGTGATTGTACGTTGTGCCAGTTATGCGCCTACAAGTAGGCCAGCACATCCGATTTCTGCGACGCTTTTTATTTACGAGGTAGCTTCTCTAGGTTCCTACCTCAATCGCCTTTTACTACATGCCGTGTAGGTCGCAGTGTTACTATTCTTTGCTCCCTTTGCGAGCCCTGGTAATACACGGGTGAGTCTTTTCATTAAATCCCTTATCTTTTTGATGATATCATTATATTGTAGTGGTTGGGAGGGAGGGAGGGATAACTTGCTACCTCAATGACACGTAGAGTTATGCCAGCAAGGTTATCCATGCCGGACAGGTCAAAGGTGACAGAGATGTTAGACTACTTCTGAAGTCTTAGAAAATGCGCCTGTATGGCGAGAAATATATTTGAAATGAATTCTGTCAGATCAGCTGCTTTATAATTTACGCTTTTCGATTGTATGTGTTGGGGTTCAGTCACTTATGAGTGTCATGATTTGACCAGTGAAGACGCATTTCCTGAACGTTTGCGACAAATACTCCTGGTCCTGCAATTATTTTGACCCTAAGATTTCATTAAAGTAACATTTTCATAGCTTTGCTTGTTTACACTCTCCGTCTTATCAGTCAGGCTGGGATTTATTGACTAGTGCGCATAGTTGGGGTGTTACAGAGCGAAGTGGTGAAGTGGGCTACTATTTCCAGTATGAGGATGGTGGCCGATACTGCTGCCTTCATTCGCTCTCTGGGACTCGGTTTATTTACGTCGTTGTTGTGTTCGACTCACTGTCGATTCTTCAGAAGATTCCAAATGGCAGGTTGCGGTATGAATGGATGCCTTCTATTTAAGTTTCTAACCTCCACAGGCTTACATGGGTTTACTGTCCTGGGCACGCGGATGTTTGTGGCAATGAGAGAGCAGCTGGCTTGCATCAACAGCATTAATTGTTGGGGAGTTAAAAGTAAATAAGGGGGTGTTCTTCGGTCGCTTCCCGACTGTCAGTTGGACGTAAACACTAAAATATATGTTGAATCGACCCAGAAATGTAATTAGTTTGGACTTACCCGTTGTACAGGTATAACTGTTTGCTTTAGGGGCAGAGTAAGGAGTGTGTTTAACCAGCAAGCGACTGGATCCTTAGGTAGGTATACCCTTCAACATCAGTTGGGAAAGACTGAGCACCTACGTGTCTGCTGGAGCGCAAGGGCATCAGTTCAGTACCCACTAAAGTCTTACTTTTTTCATTATAACCATTTACCGGCAGTAGAAAGTTTCTTTTCTCTTGACTCTCTGTTATTATATCTTTTGTTGTCAAATATCCTCACAATCTAACTCAACTTGTTGATTTTATCCTTAGCAGAGCCTCAGATAAAGCCCGAACGGAAACGCTTCCTGCTACGCCGGGCTTCAGAACTCATACTGTTGGGCAGCCCTCGAAAAGTGAAGCACAGTCGAGATAGTAGATCCGTACCATGCAGCCTAGAGACAGGTAATTCTGGATAAATGTGTCCAATATAAGATTGAAAAACAATACTATACATTAGTTCAGCGCATTCTACAGTTTACATGACCAGCAACCAGATACGGTAACGTTACATTTGGGGTCTTTTGATTTCATAGCTGTCGAATTAAAATAAAAAAATTAAAAAAAAAATGATTTGACTGAAATCGGATGCATGTGTCCTAAACGTGTAGAGTCTATGCGTTTAGGCCTACAAACATAATGTGCAACGTGTAAACGTTCTTGGCAAAGATCAAACAAATCACAAAGATTGATTAAAATTGGTCGTAAAGAACGAACGCAAAGAAGAAGAAGAAAAAAATGATGATAACGACGAAAACCTGTATTGAATTATAGAAAATAATATAAATGAGAGGTGTCACAACTTGAAAATTGTTTCATCAATTCAAATGCTTATTGTTCAATTCAAATTCAACACAGAAATAGATTAAATAGATTTTAATTGAAGAAGCTCAAAGTAATTTGCTAAATGTCACAGCAGCAACTCGCCCGAGTGTTTACTGGTGCCCAAATCAGGGCTGTAAAGAATAGAACCACTGTTACGTTCCACGCATGTCTTAAGAGACGACTAAGGAGTTTGGACGTGGGGCTAGCTACACTACCCCGTAAAAACACTAGATAGCTACAGAAACCACAATAAAGGAAATTCATTGCTCGTCACCTGAGATGGAAATCCCAAAGAAATTCATTGCTCGTCACCTGAGATGGAAATCCCAAAGAAATTTATTGCTCGTCACCTGAGATGGAAATCCTGAAAGGAATGACTCTTGAAACGGGCAATTGAAATTCGAAAGGAAATTGGGTTACCGACTCACCTTCTAAAATGGGGAGAGAGTGGAGAGATCTGGAAAAGATGGCATTGGATACGAGGGCTTGGAAAATCTTAGTTGCGAGCCTATGCCCCCCTAGGGGCGAAGGGTGAAGAAGAAGAAGACTACAATAACGATTGCCTTGTAATGGAATGAGATACATGAGAAAGTAACTAAAACACAAAATATTTCTTGAAGTCTATCTCGTCCGTGTATTGCCGGGACTCGCAAGGGAGCAAGGAACAGTAACACTGCAACCTACAAGAAAAGTCGTAAGAGGCGATTGAGGTAGGGACCTAGGAAAGCTACCCTAGTAAATAAAAAGCGTCACATAAATAGGATGTGATGTCCTACTTTTAGGTGCATAACTGGCACAACGTACAATTGCACTTAGGTTCAGATCACATACATATCACACAGAGTGGTCAATATGGAACAAGTGGTCAATATGGAACAAGTGGTCAATATGGAACAAGTGGTCAATATGGAACACGTGGTCAATATGGAACAAGTGGTCAATATGGAACAAGTGGTCAATATGGAACAAGTGGTCAATATGGAACAAGTGGTCAATATGGAACAAGTGGTCAATATGGAACAAGTGGTCAATATGGAACAAGTGGTCAATATGGAACACGTGGTCAATATGGAACAAGTGGTCAATATGGAACAAGTGGTCAATATGGAACACGTGGTCAATATGGAACAAGTGGTCAATATGGAACAAGTGGTCAATATGGAACAAGTGGTCAATATGGAACAAGTGGTCAATATGGAACAAGTGGTCAATATGGAACAAGTGGTCAATATGGAACAAGTGGTCAATATGGAACAAGTGGTCAATATGGAACAAGTGGTCAATATGGAACAAGTGGTCAATATGGAACAAGTGGTCATAACATTATATGGAACAAGTGGTCATGCAAGGTATTGGAACAAGTGGTCATATGGAACAAGTGGTCAATAATGGAACAAGTGGTCAATATGGAACAAGTGGTCAATATGGAACAAGTGGTCAATATGGAACAAGTGGTCAATATGGAACAAGTGGTCAATATGGAACAAGTGGTCAATATGGAAAGTGGTCAGATGGAAACAGAGAGGAAAAAATGAGTTTGTAATTAACTAGATGAAGAATTGGTTCAGACAGTTTACAGCAGTGCTATCCCACGGGCGTCCACAGGCGCTCTGGCAGACCATGTCATACATTCATGCGACCATGTCATACATTGATGGCGCTCATGTCATACATTCATGGCGCTCATGTCATACATTCATGGCGCCCATGTCATACATTCATGGCGCCCATTTTACTCTTCCGACTTTAATGTTAATTAGATTTCAAGAAAACACGACTTTTAGGTTTTTTTTCGCAGCATTCCCATGAACCCATGAACTTCCCGCTTTTGCAGTCTTGTTTTATTTTGTAACCGTTTCTACTGTATACTAATCCGGCCTGAGTGGTTGCCGGGGCCCAAATTTGGGGTGTAGAGAATAGAACGACTGTTACCTGCCACGGATGTCGTGAGAGGCGACTAAGGAGGTTTGGCTGAAATCGGATGCATGTGTCCGATAGGGAATGCTAACCTGAAACAAATGCTTGCAGAAAACGGATGCACCAGGCCGTAAGGCGTATAACATGGCGCAACGATCCCTCACAATGAGGAATGGGATAACGGATTCTACGGTCGCCAATCTGCCTCGGAGATTTAGCCATGCAGTAAGAATATCAGACCTACCATCACAAGGGTGGCCATAACTTACTACTGGAAGAGGTCGGCACTAACGGGGAAGCAGAAATCGTGGGAATTATATCCTACAGAAATGTCCCCGGTATGCAGACTTGAGAAGAAAGAGGTGACCCACTTACACTAGTGTCCAAGACAAACTGTATGGCATGACTGATAATCTGAGGCAGACGGCTGCCTTTATTAGAGAATCCGAAATCCCAATCTAGTGAGAACGCAGACGACAAACTGTATGGCGTGGCTGATAATCTGAGGCAGAAGGCTGCCTTTATTAGAGAATCCGAAATCCCAATCTAGTGAGAACGCAGAAGACAAACTGTATGGTGTGGCTGATAATCTGAGGCAGACGGCTGCCTTTATTAGAGGATCCGAAATCCCAATGTAGTGAGAAAGTAGAAAAAGAAAAGAATCCTAATCCGTTCCTCTTTTATTTTTACTGGAGAAGTTGTCGGCATCTCAACCACTCGTCTATTATTATAATTATTGTATCAACTATTGTTATTACAAGTAGCAGTTTTATTATTTCATTCACACAACAG
Organism: Arion vulgaris; assembly: GCA_020796225.1. NCBI lineage: Eukaryota > Metazoa > Mollusca > Gastropoda > Stylommatophora > Arionidae > Arion > Arion vulgaris. The sequence continues at coordinate 38,469,776 of CM036767.1, forward strand.
TAGCAACGTATGGGTGTGAAGTATGGACATTTAACAAGGAAGTGGAAAAAACATATATCTGCTTTTGAATATAAGTGTTACAGAAGAGTCCTCCGTATATCATGGACAGAGAAGAGAACAAATAGATCTATCTATTCAAAATCAAAGAAAAACTGGCTGATGCTACAAATAAGAATGTGAAAATTGAAATAATTTGGACATACAAGGAGACACGAAGGGTTGGAGAAGATCACAATGGAAGGAGGCATCCCAGCAAAGTGGAGAAGAGGAAGACCATGAAGAAGATGGTTCAGGATGTAACTGATGGTTTGAGCATGACGGCTGCAGAGGCCTACGAGAGAGAGAAATTCCCAAGGACTGTAATGGTGGCAAAATTATGCTCAGGACAAGCTATTTGATGATGATGATGATGAGTTATATTACAATCGTCTCATGGCTATTTCGCCTCCACAATCATGAATCAGATGCGTCCCCATTATACAAAAACGTTGGGTATCACTGATTTACAGTTTTGGTGGGCTCGTATTTCTTGGAAATGTATATCTTATTATCATATTAGATTAGTCATTGTCAGTGGCGGCTCGTTATTAAGGGCCAGAGGGACCGAGCCCCACCAAAAATAATGTGTGACGAGTATTTATTATTTAATAAATTAAAATATAACCTAACCCAAAGCCATGATTTTCCCGAAAATTTGTGTCTGGTCCCACCAACAAAAACGATCACGAGCCGCCACTGTTCATTGTTATTCTAATTAGTCAAGTACTTCTATATATTATCATTGGTTAAAAAACCCACTTCATGGCTTATATTTCGCTTTGCAGGTAGACGAAAACTTCAGCCCAGGGCCAAAGAGGTGGATAATAGTTCAGAGTCATCATGTGAAAATATCTGCCTGGACGAAAAAATAACACTCTTATAGAAGTAAAGTGTTGAGAGAGAGATAAATATACTTGTATAGAAGAAAAGTGTTGGGAGAGAGATAAATATACTTGTATAGAAGGAAAGTGTTGAGAGAGATAAATATCTTGTATAGAAGGAAAGTGTTGGTAAGAGATATATATACTTGTATAGAAGAAAAGTATTGGGAGATTATATATACTTGTATAGAAGGAAAGTGTTAGAGAGAGAGATAAATATACTTGTATAGAAGAAAGTGTGAGAGAGAATAAATATACTTGTATAGAAGGAAAGTTTGGTAAGAGATATATATACTTGTATAGAAGAAAAGTCGTTGGAGAGAGAGATTATATACTTGTATGAAGGAAAGTGTTGAGAGAGAGATAAATATACTTGTATAGAAGAAAAGTGTTGAGAGACAGTACACTCCTACAGTAGTCTCGCAATTGACGTGTCACTCTTACAGTACTCTAGCAATGGGCGTGTCACTCTTACAGTAGTCTCGCAATGGGCGTGTCACTTTTACAGTTCTCTCGTAATGGGCGTGTCACTCTTACAGAACTCTCGCAATGCGCGTATCACTCTTACAGAACTCTCGCAATGGGCGTGTCACTCTTACAGAACTCTCGCAATGGACGTGTCACTTATAAAGTAGTATCACATGGAGTGCCACTCTTAATACTCCTACAATGTCGTACAGACATGTAAGATAACTAAACCACTTCCACACAAGTTGTCTCCACAGACGGCTCAAAATAAAATGACAGGATAAATGTCAGATATGGAAGTCTTCATGACTGTCAAGATTCCAAGAATCTAAACTCTATTACAAGGATGCCCAGGTGAGATGGTCCGTTTACGTTACTCGAATGTATGCTGAATTAATCCAGCGATTTAAAAAGTGTAATTCCACGTTGTACAAGCAGAAATGGATGCCTGATGGACAGAGTGAGGAGTGTGTCTAACTAGTTAGCCACCGGAACCAACAGTATGCAAAACATTTGACATCAGTTGGAGAAGACTGAGCGCCTATAGGTCTGCACGAAGTACTGTGATGTGGGTTAACTAACCAGTAATAAATTACCAAGTGTTCTATTTTCATTTTCCTATCAATTGTTCATATTGTGTCAAGTTTTCATTTTTCCCATCAATTGTTCATATTTTGTCAAGTTTTCATTTTCCCCATCAATTGTTCATATTGTGTCAAGTTTTCATTTCCCCATCAATTGTTCATATTGTGTCAAGTTTTCATTTTCCCCATCAATTGTTCATATTTTGTCAAGTTTTCATTTCCCCCATCAATTGTTCATATTGTGTCAAGTTTTCATTTTCCCCATCAATTGTTCATATTTTGTCAAGTTTTCATTTTCCCCATCAATTGTTCATATTGTGTCAAGTTTTCATTTCCCCCATCAATGTTCATATTTTGTCAAGTTTTCTAATTTTCATTTCCCCATCCATTGTTCATATTGTGTCAAGTTTTCATTTCCCCCATCAATGTTATTTTGTCATATTGTGTTTTCAAGTTTCTTTTCCCCATCAATTGTTTTTTTGGGTCAAGTTTTCTAATTTTCATTTTCCCATTAATTGTTCATATTTTGTCAAGTTTTCTAATTTTCATTTTCTCCACCAATTGTTCAAACTGTCACCCATGTGCTGTGAGAGCCGCAAGGGTAGTAAAGATTAGTAGCACTGTGACCTGCAAGGCATGTCGCAAGAGGCGACTAAGGTAGGGGCTGCACGTAGTTTTACCCCATATGACTCTGTCCCTGTCCGCACAAATGGCACACCCCCCTGTCAAGAGCATTGAAAACAGCATGAACTCCGTAGCTACGGCAACAATACTGTGGATCTCCTAAAAAAAAATATTCGTGAACATAATGACGCGGTACGGATTCGAGTCCATAACTTTCGGAATGCAAAGCAACGGTTTAACAACTTAACCAAAAGACACCCAGACTTCAGGTATGGAAAATGGGTTCATATCAACATTACACATTGGACACTGTGAATGATATTTTTAGTTTAGATTCTTGTTATTTGTTGCAGTGGCGGATCGTGATCATTTTTTTGGTGGGGCCAGACAGAAATTTTCGGAAAAATCATGGTTTCGGTTAGGATATATTTTAATGTATAGAATAATAAATACACGTTACACCTTATTTTTGATATGGCCCGACCCCACTGGCCCTTAATGACGAGCCGCCACTGATTTGTAGTATTTTGCATAAATACACACACATTTCTTCTCCTGAATGATCTATTTCTGTACATAATGTTTTAGTTTCGGTTGACTCAGTAAGTTATAAATAATAAATGGGGGACTGCCTAGAGTAGTTGATAGTAGCTCGACCTGCTAGCTGTGAGACGCATTTGTGTCTGTGTTCGGCATTTGTTCGAGTCCCTGGTCTTACTCAGGACGATAACGTGAGTACCTCTGAAGTCGGAGAAAATCTGTCTGTATGGCGAGGGAATACTAATTACGAGTACATTGAGCACACGGCTGCCAGTGTAAAGTAATTTACAATGTGCACGCTGCTGCCATTGTAAGAAATTGGAAAAACGGATTTTCACGCAAAAATCAGTTTCAGAGATGAAACTTCGTCTGAGTTGAAAGCGGACGAAAAAAAAAAAAAAAATAATAAATGTGCCTTTGTTTTTACCAGAGCTTCTAGAAACCTTTACTCTTATGTCAGTATTTTGTATCAGCAATACAGGCTGTAATAAAATTATAAAAAATACAGAATATATTGAGTCTTTTTTTTGGTTCGATGTCTAAATAAGTTTGATGCATTATTTTTCTATGTGTTTTTGTTATGACATGTATTCTTGGAAAGGGCCAGTGGCGGCTCGTGCTCATTTTTTTGGTGGGACTAGAACACATTTTCGGAAAAATCATTTTTTCGGTTAGGTTATATTTTAATTTATAAAATAATAAATACACGTTACACATTATTTTTGGTGGGCCCGGCCCCACTGGCCGTTAATGACGAGCCGCCATTGGAAAGGACAGTGCCAAAGAGCAAATTTACTAACCCCTGTCTTTTCATGAGGTCAAAACCTTAATACAGAGAAAATCTGCAGTAGACTGGAAAACAAACACTGGAAATGATTATGGAAAAAACTTCCCCAAAGACATAAGGAGAATAGACCAGCACATTATATTTCTCATACGTACCGGACACTGCAGACTCAACAAACACTGACATAGACAAGGAATAAGTCAAACAGTTCTCTGCCAGAGTGAACAGGCTGAACAGACACCGGAGCATATCCTGCAAGACTTTCCTCTCTATTGTGCGCTGAGCAGCAACATGTGACCACACCCAGTTGACCTAAAAGCTAAGCTTTGTGGAAACCTGACAGACCTAAAGCTGACTGCCCAGTTTGTGGTCAACAGTAAACTAAGCGCATGACCAGAGATTGCTGACGAAGGAAACTTGACAGACCTAAAGCTGACTGCCCAGTTTGTGGTCAACAGTAAACTAAGCGCATGACCAGAGATTGCTGACGAAGGAAACCTGACAGACCTAAAGCTGACTGCCCAGTTTGTGGTCAACAGTAAACTAAGCACATGACCAGAGAGCACTGAAGAAGAAGAAGAAGTATGACTGGAAAACGGCAGGATAAGCTTCCAGATACCGAAGCCCTCATGAGAGTCAAGATTCCAAGTATCCTCACTCTGTTGTAGAAAGTCCAGGCTAGATGGGGTGGTCACGTTGCGCTGATGTTTGATAAAAGCAATCTTTGCTTGATAAAGGCCTTTTGGTCGAAACGTCGCTGTCTCATGTTTTTGTACTTTGCACAACTACATTACTTTGTTTTTTTTATGTGTTTCGCCTTGGCTACACAGTTTTACAGCTCGTGCGTTGCCGGGGCTTGCAAGGGGAGCGGAGAATAGCAAGACTGTGAACTACAACACATGTCGCAGACGGTGACTAAGGTAGGGTCTATGGAAGCTACCCTAGTAAATAAAAAGCGTCGTAAAAATCGGATGTGCTGGCCTACTTGTAGGCGCATAACTGGCGCAACGTGCAATCGCTCTTGAGCTCAGATCACATACAAATCACAAAGAGTGGTCGATATGGAGCGTAAGAAGAATTAGAAGAAGAACATAGTTTAACTGCAGTCTTTCCATACATCGCTAAACGCAGTGGCGGCTCGTGGTCATTTTTCTCGGTGGGGCCAGACACAAATTTTCGGAAAAATCATGGTTTTGGAGCATTTTATATTATTTGTCCATTCTGGGAAGTTATTCCCCCTTTCGGTTTTTTGGTGGGGCCGTGCCCAACTGGCCCTTAATGACGAGCCACCCCTGGATAAACGCATCCCAAAAGACAGAGCAAACAACACTCACATGTGGTGGTGATCACGGTCCAGGATTTGACCCTGCTGTCACCTCCACACAAACCAGAGAGGATGTCCTCTCTGTCTCAGCCACTCATCTAAGGCTGTTGTCATCATCATGTGCGATATGTGACTTTTGTTGTTACTTTGAAAATAAGTAGCAGAAATAGCGGGGAAAGGGGGTCTTTCTTTCCGTCTACTGCAGCGTTTCAAAAGTGGGTGGTACCGCCCCAGTGGGCGCTGAAGCAAGCGTTCTAGGGGGATGGGGGTGGGGGTAGCGGGTTCAGAAGAATTTAGGGATGTTCAGGCGATTAGGGGTCGGTGGCTCCTTAAAGAAGAAATTAATAATAAATATTTTAAAATAAATTATTTTCGTGACTTTGCGATTGAATAATCATTTAAAATTTGAATTCTGCATTTTAATTCATCTTATGCCCGTCTTACACGATCCATTTTTTCATCAATTTTTTATTTCATGTTTATAATCATTTGAAAATTGACCATATATGACATAAATATATATCAATTTTCTATGTCAGAAAGAAAATAGAGCAGGGCGTTGGAAAACTGTTATAATGTGGAAGGGGGTGGGCGTTACAAAGTTTATGTTGTGAAAGTGGGGGGTTACAAAGTTTATGTTGTGGAAAGTGGGCGGTGTTACAAAGTTTATGTTGTGGAAAGTGGCGTGTTACAAGTTTATGTTGTGGAAAGTGGGCGGTGTTACAAAGTTTATGTTGTGGAAAGTGGTCGGTGTTACAAAGTTTATGTTGTGGAAAGTGGGCGGTGTTACAAAGTTTATGTTGTGGAAAGTGGTCGGTGTTACAAAGTTTATGTTGTGGAAAGTGGGCGGTGTTACAAAGTTTATGTTGTGGAAAGTGGTCGGTGTTACAAAGTTTATGTTGTGGAAAGTGGGCGGTGTTACAAAGTTAATGTTGTGGAAAGTGGGCGGTGTTACAAAGTTAATGTTGTGGAAAGTGGGCGGTGTTACAAAGTTTATGTTGTGGAAAGTGGGCGGTGTTACAAAGTTTATGTTGTGGAAAGGGGGCGGTGTTACAAAGTTTATGTTGTGGAAAGTGGGCGGTGTTACAAAGTTTATGTTGTGGAAAGTGGTCGGTGTTACAAAGTTTATGTTGTGGAAAGTGGGCGGTGTTACAAAGTTTATGTTGTGGAAAGTGGTCGGTGTTACAAAGTTTATGTTGTGGAAAGTGGGCGGTGTTACAAAGTTTATGTTGTGGAAAGTGGGCGGTGTTACAAAGTTTATGTTGTGGAAAGTGGTCGGTGTTACAAAGTTTATGTTGTGGAAAGTGGGCGGTGTTACAAAGTTTATGTTGTGGAAAGTGGTCGGTGTTACAAAGTTTATGTTGTGGAAAGTGGGCGGTGTTACAAAGTTTATGTTGTGGAAAGTGGGCGGTGTTACAAAGTTTATGTTGTGGAAAGTGGTCGGTGTTACAAAGTTTATGTTGTGGAAAGTGGGCGGTGTTACAAAGTTTATGTTGTGGAAAGTGCGTGTTACAAGTTATGTTGTGAGAAAGTGGGTGTTACAAAGTTTATGTTGTGGAAAGTGGGCGGTGTTACAAAGTTTATGTTGTGGAAAGTGGGCGGTGTTACAAAGTTTATGTTGTGGAAAGTGGGCGGTGTTACAAAGTTTATGTTGTGAAAGTGGGCGGTGTTACAAAGTTTATGTTGTGCAAAGTGGGCGGTGTTACAAAGTTTATGTTGTGGAAAGTGGGCGGTGTTACAAAGTTTATGTTGTGGAAAGTGGTCGGTGTTACAAAGTTTATGTTGTGGAAAGTGGGCGGTGTTACAAAGTTTATGTTGTGGAAAGTGGCGTGTTACAAAGTTTATGTTGTGGAAAGTGGGCGGTGTTACAAAGTTTATGTTGTGGAAAGTGGGCGGTGTTACAAAGTTTATGTTGTGGAAAGTGGGCGGTGTTACAAAGTTTATGTTGTGGAAAGTGGTCGGTGTTACAAAGTTTATGTTGTGGAAAGTGGGCGGTGTTACAAAGTTTATGTTGTGGAAAGTGGTCGGTGTTACAAAGTTTATGTTGTGGAAAGTGGGCGGTGTTACAAAGTTTATGTTGTGGAAAGGGCGTGTACAAAGTTTATGTTGTGGAAAGTGGGCGGTGTTACAAAGTTTATGTTGTGGAAAGTGGCGTGTTACAAAGTTTATGTTGTGGAAAGTGGAGGTGTTACAAAGTTTATGTTGTGGAAAGTGGGCGGTGTTACAAAGTTTATGTTGTGGAAAGTGGGCAGTGTTACAAAGTTGATGTTGTGGAAAGTGGGCGGTGTTACAAAGTTTATGTTGTGAAAGTGGCGGTGTTACAAAGTTTATGTTGTGCAAAGTGGCGAGTGTTACAAAGTTTATGTGTGGAAAGTGGCGGTGTTACAAAGTTATGTTGTGGAAAGTGGCGGTGTTACAAAGTTGATGTTGTGGAAAGTGGGCAGTGTTACAAAGTTGATGTTGTGGAAAGTGGGCGGTGTTACAAAGTTGATGTTGTGGAAAGTGGGGGTTACAAAGTTGATGTTGTGGAAAGTGGCGTGTTACAAAGTTGATGTTGTGGAAAGTGGGCGTGTTACAAAGTTGATGTTGTGGAAAGTGGCGGTGTTACAAAGTTGATGTTGTGGAAAGTGGGGTGTTACAAAGTTGATGTTGTGAAAGTGGGCAGTGTTACAAAGTTGATGTTGTGAAAGTGGGGTGTTACAGTTGATGTTGTGGAAAGTGGCGGTGTTACAAGTTGATGTTGTGGAAAGTGGGCGAGTGTTCACAAAGTTTATGTTGTGGAAAGTGGCGGTGTTACAAAGTTGATGTTGTGAAAGTGGGCGGTGTTACAAAGTTTATTTGTGGAAAGTGGGCGGTGTTACAAAGTTGATGTTGTGGAAAGTGGGCGGTGTTACAAAGTTTATGTTGTGGAAAGTGGGCGACGGATTGAAACACGTTTTGGAATCTATGGTTTAATGTGAGCAATACAGTAGAACCTCGATTAACCGTCACCGTCTGGACTAGGGCTGTGACGGATAACCGAATAGATGGATAACAGAAATCTCTTAATACATATGTACAGTAGCGTGATCTCACTGCAGGCTTGGGGTGAAAATGAAAACAAACTCCTTTATAAGTGAATAATACATACATATTGTATTTAATTTAACAAAACGATCAATATAAATTTCAATATAAGAGTAGTAATGTACAGAAATGTATTGTAATACTATAAAGCTACTTTACTTTAAAATAATCTGTCATCTCCTTCTGTGTCATTGAGGTTGGAGGCTGGATTCATAGTGGACAAACGCAGAAGAATAAGAACCCTTTCGCTCCGTAAATTGATTTTGCATTCAGACACATTTATAATGCAATGTGTCTCAATGCTCCTCAATTAGCCGGTGCACTGGTTTGTATCGTCTTAAAACATACTGCCAGTACATCGGCTTGTAAGGACGGAAGGGTTAATTATACACCAATAAACTAACAACACCAACCATCTCCCATTGATGGATCGTTGTTGGTACATGAAATGGAAAGATCCTCTAAGGATATTCTCTGAGTTTTGAAGATTTTTGTACAGTCATACAAACGAAGAGAAATAACCATTGAAGCTATCCTGGTAGCTCAATGTTCTTAAATGAATTCCCACAGTTAGTTATTTAAACATGATGTCACATGGTCTTCTCTGAAACTCATGTGGCAGAATGGTCCAGGAGGTCAGTGGTGCATTTCGTATGACAACAAGCAGCATGACAATGGAGGTACTGACAGTGACTAATGCACTACGCTGGCTGGAGTCACAAAACTACACTCATGCGTGCATTCTGAGTGATTCATTGAGTATGTTCCGCAAGGTGGAGGCTGGTTCGATGCGCAGGGAATGCACTAAATCACTACAAGCGTCAACAGTTTGCAAAATCATACTTATCTTCGTTCCGGGACACATGGGTGTCGTTGGCAATAAGAGAGCAGACAGGCTGGCTGGCTCTGCTAACATATCAGACGACCAGCCAATGGATAGAGCTGATATTTTGAGCGCCCCCATTGAGTGTGGCCGCAAAGAAGATTTTCATTTAAACCAATCCACGTCAGCTACTAGATTGCAGGAACTGGGTTTGAAGATTGGCGTAGCAAGAAAAGAATAGCATAACAGCAGTGGCGGCTCATGATCATCTTTGTTTATAGGGCCAGACATTTTTTCCGGATAAATCATGGTTTTTGGTTGCTATATTTTAATTTATAAATTAATAAATACACGTTATACATTATTTTTGGTGGGGCCCGGCCCCACTGGCCCTTAATGACGAGCCGCCACTGCATAACAGGTATGTGAGTAGGCTCATCAATCAAAATCGAACTGGTACGGTCAGTCGCTGGACGCTGTAGGAGATATTGCTAAGGAGATCGGAGCACCTATGGACATGCCCGGAGTGCAATGAAGATATTCCAAACTGAAACTGATGCCACATTGTTGGAGTAGTAAAGTCGATGTTAAGTAGAACACTATTGACAGCCTTTTCATCATCATCATCATCATCGACTAGCTTGTCTTGAGCAGAACTTTGCCACCTTAACAGTCCTTCGGGAACTTCTCTCTGTCATATGCCACTGTCTTATGCAACCGTCATGCTCAAACGATGCTCTGTCATATGCCACTGTCTTATGCAGCCGTCATGCTCAAACGATGCTCTGGCATATGTCATATGTCCCGCTTATACAACCGTCATGCTCAAACCATCGGTTACATCTTAAATCCATCTCTCAGACGTCGAAAAAAACCTAAAAACCGGTCGTCATTTTCTGCAGTACCGCTTCTTAGGGCGGTGTGGGACAGGTGGGATGTGAGTCGGAGGAATGCAATTTCCGCATGGCTAGAGCAGTCGATAAGAATCTGTTCAAGTTACGATTTTTCATTTATGCCCACAATAGAAAAAAATCGTTGGCCTTACCGCGAATTGAACACAAATCTCACGCATGGCAGCCGCACTTTAAACCATTCGGTCAGACGCTTAGACTTCTTAAAATAACACAACAGACTGTATTAAAAAATATGCAAAACACCAGGGCCGTGCCGTGCCATGATACAGAGAGGCGACCGCATCAGGCGGCACCGTAAGGGGAAGGGGTGGGGGCATACGCAGCAAAATCAAAATTCAAAGTGAAGGTTATTTTAAGGAACATATATTTAAGAGATGGCATTTCGAAGACTTGCATCATACTGAGAAAATATATCGCACGCTCCTGCAAAACATTGTTATACGAAATGTATTCATGGATTAAATAACAGTTGCTTGTTTGATAGTTCCAAACCCCAAGTGCAAGTTTTCACAAGTTTGCACTTGTGAAAATTTCGTATTAATTACTTTAGAAATGTGTAACTGCATCAGATGTGGAAGAAGCTGTATCATCATCATCATCCTCATCATCCTCATCATCCTTATCCTTATCATTGATATGATATTTGTCGTCTATCATATGAGTACTTGAAGTGTTTATGATGTTTACCTGATTCTGTGGCGTAATCTTTGACACATCGGAATCTGATTTTGGGAGAACTTCAACATCTTTCTCAGTTAAATCTGGATAAAGGGGCTTCACTGACTTAATACCCTCATCGTGTGATTCTTGAAGCACTGCAACATCGTGGGTTAAATCTGGATAAAGGGACGTAACCGACTTAATACCCTCATTAGGATTGTTACTTATACTAGGTTGTGGGCCTTGTTTGTCTTCTTCCACGCCGCGTGAGTTGGTGGATAATACAGTTTCAGAATACGTTGGGTAATCAACCAAGGCTTGAAATAATTGCTGCATTTTCTGCATTTGTTGATCAAATGCATGTTCCCTTCTGGCTACTGTGTTAAATCCGTAGAACTGTCTCCACATCAAAACTAACTATCTGTTCTTGTTCCTCAACTGGCAATGGCTCGATGGCCGTAGACATGTCTTTGATGACTGACCTACATAATAAAAGAAAATTTTGTCATAATATATAACAAGAATGACTTGAATATTAGGTATTTGGTCCATAAAAATTAGGGCCAAAATAACTAAGTACTAATGGCTCAACGATTTGGTATTTAGACCATGAATCAGAACACTGATAGGATTATAGCATAATATATATATATATATATATATATATATGCTATAATTATATCTTGTGAGCGTCTATAGCTTAGGCGGTAGTGATCTTGATCACAACCAAAGCGTATCTGGTTCAAACTCCGCTGTGGGCAAGTTTGGAAGCAAATTAATTCTCTTGGATTTTTACAAACGGTAAAAGTAGACCTCACCGTTCAGAAAGCAATGGCAAACTACTGAACGTATAAGAGGTGCTTAGAAAATCGGCGACTCGTTTACTGATGTTGATGGTTACGTCCTGTAAAGGATATGCCACGATTTACATTTTTATATATTAGATATATATATTCCGCTCGTACCGATTTACGTTACATCTTGCCTGCAAGGACTTTCTCCATACCGCTCTGTCATGGGCAACTCGGTCAATCTCTTCTATGGAATTAAGTCCGATTTTATTGTCACTCTCAGCAAAGTTCATTTCAGGGTTTCCCTAGTGCATCCTCTCTTTCTTGAACCCTTTATCTCCCACTTCAATGCCTGCATTGTTATTTTTTGATCATTTCTTCTCAAGGTATGTCCAACATAAGGGCCCCCACTGGCCCTTATTGACAAGCCGCCACTGTCTACAATACAGAGATCCCTTATAAAAGAATGAATGTAGTTTCTTTATCTGTTGTGCTTTTTTAACCCTGTTTGAGAACATTGACCAGGGGAGGTTCGTCATTAAGGGCCAATGGGGCCAGGCCCCACCAAAAATAATGTATAACGTATATTTATTATTGTATTAAAGTGATCAATATGCAGTGTTGGAAGATGAAGAATCAGAAAAATATTAGCCAGAAATAATAAATAATAATAAATAATAAATAATAATAAATAATAATAATAAATAATAATAATAATAATAATAATAAATAATAATAATAATAAATAATAATAATAATAATAAATAATAATAATAATAAATAATAATAATAATAATAAATAATAAATAATAATAATAATAATAATAATAATAATAATAATAATAAATAAATAATAATAATAAATAATAATAATAATAATAATATAGACACTCACATTTCTATAGTCTGTCCTATGTTGGAGAGAGAATTGTTCTCTTCGGGCTTATGATTCGATATATTGTCCGGCCACTTCGTATTTGTGACACTCTCACTTTCCCATTTATCATCTTTGCGCTGATGTAAACTAAAGATAAGAATGTATATGTAGGTTTAAATATACATAATACATAAATATTAATGATAAATGACTGAAAGAATAACAAATGTGGCACTTCTGTGACACTTATGTGACACTTCTGGAACACTTATGTGACACTTATGTGACACTTATGTGACACTTATGTGACATTTCTGTGATACGAATGTGACATTTCTGTGACACGAATGTGACAGTTCTGTGACACTTCTGTGACACGAATGTGACACTTCTGTGACACGAATGTGACACTTCGAACGTGACACTTCTGACGTGAACATATTAACTTGTTGAAACCTCTTCTTCTTTATCCTTTTCTTCGAACGATCCATACTGACCCCTTGTTAACCACTCTTTGTGATTTGTATGTGGTCAGAGCCTAAGAACGATTGACACTGTGCCAGTTATGCGCCTACAAGTAGGCCAGCACATGCGATTTCTGCGACACTTTATGTACTAGGAAGCTTCCTAGGCCCCTACCTCAGTCGTCTCTTACGACATGCCTTGTAGGTGGCAGTGTTACTATTCTTTGCTCCTATGGGAGCCTAGGTAACAACTTTATGATACAATTTACATGTAGATAAAGAGGGAGAAACGGATAACGATTTATTCTTCTTCTTCTTCTTCTTCTTCGGTGATCTATAATCCACTGTGTTTAATCAGAGCCAATGCCCGCGTGCCCAGCGTGTTCGTAGCTCGTTGGACTACGGGTGACTAGTCCTCTGTAAGTGAGGGTTCAACTCCGCGGACTGGCAGAAAAGCTACAGGTTCCCCAGATTTACGGTGTTCGTGGCACCGAGCCGAAGGGTTACGATGTCCATGACACCGAGCCGAAGAGCTTTCAGCTCAAGTGCTTCTGGATCGGAAAAAAAAATAAATAAAGCAGAGCCAATTATAAACTGTTGGGCCTGCGGACTCAGGTAAGAATTATGGGAAATCAGACCACAACTACACCACATGACCTCACATTCCAGTATTGTTGTACATAGACCAATTCATTTTAAAATCAACACAAAATGCTAAATCTAAGTTATATTATGCAACAAGTTAAATTTAACAATAAGGAATATCAATATTATGAATATTTTTCACCAATAAATAACCATAGACTCACAAAAAAGAGTAAAATTGCTAAAAGGTTTGCGGTGTTCTATCAAACATATATATTTTCCAGCCCCCAACTTAAACTAGGTCAGATATTTTCCCATCAGTTATCGGGCCCAGTTAGAGTTGGCTGTTGTTTAATCCACTGTAGACCACAAACTGGGCAGTCAGCTTCAGGTCTGTCAGGTTTCTCCAACGCTTAATTTTTAGATCGATTGGGTATGGTCACATGTTGCTTCTCAGCTCATCCAGCCGAAGAAGATAGTCTTGCAGGACATGCTCTGGTGTCTGTTTCACCTGTTGTCACTGGCAGAGAGCTGTTTGACTTATTCCTAGTCTATATAAGTGTTTGTTGAGTCTGCAGTTTCCATACACGAAATACAATGACCTGATCTGTTCTATTTAGGTCTTTGAGGAAGTTTTTCCATAATCATATCCAGTGTTTGTCTTCCAGTCTACTGCAGATTTTCTCTTGATGGTGGTTTTAACATTTTGAAAAGACAGTGGTTGATAGATTTGTTCTTTGGATGAAATCGGATGCACATGTCCTAAACGTGTAGAAGTCTATGCGTTTAGGGGCCTACCAAACCAATGTGCAACGTATACACGTTCTTGGCAAAGATCAAACATATCACAAAGAGTGATTAAAATTGGTCGTAAAGAACGAAAGCAAAGAAGAAGAAGAAGATTTGTTCTATGGCACTGCAGTCCTTAGCCAATACACCGGAACACTCTCATTACATTCAATGGCACGGTTTAATGGAATCCTGGGCACTGAAATCTGAGAGCGATGTCAGAATAAGAATATAGAAGGAAAGAGCAACTCTCGTTGTACTAGGAAACGTATAGAAATTTTAAGAAATGAAATGTAGAACAAAAATGAGTATACTGAACTTCAATGTTAAAGCAGTTCTGCTGTATGGGTCAGAAACATGGACACCAGTGGCGGCTCATGATCTTTATTGTTTGTGGGGCCAGACACAAATTTTCGGGAAAATCATGGCTTTGTGAAAGGTTATATTTGAATTTATTTAATAATAAATACACGTTACATATTATTTTTGGTGGGGCCCGGCCCTCTGGCCCTTAATGACGAGCCGCCACTGATGGACACCAACGAAAATAATAACTAATAAACTGCAAACATTCATCAAATGCTATCTGCGGAGACTGAGATCTAGGATAGGGTCACAAATGAGGAGCTTATGGAGATATCAAAATATATTCCAGTAAACCAACAAGTGGAGGGAAAAAAACGCTGGACATGGATGGATAGGACACACTTTGAAAAATAAATGTAACATAAAATAACACAAAAATATAACAGCTGGTTAATTAATTGTTATAAATTATACAATCTACATAGACTTACATTTTCCTTAGTCTGATGACATAAATGATTGCCACAACAGAGATGAGGAATAAAACACCAGCTACAGCAATCAAGACAATAACAGGAGTATTCAACAGATCGTCCTCTGTTTCTTCAGGTGGTTGCATGAAAGACTTAAACATAACTGTAACATCTGCCTGTTTATTTGAAACTATCCTGAAGATATAAAGAAAAAAACCCACACTTAATATCAGTATAATCTTAATTATAAAGCTGATTGTCTGTTTATGTGTCACATGAGGAACTTAAAAACGTCAAACGTTGTAATCATGAAATATAAAAATAAATAAACGAATCCATGTAGAAATGTGCAGATCAAAACGAACATTAAAAACTTTACATGCTTTCTTTGCCGAATTATGAGTAAATTAAGTTTATTTTAAAAAAATATTCATTTCATAGCGTGTTCAATCAGCCATTATACTAGGTTATTGAGCATGAGGAGAGGTAAAAGGTAAAAAAAAGTTGTACAATTTGTGAAGGAAAGTAACGATTAAAGACTAGTCAACCATGGGCATACCCAAACGAAGATATAGACAGCAAATATGAAATAAAATTGTTAGCGAACATACAAAGTGACAAAAGCATCATCAAAACATGCATTTCTTTCTTCTTTTCTCCAACTCTGTTTTGCATCAAAGCGTTAGGATAAGAAGATAGTTATAGAACGGGCTTCTGCATGCGCTTCATCATCATCATCATCATCATCAGGTGCCGTCTCCACATCGAAGGTTGGCTGCAAAGAATCTCCAGCATCCTCTGTCTTTCACATTGGTGTTGCACACTGCCAGACTGTAACCTGTCCATTCCGCTTCATAAACAGTGGTTTTTTTTTTACCGTCGCTGCTATATCTAAGGTCCACCATTTGCGTGGACGACCTTTTGCTGTGTATCCACTGTATCGGAGTAGCATTGCTCTTTGAAGCACGCTGTCTGTTGGTAATCTTCTCATGTGGCCAAACCATTTAATTTGTTGTTTCTTGATGACGTTCAGTATTGATGTTGTACCCACTTTTTTGCTGTCTTCATTTTTAAACCGGTCTCTTCTTGATACTTCCAGAATACTGCGTAGACACTTCATCTCTGTCGTAACTAGTTTTCTTCTATCGTTTGATGCTAGCGTCCAGGTTTGACACTGATAGCAACATGCATTCCAAATATCAAAATATATCAATTACTTTTGATAGCAAGAAGTAATATTAGTTTGAAAGAATTCCTCCGTGTGGTGCCGGGGCCCGCAAGGCAAGCAAAGAATAGTACCACTGCGACCTACAAGGCATGTCGTAAGAGGCGACTGATGTAGGACCTAGGAAAGCTACCCTAGTAAATAAAAGCGTCGCAGAAATCGGATGTGCTGGCCTACTTGTAGGCGCATAACTGGTACAACGTTCATCGCTCTTAGGTTCAGATCACATACAAATCACACATAGAAGTTAACAAGTGGTCGATATGGAGCGTCCAAAGAAGAAGAAGAGGTTTGAAAGAATGGGTTAACGTTCTCTTCTGGTGTCAGCCAGATCTGATGACTTCCCTGTGACCAACCATAAATGACACCATCTACAGTAGAACCAAGATGTGGTACTTGAAAGTGATGTGATCTCCTAGTTCTGTCCACCCATTCCAAGCGCAGACTTCCAGATTCTTCTCTTCTTTGCGTTCGTTCTTTACGACCAATTTTAATCACTCTGTGATATGTTTGATCTTTGCCAAGAACGTGTATACGTTGCACATTGGTTTGGTAGGCCCCTAAATGCATAGACTTCTCAAGCTTAGGACACATGCATCTGATTTCAGCCAAACCTCCTTAGTCGCCTCTTACGACATGCGTGGCAAGTAACAGTGGTTCTATTCTTTACACCTCAACTTTGGGCCCCGGTAACCACTCGGGCGACTTCCAGATTCAATACTTTGAAGCATATTCATCTAATCTGATTTGATAATCGTATGGGTTACCTGTTGCTCAGCCACCCATGAGAGAGCCCTGGAGGCAGTGATGATCTCCATAGTTCCATGTTCTTGTATCGAAAGCACTGCAGTCCTCATGAAGTGTGTTACCGTTTCGTTGCGCAGAATACGCCCACGATAACAAGAGCTGCAGCGGAGGACAGAGCACGAATGGGAATTCCCAATGTGCCCCGACATCGATCGCATAACATAACATAACTTGAAAGAGAGATTTCATTCTGTTTGTAAAATCTTACAATCTGTACACATTTGTATTCTGTTGGATCTTCTTTCTTCTTTGCGTTCGTTCTTTACAATCAATTTTAATCCCTCTTTGTGATATGTTTGATCTTTGCCAAGAACGGTATACGTTGCACATTGGTTTGGTAGGCTCCTAAACGCATAGACTTGTACACGCTTAGGACACATGCATCCGACTTCAGTCAAACCTCCTTAGACGCCTCTTACGATATGCGTGGCAGGTAACAATGGTTCTATTCCATACACCTCAAATTTGGGCCCCAGTAACCACTCGGGTGATTCTGTTGGATAATATGCATTCACTTTGGCCGAAATTTGTACATATTTGTCCTGCATAACGTGGGGTTATAACGGGGCGTAACGTTCTCACGTTCTCGGCGTAAACCAGACAGATCACAAATAATGGTTAACTTAGTTCATAAGAACGCACGCAAACAAACAAACAAACAAACAACTTACTCTCCAATCAAGCTTCCATTGACAGTTGTACTGTTATCTGTGTTTGATTGACAGACTCTTAACACGATGTCTGTCCTGGAAATGAAGTAATTAAGAGAACATATGCAAATGAGCTAAAACAAATATTTGATTTCATTGACTGATTGATTGATTGATAGGACCATCATCATTACACTTCGGTAAATAACCACGTGTGCTACGATCTGTCTTACACAGGAAGATCTCAGCGGCAGTGCACGAACTCCGTAGCACCGGTGAGGGTTCCGATGTAACTTAGAAGATGGTGAAATTATTTTTCAGGAATAAAAATAAAAAAAATCTTTCTAATTAATTTTGTTTGGGCAGCAGCTTTCCAGCCTGCTCTTTTCGATGTTGAGCTGCCAAGGGTTCTTTTACTTGCTCAACTTGAACACGAGACCTATGTTTTATCGTCCGTATCCGATATGACTAGGAACTCGATCTCACCTATACTGAGGTCAGGGATCTCTGGAAAAATATCCCAATGGCTCCACGAGGAGCAAACCAAGTACCCTGCCCTAGTATTTAATATGTCAGAAAATAATCTTTTTTGTTAGAATATCAACCATTAAACATTTTGCTCTGAAAAGCGGAACGTAAAAATTAAGTTTAACGACCCTGTACTAGGAGTTATAGTGCCATACCTGGACGCTGACACAACAAACGATAGAAGAAAACTAGTCACAACAGAGATGAAGTGTCTACGCAGAATGCTGGGTGTAACAAGAAGAGACCGGTTGAGAAATGAAGACGTCATGAAAAAAGTAGGTACAACATCAGTACTAGACTTCATCAAGAAACAACAAATTAAATGGTTCGGCCACGTAAGCAGATTACCACCAGACAGTGCACCCCAAAGAGTTATGCTGCTCCGATACAATGGGTACAAAGCAAAAGGCCGGCCACGCAAAAGATGGACCTCAGAGATAACAGAGGCGACGAAAGAGACTATCTACGAAGCGCATACTAGGCCCGTTTTAGAAATCTCTTCCTGACCTGTCGCTGTGAGACATACAGGATTCGAGAAAGAAGAAGTACTAGGAATTAAATGTATTTGAGAATAAATGTCTCCGAAAATTATTAATTAAAAAAAATTTTTATGGGGCCCGACCCAGATGTGCCATACCAGGTGGACCCCGTACAACGGAACGTGAAAATGTTTATAAACTATCAAGCCCCATCAATCCTTCGATCGATGGCACTCTAGTTATGTACAAGGGTAGCCATGTGGCATTTAATGAAGGCATCCAACCTTCGGCTTCGATCAAATGGGCACTAGTTCCGTAACACAAGCTGATAACTTTGTAAACTCATATAATGAACCACGTGACAGATATCAAGCGATACAGATATTACACTTTGATCTTAGCCAAAAGGCCGAATGTAAAGTGGAGTGATTCGAACAACACAGTGAGAGATAGAACACACCAACAACCGTATCAAATATTATAAGGAAACGAAGGTGGAAATATTTAGGTCATGTTCTTAGATCAGACGAAAAGAGACTAAATCGACAAGTCTTTATGTGGTCACCAGTTGGGAAAAGAAAACGTGGAAGACCTAAGACCACTCTTCGAAGAACAATCCTACAAGAAAGTAAACTATTGGGATGTAAAACCAGGGCCGTGAGGTATTATTTTTTCAGTATGATGCAAGTCTTCGAAATGACGCTCCTTGAATGTTTTTTTCCCTTAAAATAGTCTTCAATTGTAAGTTTGCTTTTGTTGATTATGCCCACCCCCCTTACGAGTCCCCCGATGCGGCCGCCTCTCTGTATCCTTGCA
Organism: Arion vulgaris; assembly: GCA_020796225.1. Classification (NCBI taxonomy): domain Eukaryota; kingdom Metazoa; phylum Mollusca; class Gastropoda; order Stylommatophora; family Arionidae; genus Arion; species Arion vulgaris. The sequence continues at coordinate 38,489,276 of CM036767.1, forward strand.
CGGCGCGGCCCTGTGTAAAACCATACAAGATCTCTAATTGCAAGCAACGGACCGGATCACATGGATATCTAAAACCTCTGCCATATGTGCCGCCTTTGACACGAAAGGAACAAACTAACTAACTAAGGTTAAAGAACATTTATCGCGTTACCTGTATGAATCAGAATTGCTATAGCTGTCATGTTCCACCGTGTCAACAATGGATACATTAAGTTCTAGAATCTTGATAAGTTCTCTGCAAAATAAGAAGCACCAACAATCAGCCACAACTATTGATATAAAAGTAATGGAAGAATAATTAACCCATTCGTCCTTCGTAGTCGATAAACTGGATAGTACTAAATTTTTATATGACGCAAAGTCAGTATACAGGCTAATTCAGTATACTTTAAGGGTATCTGTGGTGTAGAGGTTAGGTGCTCGTCTCTCGTGCCAAAGTATCAAGTTCGCTCCTCTTGGAGCCATCTGGATGTTTTCCCAGAGATCACTGATCTCAGTGTAGGTAATGTCAGTTCCTAGTCCTTTTGAGACGAGCGATCAAACGTAGGTTCCGTGTTCAATGTGAGCACATAAAAGAACAATTGGCAGTTCAAAATCGAGAAGAACAGGCTGAAAGGTTGCTGCCCAGGCAAAATTTATTAAAAAAGATTAATTTAAAAATTCCTACAAAAATATCTTCACCATCTTCCAAATTACATCAGGGCTACGGAGTTAGTGCACAACAGATGAAATCTTCTTGTGTAAGAAAGAGGTCAGAACACACGTGGTTACTCACCGAAGTGCAATAATGATGGTCCTATCAATCACTCAATCAGTATCATCATCATCATCAAATAGCTTGTCCTGAGCAGAACTTTGCCACCCCAACAGTCCACCGGAACTTCTCTCTCGTATAGGCCAGATGTCCTACCTCTGAAGCCGTCATGTTCAGACCATCAGTTACATCCTGAATTAATCTTCTCCGTGGTCTTCCTCTTCTTCTCTTTGCCGGTATGCCTCCTTCCATGATGGTCGTCTCCAGCCCTTCATTTCTTTTTATATGTCCAAAATATCTCAATTGTCTCTTTCGTATTTGTAACATCAACCAGTTTTCTTTGATTTTGAGTTCTTTCAGTATAGATCTATTTGTTCTCTTCTCTGTCCATGATATACAGAGGACTTTTCTACAGGGTGTTCAAGATAAATGCAGTCCTATTGAGAAATCGAAAGTTGCCAGTTACACAGTGAATGGTGTTTATGTACTATTTAAACCGGTTCTGACTAGCTCGTCCTACGTCACATTTATTCATCGCCCTTTCCCGCACTACAATTACACACCGTCACACAACCTTGACCTATACTACGCAATAACTGAACCTTTTCATTTTCATACATATATGCCAGATTAGCTCCATTCACATGCTGCTTTTATCTTGAACACCCTGTATAACACTAATATTCGAAAGCACATATATGTTTTTCCATTGCTTTATTAAATGTCCGTAAAGCAGTGGAAAAACAATCAGTATACATTACAAAATAAATGAGTCTTGATGTAAAGAAATATGACGTGAAAGGATCAATAGGTTTTTTTTCTTGTTTCTAGGTAACTTGCTTTCCGTGTTGTGTCAGAGCCAAAGGCCAGGATGAAGTTTGCTCTTCATTTGTGCCTAGAATGGGCAGCTGATATGGAGAATGTTTCTTGTCAATTTTTAAAAAACCCTCCCTACTGTTTAATCTAAAGGAAAGACAAAGTCCATACGTTTGGCATCAAGCAAGGTTTGCAAGGAATGTCAGAAGATGGAATGGAATATACACATAATCATCAACAGCCTTAGGGTCCCTCCCTCCAGATTTGTGGTAAAGGTTTACTCCTCTAGCCTTCTGCATAAAGATCCTATTCATAGAGAGATCAGACGAAAAGAGACTAAATCGACAAGTCCTTATGTGGTCACCAGTTGGGAAAAGAAAACGTGGAAGACCAAAGACCACTCTTCGAAGAACCATCCAACAAGAAAGTAAACTATTGGGATGTAAAACCATACAAGATCTCCAACTACTAGCAAAGAACCGCATCACATGGAGATCTAAAACCCTGCCCTATGTGCCGCCTTTGGCACGAAAGGAACAAACTAACTAAACTTCTGTATAACTGTGTTGACCCACAAGGCAGTGGGGATTATCTATCAGAGTTTACTCCCTAACCTTTAGCCTCGTGCCTCCACAAAGCTGAGGTTTAGATGCCATCTACTGTCAATGGTAGCAGATGACATCTGATCTGACAGTGTTAACAGTTGCAGATGGTACCATCTACTGTCATATGGTAGCAGATGGAAAATTTGACACATCTGAAGTAGAAGAAGGGTCGCCTATATGGCGGGGGATACACATAAAAGGAAAGCAGACTACGCACAAAAGAGTCAGAAGGTCATAACAGGCGTCATGAATAGGCGTCTGAATTCATAGCGGCGAACTCAAGAAGAAGAAGAAGAAGAAGAAAGAAGAAGAAGAAGAAAATTTGATATAAATAAATTACAAAGAATATAAAACATACATAATGAGTATAGTGAAGAGACAGTATTAAAACGAATAGGAAAGATACGTTAGTCTAAGAGTTCGAAGGTAACATTAAAAAACGAAACGCTGATTTTCAAGTAAATTTACTCATTATAAGAGTGATATGAGAAGGATGTCTGTATAGAAGATGGAGATCCAAATGATAGTTCAATTGAAATGAGTAGCTACAGAAGGTATACAGCGTAAGAACAGAGCCAACTAGAACTTATGGCCTTGACGCAAGGTAAAATTATGGGAAATAGACCACAACTAAACACGAATTCATTTTAAAATCAAAAAATGCAAATCAAGATATATTATCCAACAAGTTAAGTTTAAAATAAGAATATAATATTATGCATATTTACCAATAAATAACATAGACTCAAGAATTGAGTAAAATTGAAAAAAGCTGGCAGTGTTCTATCAAACATCTAATTTTCGTGCCTTACTGATCTAGGTCAGGGAACACCCAGTCAGTGCGGCAGTTATTGAAGATTGTCTGTAGGATTTGAAAATGCCGAAATAAAGAAAAAGGTCAGAAATTGTATTACCTGTTTCTTCTATATAAGAAGAAGAGGTTGCTACTAATTAGCACATGATGATTCAAAATGCTTAATTGTCAAGACATCTTTCATTGATGACAAATGACAGCCAAAAAGTGTTGAACAAGCACGTGCTCGTAGCTCCAGCGACAATCCGAGGATAATGAAAAAGAGTTGAATAGGACTCAGTCTGATTGAGTAAACATTCAGAACGAAGTCAAACGTCTTAACTTTCGAATAGAGACTGCAAAAAATACCGTATTGAAGTTATTCAATAATTCATTTTACCACAAGCCATCTATCCAGGTGATTTGAAACTGACTGCTTGTAACTTTGAATAATGGTATTCAAGAGAAGATTCAAGAAGATCTCAGTTTAATGATTGATTGATAGATATGAGATTCCAGAACATGAAGATCCAGCGAGTGCAAAAATCCGAGATGGAGAGGTCCAGAGATGTAATTTAGAAGATAGGAAAATATTAAACCAGACACTGAAGAATAACCGGTGGAGTGTGACGTCAATGGCAAAACCGGTCAAGCAGTGACGTAATGCAAGAACGGTCGAGGTGACGACAGAGAAAACGGTCGCAGTGTGACGACACTGGAAATAAGAGCGCAGGTGAGAAAAAGAAGAAGAAGAAGTGAAATATTTTGAAGGACTTTATTTTTAATCTATGAATAAATTTTGACGGAAGCGGTTCAGTCTGTATCTCGATTTTGAACTGCCAATGATTTTTTAGGTAAGTCAAGAAGAACTCGAGAGACAGTTTAATGTTCGTCTCTGGATAGGACTAGAACTGATCTCACTACATGAAAAACAGTACCTGAAAAAATATCGATGGTCTTTCGAGGGCATGCAAGAGGAACACCTAACCTACGCCACAAAGAGGACCGATCAAGAACATATCAGAAAATGACGGGGATTCCTTACGTTTACCGACTACTGAGTTAGTAACTTGAGCAACGCGGAGCTTTGACTGTTACATGGAATGCTTTTTAGATGTCAACTGCGTTTGTTGTGTTATTCAGAAAATGGCGGAAGCTTATGACGAACAAGCTAATCTGCTCAGGTTGAGTTATATTGCGAGTGCAGAAGCTGATTTGTCATGATTGATGTTCCTTCAAAAGAATGAATTCAAGTGAACAGTTTGTGTTGCTACATTAGCACGTGCCTATGCATTTATGCGTGAAGATTTCTTTGTGCGTAGCAGGCTATTTCATTCTGGAATTAAATTACATCAGAACATTTCACAGTTGTAGCATTCTCAGTGATTTTCATTGGACAGGAACAGGAGCATTTGGTGACCAGTTGCAGTGAAGTTGAAACTGACTTATGAACTCAATGACTTATGAACTATAAATAATTACCGAAATTTCATTAATGATGTCTTGTGATTTGCTTACAAGTGTCAGACAGAGATAGAGTGTTGATAATCTAAATTGATATTTGTTCTACCAATGAAGATCTGAAAATAAATTTATTTTAATATTGATTTTATAAAGCTAAAAAGTAATATTGGAGCAAAGAAACGATACGCAATAAAATAATTATTTTAAAATTCAGTAGGAGCAAAGAGACCTGGTGCTTGTGATAAATTTTGTTGTAGCCAGCACAAATTTCTGGGAAATCATAGTTTTTGATTAGGTTATGTTTTAATTTATAAAATAATAAATACACGTTACACATTATTTTGGGTGGGGTCTGGCCCTACAGGCCCTTAATAACGAGCCGCCACTGGAACCGAGTATCTTTGGAACGAGAGCCGAGCATCTAGCCTCTACGCCACATACACGCCCTTGCTCTTGTGAAATTTGGTTCCAGCAAAACAACTTTATAGATTCATGGGATAACATCTTGTCCATGTGGTGTCTGAGCCCGCAAGGAGGCAAAGAAAGTATTACTGTAACCTACAAGGCATGTCGTAAGAGGCGACTGATTGGACATAGGAAGATACCCTATAAATAAAAAGCATCGCAGAAAATCGGATGTCTGGCCTACTTGTAGGCGCATAACTAGCACAACGTACAATCGCTCTTAGTCTCAGATCACATACAAATCACAAAAGTGGTTAACAAGTGGTCGATATGGAACGCTCGAAGAAGAAGAAGGAGAAGATGGACTAACATCTCTAGCTTCTAGTCAAATGTGGAAACGAGTGCTTGGTCAAAGATAAAATCGGCTCGAAACACTTAAAACAGGGCCCAATGTCTGAAATGGTATTTATTCTCTCTCACTCAAAGCTGCATTTATTCTTCCTTCCTCTTCGTTCGTTCTAGGCCTGTTTTAATCATTCTCTTGTGATATAAAACAGCCAAACATCAGAACGTTATGTACGCACCAAACCTTCAGCAACCTATTTGAGCTCAGTTGTTTATCCTTCGGTGGGGTGTTCGATTTCAGCCAGCTATTGTTTGCGGATTCGCTTCTTCCGCTAGACTTTGACTGTCCCCAGCCCGACCCACAAGGTAGTGGGCTGCTATTTCTTCAGGGCGCTGACCCTTAGACGCCTGCCCTCCTGGGCTAGTAGCATCTTCTCAACAAACCGGTTGTTTTAATGAACACCTTGGTTTGCCGCCCGTTCAATTTTGTGGCGGTTGCTCGCTAGCCTTTGATTGTCCCAATCAACCTACAAGGCAGGTAGTTCCTGCGATCGGAAACGCGCACTGGTTAGCTCCGGTTTCCATTGCTCTGTATATTTGGGTGGGACGCACCCGCTGCGATGCTGCTGTGATGCTGCTGCGATGCTGCTGCCAATGTTGCTGGCGATGCTGCTGCTGCCACGCTTCACTGATTTTGCCTCTGTTTCATTCTTCTTTTTTCGAATTTCATTCTTCTTTTCGTTCGCTCTACATTCACTACTTGTTACACAACTATTGCGGTCTGTATGTTATTTGCACATACGAGTGTGAGTTTGTTGAGCTAGTTAGAGCCTACATTCCCTGGACCATCACATCTGGTTTCTACATTTTTTATTCTGATTCGAATTCCTAATTGTTGTGGTTGTAGACAGGGAGTAACTCCCTTGACAAGCCAGAGCTCCGTTAACCTTGTACCTCACGGTCAAAGTTTTCCGGTCTACACCCCTGGGAGATGGATTGGCTTGTGTGTTCTACTGGTCATCATAAGGCTACTAATTTTCACTTTTCGCCCATCCTAAGAAAGACTAGCCAACCCCAACTCTTCTGGACGCAGAGCCAGGTGCAGAACACACATTGTGCAACAAAATATATTCTAAAAGATTATACAGGGTGTTCAAGATAAAAGCAGCCTCGTCGTTAAGGAAGCATCGTTGCCAAGGGAGCTAATCTGGCATATGTTTATGAAAATGAGATGGTTCAGTTATGACGTAGTATAGGTCAAAGTTTTGTGATGGTGTGTAATTGTAAGGCGGGAAGGGGCGATGAACAAATGTGACTTAGGACGAGCTAGTCAGAACCGGTTTAAATAGTAAATATACACCATCAAATAGGTAACTGGTAACTTTTGGTTTGCCAATGGGGCTACTTTTATCTTGAACACTCTGTATAACAAATGTAAACTGACCTTGATATGAAGAGAGATGGATTTGCTAGTCTCATTCCCATCTTCTGTTGCTTGCACTGTTACTTCCATGAAACACTGACCATTCAGTTTGTCAGGAGATTTTACTCTTAACTCTCTACCATCCAAGTAAAACACACCCTTAAGGTCATCTATTATAGAAAAGTGTGTGCTGTCATTCAGACCTTCACCAGATACCTGTAAAATGTTAAAATTAAGTGAGAACAAGACCTTTGTCAACGGATGTACTATCCTCACATTGTGCAATCAGTGCCAAACCTGGACGCTGACATCACATGATAGAAGAATACTAGTAACGACAGAGATGAAGTGTCTACGCCCCTGTTTCCCAACGTGGGCCCGCCCCACAGGGGCATTTTCATCGTTAAGGGGGGCAATGGACTCGTTCAGAGTTAACTAATGTTCATGATGTTGCAAAACCGATATATCGGCTTTTGGATGTATGTTGACAAAAATGAATGTTGCTTCACAATCACGTTACTGAAGTTTTAAAAATAATTAAAAAAGGGGGGGACATACGAATTTAAAAAGATTTGGTGAGACATGGCACAAAAAGGTTGGGAAACACTGGTCTACGCAGAATGCTGGGAGTAACAAGAAGAGACCGGGTTTAGAAATGAAGACATCAGGGAAAAAGTTGGTACAACATCAGTACTGAACTTCATCAAGAAGCAACAAATTAAATGTTTCCGTCACATAAGTAGATTACCAACAGACAGTGCACCTCAAAGAGCAATGCTACTCCGACACAAAGGGTACACAGCAAAAGGCCCGCCACTCAAAAGTTGAACCTCAGAGATAACAAAGATGAGGAAAAACATTGTTTATGAAGTGCACACAAAAGCCAGTTCTAGAAATCTCTTCTTATACTGACGCTGTGGGGCAAAGCAGAATTAGAGGAAAGAAGGTGGGGGACTGCCTAGAGTAGTTGATAGCAGCTCGGCCTGCTAGCTGTGAGACGCCTCATAGCTCGGGTTCGAACCTACTGTCCGGCGTTTGTTCGAGTCCCCTGGTCTTACTCAGGACGATAACTGAGTACCTCTGAAGTCGGAGAAAATCTGCCTGTATGGCGAGGGAATACTAATTACGAGTACATTGAGCACACGGCTGCCAGTGTAAGTAATTTACAATGTGCACGCTGCTGCCATTGTAAGAAATTGAAAACGGATTTTCACGCAAAAATCAGTTTCAGAGATGAAACTTCGTCTGAGTTGAAAGCGGACGAAAAAAAAATAAAAAAAAAAGAGAGGAAAGAAGGAAGAAAAGAATCGTCACACGGTGGGTGATGTGTTCAATATTCCACAGGCCGCCTTTACTTTCCAGTGTTTCTCTGGTACTTAATAAAGAAATACTCAAACGGATAGTCATTACAATTGGAATATAAAATATGCTTTCATTGAGGAATTGAGAGCCGCGATAGCATAGTAGTTAGTTCACTTGCTATCACCCATGTGGTGCCGGGTCCCACAAGGGAAGCAAAGAATAGTACCACTACAACCTATAATGCATATTGTAAGAGGTGACTGATGTAGGCACTAGGGATGCTACCCTAGTAAATAAAAAGCAGCGCAGAAAACGGATGTGTTGGCCTACTTGTAGGCGCATAACTGGCAGAACGTAAATCGCTCAGATCACATACAAATCACACAGAGTGGTTTCACAAGTGATCTATATGGAACGTTTGAAGAAGAAGAAATCCAGTTCTATTAGACGAATAAGTAAAAAAGTAAGGAACCCTTTCATACCTCGTGTATATAGGTCAATACAGTGTTAGGCCTGTATTTTTCATTGACCGTCGGCACACGATGGGTGATGTGGTCAGCATCACGCCGGCCGCCTTTACTTTCCCAGAGCATGTCTGGTACCCAGTTGAGGCTGGGTCGACCTGAAGCCGTCGCGGTCGGGAAAAATTCCACGCGTATTGCGGGAGCTGAACCCAGACCACCAGCCTTGAGAAGCGAGTTTATTAGACGAATGACCCGGGTTATATCCCATAATGGGAGTGGAACGTTTTCATCCGTACAGTTCTCAGATTATCCAGCCTTAACTTGATACATGTGAGGCACTGGCAAGTAAAGGTGAACGGCGTGATGTTGATGCTTATCTTGATGTCCAATTGAGGCTTGGTCGACCTGAGAGCCGTCACGGTTGGAAATAAATCAACACCAACTGTGGAATTGAACCCAGATCTAGCTTAAAAGCGAGTTCACTAGCAACTACACTAATGCCGCTCTTCAACAGAGAAATTAGTTGAATATAATTATTCTCGATATAGAGGAAGACTGCAATAAAACTATGAAGAAATGGCGAAACATGTAAAAACAAAGTACTATAGTTTTACAAAATACAAAAACAATAACAATACACAGCAATGTTTCGACCAAAAGGCCTTTATCAAGAAAAGGATACTAATTATTCTCCAGCTTCACAACTTACCTCTAAAGTTGTAATAAGGTAAGAAGATACACTCCCATCTTCAGGTAGATTGAAGAGCAGCTTATCTTCAAGACTGACCAAACTGGACACATTGCCATTCTGCTCGTCAACAATCACCTTAATTTTGGCAAAGACTTGGTCTTGTACTTATGGAAGAAATAGATAATATCTGATTGATAACGCAGGATAGTTCATACCTTCATACCAAACTATGAGAAACAAACATCACCTTCATACCAAACTATGAGAGGCAAACATCACCTTCATACCAAATTGAGAGCAACATCTTCATGACCAAACTGAGCAAACATCACCTTCATACCAAACTATGATGGCAAACATCACCTTCATACCAAACTATGAGAAACAAACATCACCTTCATACCAAACTATGAGAAACAAACATCACCTTCATACCAAACTATGAGAAACAAACATCACCTTCATACCAAACTATGAGAGGCAAACATCACCTTCATACCAAACTATGAGAGGCAAACATCACCTTCATACCAAACTATGAGAGGCAAACATCACCTTCATACCAAACTATGAGAGGCAAACATCACCTTCATACCAAACTATGAGAGGCAAACATCACCTTCATACCAAACTATGAGAGGCAAACATCACCTTCATACCAAACTATGAGAGGCAAACATCACCTCATACCAACTATGAGGGACAAACATCACCTCATACCGAACTATGAGGGCAAACATCACCTCATACCAAACTATGAGGGCAAACATCACCTCATACCGAACTATGAGAGGCAAACATCACCATCATACCAAACTATGAGAGGCAAACATCACCATCATACCAAACTATGAGAGGTAAACATCACCATCATACCAAACTATGAGGGAAAGACATCATCGCCTGACTGTAGTCACCAGTCCGTTTGTTCTTATTTGTGCTTGATGAAGGTCTTTTGGTCGAGATGTCGATGTATCCTTTTTTGTACTTACTAAAACTATCTTGCATCAATTTTACATGTTTTTGCCATTTTTGTTCTGTTATATTGCACTATACCACTGTAATACACATCATCAGCATGTGCCGTATTAGCAACGTAAACTGGTTACAATAGACCTTGAACATTCCATGTTATTTCACTTGATATTTGCATTCTATCAGGCTGTAATTTATCAACCTTTTCTCGCATGTGTGGTGCCGGGGCCCACAAGGGAAGCTAAGAATAATACCACTGTGACCTACAATGCATGTCGTAATAGGCGACTGATGTAGTCCCTAGGATTCTTCCTAGTTGATAAAAAGCAGCGCAGAAATCAGATATGGTGGTCTACTTGTAGGCGTATAACTGACACAATGTACAATCGCTCTTAGACTTAGATCCGTCCGAGTGGTTACCGGAGCCCAAATTTGCGGTGTAAAGAACAGAAACCACTGTTACCTGTCACGCATGTCGAAAGAGGCGACTAAGGAGATTTGGCTGAAATCGAATGCACGCGTCTTAAACGTGTAGAAGTCTATGCGTTTAGGGGCCTACCAAACCAATGTGTAACGTATACACGTTCTTGGCAAAGATCAAACATATCACAAAGAAGGATTAAAATTGGTGGTAAAGAACAAACGCAAAGAAGAAAAGGCTCATATCATATACAAATCACACAGAGTTGTTGACAAGTGGTCGATATGGAGCGTTTGAAGAAGAAGAATTCACCTTTTTAATTTTTCTCCCACTTGTGTCTCAGTCTTTCTCTTATGTGTCGTCTCTCATTAGTCACCTCTAATTAGGTTTAGGACAAGATGTTATGTCTCTTTATGTAGTACTAATATGTTAAGCTACTGAAGGACGGCAAGCTTATAAGGGTCACAAATGATGATCCTTTGAAGAGAACAAGAGAGATCCCAAATGAACCAGGAGGTGAAGAGAAGACTCTGGTATTGGACAGGACAAACTTTGAGAAAATAGTAATACATTTTTCTGGAAAGCGAAAGAGAGGAAAGTCTGATAATACACAGAGAAGAGATTTGGAGGCAGAGATTAAAGAGCTTCTCCTCCTTCTTTGCGTTCGTTCTTTACGACCAATTTTAACCACTCTTTGTGATATGTTTGATCTTTGCCAAGAACGTGTATACGTTGCACATTGGTTTGGTAGGCCCCTAAATGCATAGACTTCAACACGTTTAGGACACATGCATCCGATTTCAGTCAAACCTCCTTAGTGGCCTCTTACGACATACGTGGCAAGTAACAGTGGTTCTATTCTTTACACCCCAAATTTGGGCCCCGGTAACCACTCGGGCAGATTAAGGAGCTAAATGTGAGCGTCTGTAGCTGAATCGGTAGTGAGCTCGATCACAACCAAAGCGTACTTGGTTCAAACTCTCCGTCTGACAGTTTGGAAGAAATTCGTTCCCGTGGACTTTTACGAACGGTCAAAATTAGACAACACCGTTCAGAAAGCAATGGTAAACTACTGAACGTATAAATGGTGCCTAGAAAAAAATCAATAATATGTTTACTGTGGTTGATGCGACGTCATGTAAGGGATATGGTACGTTGTTTAAAACGCTAGAAGGCCCGTCTGCCTAGCATGCTCGTAGCGCGTTAGACTACGGATGACAAGACCCCTGTGAGTTCGGGTTCAATTCCGAGGGCTGGCAGAAAAAACCACAGGTTCACCAGATTCAAGGGTTACGATGCCCACGGCACCGAGCTGAAGAGCTGAAAGCTCAAGTGCTTCTTGATCGGGGGAAAAAAAAGCGCTAGAAGGAGCTGAAAAGTAACTAAGGAAATGAAGACTTGAAATGCGTTGGATGAGGGTCTTTGTCCCAATAGGAGTTAGAAAGACACGAGAGAGAGAGAGAGAGAGAGAGAGAGAGAGGTAACGGCAAACTTCTGTACAACAGAACTCTACTGTAAATATGAACATTGCAGCAGTAACAAAGATTTTTACAGATGATAACAGCGTAACAAAATTAAACATTACAATAACTGATAGAACTGTGATATCTTTCGGTAGATAACCCTCTTGTGTTGTCAATGATACTTGACCTAATGTTATCACATGCTTAATATCACATATTTGTGATATGATAAACATTGGCAATGTTTGACTACATGTTTACCAATATAACATGCGTTTGTTTTAACTAGTGACTCGGTCTATTAACCCCGACGTTCTGAATTCGAATCACGCTGCGGACAATTTTGTTGCAAATTGTTTCGCGTTGATTTTTACAAAAGGACGATGGCACCACCCGTTCAAAAAGCAATGGCAAACTACTGAACGTAATAATGCCTAGAAAATCACAAACAGCGTTAAAAGCTGGTGTTGATTCGCAAAGTCCTGTAAAGGATATTCAATTAACTTTTGTTTTTGTTTGTTTTAACAGTAGAGGTTGAGAAGAGAGATCTGAAGATGAAGCATTGATCTCTTAGTCACGGTCTCCCCGTTTAGCTTGGTCATTCTAGTCAGAAATTGCACATTATTTGCCTCTCTCTCTCTCTCTCTCTGTCTTTTTAAAGCTTTCCCTCCCGTAATTTTTGTTAACTCCAGACGCATTTATATTCCAATGTATACTAGCTGAGCCAGTAAACAGGCTTTGTATCATCTTAACAAATACAGCGAGCCAGTATATAGAATCAGATGGACGAAAGAGTTAACCCGGATTGAGGCATAGGCCCTCAACCAACTCATGCCAAGTCTTCCTATCTCTAGCTATCTCCTGCAGTTCTTTCCAGCTTTTCTTTATATTGTTGATCTCAGCCTTCAAATCCCGTCTCCGTGTGTTTCTCTGCCTCCCTTTCTTTCACTGTCCCTGTGGGTTCCAGACAAGGACCCTCTTGTTATATTACCCTCAGGTTTTTCGCAAAGTGTGTCATATCCAGCGTCAGCGTCTTTTTTAACCTCTTGGTTTATTGGAATCTGTCTTGTTCTCTCCACAAGTTCCTCATTTGTGACCCTATCATACCATATCAGTCCCTCTATTCTGAGCAGAAATCAGTTGATGAATGTTTGCAATGTTTGCGTTATTATTTTAGCCGTTCTCCATGTTTCTGATCCATATAGCAGAACTGTTTTACCATTGAAGTTAAACATTCTAATTTTGGTTCTAGATTTGATTTCTTTCAGAGAACAATACAATCATTTACACATATTTTTATACTTTTTTTTTTCTTGGGCCCTTACCCGAGCAGTACTGAAGGGGTGCTCTTACCGTAGTACCGAAGCGGGTGCTTTACCCAGACTGAAGGGGTGCTCTTACCCGGTAGTACCGAAGCGGGTGCTCTTACCCGGCAGTACTGAAGCGGGTGCTCTTACCCGGCAGTACTGAAGCGGGTGCTCTTACCCGGCAGTACTGAAGCGGGTGCTCTTACCCGGCAGTACTGAAGCGGGTGCTCTTACCCGGCAGTACTGAAGCGGGTGCTCTTACCCGGCAGTACTGAAGCGGGTGCCGCACCCGCACATGAACCGGGCAGTTCACCGACATAACATGAAGCGGATGCCCTCATTACTTTTGGCAGTACTGAAGCGTTCTTTACTGACAGTACTGAAGCGGGTGCTTATTCGGCAGGCTACTGAAGGGGCTTTTACCCGGCAGTACTGGAAGCAGTCTCTCTACCTGTGATGGGTTTCGTGGAAGCGGCGTCTTCTTACCCGGCATACAACGGGTGCCAATTAGGCAGCACCGTAAAGGTGTCTTCACCCAGCAGTACTACATTGCGTTTCGCTCCACCCGGCAGCACTGAAGCGGGTTGCTCTGTAGGTAGTATCTGAAGTCAACTATTTACTCCGGAGTTTCTAAGGGTGTCTAAGCCAAGTAGTACTGAAGGGTGTTACCCGTAGCTACAAGCCAGTCCTTTTCATCGGCAGCTACTTGAAGGGGTGTTTACCAGCAGACCGAAGCGGTGCTTCCTTAGCCGGAGCATCTGAAACGCGGTCCGATTCACCGGCAGTCACTAAGTGGGTTGCTACTCTACCCGGCAGTCATTCAATCGGGTCTACTCTAGGCGTACCCGAAGCTGGGTCCTTACCAGGCAGCACTGAAGCGTGTCTCAAATTGGCAGCTATGATACGGGTGTTCATATCGGCAGCCTGAAGCGGGTGCCTACCGGTAGTACGAAGGGGTGCTCTTACCCGCAGTATGAAGGGGTGTTTATCCGGCAGTACTGAAGCGGGTGCTCTTACCGGCAGTACTGAAGCGGGTGCTCTTACCCAGCAGTATGAAGCGGGTGTTTTACCCGGCAGTACTGAAGCGGGTGCTCTACCCGGAGTACTGAAGCGGGTGCTCTTACCCGGCAGCATTGAAGCGGGTGTCTTACCCGGCAGTACTGAAGCGGGTCCTTACCCGGCAGTACTGAAGCGGGTGCCTTACCCGGCAGTACTGAAGCGGGTGCTCTTACCCGGCAGTACTGAAGCGGGTCTCTTCACCCGGCAGCACTGAAGCGGGTGCTTACCCGCAGTACTGAAGCGGGTGCTCTCACCCGGCAGTACTGAAGCGGGTGCTCTTACCCGGCAGTACGAAGCGGTGCTCTTACCCGACAGCACTGAAGCGGGTGCCTTACCCGGCAGACTGAAGCGGGTGCTCTTACCCGGTAGTACCGAAGCGGGTGCTCTTACCCAGCAGTACTGAAGCGGGTGCTTTTACCCGGCAGTACTGAAGCGGGTGCTCTTACCCGGTAGTACCGAAGCGGGTGCTCTTACCCGGCAGTATTGAAGCGGGTGTTCTTACCCGGCAGTACTGAAGCGGGTGCTCTTACCCGGCAGTACTGAAGCGGGTGCTCTACCCGGTAGCTACCGAAGCGGGTGCCTTACCCAGCAGTACTGAAGGGTGCTTTACCCGGCAGTACTGAAGCGGTGCTCTTACCCGGAGTACCGAAGGGGCTGACGGCAGCATTGAAGGGTGTTCCTTACCCGGCAGTACTGAAGCGGGTGCTCTTACCCGGCAGTACTGAAGGGTGCCTTACCCGGCAGTACTGAAGCGGTGCTTTACCCGGCAGTATGAAGCGGGTGTCTTACCCGGCAGTACTGAAGCGGTGTCACCCGGCAGACTGAAGGATCTACCGGCAGTACTGAAGCGGGGGACCAGCACGTAAAAGAACCATTGGCAGTTCACAATTGAGAATAACAGGATGAGAAAACCAATGCCCGGGCAAAATTCATTACAAAAATAAAAATAAAAAATTTCAACAAAATATTTTCTCTATCTTTTAAATTACAACGGAGAAACTCGCGGTGCTATGGAGTTGGTGCACTGAGATCTTCATGTGTAAGAAAAAGATAGGAACGCACATTGTTACAAGTGCAATGATGATGGTCATATCAATCAATCAAACAATCAATCAATCAATCAATCAATCAATCAATAAAATGTTGATGGGGTTTGTGTGAACGTGTAGAGACAGTACTTACTTATCCAGGTATATCCAATCGGGATAGCCAACATTAGGACAGACAGCTGGATAAAAATGGATAGTTCTGTACACTTCATATTCATTGCCATTGTGCCATTCATTCATTGCGTTCTTCTTCTTGCTACGGACACCACATTATGGCATCGCTCTTGAAGCTGTAAGGATTTGTGTAGTAGTGTGTATCTGAAAGTCAAAACAAATATATATTAATTTGTGAGTTTCTAATGGGTATGTCTAAAGCTGAAGAATTTACTTCACTGCACAGGGTTTACCCGATATAGCTATAGCTCAGTCCCTTTCTGCAGAAATGGCACGCTAACTGCTGAGAGTATTATACAAAGCACGAACTCCGTAGCACCAACAACTATCCTTGAAGTCTCTGGAAAAATGCACTCGCGAATATAACGACACGGTACGAATTCGAACTCTGGATCTTCGAATTTCAGTTAATCGATTTGGTTGTTGCTACTACATAAAACAAGATACATCTATTTCATATCTAGGCGATCTAACATCTAGGCGCTCCCACATCTAGGCTTCCTCATATCTAGGCTTCCTCATATCTAGGCGCCACCATATCTAGTTTTTTCTCATATATTGGCGTTCTTATATATACAGGGTGTTCAAGATAATTGCAGCCTGTGAACGGAGCTAATCTGGTATATATGTATGGAAATGGGAAGGTTCAGTTATGACGTAGTATAGGTCAAGGTTGTGTGACGGTGTGTAATTGTAGTGCGGAAGGGGCGATGAACAAATGTGACGTAGGACGAGCTAGTCAGAACCGGTTTAAATAGTAAATAAACAAAACTCAATTTGTACCTGGCAACTTTCAAATTGTCAATGGGGCTGCAATTATCTTGAACACCCTGTATGTATATATATATATATATATATATATATATATATACACACATATGTGTGGGTTTAAAACAATGTAATGGCCTGTCGGTAAGTAAATATCGGTAAGTAAAAGACCGTCAACGCAAAAGATGTATCTCAGAAATAACAGGCGGTGCGCCCGAGTGGTTTCCGGGACCCAAAGGTGTATAGAATAGAGCCACTGTTACCTGCCACGCATGTCGAAAGAGACGACTAAGGAGTTTGGCTGAAATCGGATGCACATGTCCTAAACATGTAGAAGTCTATGCGTTTAGGGGCCTACCAAACCAATGTGCAACGTATACACGTTCTTGGCAAAGATCAAACATATCACAAGAGTGATTACAATTGGTTGTAAAGAACGAACGCAAAGAAGAAGACAGACAGTGAAAAACACTATTTATGTAGCGCACACAAAGGCCCATTCTAGAAATGTCTTATCCTTACGCTGTAAGGCAAAATATGATTTGAGTAAAGAAGAAGAAGAAGAACAATGCCATGTACACAGGTGTTTTTAACACAATCTTGGGAACAATAATAGTGGAGGTTATGAGAGAAAAAAGGTATTAAGAGATGAAATGAAATGAAAATCCTGGCATATTCTTTACAGGACGTAGCCATCAATACAAGTTAACGAATCGTTTATTTTCTAGACACCACTTATACGTTCAGTAGTTTGTCATTGCTTTCCCACGGAATATGAGCGTCTGTAGCTTAAGCGGTAGTGAGCTCGATCACAAACCTTAGCCTACCTGGTTCAAACCCCAGCAAATTCGTATCCGTGGAATTTTTACAAAAGGTAAAAATAGACCTCACCGCTCAGAAAGCAATGGCAAACTACTGAACGTATAAGTGGTGCCTAGAAATATCAACGACTCGTTTACTGTGGTTGATGGCTACGTCCTGTAAAGGATATGCCACGATTTTCATTTCTAAAATCCTACGAATATCGAAATAGGGAAAGACTGCAGTAAAACTTGGTAAATAGTGAAACACGTGCAAACAAAGTACTATAGTTTTACAAAATACTAGATGTTTCATTGTTTCTTTTCCGTTCTATTTCTAGTTTTTATGTGTGTTTTTGTGTTACATTTATTTCGTTATTCGTTTTTATTCCAGATTTTCCTTAGATACGTTTGTATTTGGTCGTCCATTTGTGTTTCATTTTAATTTGTCACTCCTGTTTGTTCGTTTGCTTGATAAAGGCCTTGTTGGTCGAAACGTTGCTGTTTATTGTCACTGTTTCTGTATTTTGTAAAACTATAGTACTTTGTTTGTACGTGTTTCACTAAAATCCTACGGAAACTTGCTTCCAAACTGACGTCCGAGGAGTTTGATCCAGGTACGCTTGGGTTGTGTACCGCTTAAGCTACTAGTTGGTTGTGCTGAAGACATAGATGAGGTAGGAGATTATGAATAAAAAGCCGTGAGAACATACAAGCACTTGATGAAATCATCAGACGAGCTTGAACTAAATATCAACCAAGACAAGATAGTATATATGATCATAACAAGCTAGGAACTGAAAAAGGAAACTATATACATACAAATAGATAATAGGAACTTCTTCTTCTTCTTCTTTCTCGAATCCTGTATGCCTCACAGCGTCAGGTCAGGAAGAGATTTCTAAAACGGGCCTAGTATGCGCTTCGTAGATAGTCTCTTTCGTCGCCTCTGTTATCTCTGAGGTCCATCTTTTGCGTGGCCGGCCTTTTGCTTTGTACCCATTGTATCGGAGCAGCATTGCTCTTTGAGGTGCACTGTCTGGTGGTAATCTGCTTACGTGGCCGAACCATTTAATTTGTTGTTTCTTGATGAAGTCTAGTACTGATGTTGTACCCACTTTTTCCTGATGTCTTCATTTCTCACCCGGTCTCTTCTTGTTACACCCAGCATTCTGCGTAGACACTTCATCTCTGTCGTGACTAGTTTGGAACATCATAAGAATAAAAAGATTGAAGTATTTGGTACGAACTTTATCATCATCATCAAGTAGCTTGCCCCCTCTAGAACATGACTCACATGACAGCAGTCCTGAAAAACTCTCTATTCTGTGCAAATTGACCAGATTCAGCAGCAGTTATTCTCAGATCGTCAATTTCTAGGTCTTCCTCTCATTCTTCTTCCAGGCACCATTCCTCCAAAATTATTTATTCTAGACACTCATGTCGTTTTATGTGACCGAAATATTTAATTTTCCTTGATGTTATGTTCTTTAATAGCCAACTCTCTTTAATATCAAGCTGTTGCAGAACAGAAGCATTTGTTCTTTTCTCTGTCCATGATATTTTAAGTATTCATTGACAGAATAATAACTAAATATTATTCTAAGACAGAATATATATTTAGCTAAAATAATAAGAGAAGAAATAAAGTCTAGAATAAAATCAGTATTCAATCACAGAAGAGTCCTTTGTATATCATGGACAGAGAAGAGGACAACTAGAAATATTCAGAAAGAACTCAAAATCAAAGAAACTGACTGATGCTATAAATAAGAAAGAGAAAATTGAGATATTTTGGACATATAAAAAGACGTGAAGAGCTGGAGAAGACAATCATGGAAGGAGGCATACTGGCAAAGAAAAGAAGAGGAAGACAACGGAGAAGATGGATTCGGATGTAACTGATGGTTTGAACATGACGGCTGCAGAGGCAGGACATTCCGGAGAGAAATTCCGGAGGACTGTTGGGGTGGCAAAGTTCTTCTCAGACAAGCTATTTGATGAAGATGATACAATCATACATTTTTTTATTTTTTTTTCGATCCAGAAGCACTTGAGCTCTTCGGTTCGGTGCCATGGACATCGTAACCCTTCGGTTCGATGCCACAAACACCGTAAATCTGGGAATATGTGGCTTTTTCTGCCATCCCGCGGAATTGAACCCGCACACACAGAGGGATAGTCACCCGTAGTCAACGCGCTACGAACACGCTGGGCAGACGGGCTACAATCAGGAAATAAGGTACACATACTTTGACCTACAACACTTGTTGAAATCAAAGTAACCGTTCTGTAACACCAAGATCACAATATACAAAACTGTAATAAGACCAATGGTTCCCTATGGATCTGAAACCCGAAGTACACAAAACAAGATAAACCACACACTATTACAGATTTTTGAAAACCATCTTAAGACGAATGTTTGGGTCCAAAAGGATGAAAATAATGAAGAATAGAAATGCGAAACAATAAGGACATTTTTTAATTTGTTAAAACCACCATTAACGTCTTCTTCTATTGTTCGTCTGTTATGACTTCAGGCGTACTCAGGGCTCCTAGTACAGCGCTTCTAATTGATTTTTGCGTGAAGGCATGCTTTCCTTTTTTATCTGTGTCTCCCACCATACAGGTGTGCCGTCTCCGATTTCAGCGGTCAAATCTGTAATAAGATCAATGGTTCTATATGGATCTGAAACCTGGAGTACTACAAAACACGATACACCAAACATAATTACCAACTTTTGAAAACAGTCTTACGACGAATGTTTGGGGGGCGACTAAGAGGCGACTAAGGAGGTTTGGCTGAAATCGGATGCACATGTCCTAAACGTGAGAAGTCTATGCGTTTAGGGGCCTACTAAACCAATGTGCAACGTATACACATTCTTGGCAAAGATCAAACATATCACAAAGAGTGATTAAAATTGGTTAAAAAGAACGAACGCAAAGAAGAAGAGTTATGAAAGTAGTCTTGTTATACATTATTCTCATCAATATTCAACTTATAACTTTCAGTCCACCAACCTTTGAGTCTATAGTTTTCCTTGAAAAACTTCAGCCTGTTCCAGGAAATTCGAAATACACATTAAACACTTGTTAGTAAAACCTATCGTCAAAAATACGTCCACAAATAATACTTTTACAAACACGGAAACTTTTCACAGATTATAACAAAGTTCTTGAAGTTGAGAGAATATGCTAAGTCACAATTTTAAACTCATCAACGACATGTATATCGTTCTCGTTCGTACATGCTTCCATGAAACTGACTAAAGTACCAGCAAACTAAGACGAACTAACAGTTCATAGGTTATTCTCTCCCTTTGTTTAAGAAGATTAGAAACACACAGCGTGTAACATGAAACCGGTCATTTTGGTTACTGCTACACAGTAAGCACACATCAAAGCTATTATCAGTGACTACAGACATACACTAATACATATATCTTAGTCATGGTTTATTCAACCACATACAATGACAGTGATATGTTGTGTACAAAAGATAACACTTTTGTTTCAAATCTAGTATTAAAACATATATATATATAAGGACATGCTCGTATCAACAGATATATATTATGTGATAAAGGTATGAAGTGCAGTGGCGGCTCGTCATTAAGGACCAGAGGGGCCGGCCCCACCAAAAATAATGTGTAACGTGTATTTATTGTTTAATAAATTAAAATATAACCTAACCCAAAGCCATGATTTTCCCGAAAATTTGAGTCTGGCCCCACCAACAAAAACGATCACGAGCCGCCACTGATGAAGTGGACAGGTACCGAAATTTGACAATAACAATAAATAAGAACAGGCGATAACACCACCTGAAGATTAGTGTTATGAGAATAAAAAAAAGTGGTTGAGAAGGAAGAAGGAACACAGATAAGTATTTCACATGGCATGACATTTGAACGCAAAACTAATTCAAGACATGATCTATTGCATAATATGATAACAAAACTGTCACATGCACAATAAAATCAGGAAGTTTTTTTCGTAACGTATAATTTATTGATATATTAGATTAAAATCAAGTACATGCTTGCTGGTGTAGACGATCCCTCTCTCTCTCTGTCCATGGCGCAGCTAACCAGTTCTGACGCCGATCTTTTGACGAACATCGATGTCAGTTCATCCAACATCTTTCCCCTCTGCCTTCCATGATATCTTCTACCCTGAATTTTAACTGCTGTTACCAACTGTTCTAATCCTCATCCTTTGTATTGAGTAACTTTTTTTTATATCTTTTCTTTGCTGTTAAAAAAAAGTTTAAAAGCCGAAAGATTGACTTCATTGCACCGGGTTTTATCGAGAGTATTGCACAAAGCACTCCGTAACTCCAGCAACAATTCTAGGGGTCTCTGGAAAAAACTGCATTCGTGAACAGAATGACGCGGTCCGGACTCGAACCCACGACCTTCGACTCACAAGGCTAAGGGCTTAACCACTTAGCCACAGAGACCCCCTAGTGCTGTAGTGTATCCTATGTTGCTGATGAAATACATTCTTTCCTTTTCTTTTTATTTCTGTATCCCCTTATATTCTTTTCAACTAGCCTGACAGCTTTATTGAATTTGTAAAGGACTTTAACAAAGACGTTAAGCAGCACAGACCAGTTCATTATACAGGGTGTTCAACTTAAAAGCAGCCCCAGTGATAAATAGAAATTTGCCAGGTACGCATTGCATCTCCGTCTATTTACTATTTAAACCGGTTCTGACTAGCTTGTCCTATGTCACATTTGTTCATCGCCCCTTCCCGCACTACAATTACACACCATCACACAACCTTGACCTATACTACGTCATAACTGAACCTTCTCATTTCCATACATATATGCCAGATTAGCTCCATTCATGGGCTGCTTTTAAGTTGAACACCCTGTATTTCGCCTGCGTACCGGACACTGCACAGACCAAACAGACACTTACATAGACTAGGAATAAATCAAACAGCTCTCGTCAGTGTCAGCAGATGAAACAGACACCGTTGCATGTCCTGCAAGACTGTCCTTTCCTGTGTGAGCTGAGAAGCAACATGTGGCCACACTCAGTCGACCTAAAAACTAAGCTTTGTGGAAACTTGACAGACCTGACGCTGATAAACAGTTTGTGGTCCACAGTAAACTAAGCGCATGAACATAGATTGCTGAAGAAGAATAAGAATGTGTATTGTGTCATTCTGTCTCTTTTGTATTAGACTAAAGTTATTTTTTATGGGCCAACCTAAACTTTTCTTTTGTTTCTTAATTTTACGGTGTTGTAATGTTTTTGTAACATTCAGCTTCTTTGTGACACTCAGCTTCTTTGTGACATTCAGCTTCTTTGTGACATTCTGTGACATTCAGCTTCTTTGTGACATTCAGCTTCTTTGTGACATTCAGCTTCTTTGTGACATTCAGCTTCTTTGTGACATTCAGCTTCTTTGTGACATTCAGCTTCTTTGTGACATTCAGCTTCTTTGTGACATTCAGCTTCTTTGTGACATTCAGCTTCTTTATGACATTCCGCTTCTTTGTAACATTCAGCTTCTTTGTGACATTCAGCTTCTTTGTGACATTCAGCTTCTTTGTGACATTCAGCTTCTTTTGACTTTCCCGCTTCTTTGTGACATTCAGCTTCTTTGCGACATTCAGCTTCTTTGTAACATTCAGCTTCTTTGTGACATTCAGCTTCTTTGTGACATTCAGCTTCTTTGTGATTCAGCTTTGACATTCACTTTATGACTTTCTTTGACTCATCTTCTTGGACATTCAGCTTCTTTGCGACATTCAGCTTTTTGACATTCATCGCATTCAGTTTTGCGACATTCAGCTTCTTTGTGACTTTCAGCTTCTTTGTGACATTCAGGTTCTTTGCGACATTCAGCTTCTTTGTGACATTAAGCTTCTTTGGGACATTCCGTTTTTTTTACTAAAAATAAATCAGGACATGTAAACAAACTAAGCAATGAATAAACTGTTTATAATTACATATATATAATTTCCTGGGCGATAAATGTGATCTTGTCTTTAGTAGTTCTGCATTTTCGGAAACAAGCTAACATGTATTCTCAAAGATGTTTTTCTTTCAGATGCCACGTATATATTCCTCAAAGTGCCGTTTCGTCTTCTTCATCTGTGCGTTCGTTCTTTACGACCAATTTTAATCACTCTTTGTGATATGTTTGATCTTTGTCAAGAACGTGTATACGTTGCACATTGGTTTGGTAGCCCTAAACGCATAGACTTCTACACATTTAGGAAATGTGCATCCGATTTATCCAATCCTCATTAGTCGCATTTTACGACATGCGTGGCAGTTAACAGTGGTTCTATTCTTTACACCCTAGATTTGGGCACCGGTAACCACTCGGTCGTTACATAGGACCTTAAATAGTTTCTCCACACCGCTCTGTCCTGGGCAACTTGTTCGATCTCTTCCATGGAATTGAATCCTATATTTCTTGCCTCCCAGCAAAGTTCGTTTTAAGGTTTCTCTAGTGCGTCTTCCCTTTCTTCAGCACTTTACCTCCCGTATTAATGCCTGCTTTGATATTCTTTGATCATTTCTTCTCAGAGTATGCCCATTTTATCTCAATCTTCTCCTTCTTATAACAATTATACATTACTAGTCGCTGACTAGAAATTTCTTTGATTTCATAACTTCACCTGAATTCGTCCCATTTTATGTTTATTATTTGTTGCAGACATCTATTTGCAAATGCATTCAACTTACTTTCTATATATTTAGTACCAACTCCATCTGGTATATGTTAGGATTGATACAACACTGGAACTGAAAATTCTTAATTTAGTTTTAAAACTATATAACTTGCAGCTCCATATTGTATGTAGACCCTTCAAATCTGATGTCATCTTGACAATTCGTAGCACAACTTCATTTTTAACATTTGCTGTGCAATAAAATTGCTACCCAAACAGGTGAACTGTTTGTTATTTTGTCATTTTGGATAAGTTTGAATAGATAACACAATATATTTGCATTTACTTTGTTATATTCTTTATTCCAAACTAGTTGCTGATTGGTAGTGGTAAGTGTTAACAATTTCTTATCTCAATACTAGACCAGGAAGAACTGATATCAGATTAAAATATTTCATATTATCAAAGGTTAATAACGCCCCACTAATTTGGTCAGAGTACGGTATGCAGTTAGATAAGCTTATATATATGCTTTTGAATATAAGTGTTACAGAAGAGTCCTTCGTATATCATGGACAGAGAATAGAACACATAGATCTACCTAGAAAGAACTCAAAATCAAAGAAAACTGGCTAATGCTACAAATTAGAAAGAGAAAATTGAGGCATTTTGGACATATAAAAAGACACTAAAGACTGGAGAAGACCAGCATGGAAGGAGGCATACCAACAAAGAGAAGAAGAGGAAGACCGCGGAGAAGATGGATTCAGAATGTAACTGATAGTTTGAACATGACGGCTGCAGAGGCAGGACATCTGGCCTATGAGAGAGAAATTCCGGAGGACTGTTGGGGTAACAAAGATCTGCTCAGGATATGCTATTTGATAATGATGATGACGGTATATTGTTAGATAAGCGGACGGTAAAAAAATATGAACAGAGAAAATATGAAAATATGAAAAATATGAAAATTTGAAAATGTAAACTAACATTTGTCATTTTTATTAACATTAAAATTTTCGGTTGAACACCGTATTGTATGCAATGAACCTTTTCATGTGTTATTCTCACTGTGGAATACCGGGAAATGAAACAGCAGACCGACTGGCCAAGGAAAGTGCTGCAGAAGAGCAACCGGATGTGCCAGTTACCTACCACCAAAAGAAAAGGATGATTAAATCAATCAGAAAGCCACAAATACCAACACAAGATGGCAACTATAATATGAGCAGATTAGAGCAAATTGTCATTCTGCGCCTTATAACAGGGCAAAATCGACTCCGCAGCCACATATATACAAAATTCAAGATTGACAATTCAGCCATGTGTACATGTGGGCAGGCTTCAAGATTGCCCCGAATATAATATACTGAGGCAAACTCACTGGCCTAGTAAAACAACACTCGGCAGAAAACTAAACGGACCTTTCTGTGAGCTACAAAAGACAGTGAAGTTTATTCAAGAGACAATATTGAATGTATAGACAATATTTCAAGCGAATGAAAGGAAGGATACAAGAGACAATATTGAATGTATAGACACTATTTCAAGCGAACGAAAGGAATGAGTTATCACTTTCACTCCATAATATTTTTTAACATCCAGTCACATTATCTTTTCAATGCATACTAAATTAGCCAGTAGACTGGCTTTGTGTAACCTTAACAAATACGGCGAGCCAGTATTTGGGATCAGAACGGCGAAAAGGTTAAGTTATGTTATGTTATGTAATCGACGTCATGGCACATTGGGCATTCCCATTCATGCCCCGTCCGCTTCTGCAGCAGTCATCTTAAAGTGCACTTACTTACCGTACCTATAAGAAGTTGATTAGTATATTTTCTCTCTCTACCAGGAAGACGACACTGCCTGGCACGTCCAAACTCAACTCCTAATTCTCGCACTCTTCCCAGAGTCTGAGACTCGCCCATATCACATAAATGAGCTCGTAACGCATTGATGACATCGGCTCTGTCCATACTTCTGCCAGCTTGAGTCTGGGTATTGTTTGCAAGAAAGTCAGCACGTTCGTTACCCTGCATTTCAGCATGTCCAGGTGTGTACAGCCACGCCAGTGTCTTAAGATGTAATATCTTCAAATGCTGCCCACCAAATCCGCGGCAGACTTCCAGATTCAATCCTTTGAAGCATATTAATCGAGTCTGAAAAGATAATCGTATGGGTGGCCTGTTGCTCAGCCACCCACCAGATAGTCCTGGAGGCTCATTCGCGAGTATCTGATATAATATATTTTTGTTAACTATAGCTAAAAATGGGGATCCTTCGCTGTTTACCAACAGCGCTTCACAGCTAACACGATACAGATGTATCAGAGAAACGACCTAGAGCAAGGTAGGAGCGAAATGGTACGATCAGTCGTTAGACACTGCTGGAGATATTGCGAAGGAGATCGGAGTACATATGGACATGTCCGGATGGCAATGAAGATATTCCAAACTGAAACAGAACATTGATTGTGTAATTCTTATTCTGTTGATCAGGTTGTCAGTTGTCGCCGTGTGCAAGTATGTTATAAAACTTCATTGTTTGTTTAGCTTCTCAGCAGTCAATGGAATTTTCAGCATTATTCTGAACAAACACACATCTGTGATCTACCCTCGATCGTCTTGATTATTTGTTTATTGTCCATAATACATTTCTTAATCTCTGTTTAACATTATATTATGAAGCAATCTAACTGTTAGCATGGGCGTCCCACAATATTTTTGTCAGGGGGGAGAGGGGTTAAAAAAAATTTTAGTTGGTATTTTACTAGGACTTTGAGAAAAAATGATCATCGAATATAAACGCAGGCATTGAAGAGGAATGCAAAGGGTTCGAGAAAGGCAGGACGACCTAGGGAGACCCTCAAACGAACGTTGCTGAAAGAGGCAAGAAATATCGGTCTTAGTTCCATGGAGTAGATTGAGCGAGTTGCCCAGGATAGATCGATATGGAGAAATTGCTTGCAGGCCTATGTAACGTATAACGGTACGAGAGAAATTGTTATTTTAATTTTACTAGGCGGAAATGGAGAAGACCAGTTTCAGATTTCGATTGTGAGCTCCATGATCCATGTATAGAAATATTAACTGCTTATTAGTGTTTAAACCATAATTAGTTGGCAATCGCCCGAGTGGTTACCGGGGCCCAAATTTAGGGTGTAAAGAATAGAACCACTGTTACCTACCACGCATGTCGTAAGAAGCGACTAATGAGGTTTGGCTGAAATCGGATGCATGTGTCCTGAACGTGTAGAAGTCTATGCGTTTAGGGGCCTACCAAACCAATGTGCAACGTATACACGTTCTTGGCAAAGATCAAACATATCACAAAGAGTGATTAAAATTGGTCGTAAAGAACGAACGCAAAGAAGAAAAAGTTGGCAATAGCCAATCAGAATCTTTTATTTAAAACATTCATTTTTGCAGCGGAGGGGCGCACTATGCCCCCCACCCCCTTCAACCTCCTTGTCCTCACACGTGGACGCATATGACTCTTAGATTATCTCCTACAAGGAAGCCTACGCTATGTTGTACCAGATAAGGACTAAAATAAATACACGATATACACGGAAGTCAAGCTCTGAACCGATTGTGTATGACCTGCGATTGCTGTTTGTTCATATTTACACACACCATTGTAGTAGACAAGTTAAATTAGCAGGTCATATTCATTTATTTATGAAAGGTTAAAGGTAAACATACACGGAAGAACAATAAATACCATAAGATACGTGAATGATAATATAATAATAGCCGTCCAACGCAAGCGATGATGATACCAGTCTCAGACGTGCGCTGCTGCACCTCTCTGGTGTGTGCGGAGATAACTGTAAAGGCCAATCCTAGAACACAATCCCCTACCACAGGTGGGGCATACATGATCAAGGGCAGATATGTGCGTGTTGTGTGTTCTGTCTTTTCGCGCAGCTCGTTTTCTTTGTGCCTCAACGGCACGATGATTCTCAGTTATGCGGGTTCCTCTTGTGTTGTTACAGCGCCACATTTGGCGATCTTGCGCAAGGGATTTCCAGCACATGGTGTCTATATTGTAGCATTTCAGAAACACTTTAAGAGTGTTTTGAAGGTTTTGTCCACCAGCAGAATGTCTGCCCCCTTCAAGTTCGCCATACATCAACTGTTTGGGGATGTGAATGATGCGATAATGTTAGCAGACAATCAGACAAAATTACAAGAACTATTAGAACTTCTTCTTCTTCTTCTGCCAACGTTTTCAGATATCGATTTGTAAACTTAGTAGTAAAGTAGTTAGTTAAAGCCGAAGAGTTTTTAAGCCGAAGGATGCCCGTCTGCCCAGCGTGTTCGTAGCGCGTTGGACTACGGGTGACAAGCTCCCTGTGAGTGCGGGTTCAATTCCGCGGGTCGGCAGAAAAACCACAGGTTCACCAGATTCACGGTGTTCGTGGCAACGAGCCGAAGGGTTACGATGTCCATGGCACCGAACAGAAGAGCTGAAAGCTCAAGTGCTTTTGGATCGGTTAAAAAAACCCGAAAAACAATCGAAGGATTGACTTCATTGCACCGGGTTTTACCCCATATAGCTCGGTCCCTCTCCGCAGAAATGGCACGCCACCTGCCGAGAATATTGCACAAAGCACGAACTCCGTAGCTCCAGCAACAATTCTATGGTCTCTGGAAAAGATTTCACTCGTGAACAGAACTGCGCGGTCCGGATTCGAACCCACGACCTTCGACTCACAAGGCAAAAGGCTTAACCACTTAGCCAAAGAGACACCCTAAAGTAGTTAGTGATCAACCGTTCATGTACATCTCCATATAGCTTGTCTTAGACTGATAAGGGGATTAGTCATATAATTTCTCTTTATTCATTGTATGTAGGACATTCTTGCAGTATGTGTCAGTCTCTGTCAGCTTGCTGGTGCCACATATACATATGTCAGAAGAGCCTATTTTATACTTGTTAAACAGATGGTACCTCAGTCTATTGTGCACTGTTCGTAGACAAAAAATGACACCGTGTTCTTCTCTACTGAGTTGGTGGTATGCATCATCTTTATCATGACAGGGGTGATCTCTCACCATTTGTTCTTGTAGGCCATCTGTATCCGGTATGACATAAGAGGAAGTATAAGTATGGACTATTAGAACAAGTAATGAGGTCGCTGATAGGTGAGTACAATAACAAGCTGTGTTAGTGACCATGTGTCGGGGAATTCCCGGGTTCAAGACCAGCTTGGGCCGCCCAAAAATCTCGGTGTGCTCAAGTTATGTATATCTTGGACATATAATAACAGAAGATGGCAGATTTGAAAAGGATGGTCAGAAAAGAATAGGAATTGCTCAGTACAGATTAAACAATATGAAAAATGTGCTTGTACGATTAGATCTAAAGAAATAATTTGGAAAGGCGGAGGAGTTGTGTGTGTGTATGTGCTTGCTCTAAATTTCTTCTTCTTCTGCATCTCGATCGTTCTTTTCGGCCATTTTGATAATTCTTATTGTGATATATAAACAGCCTACACCAAGAACGGGTGTGATTCGTCACATCTTCAACGCCATTTGTAGCTCTGATGCTTATCCTTCGGCGATGTGTCCGGTTTCAGCCAGCGTTTACTGGGTTCGCTCTCCGTCAGCCTTTGGCTGTCCCCAGCCGACATGCAAGGCAGCAGGCTTCTCTAAATTTATTTTGCTTGGCTCAGCGACCAGGGTGTATAGTAATGTTCTATTTACTATGGGAATTGTGGAGGATTGGGAAGGGAGGAAGGGGGGTGTTTGGTCAAAATTGCCTGGTGGGCCATCATTGACCCGCAGGCCGTAGGTTGTCTATCCTTGAATTATTCGGCGCCATCAAATATTCCCCAGAGGTTATTTTCATACTTGGGCTCCATGTATAGAAATATTCATTTCTTATCATTGTTAAAACGATAGTTAGTTAGCAACAGTCAATCACATTGTTTTATCAAAAATCAATTTTCAAAAGAAAGGCATTTGTCACCCCTTAATACAGTGTGTTCAACTTAAAAGCATTCATTCATTCATTCATTGGCCTCTTTGTCTCAGGAGACAATAGGTGTTGCGTCCGTAGTATGTTCTGTGCTGAATCACAACGTTTCATGTGGCTGTAATGGCCTATTCTGGAGTGGCAATCCTTGCCACAGTTGCTGCAGGTAAAACTGGAGACTGGAGCCGATGCATGGGATGTTCTCTCTGCCCTCTGTTTTGTCTCCACTTAAAAACAGCCCCAGTGATAAATAGAAATTTGCCAGGTACGCATTGCATCTCGTCTATTTACTATTTAAACCGGTTCCGACTAGTTTGTCCTACGTCACAT
This sequence comes from Arion vulgaris, assembly GCA_020796225.1. NCBI lineage: Eukaryota > Metazoa > Mollusca > Gastropoda > Stylommatophora > Arionidae > Arion > Arion vulgaris. The sequence continues at coordinate 38,519,318 of CM036767.1, forward strand.
TTGTTCATCGCCCCTTCCCGCACTTCAATTACACACCATCACACAACCTTGACCTATATTACGTCATAACTGAACCTTCCCATTTCCATACATATATGCCAGATTAGCTCCATTTACAGGCTGCTTTTAAGTTGAACACCCAGTATAACGTATGGACTCATATGCCCCTCTTATAAAGTGTCAACTATGTTTGTTGTGGCTAGCCGTGTCTGTTGTTTGAGGCAGGTGCTTATGGGAAATTATATGCAAAGGTCATGACCATTTGATCCGTCTACCAGTGTGATAACTTTGACGTGTGTTTTGACGTTTGCAATTTACTGTTTACTTATATTCTCACACTATTTAGGTTGCGCGTTTTGGAAATATATCATCATCATCAGGTGCCGTGCCGGCTGGCGTAGGCGATAATGGATCTACATAATCTCTGTCTCTGGTGTTTGCTATCATCTCAGATGTTGACGTTCTTTCATGCCATGAAGTCAGGCTATCCAACATTTTCTCTCTGTCTTCCTCTGTCTCTTCTACCATCGACTTTACCGGTTGTTACAATGTGCTCTAAATCTCCCTTCCTTATCACATGTCCAAAAATTGATGACTGCCCCTTTCTTATATTGATGATAAGCTTTCTCTGCTTCTTGACCTCATTCAACAACTACACATTTGTCATTTTAGCAGTTCATGAGATTCCCATCATTCTTCTGTAAAACCCCATCTCTATGACCAGCAGAGATTTTTCGATCTGTTTGTTTATTGTCCATGACTCGCATCCGTATGTCTGTATTGGTTTTATGTAGCACTCTATAACTCTCATTCTGATATCAATTGACAATAACTTGTTGCATATAATGCTTCTCGTTTTCTGGAACGCTGTTTTGGACTGCCCTATTCTGCTCTTTATTTCTGATCTGCCATCTGATGTTACCAGGACTTCGAGGTATTTAAATTGCTGTACTTGTCTTAGATCAGTCCCAGTTACTGTGATGGTGCATTTTGTCAAGGTCTGCTTTTTTATATGGTCATAACTTCTGTCTTCTTAATATTTAAACTGAATTTTTTGTTATAACTTTCTGTCCCCTCCTTATCAACTAGTTTCTGGAGCTCTATTTTATTTCTTGCTATTGAGACAGTAAAACACGTAATCACAAAGTACTGTAGTTTTACAAATTACAAAAACAATGACAAAATACAGCAACGTTTACCAAAAAGGCCTTTATCAAGCAAACGAACAACAGGAGTGACGAATTTTAAAAAAATATGGACGACTACATACAAACGTTTCTAATGAAAATCTGGTAATAAATACGAATAATGAAATAAATGTAAAACAAAAACACATAAAAACTAGAAATAGAAAAGAAGAGAAACAATAAAAAATCAAGTAAATATATAACTTGAATACATGCAACATATGCACATATAGATTACAAAGCATGAGAAGAGAAAGTACTAAGAAGCATAGGAATGTAATACGTTGAGCCCACTTGGTCGTAAGGTACCATACAAAGAAATCAATCGATTCTCCAGAGCAAATCGACTGCCATCATCCGAGGAACATGATCGGATGGCTGTGACCTGGACATCGTGAGCTCCTAAATGGCCAGTATCATTGAAATGGGTGGCTACAGGGTCACAGAGCATTGGCGTATGTCGCGCAAGTGTTAGGAGAATCGGTCACTTAGTCTCTTCGCTGTCTCGCCGATATAAGCCTTGTTACACCGCGTACAGACAATGGCATAGATAAGATTACGGGACTCGCACGTGAAACCATCTTCAATAACAAACGTGGCTAAAGGAAAAGATAAAGTACGCGTCTGTATCACATAAGCACACGTGTTGCAAGGTCGACGGCCCCACTGGACAGTGCCAAAATGAGTCTGTATATTGGACTTAAGGCGACTGTGTACAAACATATTCTTAAGACTTCTGTCCCGTCTGTAAGCCACCAAATGATAGTTGGGAAAGACAGAACGGGTCTCAGGATCTGACTTAAGGATAGACAGATGACGGAATAAAACATTTTTCACCAGTGAACTATGGGGGTGGAAAGTTAAGATAAGTTTTAGTCAGAGTTAGTAGTCCTATGCTGGCTGGTAAGGGCCTGCTGGCGAGTAATTTTCTGAACTCGATGCATGGCAGATACAAGCACCTTCTCCGGGTATAGGCGCCTGCGGAAGAAATCAAGCATCTCGCGAGATCTATCAAGAAAATCATCGTCCTCGCTACAAAGGCGACGAAGGCGCAAGAGCTGCGAGAATGGCAAGAGTCACGACAAGCCTGGGAATGGGAAGAAGTATAAAGGAGAAAACTATGTGCATCAGTAGGCTTCTAATTTACTGATGTAGTGATAGTGGATCTATTCTAAAGCATCCTGCTGTGTAAGAACAGATGCAGGAAACTCAGACTGGTTCACAGTCAATTCGGGTGTGAAGCAGGGCTGCGTTATGTCACCTATGCTTTTGGGATAGCTATAGAGTGGATCATGCGCAAATGCACCCAAGATGATCAACTAGGCATCAAATGGCTTAATAACAGCAGACTATTTGATCTTGACTTTGCCAATGACGTGGCCATATTGAATTCAACCACACAAGCAACCCACAAACTAACGAGCAATCTTTGCACACTTGCAGAACAGGTTGGTCTCCAGATTAATTCTGCCAAGACCAAAATTATGGACCTCACAAACTCGACAGACAACATCGTAATAAATGGCCAAACACTGGAGAAAGTTGAACATTTTACATATTTGGGTAGTAAAGTGTCAAACAACGGAGACACGATGAAAGAAATAAACTCTCGTATTGCTATAGCAGCTAGTGCCTTCACTAAATTAACGAATATCTGGCAATCTCAAGACCTTAGTACATGCACAAAAGTTAAATTATTTAGGTCATGTGTGATTCCTGTACTGACCTACGGTTGTAAAAGTTGGAAATCAACAAAGAAAATTGATAAGAAACTGGACAGCTTTGAGAATAAATGTCTCCGAAAATTATTAAAAGTAAAATGGAGTGATTTCGTTTCTAACAACACAGTGAGAGATAGAACACACCAACAACCCGTATCAAATATTATAAGAAAACGAAGGTGGAAATATTTAGGTCATGTTCTTAGATCAGACGAAAAGAGACTAAATCGACAAGTCCTTATGTGGTCACCAGTTGGTAAAAGAAAACGTGGAAGACCAAAGACCACTCTTCGAAGAACCATCCAACAAGAAAGTAAACTATTGGGATGTAAAACCATACAAGATCTCCAACTGCTAATAACGAACCGCATCACATGGAGATCTAAAACCTCTGCCCTATATGCCGCCTTTGGCACGAAAGGAACAAACTAACTAACTAAGTGATAGTGGATAGGTATATGGTGATAGTAATGTCAAGAAGGGTGGCGTCTGTGGCCTAGGGGATAGTGACTCGGTCTATTAACCCCGTCGTTTTGAGTTCGAATCACGCTGTGGACAGTTTGGTTGCAAATTGTTTCGCGTGGATTCTTACAAAAGGACGATGACACCACCCGTTCAGAAAGCAATGGCAAACTACTGAACATAATAATGCCTAGAAAAATCACAAACAGCGTTAAAAGCTGGGGTTGATTCGCAAAGTTCTGTAAAGGATATGCAATTAACTAACTAATGTCAAGAAAGTTGACACAAGTAATGGAGATGTGAGAAGTAAAACGGATAGAATGGTTGAAAACATTAATGAAATTTATGAAGCATGACAAATCGGCTTCAGGAATATCAGTAATGCCAATACAGTCATCAATGTATCTGTGATAGACAGACGGAAGGGGCCATCATATGTAGTCCATACTAGGTGTTCAAGATAACCCATGAACAGACAAGCATAACTAGGTCCCATTTTAGTGCCCATGGCGACCCCACTGATCTGCTCAAAGAATAGGTCATTGAACTGAAAGGATTTGAGAGTGAGAACTAGTTCCGCAAGACGAAGGAGAGCAGAAGTTGACACAAGTGGGTTAGTTCTCCTATTGAGAAAGAACTGGAGAGCTTTAATGCAGTCAGGATGAGGTATAGAGGTGTACAATGAGCACACATCAAGGAGGAAGAGACAGTATGTTCTCTCGGGTAGCAACTCAATGGAAGAAAAAACAGACAAAGCGTGGTTCGTATCTTTCAAAAATGAAGGGAGTGTGGTGACTACGGGATTAAGGATACTGTTAAGGAATTCGGAGATGTGTTCCGTAGGGCAAGAGCAAGCAGAAACCATCATAAGACAGTATCATCAGCGTTATCTCAGGTTTCTTATGGTATGCCTTTCTACAGCTATTCCAGCAATATCCTTTATATATGTAAATATTTTTGTAAAATATTTAAACGATAACAATACTAATGGGAAAACAAGTCCCCAAAAATTGCTCAAAATAGATTAGTTTAGTCGCTAGTTCTCGCAAAGCGAAACCACTAGCAATTTTTCGTCGAACCCAGATTGAGAAACAATGCATGCTAGACTATACACTAAACATTTCATCACGTATTGTTTTCACACACATTATTTGCTTGAAATATTGATTAAGTGTGATAAACATCCGTTTATTTTCTAAGGGAAACAATGATTGGTTATTTATAGCAAATTTAATATTATAATAAATGTGGTGCACTCAACTAATTAACATAACTTCACTCTTGCCGCTTGCAGTTTTTAACTGTTACAACTGCAAGTACAAACATGTCAACAATAATAAGCAACTTCTGCAAAGATGAAATCACAATTTGTACATAGTACAGTTGCCTACATTGTTGAGTATAGGTGTACAAACTAAGATCATGGTACAATCTATTACATATTAAAACATTTGTACAGCTCATTTACACAGTTGTACACATTTTGAAAGCTTTTATGTAGGTCTGATGTACACTGTCATGATTTTAAAAAATTTAACTATAAGTTATCGAAAAAGGCGGAAGACTTAGACTGTAACTATAACTATAACTGTTATAACACTCGACTCATCTGATTCGTCTAATTATAGTTATCGTCATTGATGATAATGGTTGTGTCATTAAAATAAATAACTCCATATTACATTCATTCATAATAAGCAATTCTAGTTTATGTTATCTCTTATTGTTATCGTTTTAGATAATAAATAATGTAGTTTAGTTTTTAATGTTTCAATTCATGTGAGACGTAACATGGTTTAACAACAACTTAAACAAGGTGCTGAAAAAAACCATATCTGTGCTTTTGAATACATATATTACACAGGACACAGAGTATAGTGTATACCATGAACAGAGAAGAGAACAAGTAAATATATCTAGAAAAAAACTCAAAAATAAGAAAACTGGTTGATTCCACAAATAGGAAGAAGAAAATTGAAGTATTTTGAATCTATTAAAAAAAAAACAAGAAGGGCTTGAGAAGACAATTATAAAAGAAGGCATTCCTGCAAAGAGAAGATGAAGACCACAGGAAAGATGGATTCAGGATGTGGTAGATGATTGTAATATGGAGGCAGAAAATCTGGTCCATGAGTGGGAAAAACTCAGAAGGAATGTTCTTATTAACTCCCCTTGAGGCATAAGTGTGATCTGATAAGTTGGCGTTTCCATTGTAGCTCCTCTGTGACCCTAATTTGTTATGGCTTTATTATTATTATATTAGCAACCCACTTTAAAAGTACGAACCATCTTGGTGAACTGGACATTAAGATCACAGTCATCGGATGGTGTTTCACAGATGGAGTTTCACTGATGATTGTTGTAAAATTGCTGTACAAATTTACTACATATTTCTCTATGGTACCTTTTAGCTAGAGCCGATGTAGGGCGGTTGTTAGTGAACTCGCTTCTTAGGCTAGTGGTCCGTGTTCAAATCCACAGTGGGTGTGGAATATTTTTCCGACCGCAATGGCTCTCAGGTCGACCCAGCCTCAATTGGGTACCAGGAAAAGCACTGGGAAGTAAAGGCGGCCTGTGCAATGTTGACCACATCACCCATCATGCTCCAACGTTCAGTGAAAAATACGGGCCTCACACCGTATTACCCAATATACCTCAAGGTATATTCAATTGCACTATGGAATTGAACCCGGAACAACCGCCTAAGAAGTGAGTTCACTAACAACTATGCTACTGCAGCTCTGTTTACTTCATTGCTAAGGCCATATAATAACAATTTAAATTGTTAAAATGTTCATCACAGATTTGATGCATCCAAAATGATGGAGGATTTACATCACATTTATGTCAGACTTTGCAAGGATCATCACATCGATCCTCAGGATTGTGTGTTGGAGAAACTGAAAAGGTGGTTATAAAATTATTTGATTTACTCTGTTCCAATACATGTTTTTTTCTTGTTATCAATTATTTTTATGTTACTCTCCATATTGTTTTCACATGTCAATTAACAGTTATTTGAGGACTAGCATCACAGCACTCCAGACATGTCCATAGGTGCCACGCTCCACGCCTAAACAAATCCAGTAGTGTCCAGCGGCCCAACACACCAGTTCAATGTTTATTAATTAATCTTTTTGTATTTTTGGTATATCATTCTTTTGTGCTGTATCAATATTGACACCCATCTCAATCTGGTCAGCGACTGGGATTCACAACCCTGAAACTCTTCTGTTTGAAAAGACTCTTTCAATGTGTTAAGAATGTCATTTCGATCCATTGAAACCTCCTCTGATATTATACCCGTGCCAGCAAATCTATCACTGCGCTAATTAACCCCAACTCTGTGCCCAGAGACGAAAATGAAGTTGATTTCTTTAATCCCTGTCTGTACCAGTACCTCCACCCAGTTTCGTCTCACCATTCCTGTTTCAACATTACCGCCTGTGTGGTGCTGGGGCTCCAAAGCATTGCAGAAATCGGATGCGCTGGCCTACTTAGTAGGTGCATAACTGGCACAACGTTCAATCACTCTTAGGCTCCGATCATATACAAATCACAAAGAGTGGTTAACAAATGGGGTCGATATGAACCTTTGAAGAAGAAACTTGCAATTAAGGGTTTTTATCCTTAAACCAAGGACTAATACTCCATTTACTTATCAATATCAATACTTATCAATGGGGTTTCTTGGCTAATGGCATGGTAGGGTTGTTGCAGAGCGAAGTGGGGCATACAGGACAGCTACTTCTAGTATGAGGATGGAGGTTGAGACCGTTACTGCTGCCCACCATTGGGACTTCATTTACTGGGGCCGCTGTTGTATCTGACTTTCAGTCGATGCTTCACAAGATCCAGAAGGGCAGGTTTCGGTATGAGTGGATGTCGTCTATAGAAGTTTCTAACCTCCAGAGGCTTACGTGGATATACTGTCCTGGGCATGCGGGTGTTTGCGGTAATAAGAGAGCGGACAGGCTTGCATCAATAGCATCGATTGTTGGGGAGTTGAAGATGGATAAGGGGATATTCTTTGGTCTCTTCGCGACTGTCTGTTAGATGAGGACATTAAAATCAATGTTGAATCGATCAAGCGATTTAGGCAATTTGGAGTTACCCGTTGTACAAGTTGAACTGGATGCCTGAGAGACAGAGAGGTGTGTTTAATCAGCGAGCCACGGAAACCATCAGTATGCACACTCTTCTATATCTGTTGGGGAGACTGAGCACCTATGGGTCTGCCCGGAGTACAGTGACGTCAGTTTAGTAACCAATAAATATCTATTGCACTACAATGTTGTTTACTATTTGCTATCCTTAGAGTATTATCTTTATCCATAAATGTATAGTTACTCTCATTTCATAGCTTGATGCAGGGATCTAAAAGCAAAGCAACTTTAGATCTCTCAACCAGCAGTCTGACACCTAAAACATGTGCAGTACTTGGAAAAGTTCTAGCAGCAGATAGGACATTTGTAGAGATTAAATTTGCTGACTGTATGCTGACAGAAGATGGTAAGCCTGCATGATTGTCTTGATAATATATATGTTCTTCTACTTCTTCTTCTGCTCTTCCACTATTTACTTCTTTATAAAAGTGTTTTGGGGGATGGAAATGTAGTGATCTTGTGTGTGCTTGTTGTAAGGCGCTATGTAACCTGTTATTCATTTTCTTAAGGCTGTTCTTGATGCCGTTGCTCCATATTTTGCATGGTCTTCCTCTTGCTTTGTACTCATACTTTTTCCTATGTGGTTTTCTGTGGTAGTCGATACCAGGGCATTCTTGCCCGGTGTCCATACCATTTAAACTGATGTTCTTTTATGAATTGCATGGCTGGTTTCACATCCAGTCTTCTTCGTTTCTAATTTTGTCTCATAATGTCACACCTGCTGACCCCTGATATGGTGGCAGAGCCATCAAGCCTGTCTGCTCTCTCATTGTCATCGACACCCATGTGCCACAGAATGAAAATCAAATGTGATTTGTCATAGAAAGGCCATCTGAGTTGATTAATGTCATTATATTATTAATCTGATATCGCTGACCTCTCTCTTCACAGCTATCAAAGGTTTATGTCAAGGTTTGGCTTATAACAGCTTCTGTCGCAAACTTGATTTGAAGGTATTGTTGGTCTTAATACATTAACTTTTTTTCTAATTTGTCAGCTTTTAGAATTGTAAAAACACTAATAACTATTGCATTTAAGCTATAGGACAAATTGTAAGGAAAATTATAAAGCTCTATTGTGTTTGAATATAAGACAAAATTGTAAGGAAAACTATAAAACACTATTGTGTTTGAGCTATAAGACTGTTTGAACTATAAGACTATTTGAACTATAAGACTATTTGAGCTATGAAACTATTTGAGCTATTTGACCAAATCGACAAGTCCTTATGTGGTCACCAGTTGGGAAAAAAACGTGGAAGACCTAAGACCACTCTTCGAAGAACCATCCAACAAGAAAGTAAACTATTGGGATGTAAAAGCATACAAGATCTCCAACTGCTAGCAACAAACCGCATCACATGGAGATCTAAAACCTCTGCCCTACGTGCCGTCTTTGGCATGAAAGGAACAAACTAACTAACTATTTGAGCTATAAGACTATTTGAACTATAAGACTGTTTGAGCTGTAAGACTGTTTGAGCTATAAGACTATTTGAGCTATAAGACTGTTTGAGCTATAAGACTGAGCTGTAAGACTATTTGAACTATAAGACTGTTTGAACTATAAGACTATTTGAACTATAAGACTGTTTGAACTATAAGACAGGGTCAAAGGCGCATGAGGTGGTGTGCCAGGATTAGTGAGCAGGCACTAAGACCCTGTCCCCTACCTCCTGTGGTGACCCTGGAAACAGACTTTGGGGAGAACTACTGGTAGTGGTGCAAGTACGAAAAAAGAAATGCAGGTCCATACGAACAAAATGCACAAGTCTCCTGGCCGATATCCAACAAAATATTGCCCAAGTTCCCGAACAAAAAGAAACAGCAGCGAAACGTCTCTGACATAAGCCCCACTCCCCGGAGTAAGGGCCGAAAACAAATTGCCATCCCCGGAGCAGGAGACTCCATATACAAGCTCGACATGTAAGTCAACGGTCCCGCCACAAACTACAAGTTTCTCTGTCGATGGGAAGACTAGTAAACATGAAATGATGAGAGGTGCATCCAGTGATGAAACAAGTGCCCACATAGGACGAAACTCGAAGCCCTGAGGAGGGGACAAACATTGCCAGCTCGGAGGCAAAAATAAATAAGCCAGATACGCAACGGAGAAAAGTCTACCCTCGTGTCGGTACGAGGAAAGATTGCAGCTGTCTCCGCACCGGTGGCCTAGTGCAATATATGTACTGGGCATGGTTTGCCAAGCGCAAAACAGAAAAGTTGCATTTTAGTGCATAATGAAACTACCCTCCCCAGGAAAACCGAGCAAGGTACTGTTACGATAACAATTAACATCCCCGAAAGAACTAAGGTGGTGATGCCTAACGGAACTGCCAGCCTTGGGGCAATCGGGCAGGGTACTATTGAAGTCACAACTAACATCCCCGGAAGAACTGGGGCGGGTGATGGTGGTGACGCAAAATCCTCAGTTGCGCTGCTAGCGCCGATTGAAACGACCCTCTACATTATTTGTGCTTTGCCCCAGGCCGGTATCTTCCGAGGCTAACTGCAAATTGCCACGTACCAACGCACGTCAAGAAAAGGCTCAGAATGTTCCTATTCCGGAACAAGCTCAAAAGTGAACGGTAAAGTAAGGTTGACAATGTAACGATCTGACAGGCTGTCCGGGTCCGAACATTGGCGAAGGCCGATACTTTACACGGTGTTTTACACGAGTAAGACGCCGTCCGAGTACAAGCTTATAAGCCCCGAGAAATGTTTCTAATCCGGAACGACCTCATAGTCAGAAAGGGCATAACAGCGTAACTCACTGTCTTGGCATAGATCACAAAGCCCAAATATATGGCAAAGCTGATCGAAATGGCGAAGATCCGGACCGACATAGTCGGCAGAAAGAATCGTACCCTAGGGAAAGTTCACCCTAGTAAATCAAAAGCTGACTGAAACCGGACTGGCGGGCCTAGTCACCATGGGCGCACAATCGACCTGACGTAGATCACCCCGTTCTTGTCAGTGGACCAATTATACATCACAATAAAAATGATAAAATTGGCCGTGAAGAGCGATCGCGAAGAGAACTATAAGACAAAATTGCAAAGTTTTGAGATGTGAATTTATAGAAAAGTTGGCTATATTTCATGGACAACGAAACAACAAAAGACATCATAATAAAAGTAAAAAATGAAGATGAAATTATTAGAGATAAACAGAGATAAATAAAATAGATAAAGAGACAATATATACTGGAGAGATGATGATCAGATTTCAAACATTGAGGCATTCATCTTCAACTGATTCGAACTAGATGATTGCAGTAGAACTGAACAAATAGATAATAGATGGTAACAAGTACATTAACATCTATTTGTTGTTCAGTATTGATGTCAATTTCTCAATAAGTTGGTTTGTTTTGTTACATCTGTTTCAACATAAAAAAATATAAATTACTTCTGTCCTAATTAGTGCATAGTTTAGCTTGTTTGGCCATCCTATCAACATCCTGTTGTTGGATTTGTCTGAAATTGGATTTTATGTTGGCAGACTAGCGTAATTGATTGTCGGAGGAAAGACATCCTGCTGTCTGGCTGGTGTCTTGTGGAGGTCCCTGTGTCGATCTGGTGCATTTGACTGCATAGGTAGAGTCCAGAGAAGGACTGTTGGTCTGGTAAATGTCATTTTTAAGAATGCTCCAGCGCTAACCAGTGCCAATCCCCCTGATAACGGCAGCTCTCCATGGATTTGTTGCCAGAAATTGTTGCTGAGATATTCTAAGATCAGTGCTTTTAATCTAACAATTTTTGGGGTGTCTCTGTGGTGTAGAGGTTAGGTGCTCAGCTCTTGTGCCAAAGGTACCAGGTTCGCTTCCTCGTGGAGCCATCTGGATATTTTTCCAGAGACCCCTGATCTCAATATAGGTGAGATCGAGTTCCTAGTTTTATTGGAAACAGGACAATAAAACATAGGTCCCATGATCAATTTAAGCACGTAAAAAAAAACCTTGGCATTTAAAAAATCGAGAAGAACAGGCTGAAAAGCCGCTGCCCTCATAAAATCCATTAGACAAAGATTAAAAATAAATCTCCTACATAAATATCTTCACCATCTTCAAAATGACATTAGGGACCCTCACCCGTGCTACGATGTTCGTGCACTGCAGCTGAGATCTTCCTGTGTAAGAAAGAGATCTGAGCACACATGGTTACTCACCGAATTGCAATGATGATGGTCCTATCAATCAATCAATCTAACAATTTTTTTTATCATGAGATGATAGCATTATTTATGATTAGCAAGTACTTGTTGATTTAATTTGTGTCTCCATTTAGGGAAATAATATACGAGGAGCTGGGACAGAAGCTCTTGGCAAGATGTTGCAGTACAATAAATCTCTTGTCAGGTACTCATCATACTGTGTCCCATTCAGCAGTGCTTATCTTTGTATGTAATACAAATACTTATGTTAAATTTCATCGATTTTAAAAAAACCTTTGATAGTCTACACAGAATCTCCCTGTGAAATATTCTGAGATGCTATGGAATACCAGATAAAATAATAAACATTATCAAAAGCCTGTGTGATGGTTCACAGTGTGCAGTCCGCACTGATGATGGCTAAAGTGATTAGTTTATGGTTGAAACCGGAGTAAAGCAAGGCTGTATTCTATCTCTGCTATTGTTTGGAGTGGCCATTGACTGGGTGATACGAAAATGTTGCAGGGGTGAAACTGGCATTGATTGGGTAGAAAATAGTCAACTAGAAGATTTTGATTTTGCAGATGATATTGCCTTGTTAAGTAGAAACAACCGAGATATGCAAAGAAAAACAGACAACTTGTCATCTATAGCATCAAAAGTTGGACTGCAGATAAGCCATGAAAAGACAAATATAATGAAGACATCTATGGAAAGTAATGCAGATATCACCATGTAATCTCAAATGATAAAATAACAGCAGTTCACCTATTTAAGTAGCAATTTTGATTGCACAGGAAATGTTAAAAAGAAATTGATATGAATTGGCAAAGCAACATCAGCTTTTAAAAGTCTAAATAAAATATGGACATGCAAGTTATAAAGTATTGAAACTAATTTACGAATTTTCAATTCAAATTTTGTATGAATCCTAACATATGCCTGCGAGAGTTGGAAAATGACTAAAGATATAGAAAGCAAGTGGAATGCATTTGAAAATAGATGTCTATGAAAAATAATGAACATAAAATGGAATTAATTCCAGAGAAGTGCTGAAATCAGAGAAATGTTTGTTCAACCACTAGTAACAACTGTTATAAGATGGAGAAGATGGAGGTATGTTGGGAAGAAATGATCAAAGAATACCAAAGCAGGCATTGCAATTGGAGGCAAAGGGTTCAAGAAAGAGAGGATGCACTAGGGAAACCCTTAAACAAACTTTGCTGAGAGAGGCAAGAAATATCAGACTGAATTCTATGGAAGAGATTGTGCGAGTTGCCCAGGAAAGAGCGGTATGGAGAAATTACTTGCAGGCCCTATGTAATGTGTGATGCAGAGAGGAATGTATTTATATAAATATATCTTTGTATGTCCCATTTGTAACTACCTATTCTATTCCATAAACGTATCCTATACTAAACAATTATCGTAATCTAAATACTTATCCTGTTCGAGCTTTTAACACAAACAAACTGCCCATCATTAGACATCATCATCATTAAAAAGCAAAGATGGAGATGGATTAGGCATGTCTGTTGTATGCCAGTATGCAGTGGCGGCTCATCATTAAGGGCCAGTGGGGCCGGGCCCACCAAAAATAATGTATAACGTGTATTTATTATTTAATAAATTAAAATATAAACAAAAATCATGATTATTCCAAAAATTTGTGTCTGGCCCCACCAACAAAAGTGAACACGAGCCACCACTGCCAGTATTGACATTGGCTAAGACAGCTCTCGGATGAGAAAAGTAGGCCTGGATGGCCAAAGAAAACATGGAGAAGAATTGTGGAAAGAGAGTTAAAAAAATTGTGACCTGACTTGAGAAACAATTAGTAGAAATGTGACAGAACCGGCAGTAATAAATATCTCTTGTGGAAGATGTTTGTATCAAACGGGATATGAAGAGGATAAAGATAGATAGATATTTCACTAATATTTCGTTACATTTTTATTACATATCATCCATAATTATAGCATGAACCTGGGGTTCTATGTGGCTGAGTGGTTAAGCCCTTTGCGTTGTGAGTCAAGGTCGTGGTTCGAATCGGACCGCAGCTTTCTGTTCACGAGTACATTTTTTCCAGAGACCCTAGGATTGTTGCCGGAGCTACGGAGTTCATGCTTTGGGCAGTACTCTCGGCAGGTGGATTGCCATTTCTGCGGAGAGGGACCGAGCCATATGGGGTAAAATCCGGTGCAATGAAGTTAATCCTTCGGGTTTTAAAACCCTTTAAAGCATTGAACCTCCACTTTTTTTTCTAAATGGAATATAAACAAAGATATTGCTGTTCTAAGTGGGACATTTTGCTTGTTAGAATGATCATAGTGCAATATGACCATATCTACAAAACACCTTTGGGTTAGACATTTTGAGTGGGCGTGCTATAATTATGGGTGAAATGCACATCATATGCTGGTTTGGCATTCTTTGCACTTCTTATGTTAGTGAAATCCACTCCTCGATGCAGGCAGAGTTTTGCTTACATTTTTTCATGGTAATTTTTAAAAAAAATTATTAAATTGATAAACTCAACTTTGTTTATCATCAATAGAAATATCTTTTGCAATATATGGCCACATTTTATGACAATACGTTTGTCAATTTTCTGTTTATTTGTTAAAAAGGTCACGCTGTTTTGCTGGGTCTTCCGTCGTAACATCTTTTGCAATGTGTGGTCACATTTTATGACAATACGTTTGTTAATTTTCTGTTTATTTGTTAAAAAGGTCACCACTGTTTTGGCTGGGTCTTCTGCCTTCACATTTTATGACAATATGTTTGTTAATTTTCTGTTAATTTGTAAAAAATGGTACCCACAGTTTTGTTTGGGTCTTCTGCCGTAACATAAACATCAATTCTTGATTTGAGTAACATCATTTCTTGATGAGAAAACATGCATTGATTTCTGGTTCTAGTTTGTGTTTGGAATGGAATGGTATGGGGATGCTTGACAATTCCTTTGCTGTGTTCTGTGATGGTGTGGGTTCAAACACTTCACTCAAGGCATTAGATCTTCGCAACAACCAGATTAGTCATGACAGTGTCACAGAATTAGCCGCAGCTCTCAAACGAAATGTACATCTTAGGTCTTTGGGTGAGTTTTCTTTATTTCTTGATCTATTGTTTGATTCGCATGTGTGTTGCTGGGTCCCGCAAGGCCTCATAGTACCACTGGGATCTACAAGGCTTGTCTTAAGAGGTGACTGAGGTAGGGGCCTAGGAAAGCTAATCTAGTAAATAAAAAGCATCGCAGAAATTGGATGGGTTGGACTACTTGTAGGTGCATAATTGGCACAATGTACAATCGCTTTTAGGCTCAGATCACATACAAACCACAAAGAGTGGTTTAACAAGTGGTTGACATAGAGCATTCAAAGAAGATTGTTTGATTGATAAGACCACCATTAGCACAGAGAGCTGGCTGGCTGGCTCTGCCACCATTCCAAGGTTCAGTAAATGGATAGAGCTGACATTTTGAACGCCCTCATAGAGTGTGGCCGCAAAGAGGATTTTCATCTAAACCAATCAACATCAGCTGCTAGATTGCAAGAACTTGGATTGAAGATTCGAGTGGCCAAAAAAGAATAGTAGAACAGGTATATAAGTAGGCTTATCAATCAACATCAAAATGGTACGGTTAGTTGCTGGATGCTGTTGGAGATATTGCGAAGCAGAACGGAGCACCATGGACATGTTCGAAGTGCAATGAAGATATTCCAAACTGAAACTGACCACAATCATTGCACTTTGGTGAATAACCATGTGTAAACTGATGACTTTCTTATACAGGAAGATCACAGTGACAGTGCATGAACTCTTTAGCACCCGGCAAGTATCCTCAGTGTAATTTTGTACGAATTTATTTTGATCTTATTAATGCCCATGTTCAAGGAGTTTTTTTTCTTGTCAAGGGCATAAAGAAAACATCGTAACCTGAACAGTTTCACAATGACTGCACTAGTCATGTGACTGCACCAGCCATGCGACTGCACTAGCCATGCGACTTAGCCATGTGACTGCACCAGCCATGCGACTGCACCAGCCATGCGACTTAGCCATCCGACTGCACTAGCCATGCGACTGCACTAACCATGCAACTGCACTAGCCATGCGACTGCACTAGCCATGCGACTGCACCAGCCATGTGACTTAGCCATCCGATTGCACTAGACATGTGACTGCACTAGCCGTGCGACTGCACTAGCCATGCGACTGCACCAGCCATGTGACTGCACCAGCCATGCGACTGCACTAGCCATGCGACTGCACTAGCCATGCGACTGCACTAGCCATGCGACTGCACTAGCCATGCGACTGCACTAGCCTTGCGACCATTAAATTCCACAGGAGCATGTCCCTCCTGTCCTACACACCCAAAGCGGTATTACAGGCAATAGACAGTTTTTGTGTGTTTATGCCCATATTCATGGCAATGTTCATTGAAAGATTCAAAATAAAATTCCTACAAAATATTTTCACCATTTCAAAATTACGTCGGGATCCTTGCCTTTGCTACGGAGCTCGTGCACTTCCTGTATGAAAAAGAGATCGAAGCACGCATGGTTACTCACCGAAGTGTAATGATAATGGTCCAATCAATCAATCATTGCCCATAATAGTCTTCATGTTTTTGTCTTGGGGGTTGCCCATTGAAATTTTTCATGTTCTTGGCTTGGGGTTGCCTATGATGATCTTGTACATAGCTTTCTGTAATAATCTACTGGGATTTTGTTTTTATTTCCCAGAAAATCATCTTCGCTTTTATTTTGTTAATTTGTTATTATATATATATATATATGCAAACAGATCTTAGATGGAACAATTGTGGTCTGCTTGGTGGCCGAGCTTTGCTGGAAATGCTGCAGAGCAACAAAACATTATCAAGGCTGGAATTGGCTGGCAACAATGTACCATCTGATATCCTCAAATCTATAGGTTAGTTAGAAATAATATGAGTTAAATTTAATAGTAACAAATTGTTTAATTTTGTTTCATAGTAGCAAATTGTTTAGTTTTGTTTCATAGTAGCAAATTGTTTAGTTTTGTTTCATAGTAGCAAATTGTTTAGTTTTGTTTCATAGTAACAAATTGTTTTGTTTCATAGTAGCAAATTGTTTAGTTTCATAGTAGCAAATTGTTTAGTTTCATAGTAAACAAATTGTTTAGTTGTGTTTCATATTAACAAATTGTTTAGTTTAATAATACAAATTGTTTAGTTTTGTTTCATAGTAACAAAATGTTTAGTTTAGTTTAATAGTATTAGTTGTTTAGTTTAGTTTAACAGTGCAAATTGTTTAGTTTTGTTTCATAGTAACAAATTGTTTAGTTTAATTTAATAGTAACAAATTGTTTAGTTTAATTTAATAGTAACAAATTGTTTATTTCTGTTTCATAGTAACAAATTATTTAGTTTAGTTTAATAGTACAAATTGTTTTGTTTAGTTTAATAGTACAAATTGTTTAGTTTAGTTTAATATTAACAAATAGTTTAGGGCAAAATTCATTGGAAAAGATGTTGTTTTTAAATTGCTACAAAAAATATCTTCACCATCTTTAAAATTACATCGGGGACACTCGCTGGTGTACGGAGTTCATGCTGTTTCTTCTCTTCTCTGTCCAGGATATTCTAAGAACTTTTCTATAGCACCTTGTTTCAAAAGCTTCAATTTTGTTTTTATATATATCAGTAAAGAAATAAAAATAGACAATTTGAAAACTATGTTGTTGAACTACAGAAACTGCTGTCCAGAATAATGAAGATAGACAAACAATTGTGGATGAGAATCAGAAACGTACCCAGACCATGGCAAAACATATCAGAGACCTTGAATTGGACAAAAAGTTACAGGTAAGACATGTGCAGCTCTTAAAAGCTCCTCTCACACAATTCTGTCATCTATCTTCTGTTCACATAATTTTATCATCTTTCTTCTGTTCACATAATTATATCATCTATCTTTCTTCTGTTGATATAATTTTATCATCTTTCTTCTGTTCACATAATTATATCATCCTTCTTCTGTTCACATAATTTAATCGTCTATCTTCTGTTCACATAATTTAATCGTCTATCTTTCTTCTGTTCACATAATTTTATCATCTTTCTTCTGTTAACATAATTATATCATCTATCTTTCTTCTGTTCACATAATTATATCATCTCTCTCTCTCGATTACCGCCCAGACCGATGTACTAGACCTCCCCATAAATTCTATTCATGGGGAAATCTGATTCATGCAGCCATAGTATTGGTGTGTTTTACGTCACATCTTCAGCACCATTTGGAGCTCTGGTGCTTATCCTTCCGTGATGTATCAGGCTTCAGCCAGTGTTTACTCGGTTCGCTCTCCGTTCTGTAGCAATCTAGTGTTTTTATGATGTGGGGTAGCTAGCCCCACGTCCAGTCTCCTTAGTCGCCTCTTACGACATGCGTGGCAGGAAACAGTCGTTCTATTCTTCACACCCCAATTTGGGCCCGGTAATCACTTGGGCGAATTATATCATCTATCTTTCTTCTGTAGACACAATTTTATCATCTATCTCAGTTTTCTAACCAAACATTTGTGATTTATCTTTTAGTTAAATGATCTATTGACAACAATAGACAAGCAAGAAAATATGATGAAAAAAACCACAAGGTTTGTACTTGTCATTGTTCTGTTCATTTATTGAAACTTTGTCGTTATGTTGTATGCTTTTCTTCTTGTTCTGAGTGTGTTATTACTTGTTACTCATTGTGTGTACTGCAGCGGTCAGTTTTGAAGTTAATTTCTTTCCGTGGATGTTTACTAATGGTAAAAATAGGCCTCATCGTTAGAAAGCAATTGCAAACTACTGAATGTATAAGTGGTGCCTAGAAAATCAACAACTTGTTTAATGTGGTTGTGGCGACGTCTTTTAAAGGATATGCCACGATTTACATTTATTTCATTGTGTTTTATATGAAATCTTTCCATCCACTTCACCATAGGGGGAGTCTCTAAATGACATATGCAGTGTTGAAACTTCCGAGCTGGAGTTTGTGGCCAAAACAGGAGTGCGACAAGGATGTGTAATGTCAATCTTACTATTCAACATTGTCATAGATTGGGTGGGAAGATAAGTCGAGAGATATCTGATGGACTGTCACAGTCACCTGGGAAGACCTATAATTTTTGCTGATGACATTGCACTGCTATCTGGAACACATAATGTCATAATTGGGTGATGTGTCGACGTCGGCTACCTTTACTTTCCAGTGTTTCTCTAGTACAGAATTGTGTCATTCTGAGAGCCATTACAGTCGGAAACAATTCCACACTTGAGAAATAAAGACGACAGGAAAAAAAGTAGGTAAATATCAGTACTGAACTTCATCAAGAAACAACAAATTAAATGGTTCGCCACATAAGCAGATTACCAACAAACAGTGCTCCTCAAAGAGCAATGCTGCTCTGATACAATGGGTACAAAGCAAAAGACAGGCCTTGCAAAAGATGGACCTCAGAGATAACAGGCGATGAAAGACACATCTACAAAGTGCACAAAAATGCCCGTTTTGGAAATCTCTTCTTGACCTAACGCTGTGAGTCAAAACAAGATAAAAGAAAAGAAAGAAAGAATTCCACAAATAAAACCCAAAATATTTCTAACCCAATTGGTTTTGTAGATATGGTTTTTGCAATGTAACCCTTCCAAATTAAAAATAAAATTTCAAATTAGAACAGCAATATCTCTGCTTATATACAGTTTAGACAAAACGTGGAGGTTCAAGCTATAATTATGGGTGATATGTACATCATATACTAGTTTGGCATTCTTCGCACTTCTTATATTTATTAAATCCACTGCACGATGAAGGGGGGTTTTTTACAATATATTTTGAAGAAAATTAATTATTTTTTTAATAACTAATTACAATGCATACACTAAACATTGTTTATCATCGAAAACAATGCCTTTTGCAACAGGTGGTCAAATTGTATGACAATATCTTTGTTAATTTTTTTCTGAGAATTTAAAACAAATACAACCCTTGTTCTAGGTGGGTCTCCAGCCTTAAGCTAGGTAGTAAAGTTAGTAATATCATCAAGCTTCATCTTTTTTCTTCTTCTTTGTATTAGTTTATTCAGGGATTGTAGATAGAATTAGTTCACTGATACAACTTTGTTATATTCCATTTATGATCCAGAACATCCACACAACAGATAGGAAGCCTCCAAGTTGCTCTAGATGAAAGAAAGGGAGCCTTCAATTCGTTGGCAGCAAAGTAAGCCATAATTAACCCACATGAATATGACTGTTTCAGTTTGGAATATTTTCACTGCATTCTGGACATGTCTCTAGGGGCTACGATCTCCATCGCAATATCTCCATCGCAATATCTCCAACAGTGCCCAGTGAATAACCGTACCAATTTGATGTTGATTGATGGGCCTACTCATGTATCTGTTGTGCTGTTCTTTTCTGGCCACTCCAATCTTCAATCCCAGATCTTGCATTCTGGAAGTTGACGTTTGGTTTAAATGTAAATCCTATTTGCGGCCACATTCTATGAGGGCATTCAGAATGTCAGCAAAGACACTGTTGAGTTTCACTAGACAATCACTTGAGTGGATCTCACGAGGCAAATGGAAAAGGGGACACCCTAAACAGACCTGGCAATGAAGTCTTCTTGGAAAACTAAAGGATGCTGGATTATCATGGGAAGCCAGCCTGTGCGACACCTGATGATGATGAATATCCCTCCATTATGGTCTGTCTATATCAGCGTTTCCCAAAATGAGTAACCCCCAGTGGCCGCTGAAGTGTTCTAGGGGGACGATAGTGGGTGCAGAAGAATTTGGGGCTGTTCAGGTGATTAGGGTAGGTGGCTCCTTAAAGAAGAAATTAATAATAAATATTTTAAAATAAATAATTTTCGTGATTTTGCGATTGAATAATCATCTAAAATTTGAATTCTGCATTTTAATTCATCTCATGCCCGTCTTACACGATCCATTTTTAAGTCAATTTTCTATTTCATGATTGTAATCATTTGAAAACTGGCCATGTATTACAGAAATATATATCAATTTTCTATGTCAAAGAGAAAATAGAGCATGTATATATGTGGGAGGGCGTTGGCAAACTGTTATAATGTGGAGGGAGGGCGTTAAAAGTTTATCGAAAAGTTTGGAATCTATGGTCTATATCCATAGGATTGTTATGATGACTTTGCTAGTTCCTTGATTCGTTTTTGATTATGTCTCAGCATGAAAAGCATTAATTCTTTATGTTTAGAATGTTATTTAATACTTAGACTGATAAGATAGAGTCTGTCTTTCAGATTGTCAATGGCTGAGACAGAGTTAGCCCTGTCTGAACAGAAAGTTAGTGATTCTAACTCCACCATGAATAGACTGAAGATAGACATGCAGGAGATGGTTGCAAATCATGTCAATGAGATTCGCAGAATGAAAGAGGTATATTTTGTGCAAATAGTTACTTATTGTTGACAACTGTTATTGTTTGTTTAGTTCTTCATACAAATTAAATGTGCAAATAGTCAGGTAGCCATTCTTCTTCAGGGATCTCTGGTCATGCACTTAGTTTACTGTAGACCACAACCTGGACAGTCAGGTCCGGGTATGTCAGACTTCCACAAAGCTTAGTTTTTAGATCGACTGGGTGTGGCCACATGTTGCTTCTCAGCTCACCTAGGAGAGGACAATCTTGCAGGACATGCTTTGGTGTCTGTTTCGCTTGCTGACACTGGCAGAGAGCTGTTTGATTTATTCCTAGTCTATGTAAGTGTCTGTTGAGTCTGCCATGTCTAATGGAAATCGTGATACGTTCTTTACAGGACTTAGCCATCAACCACAGTAAATGAGTCATTGATTTTCTTCTCACCAAAGTGCACATTGCCAGTATATATATATATGTTTGCCAATTAACCATCTGTACAGACGAAAAAGGCCAGACATACATACATACAAACCTATATATATATGTATATATATGAACTGAATGGACCCATACACACACTCAATTTATATGTGTCTTGTCCAGGACCGAGCCAATGAGGAGTTGAAGCTACTAAAAGAAATATCTGAGACACAAGATAAGAACATGCAGTTGCAAAACAAGGTAGGAATTTTTTTACATCTGGAAACATTGACAATTAAATAAACAAGAGTTACAAGTTTTTAATAAGCATAGTAAGTGTTATATGTGTGTTAGGGAATTTGGGATGAATAGGGAGGATATTCTTCGGTCTCCTGGCAACCTACTATTAGATGAAGACACTAAAGGGGTTGTTGAATCAATCCAGTGATTTAGGGAGTTTGGACGCCCGAGTGGTTACCGGGCCCAAATTTGGGGTGTAAAGAATAGAACAACTGTTGCCTGCTGCGCATGTCGTAAGAGGCGACTAAGGAGGTTTGGCTGAAATCGGATGCATGTGTCCTAAGCGTGTAGAAGTCTATGCGTTTAGGGGCCTACCAGACCAATGTGCAACGTATACATGTTCTTGACAAAGATCAAACACATCACAAAGAGTGATTAAAATTGGTCATAAAGAACGAACGCAAGAAGAAGAGGGAGTTTGGAATTACACATTGTAAAAGTAGAGCTGGATGTTTGATCGGCAGAAAGAGGAGTGTGTTTAACCAGTGAGCCACAGGAACCATCAGTATGCATACCCTTCAGCATCTGTTGGGGAAGACTGAGCACCTATGGGTCTGCCTGGAGTGCTGTGACGTGAGTTCAGTAACCAATATGTCTGCACATCTAAATAAGTTAGAGACATTCCAAAACAAAAGTAAAACAAGAATTCTACAATGTTTTGATGCGATAACAAATGAAGAGCTTTTGAAATGATGCGATAACAAATGAAGAGCTTTTGAAATGATGCGATAACACATGAAGAGCTTTTGAAATGATGCGATAACACATGAAGAGCTTTTGAAATGAATAAAACTGTACATCATTAGAGACCATCTTTAAAAAAAAGCAAAGATGGAGGTGAATTGAGCATGTTTGTTGTATGCAAGTAGAGGCAATTGGCTAGGACAGCTCTTTGATTACTCTGAAGTTGGAGAAGGTATGTCTATATGGCGGGAACACTGATAAACAATAAAGCAGGCCTTTACATAAAATTCGGTCAAAGCTGTGCCCTGACTATACCTGAATTCATAGCGTGTGAATGCAAGAAGAAGAAGAAGAAGATTTTTGATCGATATCAGATAGGAAAAGAAGACCTATACATACAAAGCAAGCATGGAGAAGAACTGCTTAAAGAGAGTTGAAAGATTGTAACCTGACGTGGGAAACAGTCAGTACAAAGACGGCAGAATAACAAAAATGGAAATATCTTATGGAATTGTATGTGTCCAACAGGGTATAAAGAGGATATATAGTACATCTAAACATATTATACAATAGAAACATATAATTTGGTTTTGCTTGTGAAAGGTATATAAAAACTATATGCTTGTACTATCATATGTTATGTTATATTAAAAATATTATATT
This sequence comes from Arion vulgaris, assembly GCA_020796225.1. NCBI lineage: Eukaryota > Metazoa > Mollusca > Gastropoda > Stylommatophora > Arionidae > Arion > Arion vulgaris. Next base: position 38,542,508 of record CM036767.1, read on the forward strand.
AACCCTTTGAACCCTGGCCACCAGTAACCTAAAACCCCCTTCCCTGAGCTTCTCAGCAAAAACAACACATATCAAAGTGATCTTAAAACACGATAATTTAGCACAATTAAGTGCTCTATATTTTGTTATTGACTTACCCCATCATCTGCATTATTCCTGCTTATTATATATTTGCATAATGTTAAACTGTTTAAAATTTACTTGATATATTAACTTTTAACCCTTTAGCTGCTAAGGACGTATATATACGTTTTCCCATTCGCTTCTAAAGATGCAGTAACACGTCTGTCATTATCTCTCCTCTGTGGGCTAAAGATGTGTTAACACGTTATACATTGCTACTGTCACTGCTATAGGCATACATTCATGTTTATGACCTAGAAACACAGAGTAGCTATTTTTAGCTCAGCCTTCAGAAAGTATGTAGCAGCAAAGGGTTAAAAGACCTTTTTGCATATTTGTTATGTCGTTCTTTTCGGGCTGTATCAATATCAACACATATCTCTCTCTATCTGATCAGCGATTGGGATTCACAGTTCCGAAACTCCTCTGTTCTGAGAGACTCTCAATACGTCAAGGATGTCATTTCAGCACATTGCAAGTCCTTCTTATATTGTATCCTTCTGTAATTTTTGGTTCCATGTTATGTTATGTTATGTTATGCAATCGACATCATGGCACATTGGGCATTTCCATTCGTGCTCTGTCCCCCGTTGCAACAGCCATCCTAAAGTCCATTTGCTCACAGTACCCATGAGAAGTTGATTACTATATCTTCTCTCTCTACCACGAAGACGACACTGTCTGGCATGTCCAAACTTAACACCTAATTCATTCCAGTGTCTGAGACCCGCCCATGTTACACAATTGAGAGCGTACTACATTGACGATATCGGCTCTGTCCATACTTCTGCCCACTTCAGTCGGGGCATTGTTTGCAAGAGTCAGCACGCTTGTTACCCCGTACTCCAGCATGTCCAAGCCTGTGCATGTATATCATGTTATGATATGTCCTTTGGTTATACTCAGGTGGAGGACCTTGATAGAAAGTGTCACCAGCAGCAAGAGCAACTCTATGACTTTAAGGAGCAAGTGACCCACCTTCAGTCAGAGCTGACATTGAAAGGTTCTCAGTTTGATGGTGAGTGTGGTATCATGCATTGCAAATAATAAACAACACTGGAAGTCAGATTATTATTATAATATATATATATATATTCCTCTCATACCGTTATATGTTACATAGGGCCTGAAAATAATTTCTCCATACCGCTCCGTCCTGGGCAACTCGGTCAATCTTATCCATGAAACTGAGACCAATATTTCTTGCCTCTCTCAGCAAAGTTGTTTCAGGGTTTCCTTAAGGCGTTCTCTCTTTCTTGAACCCTTTGCCTCCCACTTCAATGCCTGCTTTGATATTCTTTGATCACTTCTTCTCAAGGTCTGCCCAACATATTCCCATCTTCTCCTTCTTATAACAGTTGTCACTAGTGATTGACCAGACACTTCTGATTTCATCACTTCTCCTAAATTCGTCCCATTTTATATTCATTATTTTTCACAGACATCTATTTTCAAATGCATTCAACTTACTTTCTACATCTTTAATCATTTTCCAATTCTCGCTGGCATATGTTAGGATTGATACAACATTTGAATTCTAAATTTATAATTGAGTTTGAATACTATATAACTTGCAGTTCCATATTTATTATTAGACATGAGAAAATCTGCGTTAAATATTATGGCATTAAAAATGGCTTCATGTACGAATTATAATACAAGACAAGCCTGTCAGCCTACCCTTGAGGTCATTACCTTGTTGTGGTGAGGAGACTTGCATGCTCTAATGGTTCAGCGAGCTAAGATGTCAGGAACTTTGAACTTTGTTCCTGGCAGGGTCATCCAGGTTGAACAGGTCACTGAGGAGGGTCAGACTAAATATGGCTTCCTGGTCCTCCTGGTTGGGTGTTTGGCTTAGGGACTAACTATTCCATCCTGTAAAAAATCTTTAGTTTGTGGAAAGAACAACGAAGACACTACCTATTCACAGGAATGAAGGGTAACTAGAGTCACTGACTCATATGACTGAAAGTGGTGAAATCTGATAATAATAAATTGATGATGATCTCGTAGGGTATTTCAGGCAGGGACAGTCCTTTAACTGATTGGCTACCAAATTGAAAAAATGGGTTGTGGTTGAATTGAATTTATGTCCTATTTTCCCATTGCAAGTGTATGTACAAATTCAGCTGCAGTTTCCTTAATTATTAACCGATATTTATAAGTAATATACCATTTTGTAGATAAATGAATTTTTGTTAAAATAGATCTAAAAGAAATATACTGTGGCGCTCACAGCGGCTCATGGGAGCCAATCAGTTAACAAATAATCTGAAGCTCTAAAATTGATGGTAAATATAGTTACAAGAATGATTTATTGTTATTTTAATTTCCATGTGCATTGAAATTTTGGCTTGAAAATGGCAGAACGCCTGGCTCAGGAAAAGTTGAGACATAAGGAATCAATGCGAGATCAGGAACAGTACAAGCAGAAAGAGGTGAGAACTTATGTTATGTTATTCGATCCTCGTCATGGCATAATGGGTATTCTCATGCATGCTCCGCTGTAGCAGTCATCCCAAAGTCCACTTGCTCACCGTACCCATGAGAAGTTGATTAATTATGTTATGCGATCGACGTCATGACACATTGGGCATTCCCATGTGTGTTCCTTTCTCCACTGCAGCAGCCATCCTAAAGTTCACTTGCTTACCGTACACATGAGAAGTTGATTATTATTCCTTCTCTCTCTCTACTGAAGGTGACACTGTCTGGCTTGTCCAAACTTAATTCCTGATTCTCTGACTCGTTCCGGTGTCTTAGACTCGCCCATATCACATAAATGAGTGTACTGTATTCAAAGTCGACCCAGTCCATACTTCTGCCATCCTAAGTCAGGGCAATGCTTGCAAGGTGAGAACTGTTTCAAGGATTGTTACAAATGCACACCTTCTGCTGCTAAAACTTGTAGTCATCAGTTTCAATATTTATTAATGATATCAGTGGTTAATCAAAGATTGTCAGTAACACATAAAGATTGTCAACACGTAAAGAATGTCAACACGTAAAGATTGTCAACAACACATAAAGATTGTCAACACATAAAGATTGTCAATAACATGTAAAGATTGTCTAAGAAATTTACAGGTTGTGACCTTGCAAACTGTTTCCTTTTTAAAGTTTGGGATGGAGGGGGGAAGAACCTTACCCATTAGCACCACAACGAGAGATCGAGTAAGCTCAGAGTGACTCATCCTTCCTGAGAGAGCTGCTCGGAGCTTGTATAACCTTTGTCAGTTGCACATATCAGAAATTCCTTTATCTTGTTGTATTGTTTATTGTTTACTGCTAAAAACTAAAGCAAATCTCATAAGAACGATTTTCTGGCCAACACTATGTTACCAGTGTCAAACATGTAACAGCAGCTAATGAGCAGAAAATCATAATGACGGAGATGAGGTGTCTTAGAAGAGCTGCAGGTGTGACAATAAGACAAAATTAGAAATGAAGAAATCAGAAGAAGACTGGATGTGAAACCAGTCATGCAGTCCATAAAAGAACAACAGATTAAATGGTTTGGACACCTGACCAGAATGCCCTGGTGTCATCTACCACAGAGAGCCACACAGAAAAAGTATAATGAGTACAGAGCAAGAGGAAGACCACGCAAAGATGGGAGTGACGGCATCAATAACAGCCTTATGAAAATAAATAACAACTTACAAAGTGCATAAGAACAAGCACACACAAGATCATTACTTCACCCCCTTTCCCTCCCCACCCCAACACTTCTATAAAGAAGTAAATGGTGGAAGAGAAGAAAAAGATTATTCATTAGTCAGTGGATTAAGTCACTGTTTGGCCAAGGCACGCTGCTTTTAACCTTTTTTTTTTTTTTACAAAATTGGGCCCTACTTAGAAGTGCCACAACGAGTGGGCCCTGTACAAGTGAACGTTTAAAAAACCACTTCTCAGCCCTTTGGCCGAGTACAAACTGTAGTGCCCACTTGATTGCGATCAAATGGTGGGAGCCTTAAAAAAACACCAAATGACACCACCTCTGCATTCACCCGCTGTGAATTTAGGCATTAGCCCTGATGCCTGGTATGGCGGTTCTGAATGATTGTTGCTTGAAAACCTGCTTTACCATTTGACTGGTGTCCCTCGCACCACAATAAAACCCCTTTAAATAAACTCAGAGCGCCCTCATTTGAAAGATTGATGCTCAAAGTTTTACACGTTTACATGCTCCTTTCAACCTAAGAATGGATGTCTTTTTTGGTTATATTTTTGTTAGCTTGTATTGAAGGTAACTGTTTTTCATATGGAGAAATTATGCTATTGGATGAAATGTATGTGAATCTTTTTTTATATATGGGCCCGCCCTGGACGTGACATACCAGGTGGACCCCGTACAAGAAACGTTATAAACTATCAAGCACCATCAATCCTTCGATCGACGTCACTCCTAGTTTTGTCAGATGTAGCCATTTGGCATTTAACTCTTTCCATGCGCAGTTATTTCCTCAATTTTTAAGCAGTTAATTCAAGGAAGTAAAAATAAAATGTAAAAAATAAAACGATCCCAAGTACTCGTCAATAAATAAACATATATATATTATTATATACTAAATTGAAGAAAACTGGACAACCCAATAGAATAACAAGGTTGAAAAGTAGTAGAAGTAAAACGGTAGAAATAAAACAAGAAAGACTTCTTATAAGGGAAGCAACCTATGGCGCAGTATGCGCTTATAGCGCGAACGGACTTCCGCCATGGCGCAGTGTGCGGCTTAAAGTGTGGAAAGAGTTAATGAAGGCTCTCAACCTTCGGCTTCGATCAAGTGGGCATTAGTTCTGTAACACAGGCTGATACCTTTGTGAACCCAAAGATTGTGCAATGCGATACAGATTTAAGTCTGTGCTTTGTGGGAAAACCCGCTGTTCCTCCGAATTCAATTTGTCTGCAACATTTGCTGCCTTAAGTCTGCTAATACAGATACAGATACTACACTTTGCTCTTAGCCAAAAGGCCGAGAAGCAATCTATGTGAATCTTTAGCCAGACTATTGTTTTATCTTTCATGTTGTGTCCCTACAATGTACTTGCCCTTTTTTTTTGTCATTTCACAAGATCTCACATGATTGAAAAGCCACTATTGCCGTCTTATGATTAACAAGTCACTATCATCTCCCATGATTGGCAAGACACAGTTATATCCCATATCCGACAAGTCACTGTTATCTTGGGGGTCTCAACGCAAGTGGTTAAGTCATTTGCCTGTCATACTGAAGGCTGTGGGTTCGAATCCGGACCGAGACACGTGTGTAATTTGTTCATGAAATCCCTAGGATTATTACCGGAGCTATGGAGTTTGTGCTTTGTGCAATGCTCTTGGCAGATGGCATGCCATCTCTGCCGACAGAGACGGAACCATTTGGGGAAACCCAGTACAATGAAGTCAATCCTTTGCAATGAAGTCAATCCTTTGCAATGAAGTCAATCCTTTGCCTGCTGATCCTTTTTTGGGTTATTTTCCATGATATACAAGTCACAATTATCTCCCATGATATACAAGTCACAATTATCTCCCATGATATACAAGTCACAATTATCTCCCATGATTTACAAGTCACTGTTATCTCCTATGTTAAGCTTAGTGATGCAAAGATTAAAAGGATTTTTTTAGCAGATTAGAAGTGTTTTCTCAAGTTTGTTACAGTCTTCTTATGTTTTCTTTGATGTAGTTTTATTGATTTGATCTAATTTTGTTGATGTATGTGTTGGCCAGATGTCCCGTATAAAACAGGAAGGTGAAGACATGGAGAGGATTCTGAGAGATCGTATCACCAAACTGGAATCTCAGCGTTTGAACATGGAGGAAGAAATTAGCAGACTTAAGGCAGCAAATGTTGCAGACAAATTGAATTTGGAGGAACAGCTGGTTTCCACAAAGCACAGACTTAAGTCTGAAGAGGTTTGTACTTTCTTCTGTCATCAATCATCATTATCTTCATCTGGTGTCATGCCGGCTGGCATAGACGATCATGGTTCTCCACAAATCTCTGGTGTTTGCTATCTCAGATGTTGACGGTCTTCTATGCAATGAAGTCAAAGTCTAATATTTTCTCTCTCTGCCTTCCTGTCTTATCTCCCTTTGATTTTACCAGTTGTCACAATGTGTTCTAAACCTCCCTTCTCATCACATGTCTGAAATATGATGACTACCTCTTTCTTATATTGATAAGCTTTCTCTGTGTCTTGACCTCATTCAACACCTCAACATTCGTCATTTTAGCAGTCCATGTGATTCTCATCATTCTTCTGTTTTTTTGTTGTTTTTTTCGCCCGATTCAGAAGCACTTGAGCTTTTCAGCTCTTCGGCTCAGTTCCATGGACATCATAACCCTTTGGTTCGGTGCCACGAACACCATAAATCTGGGGAATCTGTGGCTTTTTCTGCCATCCCGCGAATTGAACCCGCACACACAGAGGGATAGTCACCCGTAGTCCAACTTGCTAAGAACACGCTCGGCAGATGGGCATCATTCTTCTGTAAAACCACATCTCTGTGGCCACCAGACTTTTTTCTATCTGTTTGTTTATTGTCCATGACTCGAATCCATATGTCAGTATTGCCACTTACTTCTGTACAAATTTGAAACTTTTTATGCTCCATTTCTTGAGAATTGAACTAAATGAACTTTTTGAAAGGTATTTTGTATCAATTAAGTGTCATGCCTGTCAGCATAGGCGTTCATGTCTCTCCACAATTCTCTGTCCCTGGTGCAGTTAATCAGTTCCGATATCGTTCTTTTCTCAAAAGACAATTTCAGACAATCCAGTATCTCTCCTTCCCTGAAGTTTACCCATTGTCACCAATTGGTCCAAACCTCCTCATTGCAGTATATACCCGAAGAACATTGATTATCTGATTCTTATCTCCTTTTGTATGCAATGATTAGTTTGATGAAATACAACCTTGTTCGTTGTTTACAACTTAATGAAATATCTTGTGTTATTGTTGCAGGAACAACGCCATGTCCAACTGGAAGAGAAGATTCGTGTCTTGCAGATTAGCAAAGATGAGTTGCAAAGTCACTGCAACCAACAGATGGCAACCATCTCCCAGTTACAGCATAAAAATAGCAACTTGCAACTGGAGATTGAGGCACTTCACAGACAGAAAGATGAACTTAACCAGGTAAGAAAACATTAACCATGTAGGATAACATCAACCAGGTAAGATAACATTAGCCGGTATCTCTGCATTTTTGTCCAGGCATTGTGCTATTGAAAGGTTCACTCTGTACCTGACTTTCCTTGCCTTTGAATTAAATGAATTAAATTAGGAGACAGCGGGCTATGGATTTTAAGTCCTTGTCAGTAGGCGTAGATGAAGATATCACATCAGACAGTAGGCCATCCCCAATCAGTCAGTAGACAGTCACCACCTCAAGCTGGACAGTCCCACCTTCTTCTTTGCGTTCGTTCTTTACGACCAATTTTAATCCCTCTTTGTGATATATTTGATCTTTGACAAGAACATGTATACGTTGCACATTGGTTTGGTAGGCCCCTAAATGCAGACTTCTACACGTTTAGGACACATGCATCCGATTTAAGCCAAATCTCCTTAGTCGCCTCTTACAACTTGCGTGGCAGGCAGAAGTGGTTCTATTATTTACACCCCAAACTTGGGCCCTGGTAACCACTCGGGTAAGTCATCACCTCAAGCTGGACAGTCACCACCACAAGCTGGACAGTCACCACCTCAAGCTGTACAGTCACCACCTCCAGTTGGACAGTCACCACCTCAAGCTGGACAGTCACCACCTCAAGCTGGACAGTCACCACCTCAAGCTGGACAGTCACCACCTCAAGCTGGACAGTCACCACCTCAAGCTGGAAAATCCCCACCTCAAACATAGATCTCGTCAGCAGGGAACTGCAACTGTCTAGAGAACTCAAAAAAATGATGTCCTCAGAAACGGAATGTGTCAGCCATTATTGGCAGGAGGAATCAACACATACGAATAACTCAATGGCCATGCGGAAATATTTATGTACCTGTTGTGCCACCACCACAGGAAACAGACCGGATCCCTAATATAAGGGAGGACTGCAGTAAAACTATGTACCAATGGCAAAACACATAAAAACAAATTACTGTAGTTTTACAAAGTACAAAAACAATATAGTAGCGTTTCAACGAAGAGTTTTATCAACAAGGAAACAACAGAATTGAAGAAATTCAGACTTTCCATACGGCAGACATAACATAGATAGACAGACAATAAATCAATAGCTGCCTTTAAAAAAGTTAGGGATTTATTGTCTATGTTATGTCTGCAGTATAGAAAGTCTGAATTTCTTCAATTCTGTAGTTTCCTTTGCTTGATAAAAGTCTTTTGGTTGAAACGTCGCTATATATTGTTTTTGTCGTTACTGTATGTAGTACCACTTTTTAGGGCGGTGTGGGACGAGAACCTGAGGAATTTAATGGCTGCACGGCAAAGCTGTTCAGGTTGGTATTTTTCTTTTCTTATTGTTTTTGTACTATGTAAAACTACAGTACTTTGTTTTTACGTGTTTTACTGTAGCCTGATACAAATGTTTGTCTTGCCAGGAACTGGCACAGAAAACTAACTACACAATGGCAGAAGTGGAGAAAGTGAAGGTTGAGCTGACCAGGTCACAGAACAAGCTTGATCAAGAAAGATCCATGCAGGCCGAGCTGAGAGAGAAACTTTCTGCAGTGGATACACAGATGTCAGGTAAGATAAATCTGTTACAATTGACGCACAGATGTTTGTAGTGATATTCCGAGTTTGGGAGGTATTCCACTCACATTTCTTTCTTCTTCTTCTTCAACTTTCAACGGAGCACAGGTCTTCAAACTTTTTCCAGCTCTTCCTCTTTTGCCATCCCTTCCAATTCTTTCCATGTTTTACCTATCCTTTTAATATCAGCCTCCAGATCTCTTCTCCAGGTCTGTCTAGGCCTTCTCCATGTCCTCTTTCCTCGGGTTCCAAAACAGTGCCTGTCTTGTTATGTTTCCAGTCGGTCTTCTCAATGTATGTCCTATCATCGCCAGCATCTCTTCCATAGCTCTTTCTCTACTGGTATCTGCTTTGTTCTTTCTCTGAGTTCCTCATTCCTAATCTTATCATACCATCTCAGTCCCTCTATTCTACGTAAACATCCATTTATGAAGGTCTGTAGTTTTCTGGTGGTTTACTACATTTCTTTGCTTCATAATATTGTCTCTTCTCTCTTTTCTCCAATCCTGTTTTACCTCACAGCATCAAGATAAGAAACGATTTATAGAACAGACTTTTGTGTGCTCTTTTATTTTGGTTTTTGTCACATATTTTTATTTTGGGTTGCAGTTATGGATTTATCATTGGACTTAATTGACTGTATCTGTGTTGTCTGTTGTATAAGAACAGTCTCAATCTCTACATTTGTTTTATATCCTTTGCTTGATAAAGACTTTTTGGTATAAACCGCTATATTTGGTTTTTCTACTTTGTAAAGCTACATTATTGGGGCCATATGCACAATAGAGTTGTGAACGTATGATGCAAAAAAAAGACCGAAAATGTAGGGGATTATCAGATAAGACAAGCTCAAACATTTCCTTAGGCCAAAAATTTTGGATGCGCCTGTCCTACACTTGTAACGGGGACACAATGTCTAGTCACTCTTGTCAAAGATCTAACACATCACATAGAGTGATTAAACACATCATATAGAGTGATTAAACTGATCGCGAAGAACAATCACAACAAACTACATTACTTTATTTTAAGATCTTTTGCCATTGCTGCATAGTATTACTGTAGTCTCCCTTATATCGGTAATCAACCGAGTGGTTACCGGGCCCAAATTGGGGTGTAAAGAATAGAACCACTGTTATCTGCCACGCATGTCGTAAGAGATGACTAAGGAGGTTGGGCTAGCTACCCCACACCGTAAAAACACTTGATGGCTACAGAACGGAGAGCGAACCGAGTAAACGCTGGCTGAATCCGGACACATTTCCGAAGGATAAGCACCAGAGCTCCAAATGGTGCTGAAGATGTGATGTAAAACACACCAATGCTAAGGCTGCATGAATCAGATTTCCACATGAATAGAATTTATGGGGAAGTCTGGCACATCGGTCTGGGTGGTGATCGAGAGAGAGAGAGAGATATCGGTGATAATATTCCATATATTAAACATTATACACAATTTTAAATATGTATTTTTTTCCACTTCAGAGCAATTGTTGAAACAACGGAAAGTTGTAGAAGAGAAAGAGAAAGAAGTTGTGTTGCTGGAAGAAAAACTAAAGGGCAGAGAATTGGAACTGGTACGCATGCGAGAGGAAGAAGCCCAACGTGTACAAGTCTTGCAGTCAGCCATTTTGAATTATGTTGGCAGCAAGCATGGTGTTTCATCCCGATGATGATTCTAGTTAGTTTTATTTAGGCAGCAGATGTTTACGACTTTAATATTCTTTCAAGACTGTGATAGTTTGTTTTTATTATGTTCATGAGTTTGTCGTTTGGTATGTCCAAAAAAAAAAAGTAGTAAAGGAACACTTTTTTATATATATACCACATGTTATATAGAATAATACGGTGTGTTCTGTATTTTTCATTAATCATCGGCTAGCAATGGTTGATGTGGTCAATATCAAGCCAGCCGCTTTTACTTCCCAGTGTTTTTCCTGGTACCCAATTGAGGCTGGGTTAACCTGAGAGCCGTTACAATCTGAAAAATATTACATGCCCACTGTGGAATTGAAACCGGACCACTCATCTAAGAAGCGAGGTCACTAACAACTATGCTACTTTGGCTCTCATTGTCTGGTTGGGTCATGACGTTATTTCTTTTACTTTCTTCACTGATCAACTTCAGTTTACGCTTTCATTCTGAGGCCTTTGTGCCAGTCGTCCATTAAGTTATCTTGAAGTGTCCAAATGCAAAGGATTGACTTTATTGCACCAAGTTTCCTCATATGGTTCTGTCTCTGTTTGCACAGACAATGTAGATAATGTTACACACAGCACTAACTCTGTAGCTCCAGCAACAATCCTAGAGATCTCATGAGAAAATACACGTACGACTTGGCTCGGATTCGAACCGTCAATCTTCAGAATGACAGGCAAACGCTGTAACCACTTTGCCATAGTGACCCCCCTATATATTGTAATGTTGTTCCCTTAGGTCATGGTTCTGTTCTTTGACTGGCAAGGATGGACTATCTTCGAAGACCTATTCAGAGGGTCTACCTGTGTGTTCCGCCTGTGTGCTCCGCCTGTGTGCTCCGCTGTCACAAACAGAGAAATATCTTGAGACTACAATGTAGGAATATAGACACTTCTTACCAATGCTGTTGTTGGGCAGATTTTTGTTTTGTTTTTACTTGAGACTTAAATGAAACAAACTCTGAACGAATTGGGTGCTCAGTCTGTATACAAATTGTTGAAGAGGGGGGATATTAAATCACGACCACCAGTTCTGAGTTGTACATTGTTCATTTGAGGATCATCTTCATCACATATCGGTCATGTCCATAATAGCTACAATCTCCTCCCAAGCAAGTATTTCAGTGTGTTTAGACTAACAACTCCCGTTCTGTGTTGGTTGATGTATCTACTGGGGTTTCTCTCATGGTTTTCCCATCTTGCCGCATCGAGCGGTATGCATAACTTACGCAACAGAGATAGAGAATGCCCTTTATCTTCTTCGTTGAAATCTGAGTTGTTGATTACAGAATCGATGTCATATCACTCGACGCCCGAATGGTTACCGGGGCCCAAATTTGAGGTGTTAAGAATAGAACCATTGTTACCTGCCACGCATGTCGTAAGAGACGACTAAAGGAGGTTTGGCTGAAATCGGATGCACATGTCCTAAACGTGTAGAAGTCTATGAGTTTAGGGGCCTACCAAACCAATGTGCAACGAATACACGTTCTTGGTAATGATCAAACATATCACAAAGAGTGATTAAAATTGGTCGTAAAAATGAACACAAAGAAGAAGAAGATATCACTCGCAGCAGTCCCGTAAGTGCTAAGTCTTCTTCAGAAGATATTGACGAGTATGCATGCTGATAGTGTCTATGGCTCGCTGTATAAACATACTCCTCATTCTTACCCTAAAGCTTTCAGTCTTTTATCTTAGAGCATGTTATTACAAATTCCTTAAAATGCTGCATAGGTTCTGTTTATTCTTTGCCCATGGTTTTGTATGCCTGTCTAAACCATGAGATGGGTTGCCTCTCATGAAGCGGTGAAATGATTGGAATCTCACTACTCTCGTGTTTTTATACTCAGTGACTCCATGAGCATGATTCGTAAGTTGAAACAGGAATATTGAGATAAAACTGGGTGGAGGTACTAGTACAGGCAATGAGCAGAGAAATCACAATTTTTGTCCCTGGGCACGCAGGGGTAATTAATGAGCTGATAGATTGGCTGGCTTGGCTACAATATCAGAGGGAGCTGCCATGGATCGAAATGACATTCTTCACACATTGAGTCTTTCCGAACAGAGGAGTTTCATGCCTGTGGAATCCCACTTGCTGACCAGATTGAGATACTCGTACAGACGGAGAGAGATGGGTGTCAGTTTAGGTGCAGCCCGAAAAGAACGACATACTAAATATGCAAAAGGATTGATTAATCAACATCGAACTGGTGTGTGGGGCTGCTAGATTTGCTGAGGTGGAGATTGGAGCACCTATGGACATGTCCGGAGTGCTATGATGATAGTCCTCAGATAACTGATCGGAGTTTCCCATAGTTTGCTGCTCTATAAGCTTCATTCATGAGACCATATTTCGTTTCGTTGGTGTATGTGTGATGGACATGATTGCAGGATGTGCTCTGGAGTCTGTGTTTCTGTCTGACATACACACTGTGCAGTCTAAGCAGGCTTTATTTTGGGTATGTGAGGATTGAGCCTGCAGTGATCTGTTCTTAGGTCATAGATTCAAAATCATTTGTCTTGGCCATCCAACATGGACATTCCCCATCATTCCTCTTTAGTTCTCGGACTGGGGTCACCAATATCGAGGTTGATAACACTCTACACTAGTGGTCACAAGCCATGAAGAATCTGGAGTTCAAGACCAAATTGGCCACACAAAAACAACTAATAAAACATTCTCAGTGCTTACACAGTACATATTATTGCTATAACTATGGTTGATGTTTCTAGTTTTCATATTCTATCTTCATTCTCAGTGCTTACACAGTACATATTATTGCTATAACTATGGTTGATGTTTCTAGTTTTCATATTCTATCTTCATTCCGTCCATATTTGATGATCTCTGTTACTTACTCTTATTAGTTTCAATAAAATAACTTTGATAACAGAATGTGTTTTAGCAGACAATTTCTGATTTAATTTCACTGTTATATATTTTTGTTTTGGTTTGATTTTTGCATACATTTTTTGTATGTTTTACATTATTGTTATTTGAGTTATACCTTGGTGTAGTCTTGTGATTAAAATTTGTTCATTGGAAGCTCAAAGAGAAGGAAATTCTTTTCACCTTTCGCCCTAGGGAAGTATAAGTTTCGCAACCAAGGTCTTCCAAGCCTTCCTATCCAAGTCCATCTTTTCCAGATCTCTCCACTCTCTCCTAATTTTCTTGCATTTTATCTCCCAACTCCCATCTCCAGGTGTTCTTGGGTCTTCCCGTATCTCTATTACCTTGGGGGTTCTATCGGAGTGCCTGTCTGGGAATACTGCTCAGGGGTCACCTCATTTTGTGTCATACCCATCTCCACCTTCTGCCCCTTAATTCTTGTTCTATCTGCTGTTGTCCCGCTCTATCCTAGCTCCCTGTTTGTTCTTGTCATTCTGTCGGAGATGAGAGTATCCTGCGCAGGCATCTATTGATGAATGCAATTTTGGGGTGTTCTCCATGTCTCCACTCCATATAGAAAGGCAGCCTTTATATGGAAGGAAATAACTTTCAGATATTTTTTAAAATGTTGACAGCGATTTGTTCTCATTCTTTTAGTGTAAGCTGAAGGATTCTATAGTGCTCCCTCCTCCTTCTCTTCCTCCTCTCCCCCTCCTGCTCCCTCTCAATCCTACTCTCCCTCCTCTTCCTCCACCACCCACTACCCCTCCGATCCCACCCCTCCCCAACCAGTCATGCAATTCATAAAAGAACAACAGATTAAATGGTTTGGACACCTGACAAGAATGCCCTGGTATCGCCTACCACAGAGAGCCATGCAGAAAAAGTATGATGAGTACAAAGCAAGAGGAAGACTACGCAAAAGATGGAGCGATGGCATCAAGAACAGCCTTATGAACATGAGCTGTTTTGTTTGTTTACATTTAGTTCAGTGGTTTCCAAACTATTACCCACTACCCCTAAGTAACAATGAATACTAAGTTCAGTGGTTTCCAAACTATTACCCACTGCACCTAAGTAACAATGAATACTAAGTTCAGGGGTTCCCAAACTATTACCCACTACCCCTAAGTAACAATGAATACTAAGTTCAGGGGTTCCCAAACTATTACCCACTACCCCTAAGTAACAATGAATACTAAGTTCAGGGGTTCCCAAACTATTACCCACTACCCCTAAGTAACAATGAATACTAAGTTCAGTGGTTCCCAAACTATTACCCACTACCCCTAAGTAACAATGAATACTAAGTTCAGGGGTTCCGAAACTATTACCCACTACCCCTAAGTAACAATGAATACTAAGTTCAGGGGTTCCCAAACTATTACCCACTACCCCTAAGTAACAATGAATGCTAATTTAAGGGGTTCCCAAACTATTACCCACTACCCCTAAGTAACAATGAATGCTAAGTTCAGGGTTCCCAAACTATTACCCACTACCCCTAAGTAACAATGAATACTAAGTGAGGGGTCAAAAAGGCTCATGAGGTCATGGTGGTAACATGAGCCAGGGTTAGCGAGGGCGCGCGCTAACCAAGACCCTGCCCCTAACCTCCACGCGGTGACCCTGGAAACAGACTCTGGTTCTGGTCTGGCTAAGAGGGGCAGGGATCGGGAGAGAAAACTACTGGTAGTGGTAGCAGTGCAATTACGGAAATACGATAAAGATACATACAAATAAAATGCACAATTCTCCTGACCGATGTCCAACAAGATATTGTCCAAGTCCTTGAACGCAAAGAAACAGCAACGAAACGTCTCAGACATGGATGAGGGTGCATCCAGTGACCAAACGTATGCCCACGTAGGGCGAAGCTCGAAGCCCTGAGGAGGGGGCAAACATTGCCAGCCCGTCGGCAAGAATAAATAAGTCAGGACCGTAACGAATAAAAGTCTACCCTCGTGTTGGTGCGAGAGAAGATTGCAGCTGACCTAGCATTGGTAGCCTGGTGCAGACACATGTACTGGGCAAGGTTTGCCGAGCGCAAAAGAACAAGTTGCGTTTAGTGCATAACGAAACTACCCGCCCTGGGAAAACCGTGCAAGGTACTGTGCGACTAAAAATTAACATCCCCGGAAGAACTGAGGTTGGTGATTCCTAACGGGACTGCCAGTCATGGGGCAACCGGGCAATGTTCGATTGCAGTCGTAACTAACATCCCCGGAATAACTGGGGTGGGTGATGGCGGCGAGCGAAAAACCCACAGTTACGCTGATAGCGCCGACTGAAACGACCCTCCACATTGTTTGTACTCGGCCCCATGCCAGTGCTTTCGACGTAAATTGCAAATTGCCACGTACCAATGCGCGTCTAGAAAAGGCTGAGAATGTTCCTTCCCGGATCAGACTCAAAAAAGTACGGTAAAGCAAGGCCGACAATGTACGGACCTGACAGGAAGTCCGGGTCTGAACATTGGCGAAGGCCGATACTTTACACGGTGTCTTATACGAGTAAGACGCCGTCCGAGGATAAGCTTACAAGCCCCGAGAAATATTTCTCAGTCAGAACGGGCATGAACAGCGTAACTCACTGTCCCGGCGTAGATCACAAAGCCCAAAAATACGGCAAAGCTGATCGTACCCTAGGGAAAGCTCACCCTAGTAAATCAAAAGCTGGCTGAAAACGAACACCCCACCGAAGGATAAGCAACTGGCTCCAATAGGTGCTGAAGGCTGGTGCACGTACATTACGTTCGGACGTTTGGCTGTTTATATATCACAATGAGAATGATTAAAACAGGCCTAGAACGATCGAAGAAGAAGAAGAAGAAAGAATACTAAGTTCAGTGGTTCCCAAACTATTACCCACTACCCCTAAGTAACAATAAATACTAAGTTCAGGGGTTCCGAAACTATTACCCACTACCCCTAAGTAACAATGAATGCTAAGTTCAGGGTTCCCAAACTATTACCCACTACCCTAAGTAACAATGAATGCTAAGTTCAGGGGTTCCCAAACTATTACCCACTACCCCTAAGTAACAATGAATGCTAAGTTCAGGGTTCCCAAACTATTACCACTACCCCTAAGTAACAATGAATACTAAGTTCAGGGTTCCCAAACTATTACCCACTACCCCTAAGTAACAATGAATACTAAGTTCAGGGGTTCCGAAACTATTACCCACTACCCCTAAGTAACAATGAATACTAAGTTCAGGGGTTCCGAAACTATTACCCACTACCCCTAAGTAACAATGAATACTAAGTTCAGGGGTTCCCAAACTATTACCCACTACCCCTAAGTAACAATGAATACTAAGTTCAGGGGTTCCCAAACTATTACCCACTACCCCTAAGTAACAATAAATACTAAGTTCAGGGGTTCCCAAACTATTACCCACTACCCCTAAGTAACAATGAATACTAAGTTCAGGGTTCCAAACTATTACCCACTACCCTAAGTAACAATGAATACTAAGTTCAGGGTTCCCAAACTATTACCCACTACCCCTAAGTAACAATGAATGCTAAGTTCAGTGGTTCCCAAACTATTACCCACTACCCCTAAGTAACAATGAATACTAAGTTCAGGGGTTCCCAAACTATTACCCACTACCCCTAAGTAACAATGAATACTAAGTTCAGGGGTTCCCAAACTATTACCCACTACCCCTAAGTAACAATGAATGCTAAGTTCAGTGGTTCCCAAACTATTACCCACTACCCCTAAGTAACAATGAATGCTAAGTTCAGGGTTCCCAAACTATTACCCACTACCCCTAAGTAACAATGAATACTAAGTTCAGTGGTTCCGAAACTATTACCCACTACCCCTAAGTAACAATAAATACTAAGTTCAGGGTTCCAAACTATTACCCACTACCCCTAAGTAACAATGAATGCTAAGTTCAGGGTTCCCAAACTATTACCCACTACCCTAAGTAACAATGAATGCTAAGTTCAGGGTTCCCAAACTATTACCCACTACCCCTAAGTAACAATGAATACTAAGTTCAGTGGTTCCGAAACTATTACCCACTACCCCTAAGTAACAATAAATACTAAGTTCAGGGGTTCCGAAACTATTACCCACTACCCCTAAGTAACAATGAATGCTAAGTTCAGGGTTCCCAAACATTACCCACTACCCTAAGTAACAATGAATGCTAAGTTCAGGGGGTTCCCAAACTATTACCCACTACCCCTAAGTAACAATGAATACTAAGTTCAGGGGTTCCGAAACTATTACCCACTACCCCTAAGTAACAATGAATACTAAGTTCAGGGGTTCCCAAACTATTACCCACTACCCCTAAGTAACAATGAATGCTAAGTTCAGGGTTCCCAAACTATTACCCACTACCCCTAAGTAACAATGAATGCTAAGTTCAGGGTTCCCAAACTATTACCCACTACCCCTAAGTAACAATGAATACTAAGTTCAGTGGTTCCCAAACTATTACCCACTACCCCTAAGTAACAATAAATACTAAGTTCAGGGGTTCCGAAACTATTACCCACTACCCCTAAGTAACAATGAATGCTAAGTTCAGGGTTCCCAAACTATTACCCACTACCCTAAGTAAC
The DNA here is from genome assembly GCA_020796225.1 of Arion vulgaris. Taxonomy (NCBI): domain Eukaryota; kingdom Metazoa; phylum Mollusca; class Gastropoda; order Stylommatophora; family Arionidae; genus Arion; species Arion vulgaris. Next base: position 38,560,540 of record CM036767.1, read on the forward strand.
AATGAATGCTAAGTTCAGGGTTCCCAAACTATTACCCACTACCCCTAAGTAACAATGAATGCTAAGTTCAGGGTTCCCAAACTATTACCCACTACCCTAAGTAACAATGAATACTAAGTTCAGGGTTCCGAAACTATTACCCACTACCCCTAAGTAACAATGAATGCTAAGTTCAGGGTTCCCAAACTATTACCCACTACCCCTAAGTAACAATGAATACTAAGTTCAGGGGTTCCCAAACTATTACCCACTACCCCTAAGTAACAATAAATACTAAGTTCAGGGGTTCCGAAACTATTACCCACTACCCCTAAGTAACAATGAATGCTAAGTTCAGGGTTCCCAAACTATTACCCACTACCCCTAAGTAACAATGAATGCTAAGTTCAGGGTTCCCAAACTATTACCCACTACCCCTAAGTAACAATGAATACTAAGTTCAGGGTTCCAAACTATTACCCACTACCCCTAAGTAACAATGAATACTAAGTTCAGGGGTTCCCAAACTATTACCCACTACCCCTAAGTAACAATGAATGCTAAGTTCAGGGTTCCCAAACTATTACCCACTACCCTAAGTAACAATGAATGCTAAGTTCAGGGTTCCCAAACTATTACCCACTACCCCTAAGTAACAATGAATACTAAGTTCAGTGGTTCCCAAACTATTACCCACTACCCCTAAGTAACAATAAATACTAAGTTCAGGGGTTCCGAAACTATTACCCACTACCCCTAAGTAACAATGAATGCTAAGTTCAGGGTTCCCAAACTATTACCCACTACCCCTAAGTAACAATGAATGCTAAGTTCAGGGTTCCCAAACTATTACCCACTACCCTAAGTAACAATGAATGCTAAGTTCAGGGTTCCCAAACTATTACCCACTACCCCTAAGTAACAATGAATACTAAGTTCAGGGGTTCCGAAACTATTACCCACTACCCCTAAGTAACAATGAATACTAAGTTCAGGGGTTCCCAAACTATTACCCACTACCCCTAAGTAACAATGAATGCTAAGTTCAGTGGTTCCCAAACTATTACCCACTACCCCTAAGTAACAATGAATGCTAAGTTCAGGGTTCCAAACTATTACCCACTACCCTAAGTAACAATGAATACTAAGTTCAGTGGTTCCGAAACTATTACCCACTACCCCTAAGTAACAATAAATACTAAGTTCAGGGTTCCAAACTATTACCCACTACCCCTAAGTAACAATGAATGCTAAGTTCAGGGTTCCCAAACTATTACCCACTACCCTAAGTAACAATGAATGCTAAGTTCAGGGTTCCCAAACTATTACCCACTACCCCTAAGTAACAATGAATACTAAGTTCAGGGGTTCCGAAACTATTACCCACTACCCCTAAGTAACAATGAATACTAAGTTCAGGGTTCCAAACTATTACCCACTACCCCTAAGTAACAATGAATGCTAAGTTCAGGGTTCCCAAACTATTACCCACTACCCCTAAGTAACAATGAATGCTAAGTTCAGGGTTCCCAAACTATTACCCACTACCCCTAAGTAACAATGAATACTAAGTTCAGTGGTTCCCAAACTATTACCCACTACCCCTAAGTAACAATAAATACTAAGTTCAGGGGTTCCGAAACTATTACCCACTACCCCTAAGTAACAATGAATGCTAAGTTCAGGGTTCCCAAACTATTACCCACTACCCTAAGTAACAATGAATGCTAAGTTCAGGGTTCCCAAACTATTACCCACTACCCCTAAGTAACAATGAATGCTAAGTTCAGGGTTCCCAAACTATTACCCACTACCCTAAGTAACAATGAATACTAAGTTCAGGGTTCCGAAACTATTACCCACTACCCCTAAGTAACAATGAATGCTAAGTTCAGGGGTTCCCAAACTATTACCCACTACCCCTAAGTAACAATGAATACTAAGTTCAGGGGTTCCCAAACTATTACCCACTACCCCTAAGTAACAATAAATACTAAGTTCAGGGGTTCCGAAACTATTACCCACTACCCCTAAGTAACAATGAATGCTAAGTTCAGGGTTCCCAAACTATTACCCACTACCCTAAGTAACAATGAATGCTAAGTTCAGGGTTCCCAAACTATTACCCACTACCCCTAAGTAACAATGAATACTAAGTTCAGGGGTTCCGAAACTATTACCCACTACCCCTAAGTAACAATGAATACTAAGTTCAGGGGTTCCCAAACTATTACCCACTACCCCTAAGTAACAATGAATGCTAAGTTCAGGGTTCCCAAACTATTACCCACTACCCTAAGTAACAATGAATGCTAAGTTCAGGGTTCCCAAACTATTACCCACTACCCCTAAGTAACAATGAATACTAAGTTCAGTGGTTCCCAAACTATTACCCACTACCCCTAAGTAACAATAAATACTAAGTTCAGGGGTTCCGAAACTATTACCCACTACCCCTAAGTAACAATGAATGCTAAGTTCAGGGGTTCCCAAACTATTACCCACTACCCCTAAGTAACAATGAATGCTAAGTTCAGGGTTCCCAAACTATTACCCACTACCCTAAGTAACAATGAATGCTAAGTTCAGGGTTCCCAAACTATTACCCACTACCCCTAAGTAACAATGAATACTAAGTTCAGGGGTTCCGAAACTATTACCCACTACCCCTAAGTAACAATGAATACTAAGTTCAGGGGTTCCCAAACTATTACCCACTACCCCTAAGTAACAATGAATGCTAAGTTCAGTGGTTCCCAAACTATTACCCACTACCCCTAAGTAACAATGAATGCTAAGTTCAGGGTTCCCAAACTATTACCCACTACCCCTAAGTAACAATGAATACTAAGTTCAGTGGTTCCGAAACTATTACCCACTACCCCTAAGTAACAATAAATACTAAGTTCAGGGGTTCCGAAACTATTACCCACTACCCCTAAGTAACAATGAATGCTAAGTTCAGGGTTCCCAAACTATTACCCACTACCCTAAGTAACAATGAATGCTAAGTTCAGGGTTCCCAAACTATTACCCACTACCCCTAAGTAACAATGAATACTAAGTTCAGGGGTTCCCAAACTATTACCCACTACCCCTAAGTAACAATGAATACTAAGTTCAGGGGTTCCCAAACTATTACCCACTACCCCTAAGTAACAATAAATACTAAGTTCAGGGTTCCAAACTATTACCCACTACCCTAAGTAACAATGAATGCTAAGTTCAGGGTTCCCAAACTATTACCCACTACCCTAAGTAACAATGAATGCTAAGTTCAGGGTTCCCAAACTATTACCCACTACCCTAAGTAACAATAAATACTAAGTTCAGGGTTCCAGAAACTATTACCCACTACCCTAAGTAACAATGAATGCTAAGTTCAGGGTTCCCAAACTATTACCCACTACCCCTAAGTAACAATGAATGCTAAGTTCAGGGGTTCCCAAACTATTACCCACTACCCCTAAGTAACAATGAATGCTAAGTTCAGGGTTCCCAAACTATTACCCACTACCCTAAGTAACAATGAATACTAAGTTCAGGGTTCCAAACTATTACCCACTACCCTAAGTAACAATGAATGCTAAGTTCAGGGTTCCCAAACTATTACCCACTACCCTAAGTAACAATGAATACTAAGTTCAGGGTTCCCAAACTATTACCCACTACCCTAAGTAACAATAAATACTAAGTTCAGGGTTCCGAAACTATTACCCACTACCCTAAGTAACAATGAATGCTAAGTTCAGGGTTCCCAAACTATTACCCACTACCCTAAGTAACAATGAATGCTAAGTTCAGGGTTCCCAAACTATTACCCACTACCCCTAAGTAACAATGAATGCTAAGTTCAGGGTTCCGAAACTATTACCCACTACCCCTAAGTAACAATGAATACTAAGTTCAGGGGTTCCCAAACTATTACCCACTACCCCTAAGAAACAATGAATGCTAAGTTCAGGGGTTCCCAAACTATTACCCACTACCCCTAAGTAACAATGAATGCTAAGTTCAGGGTTCCCAAACTATTACCCACTACCCTAAGTAACAATGAATACTAAGTTCAGTGGTTCCCAAACTATTACCCACTACCCCTAAGTAACAATAAATACTAAGTTCAGGGGTTCCGAAACTATTACCCACTACCCCTAAGTAACAATGAATGCTAAGTTCAGGGTTCCCAAACTATTACCCACTACCCTAAGTAACAATGAATGCTAAGTTCAGGGTTCCAAACTATTACCCACTACCCCTAAGTAACAATGAATGCTAAGTTCAGGGTTCCCAAACTATTACCCACTACCCCTAAGTAACAATGAATACTAAGTTCAGGGGTTCCGAAACTATTACCCACTACCCCTAAGTAACAATGAATACTAAGTTCAGGGGTTCCCAAACTATTACCCACTACCCCTAAGTAACAATGAATGCTAAGTTCAGTGGTTCCCAAACTATTACCCACTACCCCTAAGTAACAATGAATGCTAAGTTCAGGGTTCCCAAACTATTACCCACTACCCTAAGTAACAATGAATACTAAGTTCAGTGGTTCCGAAACTATTACCCACTACCCCTAAGTAACAATAAATACTAAGTTCAGGGGTTCCGAAACTATTACCCACTACCCCTAAGTAACAATGAATGCTAAGTTCAGGGGTTCCCAAACTATTACCCACTACCCATAAGTAACAATGAATGCTAAGTTCAGGGTTCCCAAACTATTACCCACTACCCCTAAGTAACAATGAATACTAAGTTCAGGGGTTCCGAAACTATTACCCACTACCCCTAAGTAACAATGAATACTAAGTTCAGGGGTTCCCAAACTATTACCCACTACCCCTAAGTAACAATGAATGCTAAGTTCAGGGTTCCCAAACTATTACCCACTACCCCTAAGTAACAATGAATGCTAAGTTCAGGGTTCCCAAACTATTACCCACTACCCTAAGTAACAATGAATACTAAGTTCAGTGGTTCCCAAACTATTACCCACTACCCCTAAGTAACAATAAATACTAAGTTCAGGGGTTCCGAAACTATTACCCACTACCCCTAAGTAACAATGAATGCTAAGTTCAGGGTTCCCAAACTATTACCCACTACCCCTAAGTAACAATGAATGCTAAGTTCAGGGTTCCCAAACTATTACCCACTACCCCTAAGTAAAATGAATGCTAAGTTCAGGGTTCCCAAACTATTACCCACTACCCCTAAGTAACAATGAATACTAAGTTCAGGGGTTCCGAAACTATTACCCACTACCCCTAAGTAACAATGAATGCTAAGTTCAGGGTTCCAAACTATTACCCACTACCCTAAGTAACAATGAATACTAAGTTCAGGGTTCCCAAACTATTACCCACTACCCTAAGTAACAATAAATACTAAGTTCAGGGTTCCGAAACTATTACCCACTACCCTAAGTAACAATGAATGCTAAGTTCAGGGTTCCCAAACTATTACCCACTACCCCTAAGTAACAATGAATGCTAAGTTCAGGGTTCCCAAACTATTACCCACTACCCCTAAGTAACAATGAATACTAAGTTCAGGGGTTCCGAAACTATTACCCACTACCCCTAAGTAACAATGAATACTAAGTTCAGGGGTTCCCAAACTATTACCCACTACCCCTAAGTAACAATGAATGCTAAGTTCAGGGGTTCCCAAACTATTACCCACTACCCCTAAGTAACAATGAATGCTAAGTTCAGGGTTCCCAAACTATTACCCACTACCCTAAGTAACAATGAATACTAAGTTCAGTGGTTCCCAAACTATTACCCACTACCCCTAAGTAACAATAAATACTAAGTTCAGGGGTTCCGAAACTATTACCCACTACCCCTAAGTAACAATGAATGCTAAGTTCAGGGTTCCAAACTATTACCCACTACCCCTAAGTAACAATGAATGCTAAGTTCAGGGTTCCCAAACTATTACCCACTACCCTAAGTAACAATGAATGCTAAGTTCAGGGTTCCCAAACTATTACCCACTACCCCTAAGTAACAATGAATACTAAGTTCAGGGGTTCCCAAACTATTACCCACTACCCCTAAGTAACAATGAATACTAAGTTCAGGGGTTCCGAAACTATTACCCACTACCCCTAAGTAACAATGAATGCTAAGTTCAGGGTTCCCAAACTATTACCCACTACCCCTAAGTAACAATGAATACTAAGTTCAGGGGTTCCCAAACTATTACCCACTACCCCTAAGTAACAATGAATACTAAGTTCAGGGGTTCCGAAACTATTACCCACTACCCCTAAGTAACAATGAATACTAAGTTCAGGGGTTCCCAAACTATTACCCACTACCCCTAAGTAACAATGAATACTAAGTTCAGGGGTTCCGAAACTATTACCCACTACCCCTAAGTAACAATGAATGCTAAGTTCAGGGTTCCCAAACTATTACCCATTACCCTAAGTAACAATGAATACTAAGTTCAGGGGTTCCCAAACTATTACCCACTACCCCTAAGTAACAATGAATACTAAGTTCAGGGGTTCCGAAACTATTACCCACTACCCCTAAGTAACAATGAATGCTAAGTTCAGGGTTCCCAAACTATTACCCACTACCCTAAGTAACAATGAATACTAAGTTCAGGGTTCTGAGCCCACTATCCATTTAACCCAAGTGACAGAGAATATGCGAATTTCGACAGGTGTAGTGCACGTGTGAATTTAGGTAAGTGGGCGCGAATGTAAGAATTTCAGTTAGTGCGTGCGCATGTACGAATTGTGTATGTGCGCTCGCATGTGTGAATTTAAGTAGGTGAGCGCGCATGTGCGAGTTAAGGCAGTTGCGAGCGCTTGTGCAAATTTCGGTATGTGCGCGCTTGTACGAATCTCAGCCGGTGCTCGTGCATGTACAGATTTCTCCGGTGCGCGCGCACAAACAAATTTCGACTGGTGTTCGCTCATGAAAATATTTCGGCTAGAGCGCGAGCATGTACAAATTTCGACTCTGCACTCGCTCTATACGAATTTCGGTCGGTTCGCGCATATCAGACCACTAGTCTAAGAAGTGAGTTTATTTATTTATTTTTTCCTGATTCAGAAACACTTGAGCTTTCAGCTCTTCGGCTTGGTTCCATGGACATTGTAACCCTTCGGTTCGGTGCCACGAACACTATAAATCTGGAGAACCTGTGGCTTTTCTGCCAGCATGTGGAATTGAACCCTCTCTCACAGGGAGCTTAAACGAGTGTATTAACAACTACGCTGCTGCTACTCTCTGTCTGTAAGCATATTATGACAAAGTATAAGTCATAATACAAATACCACACAGTTTATTCACAAATCACAAATAAACTTTTTATTCATTATCTATGAAAACTTCATATCGACCACTCTTTGTGATTTGTATATGATGACTTAAAACGATTGTACGTTATCCCAGTTATGCCCCTACAAGTAGGCCAGCACATCCAATTTCTGTGACGCTTTTTATTAAGTAGGGTAGCTTCCCTAGGCCCCTACCTCAGTCGCTTCTTACGACATGCCATGTAGGTCGCAGTGTTACTACTCTTTGCTCCCCTTTGGAGCCTCGGTAATACACCGACGACAAATGTGACTGCATGAAATCGATATTCGTCATCAAGAATCAATAGGCCATGTCCTAACAAGAATAGCCCAAACAAACATATGCATATTGAAAACTTTGTGAAGAGCAGAACAATGACAGAATAACAAGCTATCATAGCGTGAACTAAGGGTTTATTTACAGAAACGAATTCTAGAAATACATTTTGTCTTTTTAAAAATCCTCTGTATTAAATGATTGACTTCTTCTTCTTCTTTGCGTTCGTTCTTTACAACCAATTGTAATCACTCTTTGTGATATGTTTGATCTTTGCCAAGAACGTGTATACATAGCACATTGGTTTGGTAGGCCCCTAAACGCAAAGACTTCTACACGTTTAGGACACATGCATCCGATTTCAGCCAAACCTCCTTAGTCGCCTCTTACGACATGCGTGGCAGGTAACAGTGGTTATATTCTTTACACCCCAAATTTGGACCCCGGTAACCACTCAGGCGAAATGATTGACTGATTGATTAATTTATTAATTGATTGATTGACTGTCTGATTGATTGATTGATCAATCATCATCATTGCACTTCGGTGTGTAACCATGTGTGCTCCGATCTCTTTCATACACAGGATGATCTCAGATGCAATGCATGAACTCCGTAGCAACGGAGTGGGACCCTGGTGTAATTTTGAAGATGGTAAAATAGTTTGTAGGAATGTTATTTTTAATCGTTCTATTGAATTTTGCCTGGGTAGCGGATTTCCAGCCTCCTCTTCTCAATTTTGAACTGCCAAGATTCTTTACGTGTTCAAATTGAACACAAGACTTCCGTTTTATCGTCTGTCTCCGATAGGACTAGGAACTTGTTCTCACATAAAATGAGATCAGGGATCTCAGGAAAAATAACGTGATGGCTCCACGAGAGAGCGAACCGAGTGATTGATTAAAGGACTGTCATCATTGCACTTCGATGAATAACCCTGTGTGTGCCATTGTTTTTCTTACACAATAAGGTCCCAACGGTAGTGTACGATCTCCGTAGCACCGAGTGATGTTCACTGACGTAATTTTGAAGATGGTGAAAGTATTTTTTATTACCAGGCAGCGATTTTACAGCCTGTTTGTAACTGTCAGATGTTCTTTTACGTGCTCAACTTGAACACGGGACCTTACGTTTTATTATTCGTCTCTGATAGGACTAGGAACTCGATCTCACCTACACTGAGATCAGGAATCACCGGAAGTATATAGCGAGCGCTCTACGTGGGAAAGAACCGAGTACCTTTAAAACGATAGACGAGCACTTTACCTCCACGCGCGGAGACCCCTCATTTTAACATATGTTATTTAGATAGTTTTATATAATCTCTAGTAACTATCAGAAACAAAGCTAGACATGGTCTGGTCTTGAACTCTTAGAGGAAAAAGAAGAATAGGGGAGAGGAACAACTGACGTCTATAGCCGAAGGTGTGACTTCATTGCGCCGAACTTTACCCCATATGTCTCGGGTCTCGGTCCCTCTTCGCAGAAATGGTACGCTACCTGCCTAGAGTATTGCACGAACTTTGCACCCTCGGCAACAATCCTAGAGGTATCTAGAAAACATTTTCTCGTGAACAGAACGGTGCGATCAGGATTCTAACCCACCACATTCGAACGCAAGGAAGGGCTCAACCACTAAACTAGAGAGACCCCAATTGATATAAGGATGTACAAGTAGAACTGTCAGAATCTAGAGTTTTGAACCTGAGCTCTCCCTTTCATGACTGCTTCTTTTTGAAGTGTGTCGTAGGCTACATTCGAGCACAGCCTCCCACAGCACAACCCAGTCTATATCCCATCAGCTGTCTACACGATAATTATAATTCTAACAATATTATAACTAGAATTCAAGGATAGATTAAACCAACTGAGAATTAATCACGTCAAATGTTGAATCCAGTTTTGCCGATCAATCAATGATTGTTATTAGCGCGCGCGACAATCACGAATAACAGCAGCTGTTACACGAGGTTACGGTGGAAGAGTCAACCAGAGAACAGCATATATAAGGGTCTCTGTTGTGTAGAGGTTTGGCGTTCGCCTCTCGTGTCATATGTACTTTGTTTGCTCCCTCGTAGAAACATCGAGATATTTTCCCAGAAATCCCTGATCTCAGTGTAAGTGAGATCGAATTCCTAGTCTTATCGAAGACGGACGATAAAACGTAGTTCGCATGTTCAATTTGAGCACGTAAAAGAACCCTTGGCAGTTCAAAATCGCGAAGAGCAGGCTGGAAAGCCGCTGCCCCGGAAAAATTCATTAGTAAAGTTTAAAAATAAAATTCCTACAAAATAACTTTACCATTTTAAAAATTACATCTGGATCCTCGCCGATACTACTGCTGCTGAAATCTTCCTGTGTAAGAAATAGATGGGAGCAGATATGGTAACTCACCGAGGTGTAATGATGATGGTCATATCAATCAATCAATCAATCAATCAATCAACAGCATATACATGTTCTGAAAAATAATTTAATATCAGGATCAACTATATAAAATACAATTTTCCGTAACAATTTCAGATCTTAGGGTAAGACGTGCCTCTCACTTCACATTTCTATATACCATAGTGTGCAGGAGGTAGGAGGTACGATTCCTTTCCTTACGGTGGAACGTCGAGTGTGGGATTGGACCTACAACTCTCTTGAGTCCGAGTAGATAAGCGAACGTTTACGCACTACGCTAATCCGTCCCCTAGCATGAACTACAGTAATTTTTTTTTCGATCCAGAAGCTCTTGAGCTTTCAGCTCTTCGGCTCGATGTCATGGACGTCGTAACCCTTCGGTTCGGTGCCATGAACACCGTAAATCTGGAGAACCTGTGGCTTTTTCTGACAGCCCGCGGAATTGAACCGCAGTCACAGGGGAGCTTGTCCCCTGTTGTCCAACACGCTACGAACACGCTGGGCAGGCGGGCTGAACTAAAGTAATTTAGAAAGGCAGTCATTGGTACGTTCGTACACATTCGCATTGAAACCAATGTTCTGTGTAATTTGGACATCATTGTGGTATACCATACATACCCGTCTACCATACATATCCGCATACCACACATACCCGAGTACCATACATACATACCCGTTTACCATACATACCATATATCATACATACCAGTTATATCATTATATATCCGTATACAATACATACCCGTATACCATACATACCCGTATACAATACATACCCGTATACCATACATACCCGTATACCATACATACCCGTAAAACACACATACCTGTTTACCATAACACCCGTATAAAAATGAGGGCGTGTCTCATACACTGGAACGAGTGCGAGAATTAGGAGTTAAGTTTGGACATAATAGACAGTGTGGTAGAGACCGAAGTTATAATAATTAACTTCTCCTGAGTACGGTGAGCACATGGGCGTGAGGATGGCTGCTGCAGCGGAGGACAGAGCACGAATGGGAATGTCCAATGTACCAGGACGTCGATCGCATAACATTTTAAAAAAATGTAACTATCGTTTCTGCCTGTAAAACCGCTTTTGGGCAGTGCAGGACAGGAAGGAGAGGAGCATGTGGAATTTAATGGCCGCATTGCTAGTGTAGTCGGCCGTGAAACAGTACATTGTAGGTTGTTTTCTTTATGCACGCGACGGAAAAAACTCATTGGCCTTACAGTGGATTGAACTCTGGTCTTCGGCATGGGAGCTGCGCTCTAATCCATTCGTCCAGACGTTCCACCTATACCATGGGTCAGGGGTGGCTCGTCATTGAGGGCCAGTGGGGCCCAGACCCACCAATAATCGAAAGGGATAATAACTTCCCGGAATAAACAAATAATAGTAAATACTTCAAACACCATGATTTTTCCGAATATCTGTGTCTGACCCCACCAAGAAAACTGACCACGAGCCGCCACTGCCAGAGGTAATTCCTGGTACAATGAAGCCATTACTTCGGCATCAAACCCTTTTTTCTTCTCGTGTTTACAACAACATCCTTTTATTTTAACCGACTCTAGGAAATTTGATTCCATCAGTTGTCAGCAGCATTCATTCAAGAAATTTACAATCACGGAAATGAGTCATCCGTGATCAAACTATATTTGTCCAAATATTTAAAAAAAAACAGCTTTGAGTTATTCAAAATCAAGTAATGGGACATCGCTATAGAACCTTGTGTACACACTTCGGTCAACAGACTATAGCGAATAAACAAACACTTTCGTTTAACCGGTTAGTTTCAAACCGGTCAACCGGGACCGGAATCGTCGTTAAAACTGTCGTTACAGTTTGTAATACCGCTTTTTAGGGCGGTCTAGGACAGGGGGGACATACACATGTAGGATTTAATGGCGGCATGGCTAGTACAGTCTCCACGAAACTGTTCGGGTTCGGAATCTTTTCTTTATGTCCCCGACAGAAAAGAACTCCTTGGTCTTACCGGGGACTGAACCCGGGATTCCTTAATGGGAGCCTGCGCACTAACCAATTCGGCCAGCCCGCCTGACCAGCGTGTTCGTAGCGCTTTGGACTACGGGTGACAAGTTCTCTGTGAGTGCGGGTTCAACTCCGCGGACTGGCAGAAAAGCCACAGGTTCCCCAGATTTACGGTGTCCGGTGCACCGAACCGAAGGGTTACGATGTCCATGACACCGAGCCGTAGAGCTTTCAGCTCAAGTGCTTCTGGATCGAAAAAAAAAAAAAAAATTCGGCCAGACGATGAATCATAAAATGTTGAATATGTAAGCATGGACAAATGTACGAATTAAAGAATATGTACATTTGTTTTGAGATTCCTATGTTGTCTGTCCCGGTAAGATTATTTGTGTTTTTTATTCTTTCTTTCTCGTTATTGTGGTGTGGTGTTGTAATAATGGTTAAGGGCCTATGTCCCAATTCGGGTTAAAAAGGCAGAGAGAGAGAGAGAGAGAGGGGGAGTACTCTAGTTCAGTATATTGTCTGTTGTTTTTCCCCAGGTGGGTGATGGGATTGTTGTTCACTCTTGCCGTTAAGCGTAGGGATGGGAGCTATAATTTGTCCTCTAGGGTCAGATGAGTCGCCCTTGTTGTGTTGTATCCGTGTTTATGTAGTGTGGTCTTGTTATTGTCTATCCATCTTTTTCTTGGTCTTCCCTTGGCTCTAGTACCTGATCTATTTTTATTGTTTGCTGTTATTAGTGGTTGGTTGTCATAATTGTTTGTCATGAGCAGAACTTTGCTAATCTAAGCAGTCCTTCGAAATTTCATCTCATTGACCAGATGCCCCGCCTCTGCAGTCGTTATGCTCAAATCATTAATTACATCATGAATCCATTTTGTCCCTGGTTTTCCTTTCTCACCTCTTTACGCGGATGCTTACTTATACAGGGTGTTCAAGATAATTTCAGCCCCATTGTCAATTCCAAACTTGCCAGGTACACATTGAGTTGTGTTTATTTACTATTTAAACCGGTTCTGACTAGCTCGTGCTACGTCACATTTGTTCATCGCCCCTTCCCACACTACAATTACACACCGTCACACAACCTTGACCTATACTACGTCATAACTGAACCTTCTCATTTACATACATATATGCCAGATTAGCTCCATTCACGGGCTTCAATTATCTTGAACACCCTGTATAATGATCTTCTCCAACCATTTGTGTCTTTTTATATGTCCAAAATATGTCAATTTTCTCAAGATTTATTTGTAGCATCAGCCAGTTTTTATTTAATGTTGAGTTCTTTCTGGATATATCTATATGTTCTCTTGTCTGTTCATGATATACATACATTTATGTAATACTTATATTCTAAAGCACATATATATTTTTTTTCCACTGTCTTGTTAAATACCATTGTTTCACACACATACGTTGTTTTCTGGAAATATGCAAGTTCTTAGTATTTTGATCTTTTATTTCATATAAGTTCCATTCCATGCTGTTTTTAGTTGTTTTCATTTGTTCTAAGTTCATGTTTGGTTTTTTATTTTTTTATTTTTTCCGATCCAGAAGCACTTGAGCTTTTCATCTCTTCGGCTCGGTGCCATGAACATCGTAAATCTGGGGAATCTGTGGCTTTTTCTGCCATCCCGCGGAATTGAACCCGCACACACAGAGGGATAGTCACCCGTAGTCCAACGCGCTACGAACATGCTGGACTGTCTTGTTAAATACCATTGTTTCACACACATACGTTGTTTTCTGAAAATATGCAAGCTCTTAGTATTTTGATCTTTTATTTCATATAAGTTCCATTCCAGCCTGTTTTAGTTGTTTTCATTTGTTCTAAGTTCATGTTTGTTCTACTCCATCACATTTCCAGCCTGTTTTTATTTGTTTTCAATTGTTCTAAGTTCATGTTTGTTCTACTCCATCCCATTTTCAGCCTGTTTTTAGTTGTTTTCAATTGTTCTAAGTTCATGTTTGTTCTACTCTCTTCATTACATTTCCAGCTGTTGTTAGATATCGAGATATTCAAAACTGTTCACATATTCTTTAGTTTCCCCTCCCTCTCTTTAATGAAGAATATTATTTCAATGTTTCGCCCGCGTTGAGCCGGGGTTTGCAAGGGAAGCAAAGAATAGTACCACTGCAACCTACAATGCATGTCGTAAGAGGCGACTGATGTAGGCCCTAGGATGCTACCCTTGTAAATAAAAAGCATCGCAGAAATCGGATGTGCTGGCCTACTTGTAGGCGCATAACTGGCACAACGTACAATCGCTGTTAGGCTCAGATCACATACAAATCACACAAAGTGGTTGATAAGTGGTCGATATGGAGCGTTCGAAGAAGAAGAAGATTTTCTATGTTTGTTTTATCATTTGTCAATATTTGTGTTTTTGCCACATTGAGATATAGATTTGTTTTTTGGCTGAAATCGGATGCGCGTGTCCTAAACGTGTAGAAGTCTATGCGTTTAGGGGCCACCAAACCAATGTGCAACGTATACACGTTCTTGGCAATGATCAAACATATCACAAAGAATGATTAAAATTGGTCGTAAAGAACGAACGCAAAGATGAAGAAGAAGAAGATTTGTTTTTCGATTTTCTCTTGCACTTTCGTTATTAATTTCTCAACCCACTTTTGACAGTAACACTGTATCGTAGCATATCTTAGTTCATCTATTTCTCTTAATCCGATTATATATCGATCATATTGTTCTTTCCCGTTATGTTCTGTAACATTCATTATGTTTTCAGCACATATGTTAAACAAATAAGGTGACATAGTGCAACCTTGTCCGACTCCCTACCTTATGTTAAACCAATCTAATGTTTCATCGTCTGTTCTTAAAGCTGCTATTTGATCACTATAAAGTTTTCTTAAGATCTGTATCTTCTTCTTCTTTGCGTTCGTTCTTTACGACTAATTTAAATCACTCTTTGTGATATGTTTGATCAGTGGCGGTTCATCATTAGGGACTAGTGGGGCCGGGCCCCACCAAAAATAATGTGAAACGTGTATTTATTATTTTATAAATTAAAATATAACCTAACCCAAAACCATGATTTTCGGGAAAAATGCGTCTGGCCCCACCAACAAAAATGATCACGAGCCGCCACTGTGTTTGATCTTTGCCAAGAACGTGTATACGTTGCACATTGTTGGCCCCTAAACGCATAGACTTCTACACGTTTAGGACACATGCATCGATTTCAGCCAGAAGATCTGTAACGAAAATCTCATTTCTTTCATTTACATTTATTGAATACAGCTATCTATCTATCTACCTACTTACCTACCTACCTACCTACCTACCTGTCTGTCTGTCTGTCTGTCGGTCGGTCGGTCGGTCGGTCTGTCTGTCTGTCTGTCTGTCTATCCCTGGTTTGCTTTCCGGCGTCATGTCGAAGAAAGGCACCTGGATTAAATACATAATAGTAGATAATATGAGCAGCGTCTGGTCGAATGGATTATAGTGCTGATTCCTATTTGGGAGACCCGGGTTCCATCCCCGGTAAGGTCTAGTTGTATTTTCTATCGGGGTCAAAAAGAAAAATCATAACCTGAACATCTTCGCGGTGACTACACTAGCAATGCTACCCTGACATTTCTCCGGCTCATGTCCCTCCAGTCCTACACCGCCCTAAGAAAGCGGTATTACAGACAGTAAAGATAATATATCAATCAAAAGAAGAAAAAAATATATGTATATGGATACCAACTTCAATAGTTCCAACATAATAAGAGAAGAAATAAAGTCTAGGATATCTTCTTCTTTGCGTTCATTCTTTACAACCAATTTTAATCATTCTTTGTGATATGTTTGATTTTTGCCAAGAATGTGTATACGTTGCACATTGGTTTGGTAGGCCCTAAACTCATAGACTTCTACACGTTTAGGACATGTGCATCCGATTTCATCCAAACCTGCTTAGTCGCCTCTTACGACATGTGTGACAGGTAACAGTGGTTCTATTCTTTACACCCCAAATGTGGGCCCGGTAACCACTTGAGCGTAAGTCTAGGATATAATCAGACAATAAAGTTATACTTTGTCATTCATAAATATACTTTGCCTGTCAACACCTGCCTACCTCCATCTACGCACACACAGACAAACATAACGCAACTACATTTCCTTGGATGTGTGGTTATCATCACCCGTGATGGACGAGCATCATCAGTCAGTCACCTCTGAAGTTGGAGAAGGCATACCTGTATGGTGAGGGACACTGATATAAAAGAAAGCAGGCCTTCGCGCAAATATTAGTCAGAAGCGCCATACCAGGCATCCTGACTAGGTTTGAATTCAAATCGGACGAACGCAGAAGAAGTACACCTGCTAAATACTAAGGTATGTCCCTTTTTTCGATCTAGAAGCACTTGATCCAGCTCTTCGGCTCGGTGCCATGGACTTTGTAACCCTTCGGTTCGGTGCCACGAACATCGTGAATCTGGAGAACCTGTGGCTTTTCTGCCAGGCCGCGGGAATTGAATCCGCACTCACAGAGGGCTAGTCACCGCAGTCCAACGCGCTACGAACACGCTGGGCAGGCAGGCAGGTATGTCCCTTAACATAGGCGAGACAGAGGAAGACAGAGAGAGAGGCAATTTTGGTTAGCTTGACTTCATGGCACGGTAGAACGTCAACATCTGACTTGATAGCAAACAGCAGAGACAGAGATTTGTGGAAATCCACGATCGCCTACGTCAGCCGGCACGGCACCTGATAATGATGATGATTCCCCTAACAACAAGATCACAATATACAAAACTGTAATGAGATCATTTGTTCTATATGGATCTGAAACCTGGAGCACAAGAAAACAAGATTCAACAATATTATTGACCTTTGAAAAGTCTTAAAACAAATTTCTGAGGCCAACATAGATGGTTATTGGTTATTGGTTACTAAACTGACATCATTGCACTCCGGGCAGACCCATAGGTGCTTAGTCTCCCAACACCAAGAGTATGCATACTGATGGTTACCGTAGCTCGCTGATTAAACACACCTCTCACTCTGCCTCTCAGGCATCAAGTTCTACTTGAACAACGGGTAACTCCAAACTGCCTAAATCGCTTGATTGATTCAACATCGATTTTAGTGTCATCATCCAACATGCAGTCGCGAAGAGACCGAAGAATATCCCCCTTATCCATCTTCAACAATCGATGCTGTTGATGCAAGTCTGTCCGAACTCTCATTACCGTAAATACCCGCATGCCCAGGGCAGTATATCCTCGTAAGCCTCTGAAGGTTAGAAACTTCTATAGACGATATACAACATAGTTGGAAATAATGAAGAATGAAAAAAAAGATAATGACATTTATAATTGATTGAAATCATCATTAATTAACGCCATCATGGGGATTAATCTTCTTCTTCTTCGAACGCTCCATATTGACCACTTGTTAAACCACTTTTTGTGATTTATATATGACCTGAGCCTAAGAGCGATTGTACGTTGTGAGAGTTATCCACCTACAAGTAGGCCAGTGCATCCGATTTCTGCGCTCCTTTTTATTTACTAGGGTAGCGTCGATAGGCTTCTACCTCAGTCGACTCTTACAACATGTCTTGTAGATCGTAGTGTTATTATTCTTTGCTCCCCTTTCGAGCCCCGGGAACACACGGACGTTGACCTATGCTAGAATGTAACATGAAAAGTAATTGTGTACAGTCCCTCAGAAAGATCACAAAAGTCACCAACAACAAAAATTATGAGCAGTACAAAACGGATAAAGTTGATTGTTTAAACAACTGAAATTCGTGATTTTCGCAATACTTTCGGCAGGTGTCGTGACATTTTTGCGTAGAAGAACCGAGCTGTACGGGAAAATATGGTGCAATTAAGTCACTCATTGACCTGTAATCAATATCGTTATGACACATCAACAAATGTTGACATGGGAACAATCAAGTGTCAGACTTAAATATGGATTTAATTTGTCTGCAGACGAAGAATTGACTTCATTGCACCGGGTTTTACCCCATATGAATCGCCTCTGCTGAGAGTACAGCACAAAGCACGAACTCCGTAGCTCTGGCAACAATCCTAGGGTCTCTGAAAAGAATACACTCATGAACAGAACGTCGCTATCCGGATTCGAACCCACGCACTTCGGAACGAGAGGCGATGGCTTAACCACTTAACAACATATAATTTTGAGGTAATGCGAGAACAAATCTGCCTTCCATCATGGGCATGCTCAGCAGTAGACGACTAAGATGGTTGGGACATGTGAGAAGAATGGAAACTTATCGCATACCAAAACAAATGTTGTTCTGTGAACTTTCGGAGGAAGAGGCACCAGGGCAGACCACTGCTCAGATATAAAGATGTCTGCAAAACCTCAATGAAAAACTTTTCTATAAGTCCCAGCACATGGGAAGGACTAGCTGATGACAGAGTTGTGTGGAAAACCAAATTACGAAAGGGCGCAGTCTTTTGAGAAGAGACTTATGTATGAGCTGAACGACAAGAGAGAAAAGCGAAAACTCAGAAGTTGTCACAGTAAAACACTTGCCAATTGACGAAATTGTAAAGACGAAAAAGGCCATATATAATGAGAGAGCGAACATGTTTGCATCAACAGCATTGATTGTCGGGGAATTGGGGAAGTTCTTCGGTCTCTTCGCGACTGTCTGTTGGATGAAGGCACTATAATAGATGTTGAATTGATCCAACGATTTAAGCAGTTTGAAATTATACGTTGCACAAGTAGAACTGGATGTTTGAGGGGCAGAGAAAGGAGTGTATTAAACCAGCGAGCCACAGGAACCATCAGTATGCCTACTCTTCGACATCTGAAAGGGACTGACTTTCACTTATAGGTCTGTCCGGAATGATATTTCGTCGGTTCAGTAATCTTCTTCTTCTTTGAACGCTCCATATCGACCACTTGTTAACTACTCTTTGTGATTTTATGTCATTTGAGCCTAAGAGTGATTGTACGTTGTGCCAGTTATGCACCTACACATAGGCCAGCACATCCGATTTTACGATGCTTTTATTTACTAGGTAGCTTCCCAAGGTCCTACAACAGTCGTCTTTTACGACATACCCTGTAGGCTGCAGTGGTACTATTATTTACTCCCCTTTCGAGCCCAAGCAACACATGGGCGGGTTCAGTAACCAATAACTACATATAGTGGTTTGATAGTTAGGGGGAGTGGGGTGGTAGTAGGAACTCAGAAACTACATGAAACTAAATTGTGGAACATTTGTGAGTGTCCATTAAATTCTGAATATAAACTATTGAAATTGGGTTTTTGTGTGGAACGGAGTAGATCAGAACATAGAACGTTTAAGAAAAAAAAATGGTTTGAAATTCACGCACCGAAGCTCAACTATGGAGGAAATAAACTTCCCCGCCTACATCCTACATAATTATATGACGGTCACTACGCTCCCGTCATGCAATCGCCAAAACCATGGCATATATGCGGGTTACTGCGGATAAGAGACATCCACTGCACAAGAACACTAATGATGTTAAGGGCGCGAGAATCAAACGTGGCATGTGGAGGATAGCCCAGGCTGAGAGAACAATTGGCCAGGTGACTACGGTTGCGACCCTACCAAAAGGAGAAGAATGGATCCCAACAGATGGTAGCAAGATGAACTATCTCAACGTTATTATTACTCTTGGAAGAGAATGTAGAGATTGGGGCAACAGGAAGGCTGATCTCGCAGTTAAGCAGCTGATAGAAGATAATGCAAGGGATGATGATGTTGTATATACCGATGGGTCGGCTCAACGTGGTGAGAAGTCCGGCTGGGGTTTCTTGGCTAATGCGCATGGTAGGGTTGTTGCAGAATGAAGTGGAGCATACAGGACTACTTATAGTATGAGGATGAAGGTTGAGGCCGTTACTGCTGCCCTCCATTGGATTTCTGGGACTTCATTTACTGGGGCAGTTGTTGTATCTGACTTTCAGTCGATGCTTCACAAGATCCAGAAGGGCAGGTTTCGGTATGAGTGGATGTCGTCTATAGAAGTTTCTAACCCCTCCAGAGGCTTACGTGGATATACTGGACATGCGGGTGTTTACGGTAATGAGAGAGCGGACAGGCTTGCATCAGCAGCATCGATTGTTGGGGAGTTGAAGAAGAATAAGGGGGATATTCTTCGGTCTCTTCGCAACTGTCTGTTGGATGGGGACACTAAAATCGATATTGAATCGATCGAGCGATTTAGACAGTTTAGAGTTATCCGTGATACAAGTAGAACTGGATGTCTGAGGGGCAGAGTGAGAGGTGTGTTTAATCAGCGAGCCACGGTAACCATCAGTATGCATACTCTTCGATATCTGTTGGGGAGACTGAGCACCTATGGGTCTGCCCGGAGTACAGTGACGTCAGTTTAGTAACCAATAACCAATAACTATATGTAGAAATGGGGTTTAGCAAATATGACACATCCTACGGTCTTCAAATGCTGCGTGACATTTTCACATGTCCTTTATGTGTTCTTCTCAAACTGAACTTTAAAACGTTCTAACTTCTCCATATTTGTATTCATGACACAAATCAATAAGAGTTGTGGGGAGAAACATAATTGATTCCTTTACGAAATTCAATAGTGCAATCAACATCGTTTCATGTCTCCTCAAGATTTACTTAGTTTTGGCTATCCATTTCTGTTGGCAGTCTCTTACCGTTAACTATGGATTGTCAGATTGACTTCAAAGCTGTTTCTAAGTGCTTGTATGAATGTGATCTCATTAATAACGTTCTTTCTTAGTTCTTCGTTCTATCTTATGTTATGACATTTTCATTTTTTTGTCTGCATAATTTTTTCAGAAAGAACTCAAAATCAAAGAAAACTGGCTGATGCTACAAATAAGAAAGAGAAAATTGAGATATTTTAGACATATAAAAAGACATGAAGGACTGGGAAGACCATCATGGAAGGAGGCATACCGGCAAAGAGAAGAAGAGGAAGACCACGGAGAAGATGGGTTCAGGATGTAACTGATGGTTTGAACATGATGGCTGCAGAGGCAGGACATCTGGCCTATGAGTGAGATCAATTCTGGAGGACTGTTGGGGTGGCAAAGTTCTGCTCAGAACAAGCTACTTGATGAAGATAATTTTGTCAATACTTTATTCATTGAAATATTTAATGTCTCTGTGGTGTAGAGGTTAGGCGCTCGCCTCTCGTGTCAAATGTACTAGGTTCGCTCCCTCATGGAGCCATCTGGATAATTTTCCAGCGATCCTTGATCTCTGTGTAAGTGAGATCGAGTTCCTAGTCCTATCGGAGACGGACGATAAAACGTAGGTCCCGTGTTCAATTTGAGCACGTAAAAGAACCTTTCGCAGTTAAAAGTCGAGAAGAGAAGGTTAGAAAACTGCTGCCCGGGCAAAATTGATTAGAAAAAAATAAAAAATAAAATTCCTGCAAAAATATCTTCCCTATTTTAAAAATTACATCGGGGACCCTCGCCGATGCTAAAGATGTCGTGCATTGCAGTTGAGGTATTTCTGTGTAAGAAGGGAATCAG
Source organism: Arion vulgaris (assembly GCA_020796225.1). NCBI lineage: Eukaryota > Metazoa > Mollusca > Gastropoda > Stylommatophora > Arionidae > Arion > Arion vulgaris. The sequence goes on from CM036767.1 coordinate 38,582,036, forward strand.
AGCACACATGTTTACTCATCGAAATACAGCGAAACGGTCGTACACTTCATGAGGACTGCGGCGCTTTCGAGACAACGACATCGATCATGACTATGGAGATCACTGCTGCCTCAAGGGCTCTGTCATGGGTGTGCTGAGCAACAGGTTACCCATGCGATTATCATATCAGACTCGATGAATATGCTTCAAATGATTGAATCTGGAAGTATGCATGGGGAATGGGTGGACAGCATTCGGAGATCACATCTCAAGAAAATGACTTGGCTGTACACACCCGGACATGCTGAAGTGCAGGGTAACGAGCGTGCTGACTTTCTTGCAAATGATCCCCCGACTCAAGTGGGCAGAAGTATGGACAGAGCCGATATCATCAATGCGGTACGCTTTCAATTGTGTGACATGGGAAAGTCTCAGACACTGGAACGAGTTCGAGAATTAGGCATTAAGTTTGGACATGCCAGACAGTGTCGTCTTCGTGGTAGAGAGAGAAGATATAGTAATCAACTTCTCATGGGTACGGTGAGCAAATGGACTTTGGGGTGGCTGCTGCAGCGGAGGACAGAGCATGAATGGGAATGCCCAATGTGCCATGACGTCGATCGCATAACATAACATAACATAACATAACATAATATAACACTCATCGAAATGCAATGAGGATGGTCCTATCAATCAATGAAACAGCGGAAAAGAAAAATACCGCTGATGTTCATTGAGGAAAAGTTCAACATTTCAGCGTTGTTGTGTAGTCTGTTGTTTTCTACCAAATTATTTGTCTTGCCTAACAGCTTTCCCATTTTCAACAATCTTCCAGTGTTCTTTTTTATTTGTTTGCTGTTATCAATGCGATAACATCGTGTGAATACCATCAATAATTTAAAGTTGGTTCACCATAATTATTTCGTTATTTAGTTGGTTCTAATTGTCAAAGTTTATCCCCTTGGGAGTTTAACCCCCTGTCAGGAGTGCTGGAGGTAACCATAACGGGTCAGTAGATTTAAATGCTGTTGTTTTAGGGATTGTGTGATGAGAAGTTGCTAACAGTTTGATCGATACGTTTCGAAGTTGAATATGCTATTGTGTTAGATGATTTCCCGCTTGAGTGGTTCCGTAACATATCCTGAATGACTTCTATAGATTGGGCTTGAAAATGAATAACGATTTTAATCAGGAGTGTATGTTCGAAGTGATTTTGTACGTGATAGGTCGCTTTCCGGCGATGAGGATGTGGACTTTGTTTTCCAGTGGCGTAGTACTTCGACAAATTGAGGTAGGAAGTAATTTGAACATAGTTCACTGTGATACTATATAAGAATCACTTTTCTTACCTCGAAATATATTGGGAATACCCGTATTTTACCCTTATTTATGCCCGTATTTTTACCCTTATTTATGCCCGTATTTTTACCCTTATTTATGCCCGCATTTTTACCCTTATTTATGCCCGTATTTTTACCCTTATTTATGCCCGTATTTCTACCCTTATTTATGCCCGTATTTTTACCCTTATTTATGCCCGTATTTTTACCCTTATTTATGCCCGTATTTTTACCCTTATTTATGCCCGTATTTTTACCCTTATTTATGCCCGTATTTCTACCCTTATTTATGCCCGTATTTCTACCCTTATTTATGCCCGTATTTCTACCCTTATTTATGCCCGTATTTTTACCCTTATTTATGCCCGTATTTCTACCCTTATTTATGCCCGTATTTTTACCCTTATTTATGCCCGTATTTTTACCCTTATTTATGCCCGTATTTTTACCCTTATTTATGCCCGTATTTTTACCCTTATTTATGCCCGTATTTCTACCCTTATTTATGCCCGTATTTCTACCCTTATTTATGCCCGTATTTTTCGCACACGACTGGTGATGAGGTCAACGTCATGCCGGTCGACTTTATTTTCCAGTACTTTTCCTGGTACCTAATTGAGACTGGATCGACATAAGAACCATTCATCATCATCATCATCGTCAAGTAGCTTGTCCCTTCCGAAACTTGGCTCTCATGACAGCAGTCCTAAAAAACCTCTCTATTCTGTGCAGGTTGACCGGCGCCCGCAGCAATCATTCTCAGATCGTCAATGACATCTTGCACCCATCGTCTTTTAGATCTTCTTCTCATTCTTCTTCCATGCACCGTTGCCTCCAAAATTATCTTCTCTAGGCACTTATGTCGTTTGATGTGTCTGAAATATGGAATTTTCCTTGATGTTATGAAAACTACCTTCTTATACTGCCAAGAAACCCATGACAAAAAAGAATTATAGGTGCACAATGTCTCAGGTACGAAGATTCGTCACGATCTACGATCTCGTACTTTCATCATTTGCTGATCCGACACATGAAACATGCATGCGTGTTCACACTCTTGCGCGCATTCTTAGTGATTGATCGAGTATGATTCGAAATGTGGAGACTGGTTCGGTGCAGACTGGTTCGGTGCGCAAAGCGATGAACTGAATCACTACAAGCGTCAACAATTCGCAGAATCACATTCGTCTTCGTTCCGGGGTACATGGATGTCGATAATACCTTTCGAACAGTAGAGTTTCAGGACTGCGAGTCCCACTCGCTGACCAGACTGAGAGAGATGGGTGTCAATATTGGTACAGCCAGAAAAGAACGACATACTAAATATGCAAAGAGACTGATTAATCAATATCGAACTGGCGTGTTAGGCCACTGAGCGCTGCTGGATTTGTTGAGACGGAGATCGGAGCACCTATGGACATGTCCGGAGTGCTATGATGATAGTGCTCTGATAACTGATGGATGTCGATGACAATGAGAGAGCAGACACCCTGGCTGGCTGTGCCACCATATCAGGGGGTCAGTCATTGGATAGAGTAGACATTCTGGCTGGCTGTGTCTCCATATCAGGGGGTCACATTGGATAGAGTAGACATCCTGGCTGGCTGTGTCTCCATATCAGGGGGTCAGTCATTGGATAGAGTAGACATTCTGAACATCCTCGTAGAGTGTGGCCTCAAAGAGGATTTTCATTTAAATCAATCCACGTTAACTGCTAGATTACAAGAGCGTAGATTGAAGATTGGAGTAGCTAGAAAAGAACAGCATAACAGGTACGTAAGTAGGCTCATCAATCAACATCGAACTGGTAAGGTCAGTCGCTGGACTCTGTTGGAGATATTGCGAAAGAGATCGGAGCCACTATGGACATGTCCGGAGTGCAATGAAGATATTCCAAACTGAAACTGAAGGAACTTGCAGACATTTATGTACATGTCATCATTGTTAAGACTAACTGAGAGCATTCTATACAAATTATATAGATGTAAACGATGAGAAGAGGTTGGAGAGCCGGTGTCTCAGCCTAAACTTGCAATTATGTCGCTAAGCGCTACAAAAGAGTCCTCCGTACTTAATTGACAGAGAAGAGAACAAATCAATTTACCCAGAGGAAACTCAAAAGAATGAAAAATTCCTGATGCTATAAATAAGATTGAGAAAATGGAAACATTTTGGACACATAAAAATATAGGAAGGGTTGGAAAGGTTCATTATTGAAGTAGGCATCCCTGCAAAGAGAAGAGAAGGAAGAACACGGAGACGGTGGATTCAGGATGTAACTGATGATTTCAGCATGACGGCTGCAGGGGCGGGACATCTGGTCTATAAGAGAGAGCATTTCTGAAGGACTGTTAGGGTGGCAACGCTCTGCTCAGGACAAGCTATTTGATGATGACGATTATGAACCTGGCTATCGACTTACCTGTAACTGATACCCGACTCGGTGCATTACTGAAACAAGTTCAAGATTGCCACCAGAGATAAATAAATATAAGATCTATATCGGTACTTTCAGTAATAAATATGAGATCTATATCGGCACTTTCAGTAATAAATTATTGAACTGAAAGAGAATCATTGATGCTGTGTTGACCTTGAGTATCAGTAGCGCTGTATCTATGAACTGCGTAACCGTCGTACGGACAGGCAAATGGTTCAATTCCGAGCTACATCTTTCTAGTTTTCCATTCTCTTTTGTTTGTCTTTTATATTTTCCAGGAACTTAACATCCTATTTATACTATCAGTCTTCTTCTTTGCGTTCGTTCTTTACGACCAATTTTAATCACTCTTTGTGATATGTTTGATCTTTGGCCAAGAACGTGTATACGTTGCATATTGGTTTGGTAGGCCCCTAAACGCATAGACTACTACACGTTTAGAACAAGTGCATTCGATTTCATCCAAGCCTCCTTAGTCGCCTCTTACGACATGTATGGCAGGTAACAATGGTTCTATTCTTTACATCCCAAATTTTGACCCCGGTAACCACTTGGACGAATACTATCAGTTATTTTTTTAAAAAATTTTCCGATCCAGAAGCACTTGAGCTTTTCAGCTCTTCGGCTCGGTGCCATGGACATCGTAACCCTTCGGTTCGGTGCCGCGAACACCGTAAATCTGGGGAATCTGTGGCTTTTTCTGCCATCCCGCGGAATTGAACCCGCACACACAGAGGGATAGTCACCCGTAGTCCAACGCGCTACGAACACGCTGGGCAGACGGGCACTATCAGTTATAAGTTATCAGTTATCAGAGGACTACCATCATAGCACTCCAGACACGTCCATATGTGTCTAGCGGCCCAACATGCTAGTTGGATGTTCATTAACCAATCTTTTTGCATAAATGGTATGTCGTTCTTTTCGGGCTGTACCAATATCGACTCTCATTAATGTCTATCATGTCGTTTGCTAGTGTGTTATTGCTAGGTATCTAAGATCGAAGACCTCCTTTAATATATTTACCATGCTCAGAATACGGACCAGTACAAATATGCAGTATTTGGATGTCTCCAATCTATCTAGATACTTGAATCTATCATGTTGTTCAACTATTTGACCATTGAAGATGAAGTTTGGGAGCTCTGTCTTTATTTGGATGATGTTTACAAAATATCACATCATTTTTGCTAGCACTATATTAAATAACACACTTACAATCACATCAATCAGTGATCATTAATCAGTTTGGCGGGTTACAATAAAACACATGATTATCAAATACTCAGCTTATTTAAATCATAATGATTTAACAAAGAGTAAGAGACAAAATTAGAAATGAAGAAATCAGAAGACAGCGTGAAACCAGTCAAGCAATTCATAAAAGAACAACAGATGAAATAGTTTGGACACCTGACCAGAATGCGCTGGTATCGCCTACCACAGAGAGCCACACAGAAAAAGTATAATGAGTACAAAGCAAGAGGAAGACCACGCAAAAGATGGAGCGACGGCATCAAGAACAGCCTTACGAACATGAATATCAGCTTACAAAGTGCCTTAAAACAAGCACACACAAGATCACTACGTTTCACCCCAACACTTCTATAAAGAAGTAAATGGTGGAAGAGAAGAACAAGCACACACAAGATCACTACGTTTCACCCCCAACACTTCCATAAAGAAGTAAATAGTGGAAGAGAAGAAGAACAAGCACACACAAGATCACTACGTTTCACCCCCAACACTTCTATAAAGAAGTAAATGGTGGAAGAGAAGAACAGGCAAGAGTAAGAGTGTCTTCAGGGACGGGTTAACGTGATGCATAAACGCTTCCTGCCGACTCGGACACAAGAGGGTTGTGCGTTCAATCCCACACTCGACATTCCACATGTGAGGAAAAATATTAGCCCTCCTACCTCCTGCATTCTAGGATCTAGATATGTAAAGTAAAGTGACTCTACCCTAAGATCTGAAAAAGTTACGGAAAGTATTATTTTATTAAGAGTATCTTTACATTTACAAGACATGCAATTAATAGCACGCAACCCACCCTACACGCAGCTATACTACGCCTTTGAATCTTCACGTGACAGTAGTGACAACAAAAGCAGATTGTGTGTGTATATAAAGGGGGAGAAAATTAAAACCAACTTCTAGATGTAGTGAGTTTGATTTTCTAGTGACGTTGTGTGTGCATATGTTGATCTCTATCGCTGGTGATATCATTCATACAAAATTGTTAATTTATTTGCAACATTCATAATGTGATTGTATAAAGTTGCATAGCAACTGCAAAACGCGTTGTGAGATTTGTATAAAATTGCTTAGAAACTGCAGCTAAAATGGCCAGATTTTTTAAGTACGCCATGTTCAAACTTATAATTATTATGACGACGTTGCCAGGTGCTAGTACTGATGTATTTCCAAATGAAATAAATTCAACAGATACAGTTGTTACAAATGAAAGTATCCCGGAAACAACGACTTCTGAAATAGAACAAAAAGAATTGGAAAACTGGAGGATAAATAGGACTCAAGTATTGGTTTCTACTGAAGCTGGTAGTGATGCTCCTATTCCAGATTCAGTAGTTCCAGTCTCTGACAACTCGGATCCGCTTCTTCCCAACATTGCCAAGATACTGTATTTCTGGGATAAGACAAGCGTGTCTCCTAAAGATTTCCAACAGAGTTACTGCCCTCGTAGATGCATTAATGACCAGGTTGTATCCGTGAATAACTTCGAGTCTACGTGTCCGGGTATTTTCTGTTTTCCGTGTGAATGCAAAAGACCAGAATGTGAAATATATGGCATTTGTTGCCCGGATTTTTTTGAGCCTTATATTTCTCTAGAACAATTTGAATTCAACAATAAATTCAACGAAGAACAACAAATCGAATTCAGAAAGAACGTATCCGAACTTGAGCAGCAAGAAAATTCAGACTCTTTGTTGAATACAACAATGGTTGCTATGGACAACTCTAAATCCCTAGGGGAGACAACTAAACTTGCGAGTACACTCCCCTTGTCTTCAGACTATCACGACTTGAGTGGTTCTGAACAGATCAGCAAGAATCGAAAAAATAAATCGTTTCCTAAATTAGAATGTGATGAACATGCTAGTGTTCTTAATATTAGATCATGCCCTCGAGAAATAAATGTTTCACTTGAAGTGGTACGCAAATGTGAAGCTTACCTTCCGGAAAATGAGTTCAGCTTAGAAACTATCACCCTAGTAACAGACAACAAAACAGGTGTTGTTTACTATAACAAGTTTTGTGCCGAGTGTAACAATGTCAGCAAGGTTTGTACATATTTTTGTTGTACTAGTGAGGGAAAGAGAGAGACAAGCAGATAGGCGTATATAGAGATATAGGGACATATACCGATAGAGATAGAGAGAAAAATATAGACAGACATAGACTGACAGAGATATAGAGAGAGACATGGACTGAGAGAGATACATGTGTCAACAGAATTAGAGAGAGACGTATACCAACAGAGACCGAGAGAGACAGAGACATACAGAAACAGCGATAGACAGAGAGAGCAGAGAGTGATAGAGACAATTATCGACAGTGACAAAGTAGCTTAAATAACTACAGAGAGAGTGAGAAACATAAATTGACAGAAAGAGAAATAGCTATGTACTGAGAAAGAGACAACATAGAGGGGGAGTCCGAGAGAGACATAGACTGAGAGAGATAGAGAGAGAGAGAGTGACATGTGTCAACAAAGATAGAGAGATGTAAACCAAAAGAGACCAAGAGAGCCATAGACAAACAGAGAGAGAGACAGAGTGAAAAGACAGTCAGAGAGACATAGAGACATAGAGGCACACAGAGAGAGAGAGAGAGAGAGAGACAGACAGAGAGACAAACATCGATAGTGACAAAAGTAGCGTGTATAACGATAGAGAGAGTGAGAAACATATTTTGAAAGTGTTGTTTCCTTGTCTTGTGTAGTAGTAATTGTAGTAGGGCTGATGTTTCGTTTGTGACGTTAACCAGAGTGAGAACACTACATGATGACCACCGTGCCCTCAGTGACCACAGTGTATTATAAGTAACACGAACTCAGTTGATTTTGATACATATTTATTATTTTGACGAGGGTTCGATAAACACGTCCGTCCATGTCGAGTGTTTATGTTGGTCTCCTAAGTCCCTATCGTTGCTACGCCGTCACTACACAACTACGTCGATTAGTATTACTACGTCAGGTCTCGTTTAGTGTTGCCACACTGCTCATAGTGGACAGATGCAGATTTAGTGCGCGAACACTACGGTCAGCTAATAAGAATGGTCTCTGTGGCTGAGTGGTTAAACCCTTTGCCTTGCGAGTCGAAGGTCGTGGGTTCGAGTCCGGACCGCGCCGTTCTGTTCACGAGTGCAATTTTTCCAGAGACCCCTAGGATTGTTGCCGGAGCTACGGAGTTCGTGCTTTGTGCAATACTCTCGGTAGGTGGCGTGCCATTTCTGCTGAGAGGAACCGAGCCAGATGGGGTAAAATCCGGTGCAATGAAGTCAATCCTTCGGCTTTTAAACCCTTTTAAGAATATCTAAATATATACAAGCTACACACTAAGACTAACTGTCTGGACCATCAGCTGCCACCTGGGGGCTGAGGGACTGGCTGCATGCCTTCTGCCTTCTACAGATAGAAAGAGATATAACTATGTGCTAAGAAAGAGATATAACAATGTACTAAGAAAGAGATATAACAATGTACTAAGAAAGAGATATAACTATGTACTGAGAAAGAGATATAACTATGTACTAAGAAAGAGATATAACAATGTACTGAGAAAGAGATATAACAATGTACTGAGAAAGAGATATAACAATGTACTAAGAAAGAGATATAACAATGTACTGAGAAAGAGATATAACAATGTACTGAGAAAGAGATATAACTATGTACTGAGAAAGAGTATAAATGACAGATTCGAACCTGAACAACATCGCGACCATGCGACCATTAAATTCCTCAGGTTCTCATCCCACCTGCTCTACACCTCCACAAAAAGCGCTACTACAAGCAGTAACGACAGTTACTGAGACAGAGATAATAACAACATAGATGAAGAGTCAGACAGAGACATAGAAGAGTCAGGCTTAGACATGGAAGAGTCAGATAAAGTCGTATACTGACAGAGAGACACAGACAAAGGGGTTACTAGACAGGTATAACATATTCTTCTTCTTCTTCTGCGTTCTCACTAGATTGGGATTTCGGATTCTCTAATAAAGGCAGCAGTCTGTCTTAGATTATCAGCCACGCCATACAGTTTGTCTTCAGCATTCTCACTAGATTGGGATTTCGCATTCTCTAATAAAGGCAGCCGTCTGCCTCAGATTATCAGCCCCGCCTTACAGTTTGTCTTGGACGCTAGTGTAAGTGGGCCACCTCTTTCTTCTCAAGTCTGCATACTGGGGACAGTTCTGTAGAATATAATTTCTATGATTTCTGCTTTCCCGTTTGTGTCGACCTCTTCCCGCAGTAAGTTTTGGCCACCCTCGTGATGGTAGGTTTGACATTCTTACAGCGTGGCTAAATCTTCGAGGCAGATTGGCGACCGTAGAATCCGTTATCCATTCCTCATTGTGAGGGGTCGTTGCACCATGTTATGCGCCTTACGGCCTGGTGTATCCGTTTTCTGCAAGCATTTGTTTCGGGTTCGCATTCCCTAGCGAACACATGCATCCGATTTCATCCAAACCTCCTTAGTCGCCTCTTACGACATGCGTGGCAGGTAACAGTGGTTCTATTCTTCACACCCCAAATTTGGGCCCCGGTAACTACTCGGGTGGTATAACATATATATCGGATATATTCATTAGTGAGCAGTCTCTAACAGTAGATATTGAAGGGCATGCATGCTAACGGTTCCCGTGACTCACTGGTTAATACACTCCTTATTCTGTTCCTCAAGCTTCTAGTAATGAGTGTACAACGTATGATTACAAACTCCTTACAACGATGTCTAAGCTCAACATCAGCAATTGTGTCCACATCCTTATCACCTAAACAAGAACGAGTAAATCAACCAGAAAGCCACCAGTACTAGCATACGACAACTGTAATAGCTGTCCATCGCAAGCGATGATGACAACAGTCTTAGACGTGCGCTGCTGCACCTCTTTGGTGTGTGCGGTCCAATCCAAAAACACAATCCCCTACCACAGATGATCAAGGTTAGACATGTGGGTGTTGTGTGTTCTGTATTTTCGCGCAGCTCGTTTTCTCTGTGCCTCAACGGAACGACGATTCTCAGCTATACGAGTTCCTTTTGTTTTGTTACAGCACCACATTTGGCGACCTTGCGCCAGGGATTCCCAGCACGTGGTGTTTATATCGAAGCATTTCACAGACACTTTAAGAGTGTCTTTAAAGCGTTTTTTCTGTCCACCAGCTGAACGTCTTGCTCCCTTCAAGTTTACTAAACATCAACTGTTTTAGGACGACTACCATAACAAGAGCAGATTAGATCAATTTGTAACTCTCCGAACTGGACACATGTATTTCAAATTCAAGATTAGCGATGCAGCCATGTGTATAGTTAGACAGACACCCCAGACAGCAGATCACATACTTCAAGACTGCCTGGAAAACGATCATTGGTCAATTTTTCTCAGGAGACAATAGGTTTTGCGTCCCATTGTTTGTTCTCTACTGAATCACAACCTCTGTTGAGGCTGTATTGATCAATTCTAGAGTGACAATACTTGCCACAGTTGCTGTAGGTGAAACTGGAGACTGGAGATGATACATAGAATGCTCTCTCTCTCTGCCTTCTCCCTCTCTTTGCCTTCATATGTGATGGGGATTTTCTTCTTTACTTCTTGGGCACTGCCGCTGCCATGTTTGCCTGTCTTTGGCCAAGCGCTCCCAATTTTGTTTGTTTATGCTAGTTCATGTCAAAGGTCAAGTTCACCTTTATACGTAACGTGACAGCGCACACAATTGATGGCGTAAATAACGTTACTGCAAGCAGTACAACATGCAACACTTAATATTTCTACAACAACTACTATATCGAGTACTATTACTATTTTAATAATACAATGAAATAATGAACTAATTTCAGAACGTGAGCTGGCAGATAGAAATTGAGTGTGCTAGCTATATGAGCTTATACACTGCCAGAACTAATGACGAACTTCTGCGCCAAAGTTTGAAACTTAACTATACATGCAGCATTCAAAAACATGCTCCTGATGGCTTCAACCCCACGTTTTGTGATCAACAGTGGTACAGGTAATATTTAAAAAAATGTTTGGTAAGAGTTTTGTATGTGTTAGGAAGTGGGTCTCTTGTTCCTGGTCTGTTAGATAGTTTAGTTTAATATTCGGATCGTTATTGGTTATTGGTTACTAAACTGACGCCATTGCACTCTGGGCAGACCCATAGGTGCTCAGTCTCCCCAACAGATATCGAAAAGTATGCATACTGATGGTTCCCCTGGCTCGCTGATTAAACACACCTCTGACTCTGCCTTTCAAGCATCCAGTCGGATCATCATCACCGAACCAATTAGTTCAAAAGTTATCTGATCTCCTCCTCAGTATGTCTCTCAGTGTGTGGCGACTAACGACACCGGTTCTAGTATAGTTTAGTTGTCAGATCATCATCACCGCACATCGAACTTGTTAGTCCATAATTTCTCCGATCTCCTCTTCTGTATGTCTCTCAGCGTGTGGCAACTAATGACACCGGTCCTTTACTGCACTGATAGCATAATGTTGGGAGAAATATTGTGTGGAACAATGCTCTTTTAATGTTCCTGGTGACATGTTTGCATTTCAAAATTGGTGACATTTGTCCTATGATTTGAATTGCAGTATTGTATCTATTTTGGATTTCATTAGTTATTCTTCTGTTTGCTATGCTTCCTAGGTATGTCAAGTCTTTGATGATCGCCCGTCTGCCCAGCGTGTTCGTAGAGCGTTGGACTGCGGGTGACTATCGCTCTGTGTGTGCGGGTTCAATTCCGCGGGATGGCAGAAAAATCCACAGATTCCCCAGATTTACGGTGTTCGTGGCACCGAACCGAAGGGTTACGATGTCCATGGCACCGAGCCGAAGAGCTGAAAAGTTCAAGTGCTTCTGGATCGAAAAAAAAGTCTTTGATTTGTTTTAATGGGCGTTTGTAAATGTAGATATTGATAGTGTTTTCCTCTCTAGCAAATGTCATTACTTCGGATTTGTCGATAGCATGGTAGGGTTGTTGCAGAGCGAAGTGGGACATACAGGACAACTGCTTCTAGTTTGAGGATGGAGGTTGAGACCGTTACTGCTGCCTTTCATTGGCGCTCTGGGACTTCATTTACTGGGGCTGTTGTTGTATCTAACTCTCAATCGATGCTTCACAAGATCCAAACGAGGAGGTTTCGGTATGAGTGGATGTCGCCTATAGAAGTTTCTAACCTCCAAAGGATTACGTGGATATACTGTCCTGTGCATGCGGGTGTTTACGGTAATGAGAGAGCGGACATGCTTGTATCGATTGTTGGGGAGTTGAAGATGGATAAGGGGATGTTCTTCGGTCTCTTCGCGACTGTCTGTTGGATGAGGACACTAAAATAGATGTTGAATCGATCCAACGATTTAGGCAGTTTGGAGTTACCCGTTGTACAAGTCGAACTGGACGCCTGAGAGGCAGAGTAAGAGGTGGGTTTAATCAGCGATCCATGGAAAACATCAGTATGCATACTCTTCGATATTTGCTGTTGGAGGAGACTGAGCAGCTATGGGTCTGCCCGGAGTGCAATGACGTCAGTTTAGTAATCAATAATCAATAACTGGATTGTGTTGTTGTAGCTGTTCATCTGAACTTATAATAACCATCCATAGCAAGCGATGATGACAACAACATCAGACGTGTGCTGCTGCACCCCTCTTGCGTGTAAGAAGAGGACTGTAGAGTCCAAACCTTGAACACATTCCCCAACCACAGGTTGGAGCATACATGATTAAGGTTAGACATGTGGGTGCTATGTGCTTTTTCGCTCCGCTCGTTTTCTCTTGCCTCAACGGCACGATGATTCTCATCTATGCGAGCACCTTTTGTGTCCTTACAGCTCCACATTTGGCGATCTTGCGCCTGGGATTTCCAGCATGTGGTGTCTATATCGAAACATTTTAGAGACGCTTTACGAGTGTTTACTTACTTATCCCACTAAATTATTATAAATGTGATGTTCACTGTTTAATTGTGACCATCCATATGCACAAAACAAATCTTGTCAAATTAAAATAATTTTAAAACGATAATTCAAGTATACATCTGATATCTTCCCAAGCAACAACACTGTAGTGGACACATGTAACGTAACTGGTCAGTGGCGTGTCTATGATGAGGACGTGGTCAGAAGTTGTGCAACGTTAGATGATCAAATCTACCAAGTTCTCAAAACACCAAGAAACTTTCAAAGTAGATCAGATCAGTTTTACCAGAATATATTTTGTGCTATCTGCAATAAGGTAACTACTTTTATGTATATTTTATAAGTAGCATATAGTATGGAACGAATTCAGGAGAAGTGAAGAAATCAGAGAAATGTCTGGTAAACCACTAGTAATAACTGAGAAGATGGAGATATTGGATACGCCTTGAGGAGAAATGATCAAAGAATATCAAAGCAGGCATTGAAGGGGGATGAAGAGGGTTCAAGAAAGAGAGGACGACCTAAGGAAACACTGAAACGAACTTTGCTGAGAGAGGCAAGAAATATTGGTCTCAGTTCCATGGAAGAGATTGAGCAAGTTGCCCACGATAAAGCGGTATGGGGAAATTGCTTGCATGCCCTATGTAACGAATAGCGGTACGAGAGGGAATTATTATTATTATATAAGTAGAAATAGTAGTAGTAGTAGTAGTAGCAGTAGTAGAAGTAGTAGTAGTCGTAGTAGTAGTAGCAGTAGAAGTAGTAGTAGTAGAAGTAGTAGTAGTAGTAGTAGTAGTAGTAGTAATAGTAGTAATAGTAGTAGTATTAGTAGCAATAGTAGTAATAGTAGAAGTAGTAGTAGTAGTACCACTTCTGCTACTGAGTATCGGACAGTGTATGCCTTGGTGGCGATGCCAATTTATATTTCCAATATATTTTTTAAAAGAGTCTAATAGCGAAGGATTGACTTCATTGCATCAGGTTTCCCCATATGGCTCCGCCCCTGTAGGCAGAGATGGCATGCCATCTGTCGAAAGTGTTGCACAAAGCGCGAAATTCATAGCTCCGGCAATAATCCTAGGGGACACATGAAAAAATTGCACATCTGACTTGGCCCGGATTCAAGCGCACAACCGTCAGAACGACAGGCAAACGTCTTAACCGCTTCGCCATTGAGACTAGTTCATGAACTGCTAGTAAATACCCCAACACATAGAACACAAGTTGGAGACATTTCAGAATAAATGTTTAAGAAGAATCCTGCAAATTTTCTGGCCAAATACCAAAACAAATGAGGAGCTTTTGAAACAAACAGAATGTGCATCCTTGGAGGAGACCATTAAGAGACGAAGATGGAGGTGGTTTGGGCATGTATGTCGTATGCCAGCGGAGGGGGCATTGGCTAGGACAGTTCTCAGATGGGAAGAGATGGCCTGGATGTCCAAAGGAAACATGGAGAAGAACTGTGGAGAGAGAGTTGAAGGAGTGTGATCTGACGTGGGAAACGGTTGGTAGAAAGGCAGCAGAACATCAACAGTGGAGGTCTTTTGTGCAAGCCTTATGTGTCAATCGGGACACGAAGAGGATTAATGTATATAGTTAATGAACTGATCTGCTAACGTACAACAAAATCTGTTTACTTAAGAATGTAAAAAATAAAAACAAGATGAGATATTTTTACAGAACTTTGAAAAGTCTTCAGACGAATATTTGAGCCATGAAGGAGGAAAACAGTGCGGTTGTGAATTCCATGAAAATGTGATAGAAATTACAAGTGCCTCTGAAGTCAGAGAAAGGTCCACCTGAATGACGAGAGACATTGGTGATAAGGAAAGCGAGTCATCACGCAAAAATAATTAATTGCGTGATTTTAAGCACTATGATTACGCATGAATTCATAGCAGGCAAAATAGTAGGAAAACAAGATGTTGAGACAGTAACAGTGTGGGCACAGTATAACTTGTTTGTCAGAATGGAGATAAATACTAACACGAGACAGAATAAGATCCTTCAAGTTTGTATGTGGAGATGGTACTTGATCATATTGCTTCCTGTAACACCCCCCCCACCCTTCCATTAAAATTTCCAGAGGATCTGGTTATGTACTCGACTCTCGTGTCAAAGGTACCAGGTTTGCTCTCTCATGGAGCCATCTGGATATTTTTCCAGAGATCCCTGATCTCATTGTAGGTGAGATCTAGTTCCTAGTCCTATCGGAGACGGACGATAAAACGTAAGTCCCGTGTTCAATTTGAGCACGCAAAAGAACCCTTGGTCATTCAAAATCGAAAGAGCAGGCTGATAAGCCCGGACAAAATTAATTCGAAAATATTTAAAATAAAAAAATTCCTACAAAAATATCTTCACCTCCTTCAAAATTACACCGGGATCCTCGCCGATGCTACGGAGTTCGTGCACTGCAGCTGAGATCTTCCTGTGTAAGAAAGAAATCGGAGCACACATGGTTACTCACCGAAGTGCCATAATGATGGTTCTAGTAATCAGTAATTCTATTTAAATGTAGCTGACGTGTAGTTGTATTACTATAGTCTGTCCATTAATTCGTGAGCACGTTTGAAATTGATTTTCTCGAAAACTACCTGTTGGATCTCAGTGATTTTTTGCAAGCAGCCTTAGAATATCCATGACGCTAGAGAAATATTTTTTCCAAGAAAATTTGATGTAGTTTGAAATATTTCTTCTTCAGGTTATATTAAAATCAACCTCACCGGATTGTACACAATAGTAACAGATCTACGGTACACAGACGCGTTGTTCTAAAAATACATTATGGTAACATAGAAATATCGTGAGTATACAACAATTTCACGAAATCCCGTGCACCGAACCCAGTCGACTTTGAAAGCGGAAAGCATATGACGTTAAATTGGGATACCGTTGTATAGTTATAGGCGTATCTCGCTATTTGTATGAAGCTATTGTATCATATTTGTTGGCTTATCAAAACTGACATTGATATCACATTCATAATGAGTCTGAAGTGCACATTTATAACAATGCAGAAGGTTACAGTTTTACTATACCAACACTTCCGTAGGGAATCTAAGAGAGGTCATCTATATTGCGATATTCATAACCCTGAGAAACGAACGCAACGAATAGAGAATCCTTTTCCCGATGGATTAAACAGGATACAAAGTGCACTAATGTCAAGCAAGGAAGGAAAAGAACAATTGACGACTTTGACATATATGTCATAAGACGGAAGCTCTTGAAAATGTTTGCGACAAATCAACTTGTTACTCTCAGGAAACTGAAATTAAAACTGCAATCAGATTGCAGCATAGACATTTCTAAAAGTACTCTATGAAAAATTGTAAGAGCCGCCGGCTTCACCTTCAGAAAAACTATAGGCGGCAGGAATATTATTTGTGAAAAGCCACATTTAATTGCTGCCCGAAGTAAATACCTGAGGCAGATCCGTGAGCGGCGGAGGCAAGGCTATGATATTGTATATTTGGACGAATCCTGGGTCAATGCTCACCACACCAATGCTAAAGAATGTAGACGGTGAACAGAAAAGAAAAATACCAAGCAGCAAAGGCCAGCGTATTATACTAACACATGCAGGAAGTAGTGAAGAAGGTCTTGTCCATGACGCTGGACTTATTTTCCAATCAAAAAGTACCGACGGTAGGGACTACCACACAGAAATGAATGGACATATTTTCAGGCACTGGATGGAGAAAGATCTACTTCCAATTCTAAACAGACCATCATGCTTGGTAATGGATAATGCATCCTATCACAACGCAGTATCAGCGGAAGACAAAGTACCAACTGCATCAAATACAAAAGATCAAATTAGGACTTGGCTTGCTAAGGAAAATGTCAGCTTCGATGATACATATTTGAAACCCGAGTTGTTGCACCTGGTGAGGATGACAAATAAGACAAAGGTGTTTCATATTGACAAAATCATTGCGGAATACGGCCACACGTCTTTGCGACTACCTCCATATCATGCTCAATCCGATAGAGCTTGTCTGGGCTAAAGTAAAAGGGCAAGTTGCCGAACAGAACAGGACGTTTAAAATGTGTGATGTTGAAGTTCTGACACGTGAGTCCTTCTCAATGATAGACATGCAGTTCTGGAAGAAGTGTGTTGAACATGTGCTCGAGAGGAAGACGAGTACTGGCACCGAGATGGATTACAATTTGTCCAGCCAGTAACAATTATCAACCTCATGGAATCGTCAGATTTGGGATGATACAAATCATATTTTGATTACAGACTGAGAAATAGCAACGTATACATTTCCATATCCAAATGCGTCTACCATCATACAATTTGTGGTGAAGTTAAGACACCCTGGGGTCTAATGGTGACCGAAGGGAGGACTAACTGTTGCATATTGTATCCAAGTTCACGATTGCACATAAAGGGCAACACACTTAATTACTTGACCTATCAAGTTAATATGGAGATACACCTATGAATAGAATTGACATGGACAAATTCTAGGGATACTGTAAAATCTAAAATTTGAGCCCCGTATTTGCAATTGTCATAAAAGATCAAAGGAATTCGCCGATGTGCAAAATCCGTAGCATCTATGGACTACTGGTTAGCTTTATTTTAGCGTCATGGATATTCTAAGGCTGCATGCAAAAATCACTGAGATCCAACAGGTAGTTTTCGAGAAAATCAATTTCAAACGTGCTCACGAATTAATGGACAGACTATAATTAACATTTCAGGTTTGTCATTTTCAGAAACACTATCCTGTGTACACCAGCTGTCTATATAATAAAGATAGCTATCCAATTGTTGACGGCGAAGACGGTATTGCTAGCGACGCAAACCCACATGCTTCCAAACCAACGGGCTCTCCCTTCTCTATGTTGTTTGGTCTGAGGAATCGTCCCCTTGCCTCGGTCACTAACAGACACAACGGACACTGCACAAGTACAGAGTGGACAGCGCCAAGTGTGAGTTTGCTTGTCACTGATTTAATGCCAAACGTAACTTTGAACATTGACAATTTGTTGTAGTGGGCGTCTGTAACTCATGCGGTAGTGAGTGGGGTTTTTACCAACGGTAAAAATCAGTGGTGGCTCGTTATTAAGGGTCAGTGGGGTCGGGCCCCACCCAAAATAAGGTGTAACGTGTATTTATTATATTATACATTAAAATATATCCAAATCGAAACCATGATTTTTCCGAAAATTTTTGTCTGGGCCCACCAACAAAAATGATCATGAGCCGCCACTGGTAAAAATAGACCTCGCCGTTTAGAAAGCACCGAACGTAAAAGTTGTGCCTAGAAAATCAATGACCGTTTACCATGGCTGATGGTGAAATTCTGTAACGGATATGCCAAGATTTTCATTTTCAATTCGTTGTTATAATAATTATCCTGTCTTCTACTTCGAACGTTCCCTATCGTTCACTTGTTAAACCACTCTTTGTGATTTGTATGTGATCTTCTTCTGCGTTCTCACTAGATTGGAATTTCGGATTCTCTAATAAAGGCAGCCATCTGCCTCAGTAGAGATTTAGCCACGCGATAGAGTTTGTCTTGGATGCTGGTGTAAGTGGGCCACCTCTTTCTTCTCAAGTCTGCATACTGGGAGCAGTTCTGTAGGATATAATTCCTATGATTTCTGCTTTCCCGTTTGTGCCAACCTCTTGCAGCAGTAAGTTTTGGTCACCCTTGTGATGGTAGGTCCGACATTCTTACTGCGTGGCTAAATCTCCGAGGCAGATTGGTGACCGTAGAATCCATTATCCCATTCCTCATTGTGAGGGTCGTTGCACCATGTTATGCGCCTTACGGCCTGGTGCATCCGTTTTCTGCAAGCATTTGTTTCGGGTTAGTATTCCCTAGCGGACCTGAGTGATCTGTATGTGATCTGAGCATAAGAGCATTTGTACGTTGTGTTAGTTATGCGCCTACAATTAGGCCATCACATCCAATTTCTGCGTCACTTCTTTTTATTTACTAAGGTAGCTTCCCTAGGCCGCTACCCCAGTTGCCTATTACAACCTGTTCGTAGGTCGCAGTGTTACTATTCTTTGCTCCCCTTGCGAGCCTGGCTACACACGGACAATTGATAATTGTCAATGACAGAGATGTGGTTTTACAGAAGAATGCTGAAAATTCCATGGACATCGAAGAAAACAAATGATGAGATTTTAAATCAGGCATGCACACAGAGAAACCTTATCAAAGAAGAAGAATCAGACAATCAAGGTTCTTTGGGCATATAATGCGAAGAGAAGGTTTAGAATATTTGGTGACAACTGGTAAAATGCCGAGAAGGAGAAATCGTGGAAGACAGAAGGTTTACACCGTATGGCTCGGTCCATCTCCGCAGAAACAGCCCTCCACCTGCCGACATTATTGCACAAAGCACGAACTCTGTATCTCCTATAACAATCCTAGAGTCTCTTGAAAAAAAATTCACTCATGAACAGAACAACGTGTTACGGATTCGAACCCACGACTTTCCGAACGCAAGGCAAAGGCTTAACCACTAAGCCACAGCTACCCCTAATGATAAGAAAAATGTGACTAACATGCCAATAGCTTGTTTGCTTGAACTTAACGATAAATTGTTAGAGTGCCAACACATGAACATTACTTTATAATGTCAATTTATAACAGCAAGTCTTGCACTGAACATAATCTTGGCTCGAAAATAAACTTGATTATTTCCCTTTGCTAATGTTTTTTCTTTTCAATGTAAAATGGTTTCCATCATTCTAATTAACTCTCATGTATACGATCTTATCCATCACCGCCCAGGCACTCTAACCGTGTTTGTTTTTTCTGTGTTGCAGTATAATGATTAAATGTGCTTAATGTAGACTCATTTCTTTATTTACATTACTAATTTACAGGGTTCTTGTTTACCGATGACCTGCTCTCCAGGTAAAGTTCTTTATGAAGATGGAAACTGCAGTACAGCTTTGACCCAGATAACAGGTCTGGGTTATAAACTCCGGTTATGGTTTGTCCCACAACTGGACAATGGTACAAAGATGTTTAATGCGGTAGATGACCCGCCCTCAAGTATAATATTCAAACATTTTTACGGAAAGGTTGGTATAACCTCATTATCTACTTGTCTCGCCCGTCTGCCCAGCGTGTTCGTAGCGCGTTGGACTACGGGTGATAAGCTCCCTGTGAGTGTGGGTTCAATTCTGCGGGCTGGCAGAAAAGCCACAAGTTCACCAGATTCACGGTGTTCGTGGCACCGAGCCGATTAGCTGAAAGCTCAAGTACTTCT